>CM066031.1:1568170178-1569393469 GCA_033557465.1 Ichthyophis bannanicus | reverse complement strand
AATGGTGTTTGGCCTTCTAGGACTGCATTTGGGAGGCTCTGCTCTAGGTAATGTACATGTTTATGGTGTCTGTGCTCTGTAGGGTAAAATGTGGGTGTTTTGGGCATGTTTACGTCATCTGCAAGAATGGTTCTGTCTGTATTAGCACGTTATAGTAGTGGGTAGAATATGAGGACTGGGTTGGCGGAAACCACAGCTGGGACTTGAACCTGTGACTTTCTGCTTCTGAATACACTGGTTCTGTGCACTGCACCACCATGTTCTCACAGAGATGGTGCGTTCCCTGGTGCTACCATGACTGTTGGTCAGACAGGGCTTGTCTGCGGCAGTGCACGGCACCCACCTACACAGGGCTAGGCCACGGTCTGCTGTGGGCAGCTGCCACTGCCCCCTCCACCACCAGTATCCCTCAGCCACCATGCTGACATGCGCTTCTGCTCTTGAGCTAGTGGTGCGCAGTCCCAGGCCATCCAGTGTGCAGGTAGGCGGCTGCCTATGGTGCGAGTTCTGGGGTAGGGGTGCCTGCATAACTGTCCACGCTTTCCCCCAGCACCACTTGCCAATGTTCCATGCCATTGGGGGTACCTGCTGGGTACTATTCCCTGTGACACTGTGGGGAGCACACTCTTGCCCATGTTGGGCCCTCAGCAGTTGCTGCCTGGCTGCTCTACTGTTTCAGCATTCTTATGGGCCAGCTAGGCATCACCCTAGTCCCCACTGTGGCCCAGCTGCACCACAGCATGTGCCGCCTGCAGCCCTCTGTATCCCCTTTTCCAGTATCTGCCCGGTTGCCCGTTCCGACATGCCCGCCCTGATGTTGCGGGACATGTGCATGCCATAGGAACCCTGTCCGATGGTGGGGAAATCCCTGAGCAGCGCTATTTCACTGTGGGCCCATGCACCTTGTATGGGGACGGAGTATGGACCCTTCCACGAATTATATCTGTTCTATGGAGCTTACTCTGGGGGGAGGGGGTTGATGTTTCTCATTGCTACCACTATTGGCCAGCTTGGTTGTTGTTTTTTTCCAGTTTGTTGGGGTCATTTTCGGTGTTTCTGTGCCCTTTTGTTCTGTGCACATGTATCACACTTATCACCTTTTTTTGGTTTCCTAGCCTAGGCTGTACATTGCTGACACATAAATGGTTTCTCTCCCCTTTAAAGTGCTTTTACCAGTAGGTTTTCATTTGCGTTGGAATTCAGCTCTGAAATTCAGCGCGTTGGTGTGAAGGGAGCCTCTCCCACTGTTCCCTCTAAGCTGTGCGCGTGTGCGCGCGCACACACCTCGCCGAACGAGCGCACGTACTTTACAACAGAGCGCACAAAAATTACGGCTCTGATTCTGAAAGAAAACAACACAGATGTCTTAAAATTTAAAAGTTATGATTGTAATTACTAGAAATTTCCCGCTTCATTTAGTAATCGTCTATTTTCATTTAATTTGATTAAAATCAATGTGGTGTACATACTGTATTTTGACGTGTAGTCAAATTTTAAAGTATATAACTCCGAGTGTCGTTATGTGGCGCACAAAAATTTAACCTTCCTTCAAAAGCTGCACACAGCTGATATTTTATGCGCACACAGCCTACAGAAAATTAGAGGGAACATTGGCCACTCCCCGCCCACTCTCCGCCCATTGACCCCTTCTCTCCGCCCTCTCTCCACCTTCTGCGGTGTTTTACCACGCCGCAGAGCATTACGCTCGTTAGCGCGTGATAGCGCGTGCTATAGTGCATTTACGATCGTTAATGTGCTATAGCGCGCTAACGATCATTTACATCGTACAACGCGCGTTATTCACGTTTACCGCAGTTTAGTAAACATACCCCATTGTGGGATTAATTTTATAAAGTGTTTTCCTTGTATAGGCATGTTGAAAAAGTAGAAGATGGCTTTTATAGACTTGCATGGCCAAATACACATGTACAAGAACATATGTACTCACATGTGCACTCACACAGATATTCCAAGGGGTGAAGGTTTGGTGTAGTGAGGCTGACGTTGCATATTAAAACAAAAATACATATATACACCAATGAGAGTACATGCACAAATTTAAACCTCCAGAGCAAGTGCAAATTTGTGCATTAGCATTTTGCATTACTGGGGCTGATTTTCTACACTTATTTTTATAAATGCACTTAGGCACCTATGATGCCTTTATAAAATAGACATAAAATAAGCACCTATTTGGACAGTTTGCATTGGCTCTTTTATAAAAATGCTGGACTGAGTTATAGACAAAATGAAAATGATGGTCAGTTAGGATCCCAGTGCTCATCTGGTCTGCCTAATTTCATTTCCAATATAATTCCATAGACTCAGATCGATCTTTGGCTTTACCCCTATCTCTTTGTAATTAGCAAATCAAGAATTTGTGTCATTATTGAATTCACTGTTGTGAATAAAATATTTTCTGTAAGAAATGTATTTGCATCCTGTTTTTTTGGGAACAAAACCTTACTTTAAGCTGTGGGAGTAACCTGTAGGGGTCTGTATCTGTGAGCATGTATTTGATTAGATTGGGCTTCGAAAAATTTAGGAGTCAATTTTCAAAGGCATTTATGGAGTTTTCAGACCTGCCGTTCACCAGGATATTCAGGGGTCTTAATGCAGTTAGTGCCACTGAATGTTGTGATAAGCAGGGGCTCCACTGGGTGCGCTCTCTCTCAGCCTCCGGGTCTTGTACTCAAGGAAACTCCCCAGGTTCGATGTCTCTTCCCACCTTTATTCCACTCCAGTCTTTGCAAATACCTCACAAACAGGCTGATGCAGAAAGCCGGTTCTGAAGTTGCGTGCTATTAACTCTGTACGCCTCTATGCAGCACACTGATAGAGCGCGACTTCAGCACCGGCATGCAGAAAGGGGCGCATATGCACACTAGCCATGTGTTAATCTGTGGTGCAAATGGCAGTGTTAAACTGGGAGAGCAAACTGAACACATGCACACAGAAGTCGGTGCAAGTTTGGCATACTCTCCCAGAAAAACAGGGGCACCACATGGCTAATTTATGTATGCGTCCTGACAGTATTTTAATGGCATCAGGGGCTCCAGATATCAGGGAAAGCCCCCAACGGTCAGAGTGGAGGAGTAGTCTAGTGGCTAGTGCATTAGTTTGGGACCCAAAAGACCAGAATTTGATTCCCACTCCTTGTGGGCTAGAGCAAATCACTTACCCCCCTCCATTGCCTCAGAAAAATCCATGTTATCAATGTCCCTGTTTAATGTATGTTACCAAGCTTAATTTGCAATATAAACTGCTTTGACTAATATGATAAGCAGTATAAAAAACCTTGTTAAATAAATACTGTCAGGGCAGGCACAAGACATTTAAGCCACCTCAGACCCAGGAGTAGAAATATTAGAAGTGCGGCTGCACATCAGGCGCAGACAATATCAGCATGTCATTTTAATACACGCAGCTCATTTTCCTATAATTTAAACACGCTTGGTGTTACTGTGTGCTTTTGCTTTTCCTTTGCTGTTTACGCGCGTGTCATTCTCTTTTCTGCATTTGGCCTGTCGGAACTTGTGTTTAAAAGTTGTGTTATCTTCGCACAAAGGGCGTGTTCGTCTTTCTGCATTGGTCTAACAATGTATTCATTAAAATAGGAAAACAAACCTAAACAACTTAGGAGTGCTGTCTCCTCCTTGCCGAGGCCCAAAGGCCTGTGGGTTGCTTCCCTTCAGCCGGTCCTGCCTTTACACTAGAGCTCCTCAGCCACAGTACATGGTAATGCTCACAAGTACCAGGCAACACAAGTCCCAGTTCGGCCTTTATGTAGCTTTAGGTCAAAAGAAAAACGAATAATCCAGTTTGGGTTTTCAGTCTGTAGCACAAAACAGTTAGTAGCTTTAACACTGCCTATTGTTCTTCAGCTCAAGTTTCAAAACACCTTCATGAAACAGTTCCAAGGGTGAAGGGCTCTGTCATCCACCCTTCTGGTTGCTTCCCATCAGTCCTCCCCAAACAGTGTCCTTCCCCTACGGAGCTGACAATGACAGCTACATATTCAAGTTCCTCCCAGACAAAGCAGTCTACCTGCAGTGGTCAGGCTCCTGCTATCCCATGTCCACAGCAGTTTCCTGCTCTTCAGCTGATAACCACTCCATCTCCTCCCTGTTGCTTCCTGGTTCCTTCAGCAGTTTCATTTTCTGGGAAGGAGAAGGACCTCCTCTTCTCTGGGCTCCAGTGAATCATTAATGCAGAACCAGGGAAACTCCGTCTCCTTCTCCTTACTGAGGAGGTGGCTTTCCCTGCCCCAATTTTCCTGGCTGAATCTACAAGGCTACCCTGCCCCAAGCCCTTAAGGAGACCTGAACCTCTTTCTTGCTGTTCTGTCTGTCTTCTCACCTGGGTCAGCCCAAGGGACAGGAACCCTCTAGTTGACTTTCCCCCCTCTCCTCAGTTCATCTTCCGCCATAATATGCATGATTTGTGTCACTGAATGCCCTGAAGCTAGCTCTCTAGCTTTCGGGATTTTCTGAGATGGAGCAGAGGTGACATCTTCAAAAAGCTAGCCTGACTTTACCTGGTTAAGGATAACCAGTTATCAACTGAATATCACAGATGACCTGTTATCTAAATCGCTATCCGGGAAATCCAGGCATCCAGTGCCGGTGGTCGGATATGATCCCAGCATTGAATTATCTGGGTTGAAGTTAAAATGGCAACAGTCAGCTGTTTTAAAAGTGATGGCTGCGGCCATTGAATATCAACCCCTTAGTGTGCAATTTGCTTATACGTGTATGTACTAAGAATTAACGTGCATACAAGCAATTTACCCATTTAAAAAAAGTATAGCACACATACAATAAAGCAGATTTTAGAAAGCAAGTGGAGAGCAGAATTCGGACATTTGGGTTGGGATGTGAAGTGAATTCCCATAGTATTTTGCAATAGGCTCTGCCAAATGTACAACTTCTTGTAAAATCGGTGCAGGACTTCACCTGTATATCTCTCCACATCTAGCAAAACAAGTGATTTTAAAAAGCTGCACATCCTGACAACAAGTATGCAAGTACCCACATGTGAATAGGAACAGCTTTTTAAAATCACTGCCCCCATTGGAAAAGCACCCTTTGCAGCACCACCCATTCCCTCAATCACGCTCAATCTCAGTCTCCCCTGATCATCTTCCCAAGATACCAGATCTCTCTCCAACCTCCCCAAGACAGCTAATCTCTCCATCCTTCAAGGCATCTGATCCCCCATCTGAAGCCCTGGCATGATGACCCCACCAAAGGACAAGCGAGAAGAAGGTATCACTCTGAGTTATCAATGAAAACAACAGACAGAGCCAAGAATGGCCATAGACTACAATAAAGTAGCTCAAATTGGAGCAATGGACTCACTACAATACACCCAACTAATAAACACCCCAACGCACAGACACGGATCCATGCTGGACCTCATATTCGCCCCCAACCACGTAATAGACAAGGGTAATATCTCTTCACCCACAGTCATACCAGTACCCTGGTCAGACCACCACAGAATCAAAATCGAAATCACAAATCGAATGGGAAAACTTAACAAGACACAAAACACAACGCATGGACAAAGAAGATTCAAAGCTTTCAACAAAGAACAATTCCTACAAGACACGCTACCTTACCTTAACCCAGACACACACGATCTGGATAAACAAATAGACAATTGGAACAGTATCATTAGTGCAGCGGCTAAAACCAAAGCAGGCACAACAACAAAAACCAAGAGACAGCACGCACCATGGTACTCCAAAAGCATACGCAACGCAAAAAGAGAGCTGAGGAAGTTAGAACGCCGCTGGAGACGCTCCAAATCTCCATCCACACAGAACTTATACCTAACTCAGCAAAAGAAATACAATGAACTTATCAAAGAAACAAAAAGAGAGCACCACACAAACACCATCCAGAAAGCATACAACAAACCCAGGGAACTTTTCGAGATAATAAAAAATCTAACCAACGAACCAAATTCCGACAAAGACATACAGATCGACCCACAAACCTTTGCAGATCATCTTCAAGAGAAACTAGGCCGCTCACCACTGCAAATACCCACAGGAACCAACAGCCCAACCATACCCATCACAAGTTGGGACAAGTTCCACACCCCTTCCACAAAGCAAACCTCAGATATCATCTCCGCTCTCAACACAAGCACCGCACCCACAGATCCATGCCCGGTCCCATGGATCAAAACAACCCAGCAAAACTTCCTCAGCCACATACACAACCTGGTAAGCAACTCCCTAACCCAAGGAACCATGCCAGAACAGCTGAAACTAGCCACAATAAGGCCAATCCCTAAGAAAACCAACCTAGAAAAGAGCAATCCAGCAGCCTACAGGCCGAATCTCCAGCATACCGCTTCTGGCTAAAATCATAGAAAAGGTAGTGCAACAACAGCTCCAGGACCACATCGATGAGCATGCCCCACTGGATATACATCAACATGGCTTCCGCCCGAACCACGGAGTTGAAACACTTCTACTATACCTATTCAATGACATCATCCAGACCATAGACAACTACAATCAAGGAACTCTAATGATCTTCCTAGACATATCAGCGGCTTTCGACACAGTGGACCACAGAATCCTCCTAACCAGACTACAGAACATTGGAATAACCGGCACCGTCCTAAATTGGTTCAATTCATACTTAACAAACAGGCAGTTCCAAGTTAAAATTGGAACCAAAACCTCACAACCCACGAAGATCAAGCAAGGAGTGCCACAAGGATCCGCGCTATCCTCATTACTATTCAACCTATACATCCAACCGATCTGCGACATGATAGCCCACAAAATAGACTACACAATTTACGTGGATGATATCATGATTTACATGCCAATCAACTTCAACAGCCCCGACTACAACAAGATAACAAACTGTCTCGACAACATGTCCACTTGGCTCACGCACAACAACCTAGCCATAAACTACAAGACAGAAGCACTCATCATCACATGAAACACCAACTTCAGGACGAAGTGAAATACCTCAGAATAACCCTTGACAAAGAGCTGAACCTACAATCACACATCAGAAGAACCGCCAGAAACGCATACTACAAAATAAAAATAATCAGATGCCTCAAGCCTCTACTCTCCCATGAACACTTCCGCACAGTCTTCCAAGCGCTCATAAAAATCATTGGAATAATCCTCTACAGCAGAAATCAATAGATCCAAAGGCAAAACATTTAGGAAGAGTTTTCCACAGAGCTCAAGAACAATCAAGCTCTGGGACAATTAGAAAACAGGAATGAAGATCACCAGAAATAAAAGATAGTTAAGAGCAGGCTGGCTAAAACAAGCCCCCTAAGAGACAAAGGGCCCGATATTCAAATGGCATTTACATGGTTTACAGTCTTGTAAATTGTGCAAAAGCATCTAAACAGCTGCATTACTACTGACTAAATACTTGAACCAGTCTGCTCATCAGAACTTCAAGAGACTACACACTCAGCTAAGACTTTCAAACTTTATCATTGTCTGTCTTTTGATAAACTTTACCTGTTGCATATAGGTTTTTAGGGATCTTCAGCCTGCCTACCTTCCTTGCATAGCCTTTAAATCAGATATCTGAGTGTGCCTTCAGTTCATAGAAGGCCTACTGACCAGGGACACTTGTGATGTATAGCTACTTGGAACAGAAATATACATTGCTTTTAGACCTGCAGCTAGACCTGGTCTTCTACTTAGGTCTCCTCCTTTTTCCTCTTCTGTGTTTGGTAGGTGTCTAATTATAGGGCAGGGCAGGGCTCTATCCCTCCCCTAATTTCCCTGCACTCATCCCGTTTCACCCTTTTCTGCCTCTGCAGGGATTCAGCTTTGAGAGGGATAAGTTTAAGTAGCAGAATTTAGTTTGTGTATGTTTTTATTGCATTTTATAAAATACAATATTACAACAAATAAAAGAAAAAACATCCATTCAGGACTAAATAATACAATAAAGAAACAATATCCAATCAAGAAGGAAGCTGGATGAAGAAGCCCACATCAAGGGACTGTGCTGAAAACTAACAACAACTAAAGAAAAAAAGAAATTAAGGCATCAAACATGCCAATTTTAGGAGGAACAACATATCTTTGAGCTCACAACCAGTTACCTCACTTCTATCTATCCACTAAAAAATTTTCTAACTGAGAAACCTCTATAAAAATGAAAGTTTTACCCTGTGAGGTAACAATACCCTTGCAGGGAAACTTCAAAAAGAAATTGGATCCCAAAGCCAACACTTTATGTTTCAGTTGCAGAAACTGTTTCTTACCAGCCTGTGTGGTCCGACTAATATCAGGAAAATTATTCAGAGTTTGACCACAAAATAACACTTCTTTATATTTAAAAAAAGCTTAAGAATTTTCACTTTAATGGATTCACTAACAAGAAGTTTGTTAAATTTTGGCTAACAGATGAACAGAGGAGGTCATATCCTCCCTCCCCAGAATGGGGGACAAGAATTTTAGTTGGAACATAATATGCTTAAACAACTACAGTGGGTTCTGACAACTTCAGAACCTCTTTGAAATACTTCTGAAAGAGAATTTCCGGAGACAGCGGGTATGTAATAGGGAAATTCAATAAATGTAAATTCCTTGCCCATGAAGCATTCTCCAGTGCCTCTATTTTAGCATGTGTAATTAAAGAATCTGGTTAAATAAATAAATAAATAAAACCCACATTTGTAGGTAAAGAGGTTTGCACTTGAGTGTTCAGCTGGGCTCTAGAGTTATCTAAATCTAAAACTCTGGTATCTAAATCCGTCAATTTTTCAGTAGTCCCTAATGGGAAGCTACATTAAGAATTGACCATAGTGGATAGTTTATAATCCAAATCCATAATTGTCCCCAAATAGCCTTAATATGCTTATATATTTGGATGAAAGGGGAGGGAGAGATATTGGCAAAAAAAGGCTTTTCTTTGCCTGATGTTGGCATTTTCTTCACATTTCTATAGCACAATTTGAAAAATGAGCTGCTTAAGAAACTTTTTCGTTGTTAAGACCTGATGCAGAATCCAATCAAATGGCAGAATCAATAAATACAAATACTCTCTCAGATGTACAAATTTTCTCTGTGTAAAACTGTTTGCAGCTTTTAAGAAATACAAAGATTTACAGAAGGGTTGATTTTATACCATGCTTACCTTTTTTTTTAACCTTTATGAATAAAATTATATTTCTTTACAGCCTTCAAATTGTTTGTTAGGTGAGCTATTACATTCCATTTAAATTATGTTATATTAAGCTCTTTCTCTGTGAATTAGCTGTGGAATTTTCCAGGATACAATAACAGAGAAAATTTGATAAAGCTCTTCTCCAAAGGAGATCCAAAAATATTCAGACACTTTGATATTTTATTTCAAAACAGTGCAAAGAGCTGATAGTCTTGTGCATTCATGTGAGACAAATTTATAAAAATCATGTTCCTCAGCTTCCAACTCACAGAATAAAAGCTTTAGAACATAAGAGAAATAATATTTTAGCATAGTAATGAACTGTAGCTAAGGACCAATTGGTCCATATAATCTGCTCAGTTTTCTTCTGTCTATGTTCTCTATCACTTTAGGTAGGTAAGCATACAAATTCTAGTACTTAATCCAATACCAGTTCTGCCACTTTTTAGGTCTATTATCTATTCTTCCAACCCTAGTCCTACCACCTTACCCTTTGTGTCAAGCATATATCAATTCCCGTATAGTTCTGGCCTCCAGCACCTCTATTAATAGGTACTGTAATTTCAGGCTTTTTCTTCCTTTTGGATTTTATATGACCTACACTTACAACTTCAAGACATCTTTCCATGACTTACCACCAAGCTTCATAACAATCCAAATACTCTCAAAACTAGTTGAGCTGTTGTCCAAAAATCTATCTGCTCAATGTTCTTTGTTATTCGAGTTGTAACCAAATCATGCTGTTCTAGTTTTCATGGAAATCTAAATCAACTGTACCACTGCTGCTAGGGTATAATCAGGGGCGGCACAAGGGGGTGCGGGGCCATGTGCGGAGACTCGGTGCGGGGCCTCATTTGCATAAGTGGCCTTATTTGCATAAATATTTGCATAATGCTAACATACACTAACTTTTAGTAAACATGTCTCTTAATGAGTGTATGGATAAAGACAGACTAAAAGATTTCTACATTACTATAATCCAGTGCCAACCGCCAGGCACATTAGGAACTACTACAAACACTGCCCATTTAGAACCCATAGCAAACCCGCCGTATCCTAATGGAAGCCCGCGGGCAAGGTCCCGGCGAGGCGCCGGTAACCGGGTGAGCGGCCCGGTCCGACGTCCTGCTTCGGGGCTCTGGGGGGGGGGGCAGAGGGTGAGGTGAGCGGACGCGTCCGCATCATTTAAACTCATTGGCTCCACAAGGCAACGAGCGGAGCCAATGAAACTCCCTGCTCGCCCGAGGCTTTAAAGGGAGGGAGTGTGGGCGGCCCCCTCCTTTTCAGCTTCGGGTGCGCAGCGGGACAGCTTAGCTTGGACATCGTGGAGCGGCGGCCTACCGGTAACAGTTCGGTGTGCGGCAAAGCGGGGAGCGTGAGCCGGGACGGGGGAGCTGGTCCACGTATCGGCGGCGGCGGCGGCGGCGGTGTCGGTGCCAGGGGGCCTTTCGGGCGATCCGGATCACACGGGTCCACGTGTGGGGGTGAGTTAGGCCGGAGCCCGGCAGCAGTGTCACCGGAGTTTGAAGAGCTTCCACCCCCCCCTTTTTCCATCCGCTCCTCTTAAAGGTGCAGGTGCTCCTGTAGTTGCAATTTGCAACGTTGTGACAGCATTATCAAAAAAAAAAAGAAACGGTTTGAGTTGGTTTCGGTGGTGTAAGATGGCTCGAGGGGGGGATGGGCCTAGAGAACGTGGGAGAGGCACAGCAAATGGGAGGGGGGCGCGGGGGCATGCTGGGGGGAAGGGGACAAGTTCGGGTGGGGGTGCGGGCAATCAAGGGGGTGGGGGCAGAAGGGGGGCCGGAGGTGTGAGTCCCATGGGAGCCCGGGGCCTTAATAAGAGCAGAGGACGGCCTTCTGCAGCCCGGGGCAGTGGCTCTGCTGTCTCCCAGGTGTGGGGGCGCAAGGGGAGAGGACAGCGCCAGCTGAGGGACAGGGGGGCTGAGCTAGAGGCGGGTTCTAGGGGTAGGGGGTGCACAATATAGGAAGGGGGGGCGAAGTAGTTAGGGCCGGGGAAATGACTCAGGGTCAAGGGGAATTGACGCAGGGTGGTTGGAGCATGGGGGGGCCGGGGTTAGTGGACACGCAGCTTGGGGCCTGTGGAACGGTGGCTTCTCCCATAGGCGGGCCGGCAGGTCCAGGGAGCGGGGGGGGTTTGGCCTGGACATCCAGCTTGGGCGCATTGGTTGGGGGGAGGTCAGGGTTCCTCGAGAGCCGACTGGCTGGAGGCGTGGAGACCGGTGTGGCCCTCTGCTGTCCCCCCCCCCCCTTCTTCTCCTTTTATGTCTCCACAGGTTCCGGTGATGATGTCGCAAGCTGCGGCTGGCGATACCGGTGGCGGCGTAGGAGCACGTGGGCAGCACTCTACGGGGCACCCTGGGGATTCGTATGAAGATCAGCTACGAACAGCGTCCTGCGTGCTTACGTCCCGAGATGCGGAAGGCCAGAGGCAGGACGACATACGGAGCCCGACGAGTAGTACTCCTGCTCCTGAGGTGGTGTCGGCGACAACGGAAGTGAGTGAGTCTCTGGAGGCACGGGACGAAGGGTGCGAGAGGGGCAGGGGGCGGGGGAAGAGTCAGCGGAAAGGGAAGAAACGGCGAAAGTATTCGGGTAGGAGGCGCAGGAAGTCTAGCTCTTCGGTTTCGTCGACGTCGTCGTCGTCCTCTGACATGTCGACTACGTCGTCATCGGAGGAGGGGAGGCACGGGGTAAGGAGCGGGAAAGGAGGGTCAACAGGGGGAGGGGCACAAGGGGCCCCGGCAGCGGTAGCGGTCTCTGAGTTGTGGGAGGGGGTTCCGAGGAAATTGCGGCAACGAATAAAGAAGCGTCGGTATATCGATATATTCCGTCTCCTAGAAGGCAGGAAGCGTTCGGGAGAGAGCAGGAAGAAGTGTAAGGAGGACGAGAAAGCAGGGCGTATCAAGAAAGTGGCTAGGAACGTGGTTAACTGGACGCAAGCTTTTTTGCGTTTGGCGAGCATTTGGGGACAGTATTACCCGGGGCACTACGAGATTCTTTTATCGTATGCGGATTCGATTCTGGAGGCTTTGCAGACGCATGAGGGTTGGTCATGGTTAAACTATGACGAGAAATTCCGGGACAAAATGGAAGGGAATCGGTCGGTTTCCTGGGGCATGCAGGACATTAATTTGTGGTTGACCCAGATGTCGGTCAGACCAGGTGGGTTTGGAGGGGGCAGGGTGAAAGGTGCAGCGGAGGTTCTACCTGGGGTGGGTCGTTCCTTTCAAGGGGTTGGGGCAATGGGACTGCAGCGAGCGGGGAGCAGTGGCGCAGGAGATCTCTGCTGGAGGTTTAACAAGACTTCGTGCCCGTTCCCGGACTGCAAATTTTGACATGTGTGCTCCCTTTGTGGGGGGGGCACATCCCGCAGTCAAATGCCTTAAGAAAGGAGTTATGCAGCCCACCGTGCCTAGCGCAAAACAGTGATTGGTGGGACCTGGCCCCTACGCCGATTCGAAGGGAGGTTTTAAATGAGTGGCTGGCCCACTACCCTAGGCGGCGGGATAGAGAAATGTTGTATGAGGGCTTTAATAGGGGTTTTCGGATTCCAGTTTGTAGGCCATTGGAGGGGACGGTCGCGCGTAATTCCCTGTCAGTTCGGTGTTTGGCGCCGGTGGTGCGGGAGAAGTTAGAGAAGGAATTGCAGTTGGGCAGAATAGCGGGCCCGTTTGAGAACCAGCCCTTCGAAAGGATGGTGGTATCACCGCTGGGGATAATACCTAAAAAAAGAGCCTGGGAAATTCCGGTTGATACATAATTTGTCTAGCCCGGTAGGTGAGTCGGTCAATGATTACATCCCACGGGAATTGTGTACTGTGCGATATGCATCTTTCGATAAAGCGGTGGAGTTGGTAAGGGCGGCGGGTATACAGGCGCAAATGGCGAAGGTGGATATTGAGTCGGCCTTCAGACTGCTGCCAGTGCATCCGTCTTCCTTTTATCTCTTGGGTTTTCGCTTCGAGGATGGGCTCTATTTTGATAAATGCTTGCCGATGGGCTGTTTGGTGTCATGTGCATACTTCGAGAAATTCAGTACCTTCTTGCAGTGGGCCATTGAGCGCAGCGGGGGTAAGGCGAAGGTAGTCCATTATCTGGATGATTTTTTGTTCGTGGGGTCCGCGCAGTCAGAGGAGTGCCGCGACATGCTGGAAGGCGCCGGTAACCGGGTGAGCGGCCCAGTCCGACATCCTGCTTCGGGGCTCTGGGGGGGGGGCCCGGGCAGAGGGTGAGGTGAGCAGACGCGTCCGCATCATTTAAACTCATTGGCTCCGCAAGGCAACGAGCGGAGCCAATGAAACTCCCTGCTCGCCCGAGGCTTTAAAGGGAGGGAGTGTGGGCGGCCCCCTCCTTTTCAGCTTCGGGCATGCAGCGGGACAGCTTCCCTCCCCCCCTCCCCTGATTTAGCTACGGGAGTGGAGGGGTTTTTGGGGGTGTCGCAGTTGGGGGGGGGTAAGGCGGGATCCCGGAGGTCTCTGGGGTCCGGAGCCTTTACGACATACTTGGGCGGGGGTGGGGTGCCCCCGACCCGGATAAGCCCTGCTGGCCTTTGCTAGTCACATGGCGAGGTCGGGGAAAGGGCGGTAGCAAGTTGGCCGGTGCCAGGACATGGCCGAAGCGGAGGCAAGGTCACTTTGCTAGTTATATGGCTGGTGAGGCATTGCTCCGCTAGGGGGATTGTTAAGAAGTTTGTTAAGATTGGAATGTTAATTGTTTATAAATATAATAAAGCTGCGACCAGTTGGTTCTTCCACATTAAGAAGTCTTTGTGTGATTTGTAAGCGAGCCGGAAAAGGGGTGGGGGGGGGGTCTGTGAAGGGGGTGGTGCAGGAAGGATAGGATGCCGGGTCCGAACTACCACGGTTACAGCACTACCAGGACTCACAAAGCACCATACCCTACCTATCAAAAGGCAACACTGCAAATATTAAACCAATACATTTCAGAGAATAACAATAAATGACCTACTGGGGAAAGAGAACAAGTGGCAATGTCAAATAGGAATTACATAAACAGAATACCTCAGCTCAGTTACACATGCAGAACATAGACCATCACTAAACAAGGAATCACAATTTAGAAACAGGAAGGCAATAATTAAACTGGGAACCCCAAAAGCCAAACTTGGAATGTACAACAACACTGTAGAAATAAAACTATAAATTAATTTCCTCTTGTACCAAACAAAGCACAGACGTTAATGATGCACATTTCCCAGAGCTTTCATATTCCAGTTAATAAATTCAAAATAAAGAGATATCTTTCTACCTTTTGTGCATTTTTTTTCAGTTGCTATTGCTCCAGCCACTTTATTCTGGTTTCTTCATGTTTTCTGCTAACTCTCCATCATCTGCTGTCCATTTGTCCTTTCTTCTCTCTTCTAGTTTTTTTTCCATTCTCTCTCTCTACATCTGCTTTAACATACTAATCTTTCTCCTTTTACTCTTTCCTCATTCCTATTTCATCCACTCAAATTTTACCCCTCCATCCTCAATCCCCACTTACTCTCCCAATACCCGGCCAATTGTAGATTTTTTATCCCTCCCACACAAAATATTTTCCCCTCTCCATTTTACTCTCCCAGCCCCATCCCATTCTAATCCTCCCCCAACATCAGCTCCCTTCTAGTTCCAGCCTCACCCAGCATCCATTCCCTTCTAGTCCCTGCATCAGCCCATTTCCAGTCCTAGCCCCCCATCAGCCCATTTCCAGTCCTAGCAACCCCCCAACCCAATACCAGTCCTAGCCCCCCCCATCAACCCACTTCCAGTCCTAATCCCATCAACCCATTTCCAGTCATCCCCCCATAGCCCATTGCCAGTCCTAACTCCCCCATCATCCCACAGCCCATTACCAGTCCTAACCCCATCAGCCCACCTCAAGTCCTAACCCCTCCCCATCAGCCCATTTCCTGTCCTAGCCCCCCCCCATAGCCCATTACCAGACAGCCCCCATCAGCCAACAGCCTATTACCAGTCTTAACCCCCCCATAGCCCATTACCAGTTCTAACCCCCCCAACAGCCCACAGCCCATTACCAGTCCTAACCCCATCAGCCCACCTCAAGTCCTAACCCCTCCCCATCAGCCCATTTCCTGTCCTAGCCCCCCCCCATAGCCCATTACCAGACAGCCCCCATCAGCCAACAGCCCATTACCAGTCTTAACCCCCCCATAGCCCATTACGTTCTAACCCCCCCCAACAGCCCACAGCCCCATTACCAGTCCTAACCCCATCCGCCCACCGCAAGTCCTACCCCCGCCCCATCAGCCCATTTCCTGTCCTACCCCCGCCCCATAGCCCATTATCAGTCCTAACCCCCCCATAGCCCATTACCAGTCCTAACCCCCCTCAGCCCACAGCCCATTACCAGTCCTAACCCCATCAGCCCACCTCCAGTGTTAACCCCCCCATCAGCCCATTTCGTCCTAATCCCCATCACCCAATTTTCAGTTTAAGCCCCCCATACCCCATTACCAGTCCTAACCTCCCCATCAGCCCACTCCCAGTCCTAATCCCACCAGCCCATTTCCAATCCTAATCCCCCATCACCCAATTTTTAGTTTAAGCCCCCCATAGCCCATTAGCAGTCCTAACCCCCCATCAAACCACTTCCAGTCCTAATCCCATCAGCCCATATAAAGACTTAGCTCCCCATAGCCCATCACCACTCCTAACCCCCCCAGCCCCCCATAGCCCATCACCACTCCTAACCCCCCCAGCCCTCCCATAGCCCATCACCACTCCTAACGCCCCCCAGCCCGCATAGCCCATCAGCACTCCTACCCCCCCAGCCCCCCATAGCCCATCAGCACTCCTAACCCCCCAGCCCCCCATAGCCCATCAGCTAACCCCCCCCAGCCCCCCATAGCCCATCAGCACTCCTAACCCCCCCCAGCCCATCAGCACTCCTAACCCCCCCAGCCCCCCATAGCCCATCAGCACTCCTACCCCCCCCCAGCCCATCAGCACTCCTAACCCCCCCCCCCCCAGCCCAGCCCAGCCCAAATTTTTTTTTAAAAAAAGCTGTCTTCTCCCGCTGCCGGGGCCGCCGCGGCAGAATCGAGTGTGCCGCGGGGCCCCCCCTGCCCAGCAGAGCCTGCCCTCCCCTGTATCCGCTCTCTTGTACAGCTGCCTGCAGTCTCACGCGCCAGCTTTCAGAGCACGAATGGACTAGTTTTCCTTTCGCGGCTCTGTTAAGCCCGCGGGGGCAGCCCCCGCGGGCTTAACAGAGCAGCGAGGGAGAAAACAGAGCAGCGAGGGAGAAAGACTGCAGGCAGCTGTACGAGAGAGCAGATACAGGGGAGGGCAGGCTCTGCTGGGCAGGGGGGGCCCCACGGCACACTCGATTCTGCCGCGGCAGCCCCGGCAGCGGGAGAAGACAGCTTTTTCTTTTTTTTAATTTGACTTTAGGATCAGAATGTTTTTTGCGCGGGGCCCCCTGAAACGCGGGGCCCTGTGCAAAAAACATTCTCGCTCAATGGACGGGCTGACCCTAGGTATAATAATGACTATTATGTGCAGGGTACCTCCGATTTCTTGGAAGCATAATGCAAGTATATTAGTGATGTTAGGGTTTTAGCCCTGGCTGCTCTAACCTCAAGGTGACTGCCTCTAAATCTAAAGTGAAGATTTAGAGGCTGTCATGGATATAGGATAAATGGAGAAAAAGGGCTAATATATAGATATGTCAGGTTATAATCTGTTCTGGAAGAATGGGGTAGAAAGTAAGGTAGAATAAGTAGTACTATCTTTAATGCAGTCAGGTCAGTGCTGGCACCAGGTTTTCTGGACAATGTACCTCTGGCAGTAAATTGCCAGGTCTTTTCTTCTGAGGCAATGGAAGGCAAAGCAACTTGCCCAAGGTCACAAGAGGTACAAGTGGGAACTGAACCTTTGATCATTTGGTACTAAGCATTTGCTTTAACCACTAGGCCACTCTACTATATAAGAAAACTGCAAAACTAAAGGGCTTACAAAGTAAGGAGCAGGCATTGTGAGTTAATTTGGAGAAAGAGAAAGAAAGGCATGGAAATTTATCTGGATAATTATACCATAAGTAGACTAAATATCACCTCTTTTCATATAATTTGGCAATTCATCCATAATCCAACCATGCATTGCTTAGAGAAAATCTTAAAGTAGTCATAGTAACATAGTAAAATAGTATATGATGGCAGATGAACACAGAAACATAGAAATGTGACGACAGAAAAAGACCACATGGCCTATCTAGTCTGTCCTTCCATATCACCCACTACAACAGTCCCCTTTTTTCCTTTAGAGATCCTCTGTGTTTGTCCCATGCTTCTTTGCATTCAGATACTGTCCTCATCTCTACCACCTCCACTGGGAGACTATTCCATGGATCCACCACTCTTTCGGTAAAGAAATATTTCCGCATATCACTCCTGAATCTATCCCCTTTCACATTCATCCCATGTTCCCTTGTAATATTTATTTATTTATTTATTTTATTTATTTAACAGTTATTTATATACCGCTCTTTCCCTAGTATCAAGTGCGGTTTACATGGAACAGTAGGTTAATTGGTATGTAATATACCAAGTCAGTTTACATAGAACAGATAATTATAATTTACAAGGAATGTTGTAACATTAAAGGTATAACATATTAGAACATATATACATTGTTAGTTTAAATCTATAATCATCATGTGAATGAGAGTGTGGTATGGTTAATAGTGTATTAGTGATATTTATTTTGAAAATAGAGTATGTAATAATAATGTATAAATGTTAGCCTGTATCTATTTGAGTATTCTGTTCTGAGGGTGTATTGTAGTGTAATATGAATAAGTGAGTTTTTAATTTTTTTCTAAATTCCTTTATATCAGATAGCAGGCGAATGTTGTCAGGTAGATTGTTCCAAAGAATTGGAGCAGAGTGTGAGAAAGCTCTCTTATTTGTTTGTTTTCTGGCTTTTGTGAAATCTTTTGGTATTGTTAAGGTATTTAAGTTTCTGCTTCTTTGGGATCGTTTATCGATGTCTATATTAATCAGTGTATTGAGTGCCGATGGTGCAAGATTATTTATAAGTTTAAATGTAGTGACAAGCTTGCTTTCAATCGAAAGAGGCTCTCCTCCTCTGCATTTATGCCATGGAGGTATTTAAATGTCTCAATCATATTGCCTCTATCCCGCCTTTCTTCTAAGGTGTACATATTAAGATCCTTAAGTCTGTTCTCATATGCTTTATAATGAAGACAACTAACCATTTTGGTAGTCACTCTCTGTACTGACTCCATCCTGTTTATATCCTTTTGAAAGTGCGGTCTCCAGAATTGCACACAATACTCCAAATGAGGTCATACCACAGACTTATACAGAGACACTATCACCTCCTTTCTGCTGGCCATTCCTCTCCCTATGTACCAAGCATCCTTCTAGCTTTTGCTGTTGCTTTTTCTACCTGTTTAGCTACTTTACGATCAACAGACACAATCATGCCTAGGTCCCGCTCTTCTTTAGTGGACAAAAGTACTTCACCCCCTATACTATATCGCTCCCTTGGATTGCTGCAGCCCAAATGCATGACCTTGCATTTTTTAACATTAAATCTCAGCTGCCAAATTCTAGACCATTCTTCAAGCTTAACTAGATTTCTTTTCATGTTATCTACACCTTCCTGGGTGTCTACTTTATTGCAGATTTTGGTATCATCTGCAAAGAGGCAAACCTTACCCGACTGCTCTTCTGCTATATCAATAACAAAGATGTTAAAAAGAATTGGACCAAGGACAGATCCCTGGGGCATACCACAGGTAATCTCCTTCTCCTCAGAGTGAGTTTCATTTACCTATATCCCTTGTCGCCTCCCACTCAGCCAATTTCTAACCCAAGAAGTAACTTTAGGGTACATTCCTAACGGTGATCAGTTTGTTTATAAGTCACCTGTGAGGATCGGTGTCAAAGGCTTTACTGAAATCTAAATACACCACATCTAGGGCTGTCCCTCAGTCCAACTCCCTGGTCACCCAGTCAAAGAAATCAATCAAATTTGTTTGACAAGACCTGCTCTGGTGAATCCATGCTGCATCGGATCCGGTAATATGTTGAACTCCAGAAGCCTCACTATTTTCTCTTTCAGCAGCACTTCCAATAATTTACTCACCACCGAAGTTAAACTAACTGGCCTTTACACATCCTTACTTCCACTTTTGTATAATGGGACCACATGTGCCTCTCTCCAGTCCTTTTGCACCACTCCTGACTCCTACAAGGCATTGAAAAGATCAGTCAGCAGAGCTGCTAGAACATCCTCAAGTTCCCTCAGTATTCTAGGGTGTATCCAATCCGGTCCCATCACTTTGTCTACTTTATGTTTAGCTAGTTTCTCACGAACACAGTCTTCTGAAAATTGTTCAAGATGACCCTTGCTTCTTTTCCTGTTTGTGGGTGTTTTCTGAGGTCCTGCTCCTGGTTCTTCATCTGTAAACACAGAACAGAATTATTTGTTAAGCAATTCCACTTTATCCTCATCAGCTTCTACATATTCCTCCCCTTCACCCTTGAGTCTGACAATACCACTTTGCCCTTCCTCAGTAACATATCTGAAAAAATGTCTTATCCCCTCCCCCCCCCCCCCCCCCATTTTATTGCATTGGCTGTTTCCTCCTCTTTTTGAATCTTTGTTTTCCTGACTACTTTGCTAGCTTCTAGGTTTTTCCAAATATAGATGCCTGTCTTCCTCTCTCTGTAATCTCTTGTATTTCAAGAAGGCCTCCCTCATTTTCTTCACCTTTTCAGCTACTTCATTTGAAAACCATAGCGGTCTCCTTTTCCTTTTACCTTTATTTACCGTTTTAGCAAAAAGGTTGGTTGCCCTTAAAATATCCCCTTTCAGTTTTGCCCACTGTTTTTCTACTTCCCCCAGCTGTCCCCATCCCGCTAAGGACTCTCTGAGGTTTTGGTCCATCTTTATTATTATTATTATTTATTTATTTAACTTCTCTTATATACCGCGCTATTCATATCAGTGTGGTGTACATTAAACAAACGATATACCGTGCAGTAGGGCTGCATGGTATTTACAGTGAACCAGAATTAAAACTTGGATTTAACTGGGGTAACTTTTCTACATTTTATCTTGGCAAAGTTAGTTTTCCTAAAGACTAAGTCCCTTGCTTTTGAATGGATTTGAACAACCCTAGTCCTAATACTGAACCACACCATCTGGTGATCACCGGATGCAAAATGATCTCCCACTATAACATCATCTGTAAGCACCAAGTCCAGTATGGCCCCTTCACGTGTGGGTTCTGTTACCAGTTGCCTGAATAGTTCTCCCTGTAGAGAACTCAGGATCTCCTTACTTCTAGATGATACTGCGGCAGAGATGTGCCAATCAAGATCTGGCATATTGAAATCCCCTATCAGTAGCACTTCCCCTTTCCTGGCAAAGCTATGTATGTCTTCAGTTAATTCTCTGTCTACCTCTTCCTCCTGTGAGGGAGGTATGTATATCACGCTAGTGCAAATAGATTTCTCTTTCCCTCTTTCTAGTTTAACCCACATTACCTACTCTCTCCCCTTTAAGCTCTGTAGTTCCAAAGCCTTAATATTATTTTTTACATATAGTGCCAGTCCTCCTCCCCTTCTTCCTCCCCTATCCTTTCTGAATAAAGTATAGCCTAGTATAGTTACATCCCAGTCATGGTTTTCTGTGAACCATGTTTCTGTAACTGTCACTAAATCCAAGTCAGCCTCTCCCATTACATTTCAACATCTGCTACTTCTGGAGAGAGATCCATGATTGCAAGTATTTACTTCTGGCAATTTTTCTAAATCTTGGGGAAAAAGGAATTCTATAGATTAAAGCTGAATAATCAGTGAACAGTGTATTTGTTAAATCAGTCAGGGCCTAGTAGCAGCAAAGAGCTTTCAGTAGAAATTTAAAGCAGAGAAGAGAGCTTTCTGGTTAAATTTAGACCCCAAGACTCCCTCTATCCAAACAAGGGCTGTGGGACTCCCATGGAAATTGGTCACAGATTACCTTAGAAGCATAGGACAGGATACTGTATAGCAGCCAGCTTTTAATAAGTCTTCTTTCCCTCCCTCCCTCCCTCCCTGACATCCACCCACCCCTGGGATAATAGTAGCCTTATAGCTGCTTACACCTCTTAAAAGAAAGGAGGTGCCATATTCACTCTCAGGTACAGCTGTTTAGCCTCATCAGGCATACATTAAGGACTTGAGAGTAATTAAGCTTCAGGTGAACAAGGTACATTAAACATATTAGGTATAGTTTTATTAGTATAAGTATCCCCAGCAACCGTTAGTAAGTAAAAAACTTAAATATCTAAAAACAACCTTAAAACTAAGATGCAGACAGCAGTTCACCAGTGAGATGGGGGCTTTCCAGTCTTTTGCATTGAGTGTCACATGTATGATATTCTCCCAGTTGGTGAGGGTCTTATGTGTGCACTAGGTGCATGGAGCTCTGTGCTCTCAGGGAGCGAGTACAATCTCTGGAGGCTAGAGTAGCAGACTTGGAGGACATAAGGAAGACAGAGAGGCACATAGACAAGACCTACAGGGATATAGTCCTTCAGTCCCACCTCCAATCTGGCTGCATCCCTGTTGCCATGGAGGAGAGAGATCACGTGACAGGAGAGCATCACCCTGGTGTGGCAGTAAGTGATTCTGTAGCTAGGACATGTCCTCCAGGTGATATAAAACCCTCTCACACCATGTTTCTCCAGGGCCTTGTGCCCATGAGGGAAGGGTTAGAACAGCTATTATAGTTGATGATACTATCATTAGGCATGTAGAGAGCTGGGTGGCTGGTGGACATGAGGACTGCCTGGTAACATGCTTGCCTGGTGCGAAGGTAGCAGACCTCATGCGCCACCTAGAAAAGGTCTTAGATAGTGCTGAGGAGGAGTCTGTTCTCTTGGTACATGTCAGTAACAATGACAAGGGAAAATGTGGTAGGGAGGTTCTGGAGGCTAAATTTAGGCTTTTAGATAGGAAGTTGAAATTCAGAACTTCCAGGGTAGCATTCTCAAAAATGCTTCCCGTTCCACGTGCAGGACACAAAAGGCAGGCAAAGCTCCGGAGTCTCAATGCGTGGATGAGACAATGGTGCAAGGAAGAGGGTTTTTGATTTGTTAGGAACTGGGGAACATTCTGAGGAAAGGAGGGGCTCTTCCAAAGGGATTGGCTTCACCTTAACTGGGATGGGACCAGGTTGCAGGCATTAACCTTTAAAAAGGAAATAGAGCAGCTTTTAAACTAGATCATAGGGGAAAGTCTACAGTCGTCCAAGAGCACATGGTTCATAACAATGCATCCTTGAAGGATACTACCAAAAAAATTAAGTTAGGGCACATCAGCAGAGAGGTTCCAATAAAGACAAAGGTAGCCCAAATACCCTTGAATACAGAGCAGACAGAACTTAAAGATTCCAAATTACCCCTGCTTATCAATAACCAGATTAATATGAATAAAATACAGTCTCTAAAATGATTGTATGCAAATGCTAGAAGTCTAAAAAATAAGTTGGGAGAGTTAGAATATATAGCACTAAATGAGAAGTTAGAACATAAGAACATAAGAACATAAGATATGCCATACTGGGTCAGACCAAGGTCCATCAAGCCTAGTATTCTGTTTCCAACAGTGGCCAATCTAGGTCATATGTACCTAGCAGTTTCCACAAGAGACACAAGTTCAACAATGCTTGTACTGAGTCAAGCATTGATATCTTCGGTCACTTCTTAATAATGGTTTATGGACCTTTCCTCCAGGAACTTGTCCAAACCTTTTTTAAACCAAGCTACACTAACAGCCTTTACTACATCCTCCGGTAACAAATTCCAGAGTTTGATTACACGTTGAGTGAAAAAATATTTTCTTTTATTAGTCTTAAATAGTTTACCCTGTAGCTTTATTGCATGTCCCCTAGTCTTTCTATATTCTGATAACGTGAACAATCGATCTACGTTTACCCGTTCCACTCCGTTCATTAATTTATAGACTTCTATCATATCTCCCCTCAGCCGTCTCTTTTCCAGGTTAAAGAGCCCTAACCTTTTTAGCCTTTCTTCATAGGAGTATCCTTCCATCCCCTTTACCATTTTGGTGGCTCTTCTCTGAACCTCTTCTAAAATCGCTATATCCTTTTTAAGATACGGCGACCAGAATTGCACACAATATTCAAGGTGCGGTCTCACCATGGAACAATATAGAGGCATTATAATATCTTTCGTTTTATTTTCCACTCCTTTCTTTATCATACCTAGCATTCTATTTGCTCTCTTGGCCGCCGCTGCACACTGGGCCGAGGTTTTAACATGGTATCCACAATGACGCCTAAATCTTTTTCCTGGGTGGTGGTTCCTAATGTGGAACCTTGCATCGTGTAACCATAGTTTGGGTTGTTCTTCCCTAGGTGCATAACCTTGCACTTGTCCACATTAAATTTCATCTGCCATTTTGATGCCCAGTCTTCCAATTTATCAAGATCCTCTTGCAATTTTTCACAATCCTCTTGGGTTTTAACAACTTTAAATAGTTTTGTGTCATCTGCAAATTTGATAACCTCACTCGTTATTCCACTTTCCAGGTCATTTATGAATATGTCAAAAAGCAGCGGACCTAGCACAGATCCCTGGGGTACACCACTATTCACCTTTCTCCATTTTGAAAATTGGCCATTTAGCCCTACCCTCTGCTTTCTATCTTTTAACCAGTTCCTGATCCACAATAATACACTGCCTCCTATCCCATGACTCTTTAGTTTTGCCAAAAGTCTCTGATGAGGGACCTTGTCAAAGGCTTTCTGAAAATCCAGATACACAATATCAACCGACTCACCTTTGTCCACCTGTTTATTTACTCCTTCAAAAAAACATAACAGATTAGTAAGACAAGATCTTCCTTGTCTAAAGCCATATTGGCTGTCTCCCATTAGGTTGTGACTATCTACATGCTGAGTAATGTTATTCTTTATGATGGTTTCTACCATTTTTCCTGGTACTGACTTCAGGCTCATCGGTCTGTACTTTCCCGTATCACCCCTGGAACCCTTTTTAAAAATTGGTGTTACATTGGCGATCCTCCAATCTTCAGGTATTAGAGATGATTTTAATGATAGTTCACAGATTACTGATAGCAGGTCTGCAATCTCATATTTCAGTTCTTTCAACACCCTTGGATGTATACCATCCGGCCCAGGTGATTTGCTACTCTTCAGTTTATCTAATAGTTGTAAGACATCTTCCTGATGTATCGATATTTCCTTCAATACTTCCGCACCTTTAAATACCACTTCAGTCATGGGTAACATCCCTACATCTTCCTCAGTAAAGACCGAAGCAAAGAATTCATTCAGTCTCTCCGCTATCGCCTTGTCGCCTCTTAGTGCTCCTTTAACCCCTTTATCATCTAATGGACCAACTGACTCACAGGTTTTTTTGCTACGAATGTACTTGAAAAGGTCTTTATTTCGCATTTTTGCTTCCGCAGCAAGCTTCTTCTCAAATTCTCTCTTTGCCTGCCTTATCAATGCCTTGCATTTGACTTGCCAGTGCTTGTGCTGTTTCCAGGTTTCGTCGTTTGGCTCTTTTTTTCCTTTTCCTGAAAGATGCTTTTTTGGCAACAACAGCCTCTCTGACCTCACCTTTAAACCATGCTGGCAGTTTTTTGGACTTCCTTCCACTTTTCTTAAAGCGTGGAATACAGCTGGTCTGGGCTTCCAAGATAGTATTTTTCAACAACACCCAAGCTTGATGTACGTCTTTAACCTTTGCAACTGCTCCTTTTAGTTTTTTTCTTAACTGTTTTCCTCATTTTATCATAGTCTCCCTTTCGAAAGTTAAAAGGTAGTACTGTGGATTTCCTTACTATCCCTCCTCCACTAATTAAATCAAAGGCGATCATACTATGATCACTATTGCCAAATGGCCCCAACAACCTTATCTCTTGCACTAGATCTGGTGTTCCAGTAAGGACTAGGTCTAATATGGCTTCCCCTCTGGTCAGTTCATGAACCAGCTGCTCCAAGATGCAGTCATTTATTTCATCTAGGAACTTTATCTCCCTAGCATGTCCTGACGTGACACTGACCCAGTCGATACCGGGGTAATTGAAATCACCCATTATTATTACTGCGCTGTAACTTTTGTTAGCTTCCTTGATTTCTTTGAGCATTTCATCGTCCATTTGGTCATTCTGGCCAGGTGCTCGATAGTACACCCCCACTGCCATTGCCTTCCCCCTTTTATATTGAATTTCAATCCATATAGATTCTACAGCAGATTTTGTTTCCTGCAAAACTTTAATCCTTTCTGAGTCAAAGCCCTCTCTAACATAGAGCACAACCCCTCCACCAATTTGATCAGCTCTATCATTACGATATAGTTTGTACCCAGGTATCACAGTGTCCCACTGGTTGTCCTCCTTCCACCATGTCTCTGATATTCCAATCATATCTAACTTTTCATTTAGTGCTATATATTCTAATTCTCCCATCTTATTCTTTAGACTTCTAGCATTTGCATACAAGCATTTTAGAGAATGTATTTTATTCATGTTAATTTGGCTATTGTTAGACATGGGTAAATTGGGATCTTTAAGCTCTGTCTGCTCCATACTTGAGGGCATTTGGGCTACTTTACTCTTTTGTGGAACCTCTCTGCTTTTGGTAGTATCCTTCAAGGATACATTCTTCCGAACCATCTGCTCTTGGGCAACTGTCGGCGTTCCCCTAATATCTAGTTTAAAAGCTGCTCTATCTCCTTTTTGAAGGTTAATGCCAGCAGCCTGGTTCCTTCCCGGTTAAGGTGAAGCCCATCCCTTCGGAAGAGCCCCTCCTTTCCCCAGAATGTTCCCCAGTTCCTAACAAATCCAAAACCCTCATCTCTGCACCATTGTCTCATCCACGCATTGAGACTCCGGAGCTCTGCCTGCCTTTTGGGTCCTGCGCGAGGAACAGGAAGCATTTCGAAGAATGCTACCATGGAAGTTCTGGATTTCAACTTCCTATCTAAAAGCCTAAATTTTGCCTCCAGAACCTCCCTACCACATTTTACTATGTCATTGGTACCGACATGTACCAAGACAGCAGAGTCCTATCCAGCACTATCTAAGACCTTATCTAGGTAGCGCATGAGGTCCGCTACCTTAGATATAATTGGTATCTCAGAGACATGGTGGGAGGAGGACAAACAGTGAGACACTGTGATAACTGGATACAAATTATATCACAATGATAGAGAGATCAAATTGGTGGAGGGGTTGCACTCTGTGTTAGAAAAGGCATTGAGTCCCGGGGGGTGGAGCCTGATGTCCAGCGGGTAGGACGCTTTGCGTTGAAGCTCCCGAGAGGCCTACTCAGAATCCTGACTTAATACCTATATAAATTTACTATTTTGCTCCGAGCTGACCGGGGCACCTCGGGGGGGATGACGGCCCACAAACCAGCGCGCTTGGACTTCGGGTCTCCTTCTTCTTCTCACGGAAAACGCTCCAAAACGGAGGTATCCTCCCCGCAGAAGATGGTTCCATTTCGTGAAAACCCCGCAATGCACCTGGAGATTTTGGAGGAAATACGCGGCGTGAAGGAATTGGTGCAGTCTAATGGAGAAGCGCTTCGAGCCTTGCGAGAAGACTTTGGAGTGCTCCAAGACCGACTTGAAGGTCTTTCATTACGGCAGGACAATATGGCGGGGGTCCTCGACTCGCACGAGGTGCGCTTGGGCAAACTGGACGAGGCTGAGCGCCAGATACAGAATCTTCAAAAGGAGTTGGAAGATAGCAATAATCGCGCCCGTCGCAACAATGTGAGGCTCCTTGGAATGCCGGAGGGAGTGGAAGCAGGAGATATAAGAGAATTCTTGCTCAAAACTCTTCCCTCCTTGCTGAAGATTACTTTTCACAGAGAACTGGAAATCGATCGAGCACACCGTGTTCCTGCCCGCATGGCGCTCAACCGCACGACCCCCGGCCTATTATCTTTAGCTTGCTACGATATCAACAAGTGGAACAAATTTTACATGCTGCCCGAGCGAATCATCATTTGGAATATGAAGGTCGTAAGGTCTCCTTCTTTCCTGATTTGGCAAAGCCTACCGTTGACCGTCGGAAGAAACTCCTTGCTCTTCGCCCTCGACTTCAACAGCTACAGGCTCGCTTTGGCCTGTTGTATCCAGCGAAGCTCCGAGTGACTCTCCATAACCAGACCAGGACGTTCGAGGATCCTGATCTATTATCAACATTTTTGGACTCCAAAGAAGCAGAACAGATGCGCTAATCCCAAATTTTGGACTCTTATCTGCCGGCTCTGTCCGCCATTTTGAAGGGCCCGATGCGGCGGGTCATAGCCCAGCACAGAAATAGCCTGGACTTTCTTTCTTTCTCTGTATGACTTTTGTCTTTGGTCTCCTATCCCTTCATGATGTGTGCCTCGGTCGGATTCGGAGCACGCACAGTCCTACAGGTTATATGTTTTTTCAATTTCGGCCTTCTCTGGGGTTTCTCCCCGCAGACACATGGTCGCCAGTAATTTTGGGGTTTTGCTTCTCCTCTACCGTACTGCGGTTATCTTTGTTAATGTGGGGCGCTTCATTGTATTATATTAGCTTATTTTCCTATGTCATGTGTACAGCCAGATACAGTCAGTTTGAGGGACACAGTGAAATTATGTGTGCTATCATGCTCAGAATTTTAACTTTTCTGAATGGCCTCATGTAAAATCTTATTATTCATCGTACAAGGCATTGCTGGTCCACTCAGCAGAAAGAAAATCCTTAGCTATCTTAGCCACGAGCACGTTGATTGGGTGTTTCTTCAGGAAACGCATTGCACTCTGCTGAAACACTGAAGCTCAATGCTGGGCCTCGCATGGTGGCTGCCTACTCTCCCACCGTTTCCAAATGGTACGGGATAGTCATTCTGGTCAAGAAGTTTTTGCACGCTACTGTACCTGATATTAGCGCTGACATGGAGGGTAGATGGGCCCGTGTACACCTTGAGGTTGGAGATAGTGAATTTACGTGTATTTGCACTATGTCCCGAATGTGGACAACCCTGCTCACTATGCAAGTTTTGCGCAGTTGGCCTCGGCCTCCGCTAATGCTCCATTAATACTTGGTGGCGATTTTATTCAAGTGCTCCCTCAATCTTTTCTTCTCAAACAGGGTGCTTGTTGGTTGGAAGCTCCAGTACCGAGCAGACCTGTGTGGCTAGATATAGTAGCGGGCCTTTGCTCACTGATTCCTCTTACCTTACTCCCTGGTATGACTCTCCCATTAGACTCCCACTATCCACCAATGTTTTTCGACACTTTAGGTGCCTTTAATATTCCTATGCAACCTTTCGACTCCCGACTCTGGTCAGTGTAACTTCAGCATTGCATTCGGAGCACTAGAGTACTCCCGCCATCGGCACTCTCTGCATAAGGTTGATTGGAAACTTCCGATCTCTCGGTAGTTTACCGGGTGTAGCATCCAATTTTACTAAACCTTATGTAATGCTATCACTAGAGATACCTCTATAGCGCAGAAAGTATGGGAGAGAGAATTGCATGTGACTTTAACCTCGGAGCAATGGAGCCTTACCTGGAGCAGAGGGACACGGGTTTCCGACCCGCCTCACTCACTCAGACCCTCTTCTTTCTAGCCCACCGGTGTTTTTTACACTCCTCACAGTTTAGACCTATGGAACACTACTCAGGGTAATGGTTGCTGGACACGTCCTGTGGCCATTGGTTTATTACTTCATTTCATGTTATGCATGAATATCCCGCACTACAGTATAACTGGCGTCGGGTCTGGGGTCGTATTTAGTCTATATTGCACTCTCAGGAGTCCCTTTCTCGGAGGATAGTGGGACTTCGCCCAGTTGCGGGGATCCCCTCTCTCCCAAGAAATGGCTTATCTCCTTTTGAACTTTATGCTTGGCATTGCTGTTTTCCCTCATTGAGTAATACTGGGAAATTAGTTCCCATCTGAGCCTCAATGAATGGTGGAATCATGCCTGTCTCTACAGTAAATATGAACAAATACCTCGTCTGTGTGCTTCCTCCGTTCAGACTCCTTCTTATTGGTCTTAATGGAAGATGTTCAATGAATATGTACATTTTGCTAAATGCTCTCATCTGACTGTCTAACTTTGTATATATCTCTGTCTCATGATCATGCTGTATTATGGATATTTTTTGATTGTTTGATGTATAATCACTGTTAACTGGAAGCGCTCACATGCTGATACAAACGGGTAGAGAAGAAGCACCGGGGTGGGGGGTAATGGGTTTACTTTTCCTTATTGTATACTTGTTTTGTCTTTTTGGTGTGTTGTTTCTTTGTTTGTTGCAAAATGAAAATAAAAGTTTCAAAAAAAAGGAAAAGGCATTGAGTCCCAATGGATTAAAGTTTTGCAGGAAACAAAATTTGCTGTAGAATCTCTAATGATTGAAATTCCATGTAAAAAGGGGAAGGCAATTGCAGTAGGGGTGTATTATCGACCGCCTGGCCAGATTGGATGATGAAATGCTGAAAGAAATAAGGGAAGCTAAAAAGGTTACAGCACAGTAATAATAATGGGTGATTCCGAATCCGACAAAGTAACATACTTGAACCACCTCAAACTCCACCGTGAAACTATATATCTCAGAATGAGTGAATACCATGCTAATCTTCTCCTCCGCTCACTAAATAAACCTAGAGACCTTTTCAACATAGCAAAATCCCTAATTAAAGAACCATCACCTACTCAACTAGTTCCTATCCCCCCCAGTCCTACGCCGACTATCTTCAATCCAAGACCTCCATAACTGACACACTCCCAGTTACAGCATTATCCCACTCTTACACCTCATTTCCTCCAATCACAATGTTCACAACACCCTCTGAGAAAAACATTCAAGATCTCATCACCTCCATCAACACTTCTACAGCTCCAAGTGACCCTTGCCCAGCATACTGGGTCAGATCGCTGCGTGTCGAACTGAGCCCAATCCTAGTCAACATCATTGGACTATCCTTGGCAACAGGCTCGTTCCCATCTTTCCTCAAACAAACCTCTATAAGACCACTCCTGAAGAACTCTAGACTTGACCCACTAAAGCCTGACTCCTACCGCCCAATCTCGAGCATACCTCTATTAGCCAAAATAATAGAGAAGGTTGTTCAGAGACAGATACAACATCACATCGATACAGCCTCACCGCTCGATCCCTGTCAACATGGCTTCAGGGAATCACACGGGGTAGAAACTCTCCTTACCACCCTAACTAATACATTGAATAGAGGTCTTGATAAGGCTGAAAACGGCTTTGCTCTAATATTCCTAGACATCTCCGCTGCCTTCGATTCTGTTAATCATAATCAACTTCTCGCCCGACTCCTTGAGAAGGGAATCTGTGGTCTCGCCTGGGAATGGTGTAGGTCATACCTGTCGGAGCGATGGCAGCATGTCAGAGTCGGATCCACCACATCCACACCTTTCCACCAACATCAAGGTGTTCCGCAAGGATCTTCCTTATCTGCGCTTCTGTTCAATGTATACTTACAGCCGATATGTGACATTATACGCACCTTTGATATCTCCTCATTAATCTATGCCGATGACGTTCTACTGTTTACTCCATTTAAAGTCAATCAACCAGACTTCACCAACCTTATTCACTGCTTCAACGCCATCACAGACTGGTTAGCATCGCAAAACCTCCGTATAAACTTCAAGAAGACCGAAGTTCTGTTCATTTCAAGAAACAAAGAATTCTCCCCCCCATCCTCTCTAAAAGTAAGAGATGCGAACCTCCCTAGTAAACCATCTATTCGATACCTAGGGATTACTCTAGATCAGCATTTTGAATTTAAGGAACACATTCAGAACATCACCAAGTCAGTCTACAATAAAATCAGAACGCTAAGGCACCTCAGACCCATGCTACCTCACAACAACTTCCGGACCATCTTCCAGGCCCTCACACTACCTCATTTTGATTATGCAAATGTCGTTTTATATGGTCTCCCCAAGAACATCATTAATCCACTACAACTTGCGATGAATGCGGCTGCTAGAGTGCTCTGTGGTCTAGCAAGATCAGACCATATCACCCCAACTCTCATGGAACTCCACTGGCTACCAATTCATTACAGGTTAACCTATAAAATCCTCATCATCACTTTCAAGATCATCAACAACCTTGCCCCCACGTCTCTCAATGATCTCATCTCCCTCACCCCAAAAAACAGAACGAGAAGGACAACAACGGACAACACCCTGATTATCCCCAAGAAGTCTATCAAATGTACCCAATCAACCAAGAAAAGGACCTTCGCCTTCTATGCACCTAAATGCTGGAATGACCTCACACCTGAAATAAGAGCAATTAAAGACCTCACTCAATTTTGCAAGGCAATCAAGCACCACATTTTCCTTCTCCATTATGCACAAGCATCCAATCCACATCTGTTCATCAGCACTCCTAAACCCACAAACTTTCACTCTTCACTCCCAATTCCCTCATAAGTAAGTACGCATCAAGTTCTCTTATGTCCTGCCTTAGTCCTACCTTAGTCTTCCTGCGAATACTAAAGAATCCAATATGTTTGTACATAGTTACAGTTTACCCTGTTGTTCCAAGATTAAGTTTCCTGTTATAATGTAAGCACACCAGTGTCTTCTGATTGTGCAGCTTCTGTTACTTGTAAACCGCACTGAAAACAAATAGCGCGGTATATAAAAGATGTTAAATAAATAAATAAATTTCAATTACCCCAGTATTGACTGGGTCAGTGTCATGGCAGGACATGCTAGAGAGTTAAACTTTCTAAATGAAATAAATGACTGCTTCTTGGAGCTGCTAGTTCATGAACTGACCAGAGGAGAAGACATTTTGGATCTAGTCCTTAGTGGAACACCAGATCTGGTGCAAGAGATAAGGATGTTGGGGCCACTTGGCAATAGTGATCATAGCAGGATCGTGTTTGATTTAATTAATGGAGGAGGGATGGTAAGGAAATCCATAGTACTACCTTTTAACTTTCGAAAGGGAGACTATGATAAAATGAGGAAAATAGTTAAGAAAAAACTAAAAGGAGCAGTTGCAAATGCTAAAGCGTGGATGTTGTTTAAAAATACTGTCTTGGAAGCCCAGACCAGCTGCATTCCACGCTTTAAGAAAAGTGGAAGGAAGTCCAAAAACCACCAGCATGGTTTAAAGGTGAGGTCAGAGAGACTGTTGTTTCCAAAAAAGCATTTTCAAGAAATGGAAAAAAAAGCCAAATGACCAAAACTGGAAACAGCACAAGCACTGGCAAGTTAATTGCAAGGCACTGATAAGGCAGGAAAAGAGAGAATTTGAGAAGAAGCTTGCTGTGGAAGTAAAAACGCATAACAAAGACTTTTTCAAGTACATTCGTAGCAAAAAAACCTGTGAGAGAGTCAGTTAGACCATAAGATAATAGAGGGGTAAAAGGGGCACTAAGAAGGGACAAGGCCACAGCGGAGAGACTGAATGAATTCTTTGCTTCGGTCTTTACTGAGGAAGATGTAGAGATGTTACCCATGAATGAAGTGGTATTTAAAGGTGATACTGCGAAGAATTTAAAGAAATATCCATACACTTAAACGCCTTCAACTTCTGCAGAATACAGCCGCCCGTCTTGTCACTTTTGCCCGGAAATCAGATCATGTAACTCATCTTCTGTTTCGCCTCCACTGGCTGCACTTTCGGTTTAAATACAAGGTTCTTATATTATTACATAGAGTCATCCACACTTCCAACCCGCAGTACCTAGCAAATCTAGTCTCTCTTCACACTCCGTACCGTCAGCTCCGGGCATTGCATGCTAACCGTTTGTTTCTTCCCCTGCCTTCACAAGCTCACCTTGAACAGACACGCCATGCCGCTTTCTTTTTCTTGGGTCCCTCACTTTGGAATTCTCTACCTTCCTCTCTCCGTTTAGAATCTTCCTACCAACACTTCAAAAGCCTACTAAAAACTCATTTGTTTCAGCAGGCATATGATCTCCCCTCCCAGTATTTATTTAGCTGTATTTATATCCTGCTTTTCACCGGGTCAAAGCGGTCAATTGGGAGATACATTTAACACAAGGGGATATGACACAAATACGCTAATACTTACAGGGAACATGGGCAATGGAGGGTTAAGTGGCTTGCCCAAGACCACAAGGAGTGCCTATAGGACTAGAAATCCCAGTCCCTCTGGCCTGAGATTGCTGTCCCCAGGTGGGACTTGAACCCCTGGCCCTCCAGCCCGAAGTACCTTGTCCTAACCACTAGGCCACTCCTCCCTGCAGCAGTCCTGTCTAATTGTTTTGTTTGTCTTTGCTTACTTATGGTTTGTTTGGTTTGTCGATTGTTTGTTTTGTGACCTCTTTGGTCCATCTTTTCTCTATTTTAATGGATTTCTTTTCTTGTCGATGCTTTTATTTATATTATTTTATTGTAAACCGCTCTCACGTTTCGACAAGGGCGGTATACTAAATGTAAATAAAGATAAAGATAAAGATACACGGGGAAGATGTATTACATCTTTTTATTAAACTGAAGAATAGCAAATCACCTGGAATGGATAGTATACATCCAAGAGTGTTGAAAGAACTGAAATATGAGATTGCAGACCTGCTATTAGTAATCTGTGAACTATCATTAAAATCATCTGTAATACCTGAAGATTGGAGGATGGCCATTGTAACGTCAATTTTTAAAAAGGGTTCCGGGGGTGATCCAATAAACTACAGAACAGTGAGCCTGACGTCAGTATGTAGAAAAATGGTAGAAACCATCATAAAGAACAAAATTACTGAACATGTAGATAGTCATGGCTTAATGGGAGACAGCCAACATGGCTTTAGACAAGGAAGATTTTCTCTTACTAATCTGTTATGCTTTTTTGAAGTTGTGAATAAATAGGTAGACAAGGGTGAGTCGGTTGATATAGTGTATCTGAACTTTCAGAAAGCCTTTGACAAGGTCTCTCATGAAAGACTCTTGGCAAAATTAAAAAGTCATGGGATAGGAGGCAGTGTACTATTGTGGATCAGGAACTGGTTAAAAGATAGAAAGCAGAGGGTGGGGCTAAATGGCCAATTTTCCCATTGAAGAAAGGTGACTAGTGGAGTACCCCAGGGATCTGTGCTGGGTCTGCTGCTTTTTGACATATTCATAAATGACTTGGAAAATGGAATAACGAGTGAGGTTATCAAATTTGCAAATGACATGAAACTATTTAAAGTTGTTAAAAGCCATGAGGATTATGGAAAATTGCAAGAGAATCTTGATAAATTGGAAGACTGGGCATCCAAATGGCAGATGAAATTTAATGTGGACAAGTGCAAAGTTATGCACCTAGGAAAGAACAACCCAGACTATGGTTACATGATGCAAGGTTCCACATTAGGAACCACAAATCAGGAAAAAGACTTAGGCGAAATCGTGGATAACATGTTAAAACCCTCGCCCAGTGTGCAGCGGCAGCCAAGAGAGCAAATAGAATGCTAGGTATTCTCATGCCCTTAGCCCCTTACAGACAGTATGGAGAGGCATGCTTGTCATAGGAGAGATTCACCATTTAGCCCTTAACCTGACTGGCTGCCTTCTAATGCCTCATGGGAAATGTAGTATAGTCAGAAGGTACTTGGCTTCAGGTAAAAAAAAACACATTTGTAATTGGCTTTGAGTGGTAAGGCTTTGACAGAAATTTATTTATGGGGAAAACGCTAGGTTCACAAAATAACACCTTTGGATTATTTCTCCAGGATTCTTTCAAAAATACATCAGGATATAACTGAACTCAAAACAAAACAGCTTATAATGTTCTTCAGCATAAAGAAAAGTCCTTTCAACAGCCAATGCTATCAGATATGGCTAGCAGTGCTGTTTTAAAACAAACAGGAACAGCTTTTCTTAAAACAGGTTTCTTTTCTCTCAGTCCAGAACACTTCCCGGCTGTTTGTCTCCTTAAGCACAGGAAAACTTTCAACAAGAAGTTAAACTCTTCATAGGCAAGTAATTCTCTATGCAAGGTTTTTAGGAATAGTGAAAACAAAATCAAAGCTTTTCTTACTTTCACCATCAGCATGGCTTCAGGCTGTGCACTGCACTGTCCAGCAGCTGTTTAACAAGTTTTAATTAGATGGCTTCAGCTTGCTCAGCAAAGATATTTCTCCTTTAATACAGGACCTTCACAAGTTATCTACAGACTCTCAGGGATACCGGACTCTGGAGGTTTTCTTTACGGTTGACTCCTTTCCAAACCCTCTGTATTTGAAGATTGGCATAAAGAGCAGTCCATGCATGAGTCTTCTTCTACAGCTAGGTCCTGTTCACCCATTTGCATAGGCTCTACCTTCATTTCTAGCTCAGAGGGCTTGGCTGACTGCCTTCCGTTAGGGCAAAAGCTGTCTCTTGCAACTCTATCGTGCTCCAAATTAGACAAGCTTCTAATGCTCATACCTGGGTCAAGGCTTGTATCAGCTTCTCCTCGCTCATGCTCTGGCCACCATTCACCTGAGCTTCCTCGTCCTGTCCTCCAACTTGTGTTCCTTGTTCCTGCTGTTCTTACTTTTCCAGCTCCATTCCTCTTCCTGTAAGCATTCCTACTCCTCTCTCTCTCTCTGGATAATCTGACCTAGACTTAAACCACTCAGGCTCCAGCCCCATCCCTTCTCCTCTCAGGTGTTGGAGATCAAACTGCCTCATGGCAGCTGAGTAATTGGGGAATTCAGTGACGTAAGTGTTCCTTACCCTGGGCTTGCATTCCCTCTCCTTTTCTCCACTAGGGGCATTCTGCAAACTATTGCAGCTAGGAATTACCTGCTTTCTAGGTGAAAATTGAGTTTTGTGTCTCTGACCTTGTAAAATAGGTCCTTTGATAAGGGCAAATTCCTTCTCTTTATCCCTGTCTCCTAGGTCATGATAAGCTTCCTTATCACAGTATCATAACGAAAGGAATGGAAAATAAAAAAAAGGATATTATAATGCCTCTGTATCGTTCCATGGTGTGACTGCACCTTGCATATTGTGTGCAATTCTGGTCGCCATATCGTATCTTAAAAAGGATATAGCATTATTTGAAAAGGTACAAAGAAGAGCCGCCAAAATGGTAAAGGGGATGGAAGGATACCCCTATGAAGACAGGCTAAAAAGGTTAGGGCTCTTCAACCTGGAAAAGAGACTGTTGAGGGAATATATGATAGAGGTCTATAAATTAATGTGCTCAAGGAAAGGTCCCCTAAAGCACCAAAAAGAAAGTAACCTTGCTTTAAAAAATATACAAAAAACCCTTTTAAGAGCTCCCAGTCAGAGAGCTAGCAATGTAATATAATAAAAACAAACAAACAAACAAACCCTCAAATCCTTACTGTTTGTTGATCTGTAGAGCCCTGGTTAGGAAAGCCTCAACAGAGCAAGGCACTGGAGCCTTTTATGCAGGCCTCAGCTGCACTCAGGAAATCAAGCCCACTAACTCTTGATTAGGTGTTAGCAGTTTCTAAACCTGAGGAGGTTACTAGAGTTCAGCAACCTATTGTGCTCAAGGAAAGGTCCCCTAAAGCACCAAAAAGAAAGTAACCATGCTTTAAAAAATACAAAAAACCCTTTTAAGAGCTCCCAGTCAGAGAGCTAGCAATGTAATATAATAAAAACAAACAAACAAACCCTCAAATCCTTACTGTTTGTTGATCTGTAGAGGCCTGGTTAGGAAAGCCTCAACAGGGCAAGGCACTGGAGCCTTTTATGCAGGCCTCAGCTGCACTCAGGAAATCAAGCCCACTAACTCTTGATTAGGTGTTAGCAGTTTCTAAACCTGAGGAGGTTACTAGAGTTCAGCAACCTATTGTGCTCAAGGAAAGGTCCCCTAAAGCACCAAAAAGAAAGACTCAAAGGTATCCATTGCATTTTTTTTATTTACATGTTTGAAAATGCCCATTCACATGTTAAAGCACATTCACTTTCGAAGAGATGTTTTAAAAAGACCCCAATTTACATGTGTCTGGTACGATCATGTGCACATCATTCCGGCATGTGCAGAGGCATGTCCTGTGCAGCAACAAAAGGAGCCACGTGTATCTCCAGTTTCACAATAGTGCTACACATCTAAACCCAACCAGTAGGCACATCTATGTACTAGACTTGCTCCCTGGCATCAATATGAATTTGAAAATTGCTCATTCCTTACCGTTCCTCCATTTTAGTCCTCCACCTCTGGGTAGTGTACCTCCTCCTGCAGCTTGGAGACTGGGCATGTCAAAACTTGTGACATCACTGGACATAGCCTGCTGGCACTTCCCATCAGCCCCAGTGTGTCCAGTCTCCATGCAGCAGGAGGATGTAGTGAGCCTAGGTGCTGGGCTCACTTGGGGAACAATTAAGGAACAATTAGTTAGTTAGGGTCCTATGATCTTTGATTGGCCTGATTTTTTCCCTGTTTGGGGAGCTCAGATTGAGTCCAATTAAAATGTTGTTAAAATTCCTTTAATTGTAATTTACTTGAATTATTTTTAAATTATTTTTAAATTTATTTATTTATTTATTTATATTCTCTTATATACCGCACTATTCTGCATCAGTGCGGTTTACATTGAACAAACTGAAATGACATTGAACAGGGCATTATAACTTGGCGATAACTATTTTACAGGGAGCATGGGCTATGGAGGGTTAAGTGGCTTGCCTAAGACCACAAGTTAAATTAACTTTAACTTACTTGTAGATTAATTTATTGATTGGGTTCATTTAATTTTTACATCTTTTTGCCTTTCCGTTTGATGCCCTATCCCTTTAAGAACGACTGGCTGGGCTGGCAAGCTTTGACGTGCTTTACTGAGGCAGCTCTCAGCTGGGATCTCTCCCCCCCCCCCCCCCGGACTGTACGGGGGAGAGCCCCGGGGTTCCCATCGCCGCACGCAGCCGGAGGTGTTGCTCGAGCTGCAGCGCTCCTCCAGAGCCAGAGGATCACATAGGGCCGTGGCGGCGGCTCACGGAGAACACAAGCGGAAACGCGGCCTGCATTTCTGCGACCTCCGGGGTAAGTGCAGCATGACGGGGAACGGGGCCGTGTCTTCTATGCTCCTAGCACTGACAGGGCCTGGTGTGGAGGGAACTGTATCGGTGAGTGTAGTTTTGGCACCAAAATCAGGCCGGGGCGAAGAGATGCCATTTTCTGAGGACCACGTGGCTGGTGTGTTGTCGGCCCGCGGGGCTCCGGGCCTGCAGCACAGCTTAAAGGTGACGTTTCTTTTGTTTGGTTCTACAATGGTTCATGGGGGATTCCCTTTGGGGAGTCTGTGTTTTAATTTATTTTGCTGGTGGTATTAATTTTGAGTTGAAAAAAAAAAAAAAGAAGACCAGGAATATAAAAGCTCAAGCTGTGGTTACCCCAAGGTCCTGACTGGGTAGACAGCTACTGTTAGGTCGAGCGGATGTCGGCATGGCCCCAGTGCGTGGTTTGCGGTGCACGCAGAGGGACGGTGACAGACACAGATATCTGTCGGGCCTGCGTTTCGGTGTCCAGCAGTGTGGAACATCAGATGGAAGCTTCGGTAGTTTTGGACACCCTGGAGCCAGCGGCTTTGGCTGGGGAAGAGGCACTGATGGTCACCCAGCTAGGACCCAGTGTGGAGGACCTGGCAGGACCGTCATCGGTGCCATCTATGATGTCCGTGGGAGGGCAGATGGAGGATTTCTGTCGGATTTCATGCTAATCATGCATCAGGCATTCTGCTTGAAGCGTCAGGGGAAGTTGCCTGAGGCTTTGTAGATGGCAAGCCCTACGTCACAACCTCAGACTAGAGGGCCTGGTGGAGCGTCTCCACAGCCTCCTAAGAGAGCACGGCCTAGCGACCTCTCTCCCTCAGACGTGGCCTGGCCCGAGTCAGAGGAGGTGGAGGAAGAACTAGAGGCCGGCGAGGATGACTTGGAAGAAGGAGAGATTCCAGAGCCAGAGGACCAGGCAAAAATCATTCGAGTGTTCCGGAAGGAGGAGCTGACGGTGCTTATCACGGAATCGCTTCAGACACTGAAACTTGCTACAGCTCAACCAGTGGAGGACGAGGAGGTAGAAGATCCTGTCATTCAGGTGGTGAGACAGGCTCAGGTGGTGTTTACCGTCCATCGAGTGGTGGAACGGATGATTCAAGCCGAGTGGGATCAGCCTGAAGCGGGTCTAAAAGGTATCAGAACCATGAACAGGCTTTACCCATTAGTGGATGCGGACAAGGAGAGGTTCCGGTCTCCGTGGATTGATGCAGCGATTGCAGCAGTGACAAAGAGACCACCATTCCGGTGGAAGGTAGTGCGGCCTTAAAGGATGCACAGGAATGGAAGGTAGATGGTTTCTTGAAACAGTCGTTTGAAGCAGACGCGCTTTCCTTGCAGGCTTCCATCTGTGGAGCTTGGGTGGTGAGAGCTTGTCTCCAGTGGTCGCAACATTTGCGTCAGTCTCTGCAGTTAGAGCAGGAGAGTATCAGACAACTAGATCGACTCGAATCGGGATCAGCTTATCTGGCAGATATGCATTACGATCTGATCAGAGTGTTGGCTAATAGTATGACTTCCTTAGTGGCCGCCCGGAGATCCCTGTGGTTAAAAAATTGGGCGGCAGGTAGGTCATCTAAGGCACGACTCAGTAAGCTGCCTTTTAAAGGGAAGTTGTTGTTTGGCGAAAACCTCGATAAGTTGGTCAAAGATTTAGGTGAATCCAAGGGTGGCAGGCTTCCAGAGGATAAGCCTAAACAAGGGAAATCCCTACCAGCCTATCGGGGGCAGTTCAGGGATTTCAGGAGATTTCGTACTTCTCGGCTAGGTAGTTTTCAAAGGGGGAGATTTGCTTTTAGAGCCCAGGGGTTTTGTGGGTTCCGATGAGCAAGTAGAGGTTTCACGGCTTCTCCCTCTGCAACCTTTTGAAAACCACAATGAAAGGGAGCGGGCTCCAGTTGGAAGCCTACCAATCGGGGGGCGCCTTCGGGGGTTTCTTCCTGCCTGGGCCTAAATTACGTCCGACCAGTGAGTGTTGGAGATCATTCGTGAAGGATATGCACTGGAATTGGCAAAACCGGTTCTGGACTCTTTTGTGATGTTCCCCTGCAGAGGTCAATGGAAAGCTTTGGAAATTCGACAGACTTTAAACTGGCTGTTAAAGTTGGGAGCTGTCACGCCAGTGCCAAGAGCGGATTACGGCGTGGGCCGATACTCCATCTATTTCATGGTGCCAAAGAAAGGTGGATCAGTCCATCATATTCTGGATCTCAAAGGGGTAAATCGTTGTCTGCGAGTACCTCATTTCAGAATGGAAATGTTGCGGTCAGTCATTGTAGCAGTGCATCAAGGGGAGTTCTTGACATTGCTAGATCTTACGGAGGCGTACTTACACATCCCGATAAGAGAGGCTCATCAAAGGTTGCTACAATTCACTCTGCCTTGGGGACATTACCAGTTCCAGGCATTGCCCTTTGGTCTGGCGACAGCTCTGCAAACCTTTACCAAAATTATGGTGGTGGTCGCAGCGGCTCTGCGAAAGGAAGGAATCTTGGTCCACCCTTATCTTGATGATTGGCTGATTTGGGCGAAGTCAAGAGCTGAGAGCGGTCAGGTTACAGCCAAGGTGGTGAAGTTTCTGCAGAGTCTTGGCTGGGTGGTCAATGGGGCCAATTGTCGCTTAGATCCATCCCAGGATCTCGAGTATCTGGGGGTCCGCTTCGACATGAGGAGAGGGCTGGTGTGTCTTCCGAAATGGTGAGTACTAGCTCTGAAGCAGTTGGTGCGCAAGTTCAGAATGACTCAGGCACCCTGGGCGTGGACTTACCTTCGGGTGCTGGGGATGATGGCGGCGACCTTGGAGATAGTGCCATGGGCTCGATTTCATATGAGACCATTACAGACGGGGTTGATTCGCTGTTGGTCACACCAGTCACATTCGTTGAGCAAATGGCTCTCCTGCCCTCTCCGGGTCAGGCAGTCGCTTCAATGGTGGCTTCGTCCAGAATCTATGGCAGCAGGGGTGGCTCTGGAACAGCCGGAGTGGCTTTCCTTGCTCACGGATGCGAGTCTAGTGGGATGGGGAGCGCATTGCGGCGTTCTTTTTGTGCAAGGCACTTGGACCAAACAAGAAAGGACGTGGTCGATCAATCGCTTGGAGCTGAGAGCAGTATCACTGGCATTGCGGAAGTTCGAAACTACGGTAACGGGGTAAGCGGTGCGAATCCTGTCCGACAACTCCGCGACGGTGGCCTACATCAATCAGCAGGGCAGTACAGGAAGTGTGGCCATGGAAAAGGAAGCAGAGGTGCTATTTGTTTGGGTAGAGCCTCGACTTCCAGCAATCTCGGCGGCCCACATTGCAGGAAAGGACAATGTAATGGTGGATTTTCTCAGCAGAGTTCGGGTGGATGCCGGGGAATGGGAGCTGCATCCGGACATCTTTGCGAAAATAGTTCGCAGATGGGGTTCCTCCAATCATGGATCTCATGGCGACCTTTCGGTCAGCGAAGATGAGTAGTTTTTTCAGCAGGCGCTGAGAAAGAATGTCAGAAGGGATCGACGCCTTTATTCAGCCTTGGCCGTCATCGGGCCTTCTTTATGTCTTTCCTCCGTGGGCACTGCTGGGGCGAGTGATCCAGTGCATCGAAGCTCACACGGGGACAGTGTTGTTAGTGGCTCTGGATTGGCCAAGGTGCCTGTGGTACGCCAATCTCATTCGCTTACTCAATGGGGATCCCTGGAAGTTACTGACGTCGGAGGACCTTTTACTTCAAGGTCCGCTCCAAATGCCTCAAGTGGATCGATTCTCGCTTACGGTTTGGCCATTGAAAGGGCAAGGTTAAAGAGAAAAGGTTACTCAGCAGTAGTCATTGCTACCTTGCTTCGGGTGAGAAAAAGTTCCACATCTCTGGCTTATGTGCGTATTTGACGTATTTTTGAGGACTGGTGTTCTCGGAGGCAAGTACGTGCAGCGACTGTAGCCGTACCAGTAGTGTTGAGTTTTCTGCAAGATGGTTTCAATAAAGGTCTGGTGGCCAGTTCCTTGAGGGTTCAGTTGGCGGCACTGGCTTGCTATAGAGGCAAGGTACAGGGAGTGGCTTTGGGAGTGCATCCAGATGTGTTACGTTTTCTCAAAGCAGTCACTAGGCTATGTCCCTCTTGGAGGATGCCAGTTCCGTCGTGGGATCTTCATTTAGTATTAGGGGCGTTAGTTAAGGAGTCTTTTGAGCCATTGCACCAGGCGTCGGTAAAGGATTTAACCTTGATGGCGGTATTTTTAGTAGCTATTTTTTCAGCAAGACGCATCTCCAAGTTGCAGGCATTGTCATGTAGAGAGCCGTTTCTATCTTTTTCAAGAGAAAAGGTGGTGTTGAGACCAGTACCATTGTTTTTACTGAAGATAGTGTCACTATTTCATCTAAATCAAATGGTTTTCCTTCCGATGCTCAGCTCTACGGAAGGGAATGGCTCAGACCGCAGTTTATGTCGGCTGGATATAACGAGAGTCTTGCGACAGTATTTGAAGGTCTCTGAAACGTTTTGCAGATCGGACCGTCTCTTCCTGCTGTTCGGAGGTCCTCGCAAAGGGGAGGCAGCGGTGAAAGTATCTATCTACAGATGGATTAAGAAGGCGATTGCTTCAGCATATATTTTGCAGGGTCAGCCCATACCAGTGGGGCTACGAGCTCACTCTACTAGGGCACAGGCGACTTCCTGGGCGGAACACAGTTTGATTCCTCCAGTGAAAATTTGTAGAGCGGCCACCTGGTTCTTTCTTCATACTTTCAGTAAACACTTTCGCCTAGATGTTTTGGCGGCAAGTGATGCCTGTTTCAGGATGGCGGTGTTGCGATCCAGGTGCAAAGATCCCTCCCAATGATTACTGCTCTGAAATATCCCAGAGGTGGAGGACTAAAGTGGAGGAATGATAAGGAAATTGAAATTGCACTTACCTGGTAATTGTAGTTCCAGGAGTGACTCCAGTTTAGTCCTCATCCCACCCTTTGGGTGATCAGTTTTTCGGATTATTTACAGATGGAGGTGAGAATTCATTGTGAAGACTGAGAGGATTCTGCCATTCTCTGGATCGCTGTGAGTATGGCTGTTTCCCATATTTTCCTTTCCTTCTCTTTAAGCGGTTAAAGGGTGGAGCAGAGAAGGTAAAAGGATGGTAGCAAGCAGGAGTGTAAAAAAAAAAAGTCCTGTCGTTATAAATGATTACATGGATGAAGGCCAAGGTCTTCTGGTTGAAGGTTTAAGTTAGTTGTAGTTCTGGTTGGAATTAAATTTTAGCTACTTACTTTTTGCTCCTTTGAGTCTGCTTTTTCAATAGTGTACTGGGGCTGATGGGAAGTGCCAGCAGGCTATGTCCAGTGATGCCCAGTCTCCAAGCTGCAGGAGGAGGTACCCTATCCAGAGGTGGAGGACTAAACTGGAGTCACACCAGGAACTACAATTACCAGTTAAGTGTAATTTCAATTTTTCGCCAGTTATCAACAGTAGGGACGATAGGATTATTCCCTCTTATCGCCATGATAATTTTCTTCCCCTCATAGAAGGATAGCAGATACATATCAAGGTCTCTTTGTGTGCTGCCGCGATGCTGCACATCTCTGTTTGCAAAATGGCAGGCTCGGACGTCCATGCAGTGATATAGCTACGTGCACATTCTGAGATGCTGGTGTGGACAGGTTTATATTGCCAGTTTCTGCAATTGACTGTTTCTCTGTACATGTCTAGGACATTATTCTGAATGTTCCCATTTCTTTGCATGTTGATGGAGATGTTTAACTTTGAGGGCAAAGATGTCGATTTTAGAATGCACTTACATGTCCATCTTCACTTCTACCCCTATACATCCTAGGAGGCACTAAACAGCCTTTCTAAAATGTGCCATCACATTTTCACGTCAAGCTGAACTGCAAAATTCTAGAACTAATCTATTCCTAAAGGCTAGTAACTTGCTGATGAATTAAACCTTAAGATGAAAAATGTCCTTTCTAGCCTCTTTTTAACAGCCTATAAATCAAAAATTGAGCCTGGAATGGGTGGGAGATAGGGGAGTGGGAAATAAACACTAACATCAAGTTTTGCTATTAAGCTAAGTCCTAACTTGCTTTAAAAAACACTAACAAAAAGTTTAACTGCTAAACAATATCCTAACTGACGTTAATAAATATTGACATCTTTTTTTAATGTTAAGCTATTGCCTAACTTCCTTAAATAAATGCTTACAGAAAGTTTTGATATGTTCTTAACTGACTATATAAAAACACAGAATTTTCAAAAGACAGAGTTTATCAGTTTAATCCAAATCTCCCTTTTCCCTAAGTTTTGAGACAATTTTCCAGCACGTAAATACAAATATAGATTCCTTCCCAGAAGTAGCAGGTCCTGTCTCAGCACTCCAAATATTCAAATACAATAACTTTAAATTTAGTTGGCCAAAGACCTGCTAATCATATACTCTCACTGCAATACCCTGATGACTGTTTTGAAAGACTTAGGGGCTTGTTTACAAAGCTGCGGTAGTGGTTCGCGATCGTTATCGGAGCCGCGACCCCATTGATTTCAATGGGGCCGTGGCTCCGATAATGACCGCGAACCGCTACCGCGGCTTTGTAAACAAGCCCCTTAGTACTGAATCCAACCCATATCGACTATGTCCAATAGTCATAATATCCTCATCCTCCAACATAGATGTCATAGTCACTCAGGTACTTAGATCATACATACTAACAAAAAAACACCAAGAAAACTACTCAGAACTGAGCTGATATCTCACAGAGAAGTCACCGAAATGTTACTTAAAGAGACACTCACAGGGGCAAGCTACTTAGATACTTCTCTTTGAAGGAAGAACTGGAGCTACAACTGAGGCCTGAGTTTCTATCAGTTTCTCACTTTCTGTATCTGTTTGGGCAGTAGAGGAAACACTGTGGGGACATATCTCTCTGTTTTGTGCAAGACTAGAGGAAAGGGAAGGTGCTGAGTTGTCTCTGGGCTAAAAGTTTCCTTACCTACAGCCAAAGCATATCCCTGTCCTGGTGGACATGAGGACAGTATCTGGATTAAAAAAAAAACATAGGACAAACACAGAGGATCTCTAAAGGAAAAAAGGGGACTATTGTAGTTGATAAGGAAGGGCAGACTAGATGATTTTTCTATAATGGTTAGTGGTCTTCATTATGTAGCGTATATGACCGACTTAAAGATCTTAATATGCATACTTTCATTGAAAGGTGGGATGGGGTGATAATATAGAGACATTTAAATACCTCTGTGACATAAATGTACAGGAAGGTCTCTTTCAATAGAAGGCAAGCTCTGCTACGAAGGGGACATAGGATGAATATGAAAAGGGGATAGACTCAGGAGTGATATGCAAAAATATTTCTTTAGGAAAAGAGTGGCAGATACATGGAATAGTTTTCCAGTGGAGGAGGTGGACATGAGGACAGTATCTGAATTTTAAAAAGCATGGGACAAACACAGAGGATCTTTAAAGGTAAAAAGGGGACTATTGTAGTTGATATGGAAGGGCAGACTAGATAGGCCATATAGTCTTTTTCAGCTGTCATGTCTCTATGTTTCTGGCTTCACCCCCTGCTGCTTACATTCCTATATCCAGGGCTGGTCCAGACCATTAGATAAGACCTACAGAGGAAACATCTGAGCGGCAGCAAAAAGCAGCAGAAGTCTAATCAATAGATCCTGACAACCTCACTAACTCTAAGAATGAGCGGCTCATACTTTTACCTGCAGAGAGAATAAGAGTACATGAGCATACAAAGCAAAGTTTAATATTTAAAAGTATGGGGCCAGATATTCATTTAGGTTGGCTATGAGTCGCTATGGCGCATAGCCATCTGCGCTGACCCTTAACCCTGTATATTCAATGCTGGGGTCATATAACGGGTTTGCCGCACAGCGTCCCAGCCACAGTAGCTAACTGAGCAGTGCAGATATTGCATGCTGTCTGGTTAGCTCCTGTGCTAAAAGATAGGCAAGCTTTTGCTTCACCTATCTTTTAGCTGCAGGTCACTAACGGGGAATCCTTGTGGTAATCGAGTCCATGTGAGTTGTCTTCCTGTGATAGGGTTTTCCCATTCAAATGCTAACAAAAGCTGACTGGCCTTTGCCAGGCGTATACAGAAAAAGGCATCTTTTAAATCCAAAACAGTGAAATGAGTGGCCTCTGCTGGAATCAGTCCCAGGAGAATGTAAGGATTTGGTACTACTGGATGTATGGTTTCAACTGCACTGTTTACTTGACGTAGATCCTGCACTGGGCGGTAGTCACCTGTCCCAGGCTTCTTGATTGGGAGAAGGGGGGTGTTCCAAGGTGACTGGCATTCCTTGAGAAGTCCATACTTCAGTAGTTTCATTAAGGCTGGTCGAAGAAGAGGATGCTGTTGCACATGCACTGATTCCACTCCCGGCTTGAGGGTGACAATAACAGGGGCTATGTTCTTCGCTAGGCCAGGTGGATTATCTTCTGCCCATACTCCAGGTGGGGCTGGTGGGTATACAGGAACTGGCTGGCCTGATTGGAGATGCACTATAGAACCACTACTCTTCTTCTCTGGGAACAGTCAGCACTATCAATCCAGCTCCTTCGATTAGGAAAACTTCCTCCACATCATTCAACTAAAATATCAGCAAGAAGAACTGCTCTCTTCTCCATCTTACATTCACTTTCTCTGTCACATTATCTCCACAATTCACAGACATTCTGAACAACTTAATTGTGCTATATTCATGCCCGCAAATCCATCCCGTTTCTGCAAGTTCTGTTTTATATCTCCCTGGGACTGACTTGACAAAAACTGCATTTACCATGCGCAAATTCTCCTGGGCTGCTGGATCGCATGGAGCATATAGTGAGGGCTGCCTGCACTATTTTGATTCCACTTCATGTTCTCGGGCACTGACTGTGGGTGACTCTGAACTGGTAAAATGAATCCCTGCCTGCAGTGTCATCGGTGGACTGTAGCCCCCACACGTGCTTGTCAACAGACAGAGGAACAATGTAGATAGAGTCCTTACAATAGAAAACTATACTTTTGCAACATGTTATAACAACAAATCCAATAGAATGAACCATGGCTATCTGTTACGTATGACTGGAATAAAATTACTTGGAATGAAAACTAACTGCCAGCCGTAATCAGCTTGGCTTTGCAAAAGAAATTACTTTAAATCTTACAGTTTTTAGGAAGCAGATATTCAAAAAGACATTCATTCTGGATACTTTTTCCATAAAGCGAGTGGACATCTAGAATACATATACACATTTTCCTTCCTAGTTTATTTTATTAACAATAAGCATGTCTTCTATGAGGCGCTTGCCGCAGTGTATCAGGAACTAGAATTCATACACAATTAACCCCTCATTCACTCAGGATTCAAAGCACTTTCAAGTTGCGATCTGGTACCGCTGGCTCGAATGCTGCAGAGTCCTGTCAGTGTTCGTAACCACGGCTTTGTAGGGCAAAGGGAAAATAAAAGCATCCTTTCCTATTCAAACCTGAGCCCTACAGGATTTCTGCTCACTTGATCTGAACAAGTACAGGAACTCGAGTAGGAACGTAACCCTTTCCAGGCTAAGCCCAATACTATCGAGATCCACAATCCTGACTAAACATTCTTATTAAATGATATATAATACATGACCATAGCAGAAGGCACATCACTATTACAAAATATTGAATAAATACAGGTACATTTCCCTAAAATAAGCACCCATTAGCCCAGCAGCAGAACGTTGAAAACATGTCTTCATAGGGTTAAAACATTCCTCTGCACAGACACGCCTCTTGTCAGTTTCACGCTGTGCTACAGGATGGCTGAATGAGGGAGACAGCTTCTTGATTTTACAGTGACTCTAGGTGTTTTGCGTCTTCTTATTTCTTTTACTATTTCATATGCGGTAAAGTGTCACAAATTACCCAACGGAATATAATCCTACCCTTATACTAGAAGGGAAACTCGTGGTTTCAACAGATAACAAATCAAAGACAAACTCCCAACGCTTCCTCCTTTTCACAAGCACTCTTCACACAGACAAACATGCTAGCATTTCCCAAATTCCGAATTCCCGGGCTTACTGACAAACCAGAATTACCAGACCAAAAAGGGCCGATAGCTTCGCCCCGCGCATACTCATGCAGGGGTACTAGGATCGCCCTGGAAGTTGATCAGACTCCCTTTTTACCATACCCAGCGCCGACTGACTAGAAACCAGAAGAATCATTACTCACCAGATCTGGTAGCTAATGCGCTGCGCAACCAATCCCTCCTTGGGTTGAATCCTGGACTCCCCTCGGGTTCGAGGTGTTGGCCGGCCAGAAACAGCAACCTGCGGAGGCAAGGAGGAGTCTCCTCCGATACAAAAGGACCGGGGGCGCCAGAGACCCTCCTGCGGTCAGTCAGGCTCGGCTCTAGCCGGACCAAACCTGTGAGGTGAGATGTCAGGGCATATTCACTTGCATACCATCCCCCACTCGCACATTCCGGCCAACGCATCAGGAATATGTAGTAGCTGATAAACATGCAATAAATAATACCTGGAGTCAGGCAAAGATCCAAGCTAATTTATTTGTGCACAGGCTCAGATTGCAGTAGCATTCAAAAAGATCTGAGCAATGGCTGCTAGTAAAACAACAGCTTTTATACCTTTCTTTTCCAGTCTAATACAGGCAAAACTCCTCATTGGCCATGGTGGCCCACTTACTCTCATCCAATAGACATCTCTGACCGGGCCCAGGACTCGATCCCCCTGCTTGGGTCTGACTAGCCACAGGTCAGCATCTAGACATAACACACTCTGCCTTACTTTTCACTGCAGTACATTTTGCTACATTCTACCAAGGTCACTTAGCAGAGAAACTGTGTGAAAGCATAATATTAAGAGCCGTTCTTATCAGAAGCAGAGCAAAGGCAGTTTTTCTAACTTCTACTGGCGTTTCTGCTCTGTTCAGTTATAATATTCTGAATTGGGGGTTGGGAACTCAGGCCTAATATACAATTGCCTCCACACTGTACCGGCTATCCTAGGCTAGTGCCTATCACAGGGAAGTTATGGAGGCCAAATTTAGGCTTTTAGGTAAGATGTGGAAATCCATTCTCTGAAATGCTTCCCGTTCCACATGCTGGACCCAAACGGCAGGCAGAGCTCCAGAGTCTCAATATGCGATGAGATAATGGTACAAGGAAGAGGGTTTTGGATTTGTTAGGAACTGGGCAACATTCTGGGGAAAGGAAGGGGTTTTCTGAAGGAATGGATTTCACTTTAACCGGGATGGAACAAGGCTGCTGGCATTAACTTTTAAAAAGGAGATAGAGAAGCTTTTAAGCTAGATAATAGGGGAAAACATATCTACAGAGAGGTTCCATGAAAGACAAAAGTAACGCAAATGCCCTTAAGTACAGAGCAGACGGAACTTAAAGATTCCAAATTACCCTTGCCTACCAGTAACCAGATTGATATGAATAAAATACAGCCACTAAAATGCTTGTATGCAAATACTAGAAATCTAAAAAATAAGATGGGAGAGTTAGAATATATAGCACTAAATGATAAGTTAGATATAATTGGTATCTCAGAGACATGGTAGAAGGACGACAACCAGTGGAGTGTGGATTGTGGCAGTCCTTGGAAGATGGCATTGCAGTAGTCCAGGTGGGGTATTATTGATGCTTGGAATACAGTGCGGAAGTCATCTGGTTCAAGGAGAGGTTAGAGGTATTGGAGTGCCTTTGTTTTGTAATAGCTTGTTCAGGTGGTTTTGTCTATGTGCATTTTGAAGGTTAAGTGTTGGTCGATGGTGATCCCTAGTATTTCACCTCGGCTTTGGTTTTAATTGTCGTGTTGTTCAGTATTATCATAGGAGGAGGGATAAATATAGTGTCTCTTGTTATGTAGAGGGCCTCTGTATTGTTATAGTTTATTTGTAGGTTGTTGTCATTTAGCCATTTTGTTACTTCCATGAAGCATTCTTGGAGTGCTGTTATTTCAGGTTGGTGTGTGTCAATTGGTCCATATATCATGATGTCATCAGCATAGAAGTGGAAGTTTAGGTTGTGTGTCTTTATGATTGTGCAGAGTAGATGCAGATAGGTTGAAGAGCATAGCAGAGAGGATGGATCCTTGTGGGACTCCTTGGGTTTGCTTGTATGGGGTGGAGGAGTTGTTTCCAATTCTTATCTGTTGATATCTGTTGGTGAGGTATGATGTGAACCATTTGTGGACAGTTCCCTATATTCCTATTGCATGGAGACGTCATAATAGTAGTTGGCCCTTCACAGTTTTAAAGGCTGATGAAATGTCCATGAAGATTAACAAGAAGCCTTGATTGATTTATTGCATTCCTTGCGTTAATGTGTTTATTAATGTGGTTAATAATGTTTCCACTCCATGTTGCGGTTGAAAGCCATGTTGCTGGGGGTCTAGGAGATCATGTCTAGCGATATAGTTTTCTAGCTGGTGCTGCACTGTTTTTTTCTATTACCTTTTCTGTGAAGGGCAGGCTTTCAATGGGACTGTAAGATGCTGGAACTGATGTGTCCAGGGTTGGGTTTTTCAGAGTTGGGCGAATAGAGAAGGTTTTTAGACTTGTGGGCATGGATTCTTGTTGAAGTTTCTCTTGTGTGAATTTGGTGATTATTCCACTGAGTTCCTTTGCTTTTATTCATGATGTGGGGCAGAGATTCATGGGGGAGGTTGTTGTGTTTAGAGCTGTTATGGTGTTTTCTATTTGTCCATTGGTGATTTGGTTGAAGGAGTTCCAGGTGTCTATGAGGTTGTCTTTGGTAGTGGGTGAGATGCTGATATTTGGTTGCGGCTGTAGCTGTTTGTAGTTTTGGGCGAGCTATTGGTGGGTGATCTTGATTTCTTCATTTCCAGTGGATGGTGTTTTTGTCAGCTGTTTCACAATAAAGAAAAGCTTTCTTGGTCGGTTGATTGTGGTGTTTAGCAGTTTGTTATGGTGTTCTCATTTTATTTTGTTTTGATATGGCATTCTATCATCAACTGTAGATATTGTGCTTTGTCACTTTCTTGTTTCATTTTTCGTCATTTTCTTTCTTGTTTGCAGAGTTTCATTTTTAGGTTTTGGAAGGTTGGGGTATACTAGTCAGTCTTGGGATGCTTCTTGTGTTTTTGCAGCCAGTTTGGTCTTCGGTGCTTTGGGGGCGATTGCTGCATTTCTGATAATGGTGTTAAAATTCTCAATGAGAATTTCTGGCAGTTGTTCAAGGGTTTCTTTGTTGAAATTGTCCTTATTGAATGGTTTAAATTTTCTTTTGGTTGATGGCTGCTGGTTGGGGCTGGTGTTGATGGGGTTTCGTGGGAGTAAAAACTTGATGAGTTTGTGATCTGACCATGGGACTGGGTATGCATGTATATAGTAGGGGGCATTTGTTTGTACATTGTGGCTGCTGAAGAAGATTAAATCCAGTGTGTTTCCTTTTGTGTGTGCATACATGTTTACTAGTTGTGTTAGGTCCATCGCTGTCGTTGCCTAAAGGAAGGACTAGGCATGGTTTTAGTTTAGTAATGGGAGATTGAAATCTCTTGGGACTAGTAGTTCCTTTCCAGCTCTTGATGCTGTTATAATTGTGTCCAGTATTGTAAATAGGTCACTAGAGTTGGGGGTCGGTGTCCTGTAAAGGCAGATTGTGGTTGTTTTGTTGGAGATGGTGATGGAGTCAGAATCATTGGTGCTGTTGCTTGCTTGGGGCCAGAGGTTGATAGTTTTCCTTGCTATGACCATTACTCTGCCTCCTCTTCATTAGGTTTTGGGATATTGGTAAATGTCATATCCCTCTGGTATGATCTTGTTCAGGAGTATGTTGTCTGTTTCTGTGATTCACATTTTGGTAATGCAGAGTAAACTTATTTGATTCCAGGAGGTCTCTGATGGTTTGGGTTTTGTTTCAAATGGATCAGGAGCTTATTAGGGCACATTGTAGGGAGGGTGTGGACGGGGAATTGGGTAGTATTGGGGTGATTAGGGGTGTGGAGATATTTATGGGTATTAGGCGCCTTGTGGTTTGGTGAGTGTTATGTGGGAGATGTGAGTTTGCTCTGATAGATGGGTGGTATGTGTGCCATAGTATGGATACTGAAGTGGTTGGAGAGTTATGTGCTGTGGTAAGCAGCAGCAATGCTAGCATCAGGGTAAATGGTGAGCATGATGGGGGTTTTATCTTCAGGTTGTTGTTGCCATCGGTACTCTTTGTTTGGAGGTCATGTGATATATGACGGTCTATCTGATGCTGCAGGTTCTTTGCTGTGCTGGTTGTGGTTTGTTGTTCTGTGAGGTTCATTGTTCTTAGTTTGGTGGGGGCACCCAGGTCTTGGTATTTGTTGTTCATGCATTGAGGGTGGGTTGTTTTCCACTGCCGCTGTCATCATTGGTCCCCGCCTGTGGTTCCTGCTTAAGGGCCATGCCAAAGTGCCCTCTGGTGAGGATCTCAGGCATGGGCTCACCAGATGCAGGCTTGCCTATGTTTTAAAAGTCCTGCAGCTGAGTCCTCATTGTTGGATATAGGATTCTGATTGGCCTGCTGCAGCAGAGGGGCGGGAGTATCCTGCATTTCTGCTCCTCTGCTGTGGGACGCTAATTGGGGCAGTGGTGGCCAGCTCCATTAGCATCTAAGTGCCTTTGTTTTAAAAGTCCTGTAGGTGAGTCTTCATTGGTGCATTTAGGGTCCTGATTGGCCTGCTGCAGCAGAGGGGCGGGAGTATCCTGTGTTCCCACTCCTCTGCTGTGGGACACTAATCAGGGCAGCGGTGGCTGGCTGCAGCAGCACCTAAGCGCCTTTGTTTTAAAAGTCCTGCAGCTGAGATCTCATCAGTGGATTTAGGGTCCTGATTGGCATGCTGCAGGAGAGGGGTGGGAGTATCCTGTGTTCCCACTTTTCAGCTGTGGGACACCGATCGGGGCAGTGGTGGCTGGCTCCAGCAGTACCTAAGCACTTTTGTTTTAAAAGTCCTGCAGCTGAGATCTCGTCAGTGGATTTAGGGTCCTGATTGGCCTGCTGCAGGAGACGGGTGGGAGTATCTTGAGTTCCCACTCCTCTGCTGTGGGGCGCCGATCGGGGCAGTGGTGGTCGGCTCCAGCAGCGCCTAAGCACTTTCATTTTAAAAGTCCTGCAGCTGAGTCCTCGTTGGTGTATATAGGGTCCTGATTGGCTTGCTGCAGCAGATGGGTGGGAGTATCCTGCGTTCCCGCTCCTCTGCTGTGGGACACCGATTGGGGCAACAGTGGCTGCTTCTTGGAGCAGCTGGTACATGAACTGACAAGAGGGGAAGCCATCTTGGACTTAGTCCTTAGTGGAACACAGATATCTGGTGCAGGAAATAAAGGTATTGGGGCCTCTTGGCAATAGTGCTCATAGCATGATTTCTTTTGATTTAATAAATGGAGGAAGCATGGCAAGGAAGTCTTTAGTACTACCTTTTAACTTTCAAAAGGGAGACTATGATAAAATGAGGACAACAGATAAGAAAAAACTGAAAGGAGTGGCTGCAAAGGTGAAAGATTTATATCAAGTATGGGTGTTGTTTAAAAATGCTATCTTGAATGCCCAGACCAGTTGTATTCTATGCTTTAAAAAAAGTGGAAGGAAGTCCAAAAAACTGCCAGCATGATTTAAAACTGAGGTTAGAGAGAATGTTGTAGCCAAAAAAAGTGTCTTTCAGGAAATGGAAAAAGGAGCCAAATGATGAAAAGTGGAAACAACATAAGCACTGGCAAGTTAGATGTAAGGCATTGATAAGGCAAGAAAAAAGAGAATTTGAAAAAAAGTTTACCGTGAAAGCAAAAATGCATAATAAAAACATTTTCAAGTACATTCATAGCAAATAACTTGTGAGTGTCAGATGGACCATTAGATGATGGAGAGATTAAAGAGGCACTAAGAGGGGACAAAGCCATAGAGGAGAGACTGAATGAATTCCTTGCTTCGGTCTTTACTGAAGAAGATGTAGGGAAGTTACTCATCCACAGTAAGCACAAAGGACCCCTGGAAGACCCCTTTTCCTGGTTTTAGCAAGTGAGGGAAGTTACCCATGCCTGAAATGGTATTTAAAGCTGATACAACAGAAGAATTGAAAGAAATATTGATAAACTGGAAAGATGTATTACAACTATTTGATAAACTGAAGAGTAGTAAATCACTTGAACCGGATGATATACACCAAGGGTATTGAAAGAACTGAAATATAAGATTGCAGACCTCTATTACTAAAAGGGTTCCAGGGGTGATCTGGGAAACTACAGACCGGTTTGTCTGATGTCAGTAATGGAAAGAATGGTAGAAACTATTATTAAGAACAAAATTTCTGTACATGTAGATAGTCATGGTTTAATGGGAGATAGCCAACATGGCTTTAGCCAGGGAAGGCCTTGTCTTACTAATCTGTTATAATTTTTTGAAGGTGTAAATGAACAGAAAGACAAAGTGAGCTGATCGATATGGTGTATCTGGATTTTCAGTAAGCCTTTGACATGGTCCCTAATGAGAGACTCTTGGTGAAATAAAAAAGTCATGGGATAGGAGGCAGTGTACTATTGTGGATCAGGAACTGGTTAAAAGATAGAAAGCAGAGGATGGGGCTAAATGGCCCATTTTCCCAATGGAGAAAGGTGAATAGTGGAGTACTCCAGGGAACTGTGCTGGGTCCACTGCTTTTTAACATATTCATAAATGACCAGGAAATGGGAATAACGAGTAAGGTAATCAAATCTGCAGATGACATAAAATAATTAAAAGTTGTTAAAATCCAAGAGGATTGAGAAAAATTGCAAGAGGACCTTAATAAATTGTAAGACTGGACATCCAAATGACAGATGAAATTTAATGTGGACAAGTGCAAAGTTACGCATCTAAGAAAGAACATCCCAAACTATGGTTACAGAATGCAAGGTTCCACATTAGGAACCACCACCCAGGAAAAAGATTTAGGCATCACCATGGATAACAAGTTCAAACCCTCTGCCCAGTGTGCAGTTGCAGCCAAGAAAGCAAATAGAATGCTAGGAATCATAAAAAAGGGAATGGAGAATAAAACAAAGGATATTATAATGTCTCTGTATTGTTCCATGGTGTGACCACAATGGAATTATGGGCAATTCTGGTCACTGTAACTTAAAAAGGATATTGCAGAATTAGAAAAGGTACAGAGAAGAGCCACCAAAATGGCAAAGGAGGGTGGAAGGATGCCCCTATGAGGAGAGGATAAAAATGTTAGGGCTCTTCAACCTGGAAAAGAGATGTCTGAGGTGAGATATGATAGAGGTCTATATATTAATGAATGGAGTGGAAAGGGTAAATGTTGATCAATTGTTTATGCCATCAAAATGTAGAAGGACTAGGGGACATGCATTGAAGTTACAGAGTAACCCATATACGATTAATACGAGAAAATATATTTTCACTCAACATGTAAGCAAACTCTGGAATTTGTTACTGGTGGATTAGTAAAAGCTATTAGTGTAGCTGGGTTTAAAAAGGGTTTGGACAAGTTCCTGAAGGAAAGGTCCATAAACCATTATTAAAGGGGACCCAGGAAATTCACTACTTGTCCCAGGACAAGCACTGTGGAACCTGTGTCTTTTGGGGAAACTGCTAGGCTCTTGTGACCTAGATTGGCCACTGTTGGCTTGATGGCCCTTGGCCTGACCCAGTATGGCATATCTTATGTTCTTATGTTAGTGCTGTTGAATATTCTGGTTAAAGGCATTTACACAGTTTACAGGGCTGCAAACCATGTAAAAGCCTTTCAAATACTGGGCCCATGATGCCGTTATTCTTTTTTACAGGATTATGACAGGAGGGGTGGTTTTAGGGCCATCGCGAATGATAAGTTTAATTATCAAATTAATGGGGAGGGGGAGGCTGATGGGTTACCTAGAGCACCTGATATCCTTGAACTAGTCCTGCCCATATCTTGTGCTGCCACCATTGATCTTTCATCCTTAGGTTTAAGTTCACCTCCACTTAACTATTCCTGTGTCAGATTTGAATTGACTTATGGTTCTTTAAGTAAGACTTTGTATTTCCCACTATGTTTATATATTGGTCACTTCCGTTTCCTTGTTTACTGATCTAATGCTGTAATTTTTTTCTTGTTTTGTAAATTTTCTCCCTACATGTACTGGTGCATTTTCATTCATACCATCTATTGCCAGAATGCTTCTCCAAGTTAAAACTGGAGATGGCTTTTGGACATTTATATTCATTCTTCAGTACATTTTTATGTTTGCTTTTGCTGATGCTGTCAAATACTGTAGGCCTGAGGTAATTTAAACTGCATGCCTAGGTTAATAGGGGAGAAAGGTGACTATGTCTCTAGCACAAATCCTGCATAAAAAGATGAGGACATTAAGGCATATCTTTAGCAAGTACTTTTTATGCAGATATAAATTGTGACTTCACCCATGTTCCTCCCGAACTCCTCCCCTGAGTATGCGTATCTACAAATTCATGTTGGCTTGCATCATGCATGAATTTGGCATCAGGGCTGGCCCATCCACTAGGCAAGCTAGGTGGCCAATTAGAACAGCTGGCCCGGGTGGGCAGTAGCAGCGATATATATGGGTGGCTGCGCACCCATCCCAACTGCCGCTGATTCCATTTTGGAGGGGAAGTGGGCAAAAGCAGTATTTCCAAAATCGGTGGCAAAAAAGTCGGCACTTTTGGAAATACTGCCACTGTCTGCCTCCCCCTCCCAAAACGGAATCAATGGCAGCTGGGGTAGGGGTAGCAGGGGCGACGGTGGTGGCATCAGCTGTGGGGGGCGGCATCAGCTGGAGGGGCGGTGTCAGTGGGGTGGTGGCATCAGCGGGGGTGGAGGGGGAGGCATCAGCGGTGCTTTCAGGGTTTCTGCTAGGGCTGTAGAAACCCTTTGTCCGACCCTGTTTAGCATGATCTAATTTTATAAAAGATATTTTGCTTGTCTCATAGGACCATCAGGACTGAGCTAAATCTTGGCTACCAGCTGCAGAAACTCTTCCAAACCGGCAGCAGCAGACCCCTATGGTATTGTTAAAGAAGAAACAGATAAGTGTTCAATGATTACCATCACACATCACGCATCTTATACAAGACTATCATAAACATATTCAAGATCAAACAACACTCCTCCGCCATAAGCCTACACACACTCATACAACCCGACACAAGCACACGTCCAAGAAGAAGAGGCACCTCCAATTGGGTTAACAACCCAAAAGACTTCACCAAGACCCGCAAAGACACCGCACAACGAGCAATCTCCCTGGCTGCTCCATCCATATGGAACTCCCTCCCAGATGATCTGAGACTAACCACAGAAATCAAGGACTTCCGAAAACAGCTGAAGACAACCCTGTTCATCGATCACTATGGACATATCCCCTGAACCAGCATACAAGTCAGATCATCAACCCCCCCCCCACCACCCCAAGACTGTATATAAGACTGTATAATAGCTCATGATGTATAATAGCACACTATGTAGATAAACCAAATCTAATCACATCCCCGCCAACACATACACACCACTCTGTACACTGCATGAAAACATTTGCCCCCTTGATTGTTTGCCGTGGAAACCGCTTTGATTGAATGATAAGGCGGTATATAAATACCATTACATAAATAAATAAATAAATAAATTTGCTGCAAAGCAGTTTGCTAAGACTCCGATGGCCTTCAGTTTAAGCATTCCTTTTCACCTCCCTACCATTTCAAGCCATTATAACAACAGTGCAAAATCACATGGAGCAATTGCATCTCGCCTCCCATAATGCCATCTTGGATTTTCCCGTTATTAAATTTTTAAGATGCACTAAAGAACTGAATACACAATAAAGAATGCACACACTTTCTTTCTCATTCCCAAAATATACACTTCAAAATGCCAATATTTAGCATATGCACTAGCATCTAATGATGTTTCTCCTCTCATCTTTTTTCTAAACTAACCTGCAGTAAAAAGGATCTCACCTATTAATGAGAAGCAGATTTAGGTTTTAAGGTTGTTCTTAGAGAGGATGAGCTCCCAGTTCTAATTTTAAACTTTCTGCTATTTAATGATCATCACATGAATCATTTCTTGTTGTATATGCAGGATTAATTTCTAATTCTTTTCCAAATGAAAGGAATTTAGAGCACTGCAAAACTTAAAAGACATGACATCAAAATTTAACAGCAGTTCTAAGCACTAGCATGGATTTAATGAAGCTTTGACAATTAGCAAAACTTGTATATTAGTTTGGTTGATTACCATATCAAATATATTAAATGTATATTACCATCATCTAAATTATATCATGTCTGACTCAATAAGACTTTTCTCTCATTTTTTTGTATGGCAACAAAAAGCACAGAGGCCAATTCTGTTTCCTGCACGTCCCACCGCATTGGCCATGCAAAAACCGGACATGTGGGAAATGGACCCAATTCTGCCGCCATGGGGCTCGGACATCCCCGCCAAGGCAGAATCAGGGGCATGAATGTCCTGCTGGACAACTCATTCTGGTGCGGGGAACATCTAGCCCAACGCTCCGACTGATGTGCCGGTGCAGTGGCGTCCCGTTGCCATGGCACCGGCACTTCCAGCTGGGACAGCAGATGGCCCAGATGCAGTGCGGCCCTTTTTCCCCACTGTCTGACCCTTGACGGTAGCCTCATGGCGAGGATCAGGCTGAGGGAGCCCTCCCATTTTGGTGCAATGGTGCAAGGGCGCAGTCAAGTCCGGCATCGGCTCAGAGTCTGGCACTTATTCCATCTTCAGGGTAGAATAAGCCAGGCATCCAAGTTGATGCTGGGGGATGTACAGAGGCATGACTGGAATTGCCTCTATATGTCTCGTCAGATGGCACCTCCCCCGTGCTTCCAACGATCTGCCCCGCTTCACCCCCTCCCACCCCATCCAGTATTCCCCGCGCAAATGCTGTGTACATGTGGGGAGTGCTGGATCCAAAATAATGTTCTAGGATTAAATGGGGGTTGGACTTCCAACCCAGACATTCGACCCTATTATTTGCGGGTCAAAATGACCCCCTTAGTAAAGCAGTCCCTCAGTTAATATTATACAGATTGAAAAATATAGGGCCTGATACTCAGCATCAGCAGCTAACACTGCTCATGTGGCTAGCCACCGGTGCTGAATGTTACACTTGGATATGCAATGCAGGATCATATCTCGACCCAGCATTGAATATGCAGGTTAGACACTTTTGTCAATCAGTATTGGGCAGCAGAAATGCTGAGCCGCTGCTTAGTTAGCGATATGCAGCAAACGTTAGGCCATGGCTAGCTGTGCCTGGCTTTTGTCACATATAATTAACCAGGCAGTGGCTAAATATAGCCGCTGCCCAGTTACCGTTCCGTGCCGCCTCCAATCTGCCCTGGAATGCCCCCGAGATGCCCCAATGCTAAACGGTTAGCATCTGGGCATGTAGAGCCGGCAGCTGTAGATATTCAGATATCCTGTGCACCGTGATAAACGCGGTTAGCAACTCTCCTAATCACATTAATCGCTTGGAATTGTTAAGTGCCGTCAAGTCGGTGTCGACTCCTGGTGACCCTCTGGATAGTTGACTTAAACTTTGCTCGGTCTTTAGCCAAGTGGCTCATTGTTGATAGAGTGGTATCCACAGCTGATGTTATTGTATTGATCTATCTCATTGCTTGGAATATCAGACCCATAATCATCTCTACCGCCTCCATCTTGGTAATCTGAGAAACTGGTGCCAAGAGAGTGGGATGGCACTGGTGAAAAATTAATTTGGAACTGACTCGCCTGTGAACCTAGCACAGGAATAGTATTTACAGATATATATGACAGAATGGAGAAAAGACAACAGTGCCCATAACACAGTACCCGCCCAACAAATAAAGAGCGTACAGATAATTAATTTCTGAGCAGTAGCATTTGAAAACGCCACCAATAGGTAAATATTATATCATAAACACATGAAATAATTCAAAAAGCAAGCAAAAATATTTTTTAGATAAGCCATTATTACCAAATAGAAATATTAGTCTGTATAATCGATGGGAAAAAATGTGAAGCTTCAAAAATTAGATAATGCAAAAGAATAAAATACCCAAGTTCACAATCAGTTCAGTAGCTAGATCCCCGTTAAAGGATAACCAACGCTAATTTGTTTTCAGTTCTGTTGCAGCGTAATTCTTTCATGAATAAAACATGTCAGTTGGAGTGTGTGCACATATTAAACTTGCTCAGTTGGGTCTCTTATTATATGAATTATGAGTATCCTAAAGCTTTCTAGAGTGCAGTCTCTCAGGGGAGATCACATCAACATGGATTCTCAGGCTGTAGTTAGAAGCTTCTCAGTGAAATAGAGGTATGTTTAAAGGTTTGGTTTTCTCTCAAAGTTTAGCAACATGCAGATGCACCATCTATGGTCAAGGATCATATACTGATAGAATCATAAAATGTGCCTTTCGCTTTTGAAACCTGAATGTCCTGGACTGCTGCAATGTTTCCTTAATTTGCTCTCTCTCTCGCTCTCTCTCTCTGTGAATGAGTCCAGTCATACACACTGAAGGAAATGTGACAGAAAAGAGTGGATGTAGTCTTTGGCATCATACAAACAGAGTAAATTCCTTATCTCTACCACTAACAAGCAATTATATAAAGCTGATCTTTTCATGTGGTCTCAAATTCTGGAGAAATGAAGATTAAACAACCCTTCTCTCTATCGATCTTCCAGGCGGACGTCCTGTGTCTCTTTTCAGGGGAAACAAAGCATCCTTGTTCTGTTTTCTTCTTCTCTCTAAGACTGGCTGTTCACTTTCATTTGTTTTTCTTTATTCCCCCCTTTCTGCATACCAATTAGCTCTGCTCCATGGCAATAGCCAGCTTCCCCCACTGTCGAAACCAAGAAGTTGTGCTCTTCGGCTAGACTGTCCCCCCCCCCCCCCCCCCACACACTTTTATTTGTTCACAACAGGTCAGTTAGTATCTGCTGCTTCATTTCCACATTTTCTCTCCTTAGTGACGTCACAGGAGGAAATTAATTCTGAAAATACTGGATTGCCAGGTCCTGAAGGAACAAACATAATTGCTGCTACAATAGATCAACAGCAAATGACAATTAGTCCTTGTATCTGCATATTAAATGCAGGCTAAAGAGTTGCAAATTACTGCTGGACCACTTCAAAATCTTAAAGACACATCTCCTTTTTTGGGTTAATGCTACAGAGTTTAAGGTTCAGGTAAGGGTTAAAGACCAGCACTTTGAGAAGTGGGACATGTATCTTAATTTTTATAGTTATTGGATCTAGCATTAATACAAACTTTATTAGAGGCAACTTTCTACCAAAGTTAGGTGCCTGCACGTTATGTGCAAAATTAAAATACAGTAAGTGCAAAGCCTCCCCTGTAAATGCAGGAACCATGCTCAGCCTCTGATATGCATTTACTGTATGGGGTAGACACTTACCTAAATAAAGACATAGAATGGGGTAACCTGCACAAAATGGGAGATACATCCTAACCACCTGACTGGGAAGACTAAATGAACTATGTTGGTCTTATCTGCCATCATGTATTATGCTAATGACACAGGTAGGTCCAACTGTAGTACTGCAAGATTGCCACTAGGGGTCAGGTCCACCATTTTAAAAGCAGTTGGCAATGGGGTGGGAGAGAAGGGGAATTGCTCCTGCCTAGTTCATTGTATACCATGGATTCCATCGGGATATGCTGAGAAGGGCATGGGTGGGCTACGATTGGGATGGGGGTGGGGGTACGGAGGGCAGCCAATAGTTGGCTTTGCATGTGTGGATCTCTTGGTGACGGTGATTGTGATTGGGCAGGAGGGGGTCTTCTTTCATGTATGCTGCATCAGGTGGGAGGGGTTTTGTTTTGGCTGTCAGCTGTGCTTGCCACTTCAGCTTTTCAGTGAGGGGTGGTTGGGGCTGTGGCTGTGCCATCCCACATGCTAGTTGTCACCGGCTGCCATGCCCATTCTCCGCCCTGATCCCACTCAAAATGAAAGCATGCAGTTGGCATGTGAATTAGAGCATGCTGTCATGCCAGCACGGAAACAGTTACCATGGATGTGCATTAACAGCAAACACTAAGGGGTATGTTTACTAAAAGCCCGGTAAAGTGCAGGCCGCGGTAGAGTGCGTGTTCCGTATAAGGAGTGGGCGTTCCCTCCTGAAGAAGAAAAGCCGTGATTGACAGATGCGCTAAGGTGCGCGGCGCCCGTGTGCGCCCCGCACCTTAGCGCAACTGAGAGCTGAACGGGAGGCATATGTGTCGCGCTGATCTGTAAACAGAAAAACAGAGCCACAGCACAATGGTTAAAGCACTGACCAATGGTGTGGGGATCAGGGGTTCAAACCCCCACAATGCTCAATTGCTTGCTGAGGTGTTAATTTATGAGGCAGAGAAATAATGGGCCGAATAAAGCAGCGCACTGATTTTTTTTGGCGGCACATCAATACTGGACGGCATAAGGCGGCGCGCTGATGTTTTTATGCGGCATATTAATACTGGGCGGCATAAAGCGGCGCGCTGATGTTTCTGGCGGCATATTACTACTGGGCAGCATAAGGCGGTGCGCAGGTTTCGGCCGCAATCGCATACTGGAAGGTATAAGTGGGGCGCTGATGTACAAACAGAAATGCAGAGCCACAGCACAATGGTTAAGGCACTTACCAATGGTGCAGGGATCAGCGGTTCGATCCCCAACTGTGCTCAATGAACAGGGCTTGGTGAGGTGATATTTTAGGAGGCATACAAATAATGGGCGGCATAAGGCGGCGCGCAGATGGGCATTAGGCTATTGCTTAAGGAGGCTATGTAATAATAGGAGGCATAAGGCGGCGCGCTGATGTGCAAACACAGGAATAGAACCACAGCACAATGGTTATGACACTGACCAATGGTGCAGGGAGCAAGGGTTCAATTCCTCACAGTGCCCAATGAACAGGGCTAGCTGAAGCATTACATATTATGGGGAAGGTTGCTTTAGGAGTCAATTTATGTTTATTTTAATTTACAGTACTAGCAAACGCACCCTTAAAGCGTGTGAACATAATGCGCCCCATAAGGCACATTGTAAAGTGCACTCTCTGCCACGGCACCCTATAATGTTGCTCACAGGGCGCTGTAGAGGGTGTCGTATGAGGTACCGCAAGGTCAGAGTACTGTTTTCGATGGCAGCACTGTGCAGTTTAAGGAATGAAAAGCATAGGTAGGTGCGTTGACATGCAAGGGAGAGCAGCAGTGGAGCACAATGGTTAAGGCACTGACTGCTGATACAGGGATCATGGGTTTGCTCCCCATGGTGCCTAATACGGAAGGCTGGCTGGGGCAGCAGGTTTGCAATGTACATATTTTGTCCTGCAGCACCGTATGTTTATTTTATTAATTTCTGCCAGCAAACATGCCCTCACGTGCCGTAATTGAAGGTGCCGTATAAGGCACCCTATACGGCACTCCATAGGGCACATTATAAAGTGCACTATCCGCCACGGCACCCTAATATGTCCCCCATAGGGAACCCTATAAGTTGTGTCACAGGATAATGTATAGTGCACCTTATATGGACGGAAACCATAGGGTGCCCGATAGGGTGCCATATAAAGCGGCACCCTATGGGTACAGTACGCTGAGGGTTTGTTTGCTGGCAACAAAATATGTACATTAAAGACAAATAATGCTTTGGACAACCCTAACAAATAACCCCAACATGGGTTTGAACCCATGACCTCTTGCTTCACAAGCAGGGACGTAACCATTAGGCTACAGCTCTATAGTTACTAGCAAGCCCCTGGCTGGCTGAAGAAAGCCTGCACGTCACCACACAGACAGTCTGCTGTGGTCACCAGGATAGGGTTAGCCCACCCGTACCCATGATGCACTGCACATGCAAATCAGCTGTCCACAGATGGACACAAGATGGGGAATGCATCCCCACAGCACCTCGGCCTGGTTGGGGGAAGTGACCGGGTGCACCCACACAGCACCTCGGCCTGGTAGGGGGGTACTGACCGGGTGTTTTACTGGCACAGAGTAGCTACACACCGTCACATCGTGCGGGTACTGTGCTCACCCTGAGTGTGCAGTGAGGCGCCCAGGACCAGGTCCACAACACCTACGATGGCTGATGGAGGTCCAGAGCAGTGTTACTGTGTAAGATAGGTAGTGTCTGCACAAACACCATGGATATCTCTGTCTGCCTCAGGCAGGTGCAGCAGCCCCCACCCCCCCCCCAGGGCAGCAAACATGGTCTCCCATCAATAGATCCACACTCTACCCCCCTGCAACAGTGGCAGTAGAGAACAACATCAACCCCAGTCCTGCTGAGGAACACACACCCCACATGGCAGTCAGTGCAGCTCTATACACAGCCATACCACAATAGCAGACAGACATAAGACCAGGATATGGTAAGCTGCACCCCACCACCATCTGATATTCCCCTGCAGCAAGCCAACAGCCACTGCACCTACAAGCCACTCTAGTTAGTCTATAGTGCATGTTCCCAGTGGAGATGCATGCACCCAGAACTGACTGTCAGCATACACAGCAAGCAGATAAATCAGTGCCTGGCCCCAAATGGAAACCCATATCTATCACATGAGAGAAATACTATATAGCACTATGGTGGTGCCTAGCCATGCTGTGGTCACTGCACAGTCAGGGTGAGAGTGATCTCTCAGCAGGACATACTGAGGTCACCCTGTCTGTGTCAGTGGTGGCCGAGCACTACAATGTCCCAGTCAGTGCCCTATGCCCTGTGCAGATGCACCCTGGCCAGGCCACCCTGTCCGGCCTATACCCATGGTACCTTGCTCCTCATTATGCACATTGACAGCCCAATACTGGAAACATTGCTGGCAGTGTGGGCTGTAGAAGGTGTTTGCAGCCACCACACACTGGATAGACAGACAGCCACCCCCACACCTATGCCAGCATTGTGCTACTATAGAGGGGTTCAGCAGCCATACCCACCACACCAGTCCTGGACACAGTACATGCATGGATATGGTATGCATTACTGTTGGGGGTCACATCCCAGGGTGGTAAACACTGTCAGAGACCAGACCTGCAGCACACACCGCAGACATCTGTTTGAGTGTTATGGTGGAGCTGAATGAGCAAACTGTGCTTTACGTAGGACTGGAGATCTGCCAGTTATAATGGGAAACGCTTGATAGCTGTGTACCATATACCCAGGTGTAGGGTGGCAGTGCTGAGGTATGCAACTGTTAGTATTGGGAGATACAGACAGGGCCCAATGTCCTGCCTCTCCAGGAGGCATTGGCCAATGGTGCCTGTGGGGGGCTGTCTGGCCCTGTTGGCTGCTGCTTTACGGCAGAGTTCCCCAAATCCAGTCCTGGTGTTCCACACACTGTTCTGGTTTTCATGCTATCCCTCATAAATATGCATGAGCTACATCTGTATACCATGGGGGTGGTGCATAGCTATGCAGCACAGGCATCTTTGTTAGAGGCAGCATGGAACCTGAATGGTGTGGGGCCCTCCAGGACTGCATTTGGGAGACTCTGCTCCAGGTAATGCGCCTGTTTATGGTGTCTGTGAGTGCTGTGGTAAAATATAGGCGTATTAATCATGCATATGTTCCTAGCTATACAGTTTTGTCCTTACTATCACAGTTTAGTTGCAGGAAAAATATGTGGACTGGATTGGCAGTAGCCCCAACTGGGCTTTGAACCTGTGACCATCTGTTCCTGCACACACTGTTTGTGTGCACTGCACCACCATGTTGCCAAAGATATGCTGTGTTCCCTGGGGAGTACATGACTGTACATCCGACAGAGCCTGTCTGTTGCGGTGGACGGTGCCAGCCTGCACAGGCCTAGGCCACTGTCTGCTGTGGTTTGCAGCCACTGCCCCCTCCGCCACCTGTACCCTTCCGCAAACATGCAGACATGTTCCTATCTGGGAAAAACATATGATCTGAGTGAGTTGTAGCACTCCAGGACTGACTTTGGGGGACTTGGCTGTAGGCAATGCCCATTGTTATGGTTTGTGTGCGGTGTAGGGTAAAATGTAGGTGTTGGGACCATGCTTATGTTCTCTGCAATAAGAGTGTCTGTATTCTTGCTGTTTAGTGGTGGGTAACATGATGGAGACTGGGTTGGCAGGAGCCCCAGCTGGGCTTTGAACCTGTGACCTTCTGGTTTTACAGGTACTGGCTGTGTCCGCTGCACCACACTGTGGCCACAGAAACAATGCAGTCTCTGGAGATGTGATACCTGGCCGCACGAGTCAGACACCCTGCTCTTCACAATTTTACTGTGGGCTCGTTGACCTTGTATGGGGACAAAGGTGCAAATAAACCTCACAAATGCCCTCCAAAAATGGGGAAGAAAACCATAACCAAGCTGCGCAACAGTGATATCAATGGGCAACCTGGAAAACACTCCCAGGAAAGCTCCATTAAAATGCAGTGCTTTTGAATGCGTCTACGGAGCGTAGACCCTTCCAAAAAATCATTTCTTTTTTTTGGAGCTTTCCTGGGAGTGTTTTGTATGGTTGCCCATTAATATCACTGTTGCCCAGCTGGATTATAATTTTCTTAGAATTTGTTGTGGTCATTTTCATATCATATTTGCTATTTTGTTCTGTGCACATGTATCACACTGCTCACGTTTGTTAGGTTTCCCCGATTTTGCTGTACATTGCTGACGTAAATGGTTTCTCTTCCCTTTAAATGCGCTCTATCGCGAGTGTTTCACTCGCGGTATTTTTTCCTTGTAAATTCGGGCACGCTCCTGTGCGGGGAGTCTCTCCCCTCCCACATTCCACCCATTGACCCCGTCTCTCCGCCCCTCGGGGGCCTTCCTCCGCCCTCATTTCGCCTTTCCACGCCTCTATCGCACATGAGCGCCCCGCAAACGTTCGCGTTTTCGGCGCACGCGTGCGGGGCCCGTTAATGTGACGCACACGTGTACGGGGCACTTAAGAGCACTTAAATGCATCATTTTAGGGCGCTCAAGTGCGCCCCGCACAAGAGCGCCGTTTAGTAAACATACCCCTAATTCACATACTAACTCCTAAGCATACACTTTAGTAGGTGCAAAATCTGGGGGAACCTTTTGCTCACAGATTTTACATTAATTTTCCAAGAGAAAAATTTCCTTTTGAAGATGGATGTTAGAAAAATTATCCACAAAGGTCTGCACCTACAGTACTATTGTGCAAGAATGATCCCTTATATCAGCCAGCTCTCCTTTATCCACATGTTTATTCACACCTCCAAAGAAATGGAGCAGATTGGTGAGGCAAGACTTCCCTTGGTTAAATCCATGTTGACTTTATCCTATTAAACGATGTTTACTTACGTATGTTCTCAGAAATTTTGCTCTTTATAATAATTTTTGCCATTTATCTGGCAAAGACATCAGACTCACCACTCTGTAGTTTTACAGATCACCCCAGGAACCATTTTTAAAACTTGAAGTTTTGTTGTCCATCCTCTAGTCTTCAGGTACAGTAAATGATTTTAACAATAGGTAATAGATTACTAATAGTATATCTCTTTTTTTGTTGTTCTTTCAGTACTCTGGGGTATATACCATTTGATCCAGGTAATTTGCTACTCTTTAGTTTGTCAGTTTGGTCTTATATATCTATAGCCCAATGACTCCCAAACAATTATTACTTGCACCAAATTCTGTGTTCCACTGAGAACTAGATCTAAAATAGATCCCCCCCCCCCCCTCTTGTTGGTTCCTGAACTGGCTGCTCCTTGAAGCAGTCGTTTATGTCATCTTGGAATGTTACCTTTGTAGCATGTCCTGATGTGACTTTATCCAGTTAATACTGTATGATTATTGTGTTGCCAAATTTGCTAGCTTCACTAATTTCTGTTGACATTTCATCAACTATCTGTTTATTCTGACTATGTGGACAGTAGTATATCCCCACCAGCATTCTCCTTTCCCTTAACACACAGAATTTCTTTCTAGAATGATTCATTTTCAAGATTCAAGATTCTATTTTGTGCAGAACTTTTATTCTGGTTGATTTGATGCCCCCTTTAACATATTGTGATACCCCTTCACCAAAATGATCCTAACATTGGGATATAATTTACATCCTAGTCCCAATTACATCTAACACTAACCGGGTAGCCGGACCCGACGCTCCCCCTTTAGAGCTTATCCTTATCCGTTCACTCCTCCAGCACCCCATCCCACAAATTGCACAGACAACCTTTGTGGTAACAACTGGTCACAGCTTTATTTCCAAAAACATAATTGATAATAACAGGAATGCAACAAACCCCCCAGTGGCACGATGAGTCACCAGCCATGCCATTAGCAAGGCGACCTCGCCTCCGCTCCAGCCCCGGTCCCACCACCGGCAACATTCCAACCACCCCTATCCGACTTATTACGAAGCAAAGGCAGGAGCAGAGGCCACCGTAGCCCACGCTCGCCCAGCCACGAAACCGCCACCACCGCTGGATCCAGTCCAAGATTCAGCCCGATAGGCCGCACTGCCGCCCGCTGGCCGGCCCAGAACACATATGAGTGCCCCAAGATCCAACATCCCAGGACTAGCGGCCCCACATCTGAAACAGAAAAAAACAACATTAATATCCCCCCTCCCCCGCGGTATGCGAGCTGTCTCATAGGCGAACATAACCCTTAAAAGCCTTCGACCGCCACCAACCAATACTCTGAATCTGAGCCCCGGACAATCCCGCCACTGCTGCGCTAGTCGCCGCACCGATGCGAAAGGAATGCGCAGAGAAACGCCGAGGATCCACTCCGAGCCAGCGCAACGACAAGCACAGCACCGCCATCACCTGAAAACGCGTCAGCACGCGGGAATCACTATGCACAAACAACCCTTCTCCCCCCGCCGGGCACACACCCAAATAGCCCTCCATGGCAGCCACCGGGCACGTGAACCCACCAATCACACCAAGGACCACCCACAACCCTTTCCCTTTCTGATCCGTCTTGGATTTTGCTAACAATACACGTACGAGCCCCTGCTCACACCACACATGCTGGAGGCGCAAGCAATTACCAAAGCCCGCAGTTACCGACTCGACGGCCAGCTCGCCAACCCGAAAAGCGCCAAAGAAAGCCAAACAGAAAACCGCCCTAAAGAGAGTGGCCTCATAAGGTGACGCCGCCACCCCCGGCAGTACCTTGCACAGCCTCCTTAACAAGTCATGCGTAATTGGCATCCGGTGATCGCACGGTCCCGGCAGAGAATGCTCCTATCTGTGCAACAGCCGCCGCACCAGCAATCCGCGACCACCGAATCCCTAACCCGCTGCCCTGGCAAAAAATCCAAACCCAGCCAGATGAATCTTCACAGCCGATCTGGCAACCCCGCGCCCTTTAGCCCAACCAACATACCCCCCCAACAAATACTCCGGCACTTCCCCCCCATCCCATCCTGCCTGGTGCAAATATTCCAACTCTCGCTCACAACCACCCCGATATGCAACCCATGTCCGCTCCACCACCGACTTCTGGAGTAGGCTCTTCATCTCAGCCGGCCACAGCTCCACAATTTCCAAGGGACCACGAGCCCTTCGTCGTCCGCCTCCGGAGCCAAGCACCGAAATCGCTCCCACTGCAAACGAGAAAGAGCATCAGCGATTTCATTAGTACGCCCCGGGATATGGCGAGCCCTCAAGTCCACATTCAAATGCAAACATGCAAGTATGACCAGTCGCATTAAGGACGCTACCTGAGGACAGCACGGAGAATAACGATTGATGACCGACACCACAGCCTCATTGTCACACCACCACACCACCTTACGGTTGGCCAACTTGTTTGGCCATAACTCGAGCGCCACCAGAATGGGAAAAAGTTCCAGGAAAGTAATATTGCTCACCAGCCCCTCGTCCACCCACACCTGCGGCCATCTGTCGGCACACCACGCCCCGCCAAAATATATTCCCAAACCAATACAACCGGCCGCATCCGTATACAACTGCAAGTCCTCACTGGAGATCGCCACATCCCGCAACACAGAAATACCATTAAATTCCCGCAGTAAGATGTCCCAAATCCGCAAATCCTCTCGCATAACTAGAGACACACGAATGGGATGATGCGGTTTGCGCACTCCAGCCGTCGATGCTGCCAACCGCCGAATAAACACTCTCCCCATCGTAATTACCCTACAGGCAAAATTAAGCGATCCGATCAGCGCCTGCAATTCCCTCAAGGTCAACTTGGAAGAAGCTAAGGAATTAGCAACCAGAACCCTCAATTTTTCCACCTTCTCCAAAGGCAACCGCGCTACCATTTGCTCAGAGTCCAATTCCACACCCAAAAAGGTGAGGAGTGTCGTCGGGCCCACCGTTTTATCCTGAGCTAAAGGCAACCCCAACTCATTGGCCAAACTGATAAAACCGTCCAGAAGCTCTCCACAATGCGTAGACCCATCTTCGCCAACGAATAAAAAATCATCCAGATAATGAACGACCTCCGGATACCCTACTCTTCGCGCTACTAGCCAGTGCAAAAAAGTGCTAAATTTCTCGAAGTAAGAGCAAGACACCGAACAACCCATCGGCATACACTTATCAAAATAAAACTCTCCCTCAAACTGGAAACCCAAGAACTCACGCGGTATGAAATCGTTCACCGAGGCCCCAGCAGGGCAAGACAAATTGTGGATTAAACAAAACTTCCCCGGTTCTTTCTTAGGAACAAGTCCTAATGGGGACACCACAAAATTCTGAAAAGGAGGATGCCAGCAATTCTGCCCAACCGCAACTCAACCGCTAGCTTCTCGCGAGCTATCGACGCCCATCTCCGAACACTAGGGGAATTGCGAGCCGTCAAGCACCCTACAGCACCCCGAATCAGAACAACAAAACCGAACTGAAAACCCAACAGCAAAGTAATCCTATCCCGTCTTCGCGGATAACCGTGCAACCAGCTATGCAATACCGGTACCTGTATTGGAGACGGAGCCAACTCATTAAGTGAAAACCTACTTGGTACCTGGCACGGGCAGGATGACGGCCCCTTTTTTGACGCACTTAGCTGTGGAATGGGAACCGCCACAGTTCGAACACGAGTGGTGGAATTTTCAGTCTGGGAAGGGACACACTGATCTGTTAAACTGCCAGCACACGTCACCCTCGCCACTGTTTACAGGTCTTGATTGAACTGGGGAAATGCCACCACGAAAGGAACGACCCACCCCAGCCGCAACTGCCAACCCAGACTTTCCCACCCCATCTCCAACCACTCCACCCTTGGCAGACATCTGAGTCAACTATAACACTAAGTGCCCTCTAAACTTTTGAGAAAGTGACTAGAGGAAACTTCTACTTTAATTCTTCCTTCAATTGCTTTTTTATGTTTTTTTATACTTTTTTAAAATCTTTTTCTTTGTGTATATTTATAAAAGATGAATGCAGGTCTCAGACTCACATTGGCATCGCTCTGAATTTTTCAGAAAGCAAAATGCCTTATCGCATCAATGACCTTTTAGCATTCCTCATTCAATTAAAGAAATGATGCCTTACTTTTTTATTCCATTAGACCTTTCTTCAATTTTATCAAATTCATAAAACAAATTGTTGTTAGTAAAAGATTGTGCTTATCTTGTCATACTGTTGTAAATTAAACTCCCCGACGCCACCAAGTGGGTACCGCTAAATGCGTTTCGAGTCCTTCTTCAGGGGGAAATTTGTTTTAACAGCACGATCTAGGAAACAACAAAGAAGTTATAGACCTATCAATGCCCAACTTGCATTTTCAATCAACAGTGTGGAAAATTATAACTGAATCTTCTATCTCTCATCATACCGTTGTTTCGCCATTGAGATGGTATCTGTAGGTAGGAATGGTAAATCAAGAGCCCAGACGTTACTAATACAAGAACAGAAGTGGATTTATCGATTGGAGACAACAGGTGCGACTGGTTTAAACAGCTCAATTGAATGGCGTGTTTGTATCTAATCTGAGTAGTTCACTTTGTCCATTAATTCTGACACTCTGCATGAACGGAGCAGGAGCTGACCGATTGGTTGCTCGTAGTTACGTCACCCTCATTTAAATTCTTCTGGGAAAGCTGGCCCGCATGGGCGGCGTTTTTTGCTGCATATCGAACAAGTTCTGTGATTCACATGGTTTGGTGGAATAGAATGCAGTATCCCGCGGTATGACCCAGAGCCAGAGGGAATACCAGAAGAGCCTTGCCCCGGAACCGACTCGCCACCACCGACCACACCCTGTGATGACTCGGCCGAATCGGAAGATGAGGAGGAGGACGAATCCGAACTACGCCGATGTCAACACACGTACTTCCGCTTCTTGCGCACTGACCCCGAACGCTCCGCCCGCGACCCACTCCCAGCACACTCACCTCCCTCAACCGACAGCAACTCACCTGATCTGCCTTCCGCGGCCATCACAGCAGAAGAACGTGGCGAACCCACACAAGGAGCAGCAGGCGGCTGCAGCACAACGGATCCCTGAGCACGATCCACGTCCCGCGGCGTACCCCTTAAAGGAGAGGCTCCCGAATCCATAGTCGACGCAGCCGGAGACAGCACTGTAGACGGCACACCTCCAGGTGCAGATAGGAAAGGAACCTGCGGAGACACAAAAGGAAAACCAAAGGAGGGAAAAGCAGAAGACCAAGCCGGATGCCAGGCCCCTGCCCAATCTGACCTGGAAGAGCCTTGCCCCCCACTCAACCAATGCTCCCAACCCGCCATCTGCCCCACCCTACCATATCCCCCAGGCAAGGCCTTGCTCCCACCAGAAGGTCCCAAACCATAACCCACTCCCGGAGCCCCATCCCACCCAGGCCTAACCCCCTCACCCCACTGCCCCACAGGGCCTACGCTGTCCCCCTGATCGACCTCAGCCCTGTGCCCCGCCTCCACATCAGCCCCCACCACGACACTGCCCACCCCACGCCCCTCTGAACCAATACCCCCCCTGTCCTGCGCAGTGTCCCCCTGCATGCCCTCCTCCCAGAAACTGAGAACCTACCCCGATCCCTGGCAGAACGCCGCCCTCCCCTGTTAGCACTCAAACCATCACCCACACACTGAGGCCTGAGCCTCCCCCCCCCCTGACCAAACCCCGACCCCTCTGTCTCCCTACCTGACTACTCACAGCGGCCCTGCATCCCCCCCGACCTTTTCCTGCCTGCTTACCAGCCATGAGCCACCCAACCCAACACAGCACGGGAAACCCAAAGCAATAAGGAAAAAACTCCAGAAATTCCCACACTGCTCACCCCCACACCCCCCTGGACCCACCAGGCTATGTGTTATTTAGTAATTGAAATTAACCGCAGCCAAACCGAAGGTAGAGGCTATTTAAGAAAGACCCTCCCCAAATTAAAATTCCACAGCTGAGTCTTGAACCGATAGCCCCCAGCACTGCACCTGGGTAGGGACTGACTCGCCGTTACCACCACCGGTAACTAGTGAAAATAAGCACTGTCACCTTGCCTGAATGCCGGGAAGAAAAGCGTGTCCGTTGCTGATCACAGTGCCTGCAATCCGCTGCCAACCTCTCAGCCGTCCAGGATCGCCAACCCGACCAAAGATCCGCATCAACTTGCCCTCCAAACCGGCCGCATGTGCTCCAGTCCGGCTGCGCACACGCTGGAGTACATGGCCGAACCGCCCCTGATTGGCTCCACTCACACCCAGCAACGAGCGGAGCCAATCAATTCAAAAGACGCGCCGAACCCCACAGCCTGAGCGCCCGTCCAGCAACAGCGCAAACCCCCCCTCTCCCCCCCAGCCGAGACGTGAGCAGGGTCCCGCGCCGGGCTGGGCACCCGGTTACACGCGGGCGCCGGGACCCTGCCCGCGCCCTTAATACTTCTTTAAGTACTTTATATTCTAACTTGCTAGTCTTCAGAATTTGCATACAAACATTACAAAGTATGTTTTTATTTTTATTTGCAATCTGTTTAGCAGTTAACAAGGATAATTTGTCATATTTCAATTGCATCTGCTTTTTACTTAATGGAAACTGGGCTACTTTTGCCTTAATTGTTTTGATAGTATCCTTCAAAGAAACCTTACTCCAAACCATGTGCTTCTAAGCAACTATCAACTTTCCCCCAGGTTCTAGTTTAAAATCATTCTCCTTTTTAAATATTAGCACTAGCAGTTTGCTCCTTCCTGATCAAAATGGAGCCATTTTTTTCTAAATAGGCTCTCCCTTATCCAGAAAGTCACCCAGTGCCTAACAAATTGAAATCCCTTTTCTTTGCGCAATTATTTCTTCCATGCATTGAGACTCTGGAACGCAGTCTTCCTCCTGAATCCTTGCGTATCAAATGGGAAACATTTCTGAGAATCCTATACTAAAGTTTCTAGATTTTAACCTTCTACCTGAGCAAACAGTTGGCTTCCATGACCTCCCTCCCACATGTATCAAGGTAGGTCATTCATGAATGTAGTAAAGAGTTCATTGCATTGTCTCAGAGGTGAATCAAAGTGTATATTGAAATCTCCCAAGACTAATAGGTTGGAAAAGGAAGCAGATTTATAGAACACATCCCAAGCTGTTGAGTCAAGTGAGAGGTAGACATTATCAAAGTAGCAGATAGAAAAGGGAAGAAGCTGCAAACTTAACTAGTAATGACTCAGAATACCTTAACATCTTGGGTTTGAGTTCTGTGGTTAACAGAACATTCCTATGAAATAGTGCCACTCTGCCGCCTATCTAGGTGACATGGGAAATGAGAGGGAAGAATACACAGATGGAAGACAGCAGATAGCCCAGTTTCTGTTAGGTACAGATCAGTTAGAGAATGTATTGTATCATGTATCAGGCAATTCTTTGATTTCATTGACTGACAATTAAGGAGGGCAATCTGAAGATCAGACTGAGAATGGAATGAAAAAATGGAGGATGGGGAGGTTTAGTCTAGGGGAGTGCTTTATAATTTATGCATGTAAATGTTTGTTCTACCCACAGTCTGTGCATACTCCATGCATGTTCATGTCCACAGTGAAAGTAAAAGCCATTGGCCTGATGTGCCTAATTATAGAATAGCGACTGGCTCCAAGTATGCACATCAATGCCCATTCACATGTATAAATCACTGAGAATAGGTGATCTATGCTTGTTGATGGCATGTATCTTTATGTTCTCCTTATAAAATCACTCTCATAATATCTACTGTAGCTGCTTTCTGATAGGATGACAAAGTAAAGGCAGTAAATATTTTATACCAATGACATTCCAGTTGACATAATCCAATTGCAATAATTGCTGCTTGAGAAGCTGTAGACCTTGGTGATACCAAGGGAGATATTGTCTTGCTTTGAATTGTCTTATGTTCTTATGAATGTGTGGGCATGCTCTGGGACTATCTTGTCCAGTGCAATTTGGAGGTTAGTATTTCAAATATGCACTTTTTCATCCAGTGGCCAGGTGTCAAAGGGGGCTAGGAAAAGGGCTAAATGACATGTAAAACTATCACTCAATTTCCCAAATTTCCATGAAAACATGGGGGTTGAATTGTATGAGGAGAAGAGGTGGACCATAGAAAGGAAATCAAATGGTCCAACCATGGGTGTGGAGTAGTGCATAGCTCTTTCATGGAGGAAGAACAATAATCAGAGACAAAGATGCAATCTAGTATACACTCTGCAATACAAGTTGGAGAGATCAGAAGCTGAGCAAACTCAGCATCCTGGAGAAATGGTAGAAAGCCCTGGATCACCATGTCATTAGGGTATGTTCTATGCATGTTAAAATCACCCAATAATATAAATATCAATAAGGAGATGAAGTCATATCAATCTTACAGCGAAGAAATAGTAACAGGTGGAGGATGGTATATAAGGATTATTCCATTGGAAGGGGAATCACATATCCTAAAGGCCAGATCTTCCACTGCTGAAGAGGTGTATGCTTCTGTATCAAGAAAAGAAAATTTGTCAACATAAATAACTACTAAGCTATCCCCTTACTTTCTTTCATGATTGAAGTAAACAAAATGATATCCAGGAAGGCAGAATTGATATAGATAAAACAATTCTGAATCAGTGAGCCATGCCACAGTTAAACAGAAGAAGTCAAGTCTAGAGGTTTGGATAATGTCCGTGACCATATGAGTCTTGTTAAGCAGAGAGAGAACATTTGAACATCCAAACTTAAGTGCAGAGCTATTAAGAGTATTAACCTGAGATAGTAAGAGAGACTTTAGCTTTCTAGATGTTACCAAGAAAGAACATCTTAACTGACATGAAGGAAGTTTTTGGGTTCTATGGGGGAATCTTCTTTCTCCGTATATTGGGATCTGACTAGGAAAACATCATAGGGAGACAAAAAAATGAGCTCTGAAAAAAGAAAACACATTATCGTAAGAGAAGCCCATACATGAAGAACACTGAAGAGCATGACATGTCCCTTATACATGCACCTTCAGTATGTACCACTATAGCCTAGTGGTTACAGTGGTGACCAAGAGGCCAGGGTTGAATTTCCACTGGCATTCCTTATGGTCTTGGGCAAGTCACTTTACCTTCCATTTCCTCAGAGGAATCTACTTCCTGGTCACACCTTGACAAAAGAAACCCAGGAGCTGATGTGTCAGCGGTGACCCACACATACTATAAAATTATCAGATTTTTAAAGATAGCCAGCTTGTGATATCACCTCCAGAGACAGGAAGGTGTAAATGGTTAACACATGCTAAAATCGCCATCTTCTCAACTGCCTGGAAAACAGACCTACAGAGCAAAGATGGACACCCGAAAGACACAAAGGAACATGTTTACGAAAGGCTAACATGCATTAAGTAAAGTTAACAGGCACAATATTCAAAGGCATTTACACAGTTTACAAACCTGTGCAGACTGGAAGCAGCAATTTTACAAAGCTACTCCCATACACATGTGGGGAGTATTTATATGATTTTTCTCATGTGAAAGTTTTTAAATCACTGCTCCCTCAGAATGTAGGGAGCCATCTACATGCAGTCCTGCACCTATTTTAAAAGAATCTCTATATTTGGCAGAGCCTCTTGTAAAATACTGTGGGAATTCTCCACATCCCTTTCCACATACTAACTAAACCTGCCTTCATGTGTTCATTATGGGTATTATTTTTAAAACATTTTGCATGTGTAAAGCATGTTTTAAACATGCAAAAGGGCTCTTATAAAATTGTATATGTAAAAAGTATAAGTATATTTGAAAGCATATGGAGTAAGTTTATAAAGCATGTTCTGTGTCTCAAGCCTGTTTTACATGCAGAAAAGAGCTTTCATTACATTTCATGACTATAAACCACATAGACAGCATGGAGGTAATATTATAATGAGCTACATAAAATTATGCATCAACAACGCACGAAAATCATGTATTTTCCATGGCTTACTCGCACAAATGGGCCTTTACGCGTGTACTTTAGTCAGTGCATCAGGCTGATGGTGTATACATTTGGTGTGGATGTGGCCAGGGGCAGAGCACAAATTTGCACATGTAAGTTATAAAATACTGCAACTTACTTGTGTTCTTTCCAAATCTAGGTGCATGTGTTAACACCAAGTCCAGGGCAGGCCTAAGTGATCATGCCTAGATGTGCTGCCCTTGTGCCATGCCTTTTCTATCTGATTGCATCCATTGCACATGCACAACCTGCTGCTTGCATATCCCTCTGCCTCTCATATCTGTGTCCCTACCAGGCCTTAATCCCTGTACTGTTGCAGGCTTTGCCCTATGACACTGGATCTTCACCAGTGGACAATTTTAGCTCCTCCTGTATTCTATGGCCCTCCTATGATGCAGTCATCCGCCCATATCTGTCATGCCTTTGAATGCCTTTTCCTGCTGACCTGTGTAGAGGTTACCTGGCTGTGGGACCCTATTCACTCAGATCCTGCATGTGTTGTCCTCGCTGCACCTGTGTAACTCTTGGACACCCTCCTCCTTGCTGTGCTGTCCATGCCACCTGCTCTTTGCCATATACAGCCCTCAGCAGCAACCTCCATCACATAGGACTCCTGCACCTGATGGCATAGCTTTGGGCACACAGATTCCACATATCTTGACATTCCTGCCACTCCCTCAGGAGCCACTTCAGGATCTGTGGCTGCTGGTATGTAATGACCCTAGAATGTGTCTTCAGCTCCTCTATCTCCTGCTTATCATCTGTGGCAAAGGGAAATAGAAGACATGCTTAGTGGAGCCATCCTACAACTCTGACATCCCCTGTCATCCCTCTCTTACACTCCATGTGTTATCCACTTCCTATGTCAGCTCAGTGGGAACATTGCCTGGCATGCTGTTGGTGGGCCATGGATCACACCCTGACTTCTTGGGGTTGGGGGGGGGGGCAGGAACCATATCAACATCTCCCTCCTCTTCTGTTCCTGTAGAGTCTTCTGTGCAGTAGTGGCTACACACCTCTGCGTGATGCTTTTTAAAGGTCTTTCTGTGGCTGCATGTGATTTCAATCTGTGTTGGGTTCCTCTACAGGCTCCTTCCTGATGATAGTGCAGACTCCAAGTGCCCACACTGATAGCTGTGACCTCATCCTCACCCGGACCACTTTCTTTCCCAGTTTCTATTCTTAGCTGCAACCTTGAGGCCTTCCTTGCTCTGATGGAAGCAGCACATGCCTCTGCTATGTTCAGTGGGGCTGCTGACACCTTTCCTTTTACCGTCTGCGCTATTGTTCTGTGTGCTCCCATTTTATGTAATGTGTGTCCACTGAACCTACAAATTTCATTGTAACCTGTATGTTCAGTCCCTGTCTATTTCTTCCCCCTTCCCTCTCCCTGTCATGTCTTAGTGCTAGTGCCAGTGGCACCCCCGTGTACCTGTTTTTTTGCTATTTACTAGATAAGGGTCTGGAAGATCCTTTGCCAGATCCTGCATGCCTGGCGGTAGACAGCCCTGCATCCATAGGTAGGATAGATGACCTTCTAATGCTCAATGACTAGGAGTCAGAGCTCCTGTTCCCACTGCATGTGAGGTGACTGCCGCATGGCCACCTTGCTATCCTCTGACGGTGTCCTCATGTTGCAGCTCTGTGTGCCAGTATGTACATGTGTATTTTATATCGTAAATGCACATCTCCATTTCCGTATTTTCCATGGGCTCAATGTTGCAGTGGAACTCTTATGTCTTAGGTGCAAATTCCTGGATGTTTGCATGGTGATTTCAGACAACACTTGCACAGTCACAGGCCCAGTTCTGAAATTGGCTCCATTTGCAGAAAGTTCTTATTTACATGTTCCCTCCAATGCCAGAACATCCTATCTAAAATGCCACTTCATGTATAATGGGCCTGAACCTTAACCCCGTATATTCAATCCGGGGCCATATCTGGCCACCGGCATTGAATATCCAGGATTGCCACACACAACAGAGAAGCTAATCATGCAGTGGCGATATTAACCTGCTGCCAGTTAACTTTCACTACTGAGGGATAACCAGGCAGCAGCTGAATATCACTGCTGCACAGTTATCCCCGGGCATCACCATGGAATGTCCCTGACATGCTACTAAGCGGTTAGCATTGGGGCATATAGCAGCACTGTAAACCATGTAAATGCCTTTGAATATTGTGCCCAACATCTCTATTATACACTTATTTCTTAGAGAGAAACCTTTAGATTCTGTACATCACTGCATGCAATGCTATAGACAAATCACCGAAGACAAAGGCAAACTGCATGCTCATCTACAGTAATTGCCATTATTTATTTAAACTTTATGTGCCAGGCCGCGGGCTGGGTCCCCACGGCTGCCAGTAACCTGGGCCCGGGCTCGTCCTCGGCCTCCGGCACATTACAGGGGTGTCAGGGGGGGGGGGGCTGAGGGAAGGGAATGGAGAGCAGCGGCGTGGGGGATCGCTGACAGTGCAGGGAGCGATCTCATTGGCCAAGGCATGGTGGGCGGGGGCTGGTATGCCGAGGAGCTGCGTGGTCAGGCCTTTTCGGCTTGGCTACTCGGTAGTGACGGCGGCGTTCCCGCCTGCCCTCCCTTGTGTGGTGTGCTTAGGGGTTGTTGCAGCTGGTGGGAGGGGTGGGGTAGAGAGCCCGCGCTTGCCGAGGCGGCGGGGCTTTAACTCATGTGGGAGCAGTGGGGGGAGCGAAGGGCTCCCCGGGGTGGGGCAAGACATCCTGGTTGGGGGTCTTGGCCCAGTTTAGGGGTGGGGCCGGCCTTTGCTATTAGCATGGCGGGGCAGGCGGTGGGAGATCGGGGGAGGAGAATGCTTCGCCTTGCTACTAAGATGGCGGGTGGAGGCATTGTCCGGTGCCGAGGGGGGGGGGGGTTGGGGTTAGGTGGATGTTGAATATGTTGGCCCATGTTGGGCCGGTTATGTTTATGGTTACATGTGTTAAATAAAGCTGCGACCAGAGTTGTACCATAATCTAGTCTCCAGGCTGTTTTGTGGTTGGAGAGGAAAAGGGGAATATTGGTGTCCTGTGGGAAGGTTGGCTATGGGAGGCGAGGAGGGCCTCCGGGTTACCAGAGTTACTGTTGACAATAGATTGCCCAAAATGGTGTAGAGAGCATAAAAACATTAAATGCAATACAATTAAATGCAACAATTACAAATCAAGCATAAAAACACAAACCCCATACTTGTTCATCAGACTCTCTAAAATAATCAGATATCTAACACCTCCAACTTAGCTAGGGAAAAAGTTAGGCTTTAATCCTCTCACAGAAAGCCTATAATTTACTTCCTGATGAGATATATTAAACAACCCCTTGTTAAATGTTACCCTTCAATTGTACTGTATAAATGGTGTTAAGTAATTGTTCTGTCTAAATATTCACAAGTACCCTAATGTTAAATGTAACCCTCAAATTGTGATGTGTCGTGACCACCTTGATTGAAGGATAAGGTGGCATACAAATCTGTCTAAATAAATAAATAAGAGGGTTGCAGGATGATTCTGTTCTTGGTTTGTTTTTATTGTATATTTCACATGTTTTATTTGTAGGTAGACTAGAAATATTAAAAAAAAAAAAATAAGCCGACTGCTGAGCTATTCCTTAAACAAGGAATTACAGCCTAAAATATTTGTCAGTGTAAGCACACTGATCTCACCAATCTAACAGTGAGCACTTGTAGCTGAGCTCCCCATCTTGAGCACTAAATACTAACCAGTTGATACCAAATTACTATTTCCCTCAAATGCAAAGAAGTATCCAGAAATGTAATGATAGAATGTTTAAGACATCAAACCTTTAGAGGGGTAGCTGGCAAACACCTAGAAACACCCAGTATCATTCTAGCAACTACATTCTGAATAATCTGCAATCAATGAAGGACTTCCCTGATAAACCCAAATATAATCCAATGCAATTATCTAGACAAAACATAACTAAAAAGTGAACAATGGTCCTACGACAGAAACTCATCCAACAAAGACCACAAACTATGAATCATTCTTAACTTAAAGAAAACTGCCCTGACCACATGAGCTATCTGAAACGTCAAAGACAAAGAGAGAGCAAATAAATTCCCAAGTCTTTCACAATTTGGGCCAATAGAAAAATACTGTAAACCAAGATAATAGCTGGATTGGTTACCAAAGAGTCACACTTCAACTCTATTTACAAAATTTCAGTGTTTGAATATTTACAGTATTAACATACGAGAATAGAGTCAATTTAACCCATTTTGGATAGCTCGCATATTCTCTCTCTGTTCTGGATGATTTATTAGATTTGTTACACTCAAACAATTATGAAATACCGACAACAATAAAAAATATTAAAACTTTGCAGAAAATAGAAGTTTCACATAGTGTATGTTTTTCATACACTGGTCCAATATAGTATACTGTCCGTCTTCAGAAAAGATAGGAGTCAGTTTCAATATTCATTGACATAAACATACTGTATGATACTATTGAAACTGCAGTTTTCATTTAAAACATTTTATTATGATATAATATAGTTTGTCAACAGTCCATTCTGATGGCGGAATATGATACACATGAAAACCCTTCTGATGCAGTGCGTCGATATTGCACCATTGAAACACCTAGAACAGAATGCTTGACAGCAATTAGTTTGGACAACATATTAGCCCAGCATACGAAAAACATACAAGGCCGATATACGTAGCAATAACTTTGACACTAACAGGCATGTTTACTAAAGTCCGTTGCTGTGCGGGTCCCCGTTAGTGTGCTGGTGCCATATAAGGAGTGGGCGGGCCAGGCAGAAAAAGGAAAAAAACGGACCGTAGGTTTGTGAGTCGCGCTAATGTGCGGGTCCCACATTAGCGCGTGAGAAGGCTAAGTGGGGCGCTGCTGCACAACCAAACAACAAAGCCGTAGTACAACGGTGAAGACATTGACCTATGGTGCAGGGTCCAGGGGTTCAAACCCCCATTGCACCCAACAAAAAAGACCAGCTGAGGCATCAAATTTTATGGGCAAAAGTGGTGTAGGAGGCATATTGATTATGGGCGGCAGAAGGCGGCGCACCTATTTTTTTAAACGGCATGAGACGGCGCACTGTTTATTGTGGGCGGCAGAGGGCGGCGCGCTGTTAAGGTTGGGCGGCAGAGGGCGGCGCACTGATAAAATTGGTCAACAGAAGGCGGCGAGCCGGTGGGCAGAAGGCGGCGCGCTGATGTGTGAGGGGGCAGCCCAATAGTGGGAGGGATAAGTGGCGCGCTGATGTGCAAATAGCAGGAATGGAGCCATAGGACAATGGTTAAGACACTGACCACCCATGCAGGCATCATGGGTTCAATTCCCCCCAGTGCCCATTGAAGACAGCTGGCTGAGGCAGTATTTTAAGGGGCATACCCATGTTGGGCGCTGTTAATGTTACGCGCCAGAAGGCGGCGCGCTGTTAATTGTAATTTTGTGCGCCACAAGACGGCGCGCCAATGGCTACAAGGCTGCGCGCTGCTGCTCAAACACAGGAACAGAGCCACAGCACAATGGTGAAGACACTGAGCAATGGTGCAGGGGCCATGTGTTCAATCCCTCACAAAGCCCAGAGAAAAAGGCTAGCTGAGGCAGTATGTTTTATGTTGGGGAGAGCTGTAGGAGGCTCTATAATTTTAGTTTTATGATAACTACTAGCAAACGCACTCTCACAGCATATTAATATAGGGCCGCCCATAAGGCACATGTTACAGTGCACCGTCTGCCAAGGCACCCTAGAATGTCCCCTATAGGGCAGCATGTATGTTGCAACACAGGATAATGTATGGTGCACCCTATATGGATGGCAACCATACAGTGCCCTATAGGGCGCCCCATAAAGCACCCTCAGAGGCACCTTATGGGTACAGTACACTGAGGGTGCTATTGCTGACATCAACATATGTACAGTAAACTAATAAAATATGCTTTGAACACCTGTCTCACAGAACCCCAATGTGGGTTTGAACTCATCACCTCTGGCTGCACAGGCAGTGACCTAACCATAGCTGTATGGAAGCCCCTGGCTGGCTGCAGATAGCCTGCACGTCATCTCACAGATAGTATGCCAGGGTAAACAGGATAGGGTTAGGCCACACGTACCCATGATGCACTGCACATGCAAATTAGCTGTCCACAGATGGACACAAGATGGGAAATGCACCCCCACAGCACCTCGGCCCTGTTGGGGGACGTTACCGGGTGCACCCACACAGCAACTCGGCCTGGTAGGGGGCACTGACCGGGTGTTTTACTGGCACAAAGTAGCTACACAACGTTACATCGTGCGGGTTCTGGCCTCACCCTGAGTGTACAATGAGGCGCCCAGGACCAGGTCTACAACACTTTCGATGGCTGATGGAGGCCAAGCGGGAGTTCCAAAGCAGTGTTAATGTGTAAGATAGCTAGTTTCTGCACAAACACCATGGATATCCCAGTCAGGCACAGCCGTAGCCCTCCCCCCCCCTTGGGCTGCCCCCAGAGACAAACATGGTCCCCCATCAAGAGATCCACACTCTACCTCCCTGCAAAGGTGGCAGTAGAGGGCAACATCAACCCCAGTCCTGCTGAGGAACACCCCCCACACACAGCCATAACACAATAACAGACAAACATATGACCAGGTATGGTAGGTTGCACCCCACCACCAGGTATTCCCCTGCAGCAAGCCAACTGCACCCTGCAAGCCATTCCAGCAAACCACATACCATCTACAAACAGTCTGCTGGTTAGTCCATAGTGCATGTTCCCAGTGGAGACACATGCACACAGAACTGGGCTGCCAGCATACACAACAAGCAGATAACTCAGTGACTGGGCCACAAATAGATACCCATATGTATCACATGAGAGAAAGACTGTACAGCACTATGGGGGTGCCTAGCCATGCTGTGGTCACTGCACAGTCAGGGTGAGCGTGATCTCCCAGAAGGACATGCTTTGGCCACCCTGTCTGTGTAGGTGGTGGCCGGACACTACAGTGTCCCTGCCAGTGCCCTATGCCCGGTGCAGATGCATCCTGCCCAGGCCACCCTGTCCTGGCTATACCCATGGTACCGTGCACCTCATTATGCACATTGGCAGTGTGGGCTGTGGAAGGGGCTTGCTGCCAACACCCACGGTATAGACAAACACACACTTCCACACCTATGCCATCATGGTGCTACTATTGAGAAGGTAATCAGCCTTGCCCACCAAGACCGCTCCTGAGCACGGCAAGGCATGGATATGGTAGGCAGTACAGCTGGTGGCCACTCCCCAGGGTGGTAAACAGCGTCAGAGGCCAGGCCTGGAGCACGCACCGCAAACACCTAACAGATTGTTCGGATGGGGTCAACTAGCAGTATGTGTGGAACTAGCAAACATCTCAGAGCTGTGTATCATATACCTCAGGTGTAGGGTGACATTGGTAGGACATGCAGGGTTCAATGGTTTGCCTCTCCAGGAGACATTGGTCAATGAGGCCTGTGGGTGTGGGTGTGGGTGTGTGTGTCTGCCCCTGATGGCTGCTGCTTTACGGCACAGATTCCCAACTCCAGTCCAGGTTTGCATCACACTGTTCTGGTTTTCCTGCTGTCCCTCATGGATATGCATGAGCTACATCTACATACCATGGGTGTGGTGCATAGATATACAGCACAGGCATTTGTATGAGTGCCATCATGGGACCTGACTGGTGTGTGCCCCACCAGGACTGCATTGTGTGATTCTGCTCTGGGTACTGGCCCTGTTCATGGTGTGTGTGCTCAGTGGGGTAAAGATAGACGTATTGCCATTGCATATGTCCTCCCCAGGAAAGGTGTGCCCTTACTATCACTGTTTAATTGGGGGAAAAGATTAGCGGTTGCCCCAGTTGGGCTTTGAACCTGTGACCCTCTGCTCTTGTATACAGTGTCTGTGTGCACTGCACCACCGTGTATCCACAGATTGGGTGATTTCCCTGGAATGTCCATGACTGTGGATCCGGTAGGGCCTGTGTTGCAGTGGACTGTGCCAGCCTGCACATGACTGGGCCTCTGTCTTCTGTGGCTAGCAGCCACTGCCCCCTGCACCACATGTCCTCGTCCGCCAACATGCTGGCATGAGCTTCTCTCAGAAAAAGCAGATGACCTGATTGCAATGTGGCAGTACGGGACTGCATTTGGGTGACTTGGCTGTAGGTAATGCCCATTGTTGTGGTGTGTGTGCGCGTTGTTGGGTAAAATATGGGTGCTCTCCCCATGCTTATGTTCCCTGCAATACAGGGGTGTCTGCGCTATCTGTGTTCAGTGGTGGGTAAAATATAGGGATTGGGCTGGCATGTACCCTAGCTGGGCTTTGAACCTCTGACCCTCTGGTTCTAGAGGTACTGACTCTGTCCGCTGCACCACACTATGGCCACAGAAACAGTGCAGCCCCTGGAGGTAGTAAGCTTAGCAGAATGGAGTCACAAACCCTGCTCTATGCAATTTTACTGTGGGCATATGCACCCTGTCTGGTGACCAACGTGCACATAAACCCCGGAAATGGCTACGGGAAATGGGGGACAAGATATCACCGCGCTGGGCAACAGTGATATTAATGGGCAACCATACCAAACACTCCCAGGAAAGCTCCAAACAAAGGAAATGTTTTTTGGAAGAGACTCGGCTCCGTAAACCCTTCAAAAGTTCATTTCTTTTTTCTGGAGCTTTGCTGGGTGTGTTTTCTGTATTTGCCCATCACTATAACTGTTCCCCAGCTGAATTACTGTTTTTAATAGTTCTGTTGTGGTCATTTTCTATTTGTATTTGCACTTTTGTGCTGTGCACATGTATCACACTGCTCACGTTTTGCTGGTTTCCCCGGTTTTCCTGTACATTGCTGACGGAAATGGTTTCTCTTCCCTTTAAATGCTTTCTACCGCGAGTGTTTCACTCGCGGTAGTTTTTACATGCAAATTCGGGCCCGATACTGTGCGGGGAGCCTCTCCCCTCCCACTCTCCACCCATTGACCCCGTCCCTCCGCCCCTCCGGAGCCTTCCTCCGCCCTCCTTTCGCCGTTCCACGCCTCTATCGGAAATTTGCGGGCCGCACTTGTACGGGGCCCGTTAGTGAGCCGCGTACCTGTGCGGGGGTGACACGCACATGTACGTGGCGTTTAAACGCGTTTCTGCGCGTTTCAGTGCCGCGTTGCCGTGCGCTATTTTGCGGGGCGCTATTTTGCGGACTTTAGTAAACATGCCCCTAAGTAACTTACAGTTATCTAAACCTGTTTTCTAAAGTCTACAAATACTTTAATTTGCAAAATAGTAGCTATTAGAGCATTATAAGCTGCTTATTATGTTTTGTGATCTTTTTATGTTGAACATAAGAACATAAGATATGCCATACTGGGTCAGACCAAGGTCCATCAAGCCCAGTATTCTGTTTCCAACAGTGGCCAATCTAGGTCATATGTACCTAGCAGTTTCCCCAAGAGACACAAGTTCCACAATGCTTGTACTGGGTCAAGCATTGATATCTTCGGTCACTTCTTAATAATGGTTTATGGACCTTTCCTCCAGGAACTTGTCCAAACCTTTTTTAAACCCAGCTACACTAACAGCCTTTACTACATCCTCCGGTAACAAATTCCAGAGTTTGATTACACGTTGAGTGAAAAAATATTTTCTTTTATTAGTCTTAAATAGTTTACCCTGTAGCTTCATTGCATGTCCCCTAGTCTTTCTATATTCTGATAAGGTAAACAATCGATCTACGTTTACCCGTTCCACTCTGTTCATTAATTTATAGACTTCTATCATATCTCCCCTCATCCATCTCTTTTCCAGGTTAAAGAGCCCTAACCTTTTTAGCCTTTCTTCAAAGGAGTATCCTTCCATCCCCTTTACCATTTTGGTGGCTCTTCTCTGTACCTTTTCTAAAATCGCTATATCCTTTTTAAGATACGGCGACCAGAATTGCACACAGTATTCAAGGTGCGGTCTCACCATGGAAAGATATAGAGGCATTATAATATCTTTTGTTTTATTTTCCATTCCTTTCCTTATCATACCTAGCATTCTATTTGCTCTCTTGGCCGCCGCTGTACACTGGGCAGAGGGTTTTAACATGGTATCCACAATGACGCCTAAATCTTTTTCCTGGGTGGTGGTTCCTAATGTGGAACCTTGCATCGTGTAACCATAGTTTGGGTTGTTCTTCCCTAGGTGCATAACCTTGCACTTGTCCACATTAAATTTCATCTGCCATTTTGATGCCCAGTCTTCCAATTTATCAAGATCCTCTTTCAATTTTTCACAATCCTCTTGGGTTTTAACAACTTTAAATAGTTTTGTGTCATCTGCAAATTTGATAACCTCACTTGTTATTCCACTTTCCAGGTCATTTATGAATATGGTCAAAAAGCAGCGGACCCAGCACAGATCCCTGGGGTACACCACTATTCACCTTTCTCCATTGGGAAAATTGGACATTTAGCCCTACCCTCTGCTTTCTATCTTTTAACCAATTCCTGATCCACAATAGTACACTGCCTCCTATCCCATGACTCTTTAGTTTTTCCAAAAGTCTCTGATGAGGGACCTTGTCAAAGGCTTTCTGAAAGTCCAGATACACAATATCAACCGACTCACCGTTGTCCACCTGTTTGAGCCGCCAGTACCGTCAAAATCAGCAAACTTCGAATGCCTATTAAACTAACTAGATCTCAGATAAAAAATCAGTATATAATGCTTTTTGACATAACGATAATGGCAAGGCCGCGTGGCCCCCCCCACGGGGGCATGCCGTGTGGTTCGCGGGGGAGGGCCCGCGGCGGCGAGAGGGCTCCCATTGGCTCCCGTGGCAATGGGCAGGGCGCGGGAGCCAATGGGAGAAGAGAAGTCAAGCGTAGGGGGGGGAGGCGGGGGCGTTGCGGCGTCCTTCGGCCTTTCCCTTCTGGGAGCCGGAGGAGCTGGATGTCCCGCCCTCCGGGGGTGTGGTGACTTTGTGGGGTGTTGCAGTTGGGGGGGGGGGCAGGATCCCGGAGGTTTCCGGGGTCCGGAGCCGGAGCCAAGCAGTAGGGCGGGGGTGGGGTACCCCCGACCCGGACTGTCCCTCAGGCTTTTGCTACTAATATGGCGAAGCCGGAAGAGGGAGGCTAGGCAATTTGCTGGGGCCTGGACAAGGCGGAAGCGGAAGCGGCATCACTTTGCTATTCACATGGCTGGTGAAGGTTCACTCTGCTGGGGGGGGGGAAAGTAATGTTAAAGTTGGATTGTTGTTGTTTAATGTTTAAGGCAATAAAGCTGCGACCAGTTGAATTCCCATATAAGTGTTGTGTATGTATTGTAAGGTCTGTTGGGGGGGGGGGTGTTCGGAGGGGAGGTGGGCCGGTCCGCCTTACCCGGTTATAGCTAAACATACTTCCACTGAATTTATAACCATTAATTAGTAAACAGTTGAGTAGTAAGTATGGAAACCTTATATATGTAAAACATATGCTGGTCCAAAAACAACCATCAAATCCTGGAATTAAGTTTCTATAAGGCTTGTCACATCCCCTATAACTGAGAAACTAAACTGAATATCTTCCGCGTACATAAAAATTACTCTCTCAGCAATTTCCCCAGGGGGTACAAAAAATATTAAAAAGCATAGAGGACAAGCATGATTGCTGAGGACCCCACAAAGCACCCTGTCCAATATATTATAAGCCACTACTACAACTGACTCTTTATCAAGAAAGACTGTAGCCTTTGCAAAATCTTCCCTTTCCATCTATCTCTTCACAACCCCTTAATAACAGTCAAAAACTGAAGAGAGATCTAACATAATCTGAAAAGCTTGCACTTCAAGATCTCATTGTGCACTGCTAAAATAGTCATTGTGGTGCTATGTTTGGTTTGAAACTCAACCTGGATATCATCTAATCCTTTTGTTTCTTCAACAAACTAACTAAGCTGAATAAACACAATAATAACAAAGGTGTGCTAATGTTAACATGTGTTAATTCACTATTAATATGTGTTAATAGTAACTAGATCCATTGAATAACATGGGACCTGTGCTAAAATAATAAACATTAACAGTGAATTAATGTATGTTAATGTTAGCTCACCTTAGTAACTATAGATATCAAATCACTAGTAACTAGCCTTCTAAATGTTTGACAAGTTTTGACAAAAATTACAGATTGGAAATAAATTTATAACTCGGAAAACACAAAAGGTACTACTCTTGATTTTTCAAGATTGAAGGGCTAACTAAATGACACAGTCACTCTGGAAAAGCCAAGGACTGAGTAGCAATCTGCCCTAAAGATTATCAGTAAGGTCTTTAAGTCGTGAGTTAATGCTACTTTATGCATGATGGATATTAGCAGGTAGTATCATATAACAAGCAATAGTGTGTCTTCTTACTCAGAAATTGGGAGCATTGCTTGAACATTTGATTTGCACCACAGCCTAGAGGGAGCTGGAGAGGAAACAGGGAAGAGAAAGATAACATATGGAAATATTTTTCAGTTGATATAAGCAACATTTTGTGAGAAAAGAAGTCAGGAAATGACCCAGATCTTCTGCACAGAAATACAATATTATTACCAGGTCATAAATCTGGCCCCAATTATTTTCATTCTGAAAGGGAATAGTATTATGTAGGCATTGTAGCTGAGTTTCACTTAGCTAACGTTTTTGGACTAAATTGAACTCTTAACCTTCGAGGAAAGCATTTGCTATTGCAATAGATAAAAACAATCTACCAAGCTACATAAAGAATTTTAACAATAAACCAATAAATTGGATTTTGCATAAGCAGACAAGTTCCCTAGAAAAGAAGACTCATATAAAAATAAAAAGACATATAAGGATATAATTCATTTCCCCCTCCCCCTAACTATGCAGTGTGTTTTAGCAGTCTTATGATATCAGTCACTGCGGGACTTGATGTTAATTTTACTCAATAGATTAGCTATTATGGTTTTATAAGGGCAATCCAATTAAAGTCACGTCCAGTCTATGAAAGGTGAGCCTATCAATTCCAAAGCCATTTTCAGTCTGCTCACAGAACATACGACGTTAGCATGTTACCAGGGCAGCAAGACATGCCCTTATTTATTAACAGATTATAAAATGCAATATAAATAAACTCTGTAATTTAATCACATTAACAAAGCAGTAATAGGGATAGGGAATATTTGGACAACTGGTAATACAGCCAGACTGTATACATATTTTTTTAATGTTTTTTTCAGGGAACCTTAGGCATTTTTTTCACTATCTTAACTTTCACAAACAGAAATGACGGATCTCTTTCCCTACTGACATTTGCAGTACATTTATTTTAGAATATTGTAGCAAGTATCCATTCCAGCACTGCGACTGAGATTATTGAAATGATAGTTCTACCAGATAATCTATCAATCCACACTGCAGAATTTCCACCAAGCCCATCTACATTAAAATTGTTTTCACTGTAAAAGCACCATAATTCTTCATTCTTTCATGAGCTTGCTTCTTTTTGAGTTTTATGAATAATTGCTATTCACTGATCAAAAAACAAATACAAATATTCCCCCTCAAACTATCTTTGATGATTAGCTTTAATATGAGAATAAATATCAATTGATGTTTTGAACTAAAACTAACAATTCTATGAAACCATACCCAAACAGTCTGAAATATCGCTATATCAGAGAGATAGGCAACATTTTTAGCTTCAAAGCGTATCTTATATAACTTAAACATTGGTTAAGAGGGAATCCAAGATCACTTTCCTGTTAGCCTCCGATCCCTGGAACTCTGGAAGAAGTGAAATCTTCCAGTGAAATCTTCTGCTTGCCTTGGCTTGTTCTTGCCTTGGCTTGTTTCCTGCGGCCTTGCCATGGTGAGATAGTAGAGGAGAATTAAGACCTTCCCTACAGTGTCTCCGGAACATACTAGACTTCAGTTATGCAATTTGTGGATTTGGGCTCCAGTGTCCTTTTCTCAGAAAGGGTGTGATAACATCCACTTCCTTACTCCTTTGAAGTATTGTATGTATAGAGGGTTTCCTTGCAGAATCTGGAGAAATCTCATCATCTTGCATGAGTGAATTAACTCCTGAATAAGTAACTGGAGACTCTGTGGTTATGTTGTTGCCATCCCCACCCCAGACACAAGATCAAGGCCTGTTTCTACTCTAGCTGTACAGAGTAGAATTACTCTGAACTAAGAAGTATTTTGGGGGAAAACTGCAATACTTACTCTTGATAGCATCTGGACTGTCATCTCCCTCCTAGAATTGTCTCTTCATAGTGCCAGAGTCAAACTCAACAGGGTCTTCTTTCCCCACTGCGTCTGCTAAGTCCATTCCCTTGGCTGTGCTTTCACTGGATAGTAGGTAAGGGAAGTGGGAATCTCATTCATCATAAGAACATAAGAACAAGCGATATGCCATACCGGGTCAGACCAAGGTCCATCAAGCGCAGTATCCTGTTTCCAACAGTGGCCAATCTAAGTCACAAGTACCTAGCAGTTTGCCCAAAAGACACAGGTTCCACAATGCTTGTATTTGGTCAAGCAGTGGATATTCTGGGTCCCCTTTAATAACGGTTTATGGACCTTTCCTCCAGGAGCTTGTCCAAACCTTTTTTTAAAACCGGCTACACTAACAGCTTTTGCTACATCCTCCGGTAGCAAATTCCAAAGTTTGATTACACGTTGAGTGAAAAAATATTTTCTCTTATTAGTCCTAAATAGGTTATCCTGTAGCTTCATTACATGCCCCCTAGTCTTTCTATATTTTGATGGCGTAAACAATTGATCTACGTTTACCCGTTCCACTCCATTCATTATTTTATAGACCTCTATCATATCTCCCCTCAGCCTTCTCTTTTCCAGGTTGAAGAGCCCTAACCTTTTTAGTCTGTGTTCATAAGGGTATACTTACATCCTCTTTACCATTTTGGTGGCTCTTCTCTGTACCTTTTCTAATAATGCTATATCCTTTTTAAGATACAATACGGTGGCCAGAATTGCACACAATATTCAAGGTTTGGTTGCACCATGGAATGATACAGAGGCATTATAATATCCTTTGTTTTATTCTCCATTCCTTTCCTTATGAAACCTAGCATTCTATTTGCTCTCTTGGCTGCCGCTGAACACTGGGCAGAGGGTTTTAACATGTTATTCATGATGACGCCTAAATCTTTTTCCTGGATGGTGGTTCCTAATGTGGAACTTTCCATTGTGTAACCATATTTTGGGTTCTTCTTTCCTAGGTGCATAGCTTTGCATTTGGCCACATTAAAATTCATCTGCCATTTTGATGCCCAGTCTTCCAATTTATCAAGATCTTCTTGCAATTTTCCACAATCCTCATGGGTTTTTAATAATTTTTAATAATTTTGTGTCCTCTGCAAATTTGATAACCTCAGTCGTTATTCCCATTTACAGGTCATTTATGAATATGTTAAAAAGCAGCGGACCCAGCACAGTTCCCCAGGGGAACTCGACTATTCACCTCCCTCTGTTGGTAAAATTGGCCATTTAGCTCTACCCTCTGCTTTCTATCTTTTAACCAGTTCCTGGTCCACAATAGTAAGTTGCCTCCTATCCCATGACTTTTTAATTTTGACAAAAATCTCTCATGAGGGACTTCCCAAAGGCTTTCTGAAAGTCCAGATATACAATATTAACCAACTCACCTTTGTCTACCTGATTATTCACACCTTCAAAAAAGTATAACATATTATTAAGACAAAACCTTCCTTGGCTAAAGCCATGTTGGCTATCTCCCATTAAGCCATGACTATCTAGATGTTCAGTAATTTTGTTGTTTATGATGGTTTCTACCATATTTCCCGGTACTGACATCAGGCTCACCAGTCTGTAGTATCCCAGGTCACCCCTAGAACCCTTTTTTAAAAATTGGCGTTGCATTGGCCATCCTCCAACTTTTAGGTATTACAGTTGATTTTAATGATAGTTCATAGATTACTAATAATAGGTCTCCAATCTCATATTTCAGTTCTTTCAACACCCTTGGATATATATACCATCCAGTCCAAGTGATTTGCTACACTTCAGTTTATCAAATAGCGGTAATACATCTTCCCGGTGTATCAATATGTCTTTTTTTTTTTTTTAAACGTTTATTTTCATTTTGCAACAGACAAAAGAAACAACACACCAAAGGAGACAAAACAAGTATACAATAAAGAAAGTAAACCCAATTACCCCCCACCCCCATGCTTCTTCTCTAACCAATTATGTCAGCATGTGAGCGCTTCCAATTAACAGTGATTATACATCAAAACGATCAAAAGAGTATCTACGATACAGCATGATCATGGGACAGAGATATATACAAATTTAGACAGTCAGATGAGAGCATTTAGCAGAATGTACATAGTCATTGAGCATCTTTTATTTAGACAGATGATGAGGAGTCTGAACGGGGGAAGCAAACATACAAGATATTTGTTCATATTTACTGTAGAGACAAACATGATTCCACCATTCATTGGGGCTCAGAAGGGAGCTAGTTTTCCAGTATTACTTAATTAGGGAAAGAGCAATGCCAAGCATAAATTCCAAAAGGAGGTAAGCCATTTTGGAAGAGAGGGGATCCCCGCAACTGGGCGAAGTCCCGTTATCCTCCAAGAAAGGGCCTCTTGAAAGTGCAAAATAGACTGGATACGACCCCAGACCCGACGCAAGTAATACTGTAGTGCGGAATATTCATACATAACATGAGGTAGTGAACCAATGGCCGCTGGGCTTATCCAACAACTATTGCCCTGAGTAGTGTTCCATTTGTCTAATCTGTCAGGGGTGTAAAAACACCGGTGGGCTAGAAAAAAGAGGGTCTGAGTGAGTGAGGCGGATCGGGAAACCCGTGTCCCTCTACTCCAGACAAGGCTCCATTGCTCCAAGGTCAAAGTCACATGCAATTCTCTCTCCCATGCCTTCTGCGCTATAGGGGTATCTCGAGTTATAGCATTACATAAGGTTTTGTAAAATTGGATGCTACACCCGGTGAACTGCCGATAGATCGGAAAGTCTCCGATCAACCTTATGTAGGGGATGCCGATGGCGGGAGTACCTTAGCACTCCGAAGGCAATGCTGAGGTTGCACCGACCAGAGTCGGGAGTCTAAAGATTGCATAAGAGTATTAAAGGCACCTAAAGTGTCTAAAGCATTGGTGGATAGTGGGAGTCTGGTGGGAGAGTCATACCAGAGAGAAAAGTAAGAGGAATCGGTTTGCAAAGGTCCTCTTCTATGTCTAGCCACACAGGTCTACTCGGTACTGGATCGTCCAGCCAACGAGCGCCTTGTTTGAGAAGAAAAGATTGATGGAGCACTTGAGTAAAATCACCACCAAGTAATAATGGAGCATTGGCAGAGGCCAATGCCAACCGCGCAATACTTGTATAGTAAGCAGGGTCGTCCACATTCGGGGCATAAATGCAAATACACGTGAATTCACTATCTCCAACCTCAAGGTGTACACGGGCCCATCTACCCTCCTTGTCAGCGCTATGATCAATTACAGTAGCTTGCAAAGACTTCATAACCAGAATGGCTACCCCGTACCGTTTGGAAACGGCGGGAGAATAGGCAGCCACCATGTAAGGCTTAGCATTGAGTTTCAGTGGTTCAGCAGAGTTTAGATGCGTTTCCGGAAGAAACACTAAATTAGCATGCTCATGGCTATGATAGCTAAGGATTTTCTTTCTTTTGAGTGGACTATTAATGCCTTTTACGTTGAGTGATAAGATTTTACATAAGGCCATTCAGAAAAGTTAAAATTCTGAGCATGATAGCACACATAATTTCACAATGTCCCTCATATTGACTGTATCTGGCTGTACACATGACATAAAAAAAATAAGCTAATATAATACAATGAAGCGCCCCACATTAACAAAGAAAACCGCAGTGCGGTAGAGGAGAAGCAAAACCCCAAAATTACTGGCGACCATGTGTCTGCGGGGAGAAACCCCAGAGAAGGCCGAAATTGAAAAAACACATAACCTGTAGGACTGTGCGTGCTCCGAATCCGACCGAGGCACACATCATGGAGGGATAGGAGACCAAAAAACTAAAAAGTCATATAAAGAAAGAAAGAAAGTCCAGGTAGTCTCTGTGCTTGGCTATGACCGCCGCATCGGGCCCTTCAAAATGGCGGACAGAGCCGGCAGATAAAAGTCCAAGTGTTTGAATTAGCGCATCTGCTCTGCTTCTTTGGAGTCTAAAAATGTTGATAGTAGATCAGGATCTTCGAATGTCCTGGTTTGGTTGTGGAGAGTCACTCGGAGCTTCGCTGGATACAACAGGCCAAAGCGAGCCTGTAGCTGTTGAAGTCGAGGGCGAAAAGCAAGGAGCTTCTTCCGACGGTCAACGGTAGGCTTTGCCAAATCAGGGAAAAAGGAGACTTTGCGACCTTCAAATTCCAAATGATGATTCGCCCGGGCAGCATTTAAAATTTGTTCCACTTGTTGATATCGTAGCAAGCTAAAGATAATAGGCCGGGGGGTCGATCGGTTGAGCGCCATGTGGGTAGGAACACGGTGTGCACGATCGATTTCCAGTTCTCTATGAAAAGTAATCTTCAGCAAGGAGGGAAGAGTTTTGAGCAAGAATTCTCTTATATCTCCTGCTTCCACCCCCTCCGGTATTCCGAGGAGCCTCACATTGTTGCGACGGGCTCGATTATTGCTATCTTCTAACTCCTTTTGAAGATTCTGTATCTGGCGCTCAGCCTTGTCCAGTTTGCCCAAGCGCACCGCGTGCGAGTCGAGGACCCCCGCCATATTGTCCTGCCGTAATGAGAGACTTTCAAGTCGGTCCTGGAGCACTCCAAAGTCTTCTCGCATGGCTCGAAGCGCTTCTCCATTGGACTGCACCAATTCCTTCACGCCGCGTATTTCCTCCAAAATCTCCAGGTGCATTTCGGGGTTTTCACGAAATGAAACCATCTTCTGTGGGGAGGACACCTCTGTTTTGGAGCGTTTTCCGTGAGAAGAAGAAGGAGACCCGAAGTCCAAGCGCGCTGGTTTATGGGCCGCCATCCCCCCCGAGGTACCCCGGTCAGCTCGGAGCGAAATAGTAAGTTTGTATAGGTATTAAGTCAGGATTCTAAGTAGGCCTCTCGGGAGCTTCAGCGCGAAGCGTCTTACCCGCTGGACATCAGGCTCCGCCCCCCATCAATATGTCTTTTAATTCTTCTGCAGCATCACCTTTAAATACAATTTCAGTCATGGGTAGCATCCCTACATCTTCCTCCAAAGCAAAGAATTCATTTAGTCTCTCTGCTAAGGTCTTGTCCCTCTTGGTGCCCCTTTTACCCCCCTATCATCTAATGGTCCAACTGACTCTCTCACAGGTTTTTTTTTTGCTATGAATACACTTGAAAAAGTCTTTATTATATGTTTTTGCTTCCACAGCAAGCTTCTTCTCAAATTCTTTCTTTGCCTGCCTTATCAATGCCTTGCATCTAATTTGCCAGTGCTTGTGTTGTTTCCAGTTTTTGTCATTTGGCTCCTTTTTCCACTTCCTGAAAGATGTTTTTGGAAACAACAGCCTCTTTGACTTCACCTTTAAACCATGCTGGCAGTTTTTTGGACTTCCTTCCACTTTTCTTAAAGCATGGAATACAGCTTGTCTGGGCTTCCAAGATAGTATTTTTAAAGAACACCCAAGCTTGATGTAAATCTTTAACCTTTGCAACTGCCCCCTTTTAATTTTTTCTTAACTATTTTCCTCATTTTATCATAGTCTCCCTTTTGAAAATTAAAAGGTAGTACTGTGGATTTCCTTACCCTCCCTCCTCCATTTATTAAATCAAACGTGATCATGCTATGATCACTATTGCCAAGTGGCCCCAACACCCTTATCTCTTGCACCAGATCTTTTTTTTTATTATTTTTTTTTATTTATTTATGAAATTTACACTGTTATACAGTAAGAATTATAGTATATGGAAAAGCAAGGAATTACAATAGGAGAAAAAAAACCATAATAACAATAATCAATCCAAAATGCTACAGTCCACGTTTCGGAGAAACATTTGAAAAATACAAGGAAAAATAACTCTCAAAATAAACAAGGCCAGAGAGAAAACAAAAAAAATCCCTGGCCAACTATACCGTCTGAAAAGATACTTCTCACCCCCCCACGAAACACTCACAAGAAAAAATTAGAATACAGATCACTGAACCTTTTCCCTTCCAAGGATCCAACGTTCTAAATCTAAAGATACCGTAAAAACAAATTTTTCATACCCCATAGTAACACAACATTTACATGGGTACTTTAGAAAGAAAGTCGCCCCAAGAGCAAGAACTCTAGACTTGAGCACAAGAAATGCTTTCCTACGTAATTGAGTCGAACGCAATACATCTGGAAAAATAGAAATACAATCCCCACAAAATTTAACTGCTCTCTTCTTAAAATAAGTCTTAAGAATAGCAACCTTGTCTTCCTCTGAGGCCAACGTTATCAATAAAGTAGCACGGGAAGAAATTTCATCCTGCGTATCCTCTAGAAAGGCAGTTAAATCAAATTTAGCAGAAGCCAAAGGAACACCACCCTCCTCTTCCACAATGGCAGACGATGTCTTAAAGGACAAATAATAACATTTAAGAATACTAATAGATTCTGCCTGTGGTAGAAGAAGGGTGTCTTTAAGATATTTCCGAAAAAGAATCATAGGGGATAACATGGGACAGACCGGAAAATTAAGCAAACGTACGTTTTTAGAACATAATTGATTTTCTAGGTTCTCAAGCTTCTGATGAACTATACTACTATCCTTCGAATGGACAGATTGAAATTCAACAAAGGACTTAACCTGAGTATCCATATTAGAAACAGCAGAACTCAATACATCAGCTTGAGAACCTAGAGCTTGTAATTTTGCAACAGTATCCTTAGTGAATTGACATAATAAAGGAACCGTTTCAGTAAGAACTTGTTCAGTGCGGGATACCACTTTCCAGACATCCAAAAGAGAAATAGTAGAATCCTTAGGGTCCTTAGGAGGAGAAGGAAACTCCATCCATGACACCACTTTAGGAAGCGCACAGTCCAGATGCATATTCAGGGGACCTTGGGGTTTTGCACCAGATCTTGTGTTCCACTAAGGACTAGGTCCAAAATGGCTTCCCCTCTGGTCAGTTCATGAACCACCTGCTCGAAAAAGCAGTCATTTGTTTCATCTAGAAACCATGTCCTGCTGTGACACTGACCCAGTCGATACCAGAGTAATTGAAATCACCCATCATTATTACTGTGCTGTAACTTTTGCTACTTCCTTGATTTCTTTGAGCAAATATTTCATCATCTATTTGTTCATTTTGGCCAGGTGGTCGATAGTGCATCCCCACTGCCATTGCCTTCTCCTTCCTCTTTTTGCATGGAATTTCAATCCATAGAGATTTTTCAGTGAATTTTGTTTCCTGCAAAACTTTAATCCTTTATGACTCAATGCCCTCTCCAACATAGAGCGCAACCCCTCCACCAATTTGATCAGTGCTATCTTTACGATATAGTTTGTATTCAGGTATCACAGTGTCCCACTGGTTGTCCTCTTTCCACCATGTCTCTGAGATTCCAATCATATCTAACCTCTCATTTAGTGCTATATATTGTAATTCTCCCATCTTATTTTTTAGACTTCTAGCATTTGTATACAAGCATTTTAGAGGTTGTATTTTATTCATATTAATCTGGCTATTGGTAGGCAGGGTTAATTTTGAATCTTTAAGCTCTGTCTACTCTGTACTCAAGGGAATTTGGGCTACTTTTGTCTTTATTGGAACCTTTTCTGCTGATATGCCCTAACTTCAATCTTTTGCTAGTGTCCTTCAAGAATACATTGTTCCGAACCATGCACTCCTGGCGACTGTCAGTTTTTCCCGATTATCTAGTTTAAAAGCTGCTCTATCTCCTTTTTAAAGGTTAATGCCAGCAGCCTGGTTCCATCCCGGTTAAAGTGAAGCCTATCCCTTCGGAAGAGCCCCTCCTTTCCCCAGAATGTTCTCCAGTTCCTAACAAATCCAAAACTCTCATCCTTGCACCATCGTCTCATCCACGCATTGAGGCTCCGGAGCTCTGCTTGCCTTTTGGGTCCTGTGCGTGGAATGGGAAGCATTTCAGAGAATGCCACCCTGGAAGTTCTGGATTTCAACTTCCTACCTAAAAGCCTAAATTTAGCCTCCAGAACCTCCCTCCCACACTTTCCTATATCATTGGTACCGACATGTACCAAGACAGCAGATTTCTCCCCAGCACTAAGACCTAAATAAATAAAGACCTAAATATATGACTAGACATTTTACTACCTTAAGAGAGTCATAGTTTATTTCTGCTGTTTACCCACGCTTCATTGAATTTCTTTACTTTGACATTCAGAGCACTAGGCAGAAATCATATCATGTCAAGACCTGTCGTGGGCTTTTGCAATGCCTTGTTGTAATTAAGCATTCAGATTCCCCTGGTCTGCACCAGTTCTAAGTCAGCTGCTTTATGCTGCATTCTTCTTCTCATCTTTTAATAATGTCTATGACCTCAATAGAACTCAAGTGTAATGTGTTTGAGAAGTGATTCTGGATCAGAACCTAAGAACATAAGAAAAGCAATGCTAGGTCAGACCATCTCATAGCTCATTTTCAGGGATGAGAAATGGCTCTTCCAAATCTACCCAAATAATAATTTTTAAGGACTTTTCCTCCAAGAACTTATCCACATCTCTTTTGATCCCTGCTGCTAGTCATCTTGACCAGATCTTATGTGCTGCACGAACAAAATATTTTCCAAGATTTCATTGAATCTGCTGATCATTATTTTGAAAGTATCTACTCTTTATGTGTGTGTTGTTTGACAGGTTAACTATTCTACCCCACTCATGATTTTATAAACTTCTATCATAAGGGAGGTGTTTTATCATTTTTATCATTTTTGTCACCCTTCTCTGAATCTTTTCTAGTTCCACTATATCTTTTTTAAGATGGGATGGCCAGAAGAGACAATGGAAACGTACATAGAATGGAATGCCAGAGGACTGCTACACCCCCCCTCCTGCCGCAATCCAACCGAGGCACAGGCAAAGCGAGGTATCCTGGAGGAAGGCAGGGGTGAAGAAGTGTCTCCTCCCCATCCCATAACCATATCTCAGTTAAAAAGAGAATATCAATTAAATTCGCTTCTAGGAAATCCTGAACTAATAAGGACTTAGTGTGTAAGGAATGGCGGGTAAGTAGAGCTGCATGTAAAATGTCTGGGGAAGACATACTCGGGTAATCGGACAGGTGCAGAGAATGGAAAGATGCCGCGTTCTGCAGTTCAAGGCTGAATCATCATTCTGATGCGGCCGATGCCTGTCATAATAGTCGGGGACGAAAGACATCGTGTACAGGCAGACACAAAGGAAAAGCAGACTATAGACAAAGAATGGATAGTTTGAGTGGCTATCAAGATATATAGTTTTGTTTTGATTTCTGCCAGTCTTTGCCACCTCTTAGAAACTGCTGCCCTAGACAACTACCTATTCTTGCCTGATGGATAGGCTGGTCATGTGTTGCATGATATAGCGGATGGGCTGTCGGGTAAGGTTTGCCTCTTTGCAGATGATACTAAAATCTACAATAGAGTAGACACCTAGGAAGGTGTAGATAACATGAGGAGGGATCTAGCTAAGCTTGAAGAATGGTCTAGAATTTGGCAGCTGAGATTTAATGCTAAAAAAATGCAGGGCCATGCATTTGGGCTGCAAAAATCCAAAGGAACGGTACAGTGTGTGGGGGGGGGGAGGGGGAAAGTACTTCAGTCCACTAAAGAAGAGCGGGACCTGGGTGTGATTGTGCCTGATGATCTTAAAGTAGCTAAACAGGTAGAAAAGGCGACTTTAAAAGCTAGAAGGATGTTTGAGTGCATAGGGAGAGGAATGGCCACAGAAAAAAGGAGGTGATAGTGCCTCTGTATAGGCAGGGGCGGCCCAAGGGGGGTGTGGGGCCATGTGCGGAGACTCGGTGCCGGGCCTCATTTGCATAAGTGGTCTTATTTGCATAAATATTTGCATAATGTTACCATTCACTAACTTTTAGTAAACATGTCTCTTAATGAGTGTATGGATAAAGAAAGACTAAAAGATTTCTACATTACTATAATCCAGTGCCAACCGCCAGGCACATTAGGAACTACTACAAATGCTGCCCATTTAGAACCCATAGCAAACCTGCTGTATCCTGATTGCATTACCAGGACTCACAAAGCACCAGACCCTACCTATCAAAAGGAAACACTGCAAATATTAAACCAGTACATTTCAGAGAATACTGGGGAAAGAGAACAAGTGGCAATGTCAAATAGGAATTACATAAACAGAATACCTCAGCTCAGTTACACATGCAGAACATAGACCATCACCAAACAAGGAATCGCAATTTAGAAACAGGAAGGCAATAATTAAACTGGGAACCCCAAAAGCCAAACTTGGAATGTACAACAACACTGTAGAAATAAAACTATAAATCAATTTCCTCTTGTACCAAACAAAGCGCAGATGTTAATGATGCACATTTCCCAGAGCTTTCATATTCCAGTTAATAAATTCAAAATAAAGAGATATCTTTCTACCTTTGGTGCATTTTTTTTCAGTTGCAATTGCTCCAGCCACTTTCTTCTGGTTTCTTCATGTTTTCTGCTAACTCTCCATCGTCTGCTGTCCATTTGTCCTTTCTTCTCTCTTCTAGTTTTCTTTCCATCCTCTCTCTCTACATCTGCTTTAACATACTAATCTTTCTCCTTTTGCTCTTTCCTCATTCTTATTTCATCCACACAAATTTTACCCCTCCATCCTCAATCCCCACTTACTCTCCCAATACCCGGCCAATTGTAGATTTTTCATCCCCCCCACACAAAATATTTTTCCCCTCTCCATTTTACTCTCCCAGCCCCATCCCATTCTAATCCTCCCCCAACATCAGCTCCCTTCTAGTTCCAGTCTCACCCAGCATCCATTCCCTTCTAGTCCCTGCATCAGCCCATTTCCAGTCCTAGCCCCCCATCAACCCATTTCCAGTCCTAGCTCCCCCATCCATTTTCAGTCTGAGTGCCTTCATCAGCTCATTTCCAATCCTAGCCCCCCATCAGCCCATTTCTAGTCATTTCCTAGCCCCACCATCAGCCCATGTCAAATCCTAGCTCCCCTCCACTCAGCCCAATTCCAGTCCAAGCCCCCCCATGAGCCTACTTCCAGTTCTAGCCCCTCCATGAGTCCATTTCAATTCAAGCCCCCACCACAGCCCATTTCCAATCTTAGCTCCCCCCCAACAGCCCATTTCCAGTCCTATCCTAGCTGCTCCATCAGCCCATTTTCAGTCCTAGCTCCCTTCCCTCACAGCCTATTTCCATTCCAAGCTCCCTCCCCATCAGCTATTTGCAGTTCAAGCCTCCCCGTCCACTCAGTCCATTTCCAGTCATAGCTATCCCCCAACCCATTACCAGTCCTAGCCCCCCATCAACCCATTTCAGTTTAAGCCCCCCCTATAACCCATTACCAGTCCTAACCCCCCATCAGCCCACTTCCAGTCTTAACCCCATCAGCCCATTTCCAGTCAGCCCCCCATAGCCCATTGCCAGTCCTAACCCCCCCATCAGCCCACAGCCCATTACCAGTCCTAACCACATCAGCCCACCTCAAGTCCTAACCCCTCCCCATCAGCCCATTTCCTGTCCTAGCGCCCCCATAGCCCATTAGCAGTCCTAACCCCCCCATAGCCCATTAGCAATCCTAACCCCCCATCACCCTATTTCCAGACAGCCCCCATCAGCCCACAGCCCATTACCAGTCTTAACCACCCCCCCAGCCCATTTCCAGTCCTAACCCCCCATCACCCCATTTCCAGTCAGCCTCCATCAACCCCCAGCCCATTACCAGTCTTAACCCCCCCTAGCCCATTTCCAGTCCTAACCCCCCCACCCCATTTCCAGTCAGCCTCCATCAGCCCCAGCCCATTAGCAGTCTTAACCCCCCCCCCAGCCCATTTCCAGTCCTAACCCCCCCAGCCCATTTCCAGTCAGCCTCCATCAGCCCCAGCCCATTAGCAGTCCTAACCCCCCCCCCAGCCCATTTCCAGTCCTACCCCCCCCAGCCCATTTCCAGTCCTAACCCCCCCACAGCACATTTCCAGTCCTAACCCCCCATCACCCCATTTCCAGACAGCCTCCATCAGCCCCCCAGCCCATTACCAGTCTTAACCCCCCCCTCCCTTCCCTTCCCTTCTGGCAAATTAAAAAAAAAAAAAAACCTGGCTCTAGCTGCTGCCGCTGCCGCGTCCGTCGCAGCAGCGGCAGAATGGAGTGTCCCGCGGGGCTCCCTCTCCTCGTTGAGCCCTCTGCAAGGGCTTTCAGATTCGCGAAGGGAGAGTGCTCCCTCGCGTCTCTGTAAAGCCCGCAGGGGCTAATGGGAAATTTCCCATCTGCCCCTTTAGACGCGAGGGGCTGATGGGAAATTTCCCATTAGCCCCTGCGGGCTTTACAGAGACGCGAGGGAGCACTCTCCCTTCGCGAATCTGAAAGCCCTTGCAGAGGGCTCTACGAGGAGAAGGGGCCCCGCGGGACACTCCATTCTGCCGCTGCTGCGACGGACGCGGCAGCAGCAGCAGCCAGAGACAGGGTTTTTTTTTAAATGTAATTAAAAAAAAAAAAAGCAGAATGTTCTTTGCGCGGGGCCCCCTGAAACGCGGGGCCCTGTGCAAAAAACATTCTTGCTCAATGGACGGGCCGGCCCTGTGTATAGGTCTTTGGTGCTACCTCATTTGGAATTTTGTGTGCAATTCTGGAGACTGCACCTTCAAAAGGATATAAACAGGTTGGAGTCAGTAAAGAGGGTGGCTACTAAAATGGTTGGTGGTCTTCATTATAAAACATATGAGGATAGACTTAATGATATTAATATGTATACTTTAGAGGAAAGGCGGGATAAAGGAGATATGATAGAGATGTTTAAATATTTCAGTGGCATCAATGCACAGGAGGAGAGCCTCTTTCAATTGAAAACAAGCTCTGCTACGAGGGGATATAGAATGAGAGTGAAAGGTGATAGATTCAGGAGTAAGTACGCAGAAATATTTCTTTATGGAAAGAGTGGTAGATGTATGGAATAGTCTCCCTGTAGAGGTGGTAGAGATGAGAACAGAATCAGAATTCAAAAAAGCATGGGATAAACAGAGGATCTCTAAGAGAAAAGAGGGGGTATTGTAGTAGTTGATATGGAAGGGCAGACTAGATAGGCCATGTGGTCCTTTTCTGCTATCATGTTTCTATGCCTTTGAAAATCCAAATACACTATCACCATTATCTACTTGTTTGTTTGAACTTTCAAAAAAAGCTGATGAATTGGTAAGACAAAACTTGCCTTTGCTGAACCCACACTTTCTCATTCCCAATGAGTTGTGTCTATTGTATGGTCAGTAATTTTGTTTTTCTAATATAGTTTTAACCATTTTGCCCAGCACCTGTGTAAGTCTCAGTGGTCTATAGTTTCCTGTTTCTCTACTGGAACGCTTTTTAAAAACTGTCAGTGCACTGGCCACCTGCAATCATCAGGTATTGTGGCCATTTTGAATGATAGGTTGCTGATTACTATTAGCAGATTAAGAATTCATGTTGGAGCTCTTTCAGGACTCTGGGGTAAATACCATCTGATCCTACTAGTTGGTTCTTGAGTCTGTCAATGTTATCTATTACATCATCTAGACTTACCGTAATGTGCTTTAGTTGTTCTGAATCATCACCATTAAAGACGGTTTCCAATATGGGGTGGCCCCAATATCCTGCTCAGTAAAGATCAAGGAAAAGATTGAGAAGAATTATCAGTAAGAGTTAAAAGTAGTGTAGAGCCATGGATCTGAGCGGATATATGATAAGATATGACAAGGTGAGGCAAGAGAGGAAGCCCCAGCGGGTTGGGACACACCTGGAAATAATTCTGTTAATAAGCCAGAGAAAGGCTATATATGAAAATCAGACCACGGAATGAGTGATTGAGAGGAGGGGGTTAGATTAAAGAGTCAGCAAATAAGAAGTAAAATGGCAGGTTTATTAAGAGTTACAGAGTAAAAGGAGAGAGACAGGGACTGACAGAATGAGCAGATTAAGAACGCAAATGAAAATAGAAAGCAACAGGATTCCAAACAAAGCAGAGCATATTACAAAGAAACACAAAAAAAAAAATACAAACACACAAACTCACACAATAAATGAATAGCAATAAACTAAAAAGTGCAAGCACAGTTAAAATGTTTAGCAAATGTTTAGCTATAAAGCACTTTGTAGTTGCTCTCATGAACAGAGGGGAGTCCAAGATGGAAGGGGAGCACACATGTGCTTGCAGATTTATATCTAGTTCTTGGTCTCTTCACAAAGTCTCAGCAGGGAGTTAACACCTCTCCCTGCAATCATAGTCTCACTCACCTAATAGTAGCAAGCAATATAGAGGAACACTATGGGCCTGATTCTGAAACAGGGGTTGCAGGGCTGCACATTCCAGTGGGACATGCAGCCCTGCAAGGCATCGGGACCCGATTCCCATTCTGGTTCTCCCTGTACGTTCTGTGCTTCAGGATAGGGAGAGGGGGAGGGGCGGGATGGGGCAGGATCAGGGCAGAGAGGGGGCAGGCCAACCTGGCAGGACGTACAGGGCCGATTCAGGTCACAGCCCTGTACGTCCTGCTGGGCCTGTGGGGACGCACTGTTTATTCCACCTCAAAGGTGGAATATTGTAGTAGTTGGAAAGTAGTTTGTTTCTTGTGCCCACCTCAAAGGTGGAATAAGCAGCAAAAACCTGTCAAGCGGGCCTAGGGATTCCCCCCCCCCCCCCCCAGTGCTGGATGCAGGGGGGGTCCCCACTGCCCAATCCAGGCAATTGCAGTTCAGCCTTTGGTCAGGTGGCGGGGAAAAGGGGGGCCAAGGAAAGGGGAGTTGGGGTGTCTGTGGGGAGAACGTCTTTGCAGGTGGCAGGGGCACACTGGACCATCCTCGGGCCTGATTCTTGTTACTGCAGGAACATTTTGTTCCCATGGTCTAGAATCGGGTACAAATGGGCCCATGTTGCTTGGGGCCATCCGGACGGACCAGACATGCCCCTATCTAAATTGGGCTCTATGCCTTGGAAAAACTAGTCCAAATATTTAAAATAAGGCAGATTTAAAGAATGGAGCACAGCTTAAACAGCTAGCCAGAGTCAGTAGAAAAGCCAGAGAATAGAGGCAACAAGAAACCAACAGTTCAGAAGGAAAGCGCCAGGGTTAGTTAGAGTTAATTTTCTATTTGATTAAAAGAAAAACTAGAATGAAAGCATTTAGCAATAGGTGAGACAGCGACCCAGATTCCATAAAAAGCAGAGCAAGCTACAAATAAACACAAATAAACAAATAAATACAAATACACACAAGCTCAAACCATGAAATATTTACAGCAACTAAAAGGCAGAGCAAGCACAATTCAAAAGTCTAGCAAAATGCTAAGGTACAGTATAAAGTTCTCTGTAGTTCCTTTCACCAAGAGTGGCTAGTAGGACCCCACTATCAGGAGGGAATAAGGTTTGTTTCTTGTGCCCACCTCTCCCCACATCAAGACCGAGCCAATTGCTTCCTGAAAGTCAGCCAACAGGATATTAATTCCTAAATCTGACAGGTGAACACTATTCATTGAATATAGCTCCCTATCCTCCCTAACTTCCCCCCCCCCACCTCCAATTCCCCCCATTGACTGCATTACCACCCTCTTCTTGGCCCAGTATATGTAAAAGTGCCTGGTGATCCAAACTTTCAACTTACATGGCCCTGCAATGATATAATGTTACACAACAGAAATAAAAGATCTTCAAAAAAAAAGTGTAGGTAATTGAATATATAATTAAAGATTGCTGGAGATATTTGACAAAAGGGTAGAAACAAAACCACTCTCTATTGACTGATCTCCATTTTAATCAGTTTTATTTGCAAACATTAATCATGTAGAAAAATATATTTAAGTACTTATCTCCACAATGAAGCATTTGAACAGAAGGAAAATATAGTTTCCAAGGAAGCTCCACATGATGTGACATGTTTCGAACCCTAATCAAACTAAGTTCTGCTTCAGGTTTCAGGAAACTCCCAAGATAGTAAAAAAAAAATATCAGCACTGTAATCAAGAAAGAAGACAGCCCACATTTTAAAAAGAAAGGCATCTGACGTCAGAATACAGCATAAGCCTCAAACAGCCTATCAAAAGAAACAAGGAAGAAATCCATTGAGAGGAAACCCCTTAAGATGATAGGTCAATTTCAAAAAAGACCAATTGATCTCCAGGTTCAGACCTGATGGAACCAAAGTGTGCAATTGGAAAATTCACTATTGTTCGTTCCACTGCATTCTCACTAAGCGATTATCTTTCCGGGGATTCATAGGGATGTGGTCAATCACACGCCAATGTAGTTGAGTAAAAGAATGTCCACATTGCAAGCAATGTTCAACTATAGGCGCCGATAGTGTGGCCGTCTGTAAACAAGATGCATGCTCACTTCTTGAGACATTAGAGTATGTGAAATGACCTCATTGTTCCATATGATCCATATCTGATAAAACCAGGCGGTGAAATGTGAGAATGGCAGGGTCCAGGAGTGAGTCTGAGGCTTTATCACATCTAGTCGAAATGGACAATCTAGTCATTTATAATGTGGGCAAGGGGAGGGACTATAGTGATCCAGTCCCCGTTCACATATGCTGAATTGATGACTCAGCTATCAAATCGACAGTATTATGCTGTTCTTGCTGAAGATCCTACACTGTGACTTCAGGCATGGATACAAGCCCTTTCATTAGAGGCATTACAGACTGGCTGGATTACGGCTAAGGAGAGCTCTTTTTTGTATTTTGCATCTCCAAAGATTCCAGCCATGCATACATTACCAAAAATTCACAAGTCGATGACACAACAACCGGGTCGCTCTATAATTTCTAGTCAAGGGTCCATTTTAGAACCCTTGTCAAAGTTTTGTGATCACTTCCTACAACCTGCTGCTGCTTTGCTATGCTCATATATAAAAGGCATCTCACATTTTCTTGAGCAACTTGAAAGATGTGCAGTCCCATTTGTTTCCTCATTTGGTTACACTGGATGTACAAACATTGTATATTAACATTGACCAACATGAAGCTTTACAATGTATAACTACTTATCTATTAGACTTACCATCCCATTTTCCAAGGGAGTTTCTCTTGGAGTTTCTACAATTGGTATTGACAGAAAATTATTTTTTTATATGATGGACAATTTTATTTGCAAATTTTGACATAGCCATGGGGGATACTGTAGCCCCTTTAATTGCTACCATCTACTTGGCTGATTTTGAGGAAGCATATATTTACTTTTCTGAGACATTTAAGATTATACCATTTTGGAAATGCTTTTTGGATGATGTCTTTTTTCTGTGGACAGACTCATTGACAATTTTGCAACAATTTATACAATGGCTTTACACTATCAAGTCTAATATCAAGTTTACTGCACATATTGAGTCTTATGCCATAGAATTCTTGGATGTTCGAGTGTACATTACAACTGAGGGGTTACATACAAAATTATATCACAAGCCAGTTCAGCATAATACTCTTTTGAGGTACCACAGCCACCATCCTGCACCATTCTGACAAAGTCTCCCATATGGCCAGTTTTTATGGATTTGTTCCATTCTTGCAGAATTTCAAAAGCATGCAGAGGAGTTATGGCACTGTTTGATTACCAGAGGATATCCCCACAGAATAGTTTCCAGAGCCTATAAAAGAGCTCATTATTGTCATATGGAATGGCTATTGTTATCGAGTACTGGTGACTCTAAAGGTGATCGATTTACGAGTATATTACCTTTCATGCAGAATATTCATGAAGTGACCTTGGTTTTCAGAAAGCACTGGTCAATGTTGCATCTTCATCCCTGCTTCTAAATTCTGCCCAGAAATGAGGGACTCATATTCCCAATATGCCACATTGCTGGACATCCCTTTATGCAACCTTGCATGTGCTAGCCATCCCCACTCCACTATTCTGTAGTGGGGAGGTCTATGTGGACAGGGCTGTGGACATCCACATTGGGGATGTCTATGCTTCTAAATCGTGTTGAAACAATGTTTTTCTGCATATTTCACCCTGGACGTTCCAGGTTGCACTTGGACATCCATTCTAAAATTACAGTTTAAGTATCTACCTTTTCATTCAGTGCCGTACATTCTAATTTTCCCATATAATTTTTTAGACTTCTAGCATTTGTTTATAGGCACTTCAAAATATGTTTTTGTTCATATTAACAACCTGCTTTCAGTTAACAGGGGTAATGTGGAATCTTTCAACTCTTTTTGCTCTTTACTTAAAGGTACTTGACTGTTGTTCAGTGCCGTCGAGTTGGTGTCGACTCATGGCGACCCTCTGGATAGTTGTCCTTAACTGTGTTTGGTCTTCAGTCAGGCGGCTCATTGTTGACAGACTGAGACCCGTAGCTGCTGTTATTGTATCTCATTGCTGGCCTTCCTCTTTTGTGTTGACCTTCTATCTTGCCAATATACAAAAAAATATTGGTCAACTGTAGGAGTGAAAATCTAGTAACAACGTAACACTCCACCGATCCAAGTAGGTTAAAGTTGTCCAGAATTTCAATTTCTTCTCCTTCAATGATGAACTTGTTGTTTTTGACAGTTGCCATGATCTTTGTCTTCTTTACATTAAGGTGCAGGCCCATTTTAAGACTATGTTCTTTGATAATGAGAAGCAAATGTTTCAGATCATGTTCACTTTCAGTCAGTAATGTGGTATCATCAGCATAGCGAAGGTTGTTGATGAGTCTTCCACCAATCTTCACACCTCTGTTGTCTTCATGCATCCTGCTTCTCTGATGATTTGTTCTACATATAAATTAAACATTAACTTTTACCTTAATTGCAACCTCCTTATTTGGATGCCCTAACTTCCCTGTTTTGTACAGTGAGATATGAGGGGAAAGGTAGTGAGGAGCCACAGAATGAATGCACATGTAGGTCAGAGGGAGACCTACATGTGCATTCATTACAACTGAGGGGTTACATACAAAATTATATCACAAGCCAGTTCAGCATAATACTCTTTTGCAGTACCACAGCCACCATCCTGCACCGTTCTGACAAGGTTTAAACTGGATATGGAAATATATAAAGAACCAGTGAAGTGACTTGAGGAATTACATGAGCATAGTGACACTAGCAGAAGATAAGCTGCGTTTTGAACAGATTGAAGGGGAGAGAGACGATTCAGAGGGAGACCAGTGAGAAGCAGGTTACAATAGTCAAGATGGAAGGTGACTAGAAAGTGGATAAGGGTCTTAGTAGTATGTGTAGAAAGGAAGGGACATATCTTGAGAGAAAGAAGCAACAGGTTTTATCTATCTGTTGGATGTGTGCAGAGCAAGAAAGAGTAGAGTCGAAGATGACCCCAAGGTTGCGAGCTGAGGAAACAGGGAGGCATGTATTGTTATCCACAGAAATAGAGAAAGAAGGAAGGGTGGGTTAAGGTGGAAAGATAAGGAGCTCAGTTTTGGCCATGTTCAGTTTCAGACGGTGGTGAGAAATCCAGGCAGCAATGTCAAATAAGCAGGCAGAGATCCGGGCCTGGATTCCTGGAGAGATTTCAGGCAGAGAGATTGATCCGAGCGTCCCAGCATAAAGATGGTACTGAAAACCATAGAAGGAAATAAGTGCACCAACGGAATGAGTGCAAAGAGATAGAAAAGGAGAGGTCCTAAAACCGCGCCCTGAGGTACACGAACTGAAAGCCGGATGGCGGAAGAGGAGGATCCACAAAAACATGCACTAAAGGTGTGATGGGAGAGATAGAAGAAAACCAAGTCAAAACAGAGTCCCTAAATCCAAACGAGGACAGGGTATCGAGGAGAAGGTGATGATCAACAGTGTCAAAGGCAGCAGAATGGTCAAGAAGGCTTCACGAATGCAGCTAATGCCACCCATTACTACTACTGAACATTTGTATAGCGCTACAGGATGTAAACAGTGCTGCACATATACATGTAAATGATGGTCCCTATTCATCAGAGCTTATAATCTAGTCAAGGCAGATAACACAGTGGCTGTAGACCATTGAGGTAGCAATAGCTGTATCCATGAAGCCTGCAGAAAGTGCTGCTACCATGTGATGTGAGTGCCTACAGTAGCTGCAAGGAATGGGAACACTCATTCTCCACCCACATCCCACCCATTCGAGAAGCCATCATGTGAAATACAGCTACCATGGAAAAAGGCCCACAGTATCTGCATTTCTCCCGTGTTAACTGTCTTTGTGATGTGATTATCCTGTGTTAATGCCACGAAGACAGATAACATGCTTCAGTAAACATCCTCCTTAGAGAACTAGAAAAAGCAATGATGATTGCCTTTACTCCCTCAAGGGGGCCATATAGAGGCCAATTCCATTCTGACCATCCAGCCCCTTGTGCGGCCGGGCAGAATCGGAGTGTGCAGCAGTAGCGCCCGATTCTGATCCTTCGGGGACTAGACGTGCCCACGGGATCAGAATTGGGTCTATCATCCTGGATGTGCAGGCGGCCCCAATTTTGATTGGCCGTACTCACAGCCTTATACCTGACTAACTCAGCCAGGCTCCTGAATGGAGTTGCAGTGCCATGGCATCCAGTCACCTTGGCACTGTGGCTCCACTGAAGAGTCGCGATCTCCAGCACAGAAAGATACCTCTTTCCCCACAGCCCAACCCTCAATCTGGCCTTCTACCACCTGGTTTGGGCTGCGGGGAACTCCCTGCACCTCCTCACCTGTTTCTCCAGGTCTCGCGCTGTGATCCCCTGCCATCCAGGGGGACTTATTCTACCTTCAAGGTGTCTTCAGGGATCTCAAACCTTGAAGGTTTCTATGGAATAAAGCTTTTCTTGCTTTAGTGGTGTGGCCGTGTCTCTCCTTCGCTGTTTGTGGTTCATTCCATGCAGCCAATATCCTAGTCAAGTATAGGTAACATTAAAAATAACCTTGCAATTTTTCCTTAAAGACTACATCATCTCTTTTCAGCCTACCCTTCGAATGTTTTTGTTTGGAATCATTTGGTATGAAGTTAAATTCTAATATGATATGATCAGACCAGATCACAAGTGATCTTGTACAATCCTTAATAATAACACAAGAATTCTCACCTCAATAAACAAAAAGAGCATCCAACATATCCAACATATGTTTCCATTAATGCAAGAACAGCCCACATTACAGTTGCCATATGCTGTTATCTGTTACATCTAACATTTAAAAGGTCAATATGTATTTTTAGAAATTTTGAACACAGAACATTCAGAATAAAATTATGAAAGGATTGGTTTAAGGATAGTAAGGTTGACTAGATTGTAACCTCTGATGAGCAGGGACCATCTTTTTAACATGTGTCTGTGCAGCGCTGCGTACGTCTTGTAGCGGTATACAAAAGTTCAGTAGTAGTAGTAGTAAGTTTCAAAGAAAGAATTTAGTTGGCTGAATCAAAATCTTTGAAAACTGACCTCTTTAACCAGAAAAAAATTAGTGCCTCTAAGTTTCTCTTGGTGATTAATTTAGATTAATTTTGGTGCACCTGAGGGTGGGCTTATATCAGGAGAGGAGAACAAAATTAAACTGCTATGGCTGACTTTCAACACTACAGTAGCTGACTAACTTGACCTGCCAAATCTGGGTCCCAATGAAGCTGGCCTAAATCTCGTCCCTCACAACTGTACATTTAGAAAACCTGCTTCCCCTACTTCCATCCTAACACTAAGGGGCATGTTTACTAAAAACCGCACAATTGCGCGCCGCACAATAGCGCACTAAAAGCAGCACTTAAGTGCCCTGCACACGTGCAATGAACCCCTGCACACGTGTGTGGCACACTAATGTGCTCTGCACAAGTATGGGCCTGCAAATGTCCGATAGAGGCGTGGAAGGGCTAGTGGAGGGTGGAGGAAGGCTCCTGAGGGGTGGAGAGATGGCTGCAATGGGTGGGGAAGGGCTCCTTGCACATTTACGAAAGTGACCAGCTGGGATTTGAACCTGTGATTCTCTGGTCCTAGAGATACTGGCTCTGTCTGCTGCACCACACTGTGGCCACAGAGATAGTGCAGTCCCTGGAGATAGGAAATCTGGCAAGAAGGAGTCGGAAGCCATGCTCTGCACATTTTTACTGTGGGCTCGTTCACCTTGTCTGGGGACAAAAGTGCAAAAACACGACGAAAATGCCTGCAAAAAAAGGGGGAAAAAAGATAGCCAAGCTGGGCAACAGTGTTATTAATGGGCAACCATACAAAACACTCCAAGGACAGCTCCAATAGCAAGAAATGATTTTTGGAAGGGTCTCCACTCCGTAGACCCTTCCAAAATTCATTTCTAATTTTATGGAGCTTTCCAGGGAGTGTTTTTTGTTGTTGCCCATTAATATCACTGTTGCCCAGCTGAAGTACTATTTTTAATATTTTTGTTGTGGTCATTTTCGCTTTTTATTTGCACTTTTGTTCTATGCACATGTATCACACTGCTCACGTTTTGTTGGTTTCCCCGGTTTTCCTGTACATTGCTGACGGAAATGGTTTCTCTTCCCTTTAAATGCCCTTGTATATTCGGCCCCGCAAATGTGCGAGGAGCCTCTCCCCTCCCCTTCCCCGCCCATTGCAGCCGTCTCTCCGCCCCTCGGGAGCCTTCCTCCGCCCTCCGTTAGCCTTTCCACGCCTCTATCGGACATTTGCGGGCCCGTACTTGTGCGGAGCCCGTTAGTGTGCCGCGCACGTGTGCAGGGGTTCATCGCACGTGTGCGGGGTGCTTAAGAGCACTTAAGTGCTGCTTTTAGTGCGCTATTGTGCGGCGCGCAATTGTGCAGTTTTTAGTAAACATGCCCCTAAATTTATAGAAAGCTGCCCAACTGCCTTAGCTATCATTCCACCCTCACAACAGTAACTTAAAAATAGAAGTTGCCACACTACACTCCCTCTTCACATTAGGGATGTGCATTCTGTTTTCTGGTTTCATCTCAAAAGATTTTATGCACTTAATAATTGCACACTAAATCAACTTTATACACATCAATACTCTGGATTGATGTGTGTAAGAATGATTTGCATGCATCAAAAAGCTTTTATGTGCATTAATCAAATATTAAAAATGATTGAAAGAAACTGAAAAATCTCCACAAATCAGTCAATAATTCCCAAAATGATCCAAAAGCAAATCAAAATGTTACTGCATGCCCTTACCTGACAACAAACTTTTTATTGTTGTAGTCCTTTTCATAATCCTTTAATCAGTCCTATGCAAAATCATAATCCCTCCTCTCTTTCCTCAAAACCCATAAAATATTCCAAAAGAAAGCAAGTCTCTCTCAGAGACTAATTTGTTCTCCAATATGGCTCTTGTTTAGTTGCTAAGGATAGGGTCTAGCTCAAGCACTGGGCTAGGGATAATTGCCATCTCTCTAGTTTTCTGTTTACTAGTGCAGTTTTTAGTTACCTCTTTCTTCCACCTGAATTTCTCTATGCCTGGCTTAGGCTATTTATGTCAGCCCCTTGTGCAATTGGTACCAGATGTCTTTGGGTGACATGGAATTCTGCATCTCCCTCTGCCTGGAATTCCCTCTCCTCCTCCCCCTCCCCCCTAACCATTTTACAATCATATGTTTGTCAGTTTAGTCTCCAACTACTTTTCTCAGGGGGGTTGTTTCATTTTCCTGCAACAGCGTTCTCTACTTGTTTCCTTATAAAGAAACCCATGTTTTTAATGTTGAACTTCCATTATTTTCTCCCTAGAAAGACAGCCTCTTGCAAACCTTTTCTGTCATATCTATTGCCTGTTAAGGAATAGCTAGATAGATAGATCCACACATGCAAATACACACACACACACACACACACATATATATATATATATATATATATATATATGTGAAGACAAAAGAAGAGTGTCCTCTCTGAGCCAGGCTAGGAAGAGTAGTGGTTGAGACCACTCATTGTATTCAGAATCAGTTATCCTCAGTTCATTCCAAACAGTGGAGTAAGATAACCTTCCGGGTCCTTGGACATTTTACCTGTAATCTTTTCAATAAATCACACTTCAGACTTGTGGAGAGTGGTTTGATAAACACTCACGGAGTTAATGCACGTTAGCACATGTGCTGGCCTTCCTCTTTTGCGTTGACCTTCTATCTTGCCAAGTATGATGTCTTTCTCTAATGATCTCTCTCTCCGCATGATGTGTCCAAAGTATGAAAGTCAAAGTCTTGTCATCTGAGCTTCTAAAGAAAGCTTAGGTTTGATCTCCTCTAGTACAGACTGGTTCGTTCTTCGGGCAGTCCATGGTATACACAGTATTCGCCGCCAGCACCATAATTCAAAGGCATCAATTTTCTTCCTGTCTATCTTTTTCACTGTCCAGCTTTCACATCCATATGATGTTATTGAAAATACCATGGCTTGAACAAGTCGAATCTTTGTATGGAGAGAGACATCTCTGCTCTTGAGAATCTTATCTAGGTCTTTCATAGCCATTCTGCCAAGAGCAATGCGTCATCTGATTTCTTGACTGCTTGTTGCTTCATTATTGATAGTGGATCCAAGTAGGTTAAAGTTATTCACGATTTCAATTTCTTCTCCTTCGACGATGAACCTGTTGATTATGCCAGTTGTCATGATCTTTGTCTTCTTTACATTAAGGTGCAGGCCCATTTTGAGACTATGTTCTTTGATTGTGAGAAGCAAATGTTTCAGATCATCTTCACTTTCCGCCAGTAATGTGGTATCATCAGCATAGCGAAGGTTGTTGATGAGTCTTCCACCAATCTTCACACCTCTGTTGTCTTCATACAATCCTGCTTCTCTGATGATTTGTTCTGCATATAAATTAAACAGGTAGGGGGAAAGTATGCAGCCTTGTCTTACACCTTTGCTTATTTTAAACCATTCTGTTTCTCCTTGTTCCGTTCGAACTGTTGCTTCTTGATCAATGTACAGATTGTGCAAGAGAACGATCAGGTGTTCTGGTATACCCATGCTTCTTAATGTGGCCCAGAGTTTCTCATGGTTTACACAGTCAAAAGCTTTGCTATAGTCGATAAAGCACAAATAGATATCCTTTTGGTATTCTTTAGTCTTTTCAAGGATCCATCTCACATCCGCAATGATGTCTCTCGTTCCTCGCCCTTTTCTGAACCCTGCTTGCACTTCAGGTAGTTCTCGTTCCAGGTATGATTGCAGTCTCTTTTGAATAATCTTCAGTAGAATTTTGCTGGCATGTGGGATCAGAGTGATTGTGCGATAATTTCCACAGTCAGTTGGATCACCTTTCCTTAATACTGGTATAAACACAGATCTTTTCCAGTCAGTTGGCCATGATGCTGTCTTCCATATTTCTTGGCAGAGCCTTGTAAGTATGGTAACAGCTGCATCAGATTGCTGTAATACTTCTATGGGAATGCAATCAATGCCTGGTGCTTTGTTCTTTGATAAGGCTTTCAATGCTGTTTCAACTTCTTCTTTCATCACCAATGGTTCCAGATCATAAGGTACAGGTTGAAACGGCTGTTGGTCCACTTGATCTTTATCATATAAAAACTCTGTATATTCCTTCCATCTTTTCTTGATCTTCTCAGTATCATTCAACATAGAACCTTGAGCATCTTGTAACATTCCAATTCGAGGCTGGAACTTTTTCTTTAACTCTCGTAGCTTTAGGAAAGCTGATCTTGTTCTTCCTCTAATAGTTTCTGCTTCTATTTCCTTGCATGCGTCATTGTAGTACTTTTCCTTGTCCTTGTCCTGTCTTGCTGCACGTTGGAAATCTCTGTTGAGTTCTGTGATTGTCTTTCTTTCTCCTCTGGCTTTAGCTTCTCTGCGTTTCTGGGCAATTTTCAGAGTTTCTTCTGTCATCCATTTTGGCCGTTTTTTCTTTTTTACCATTTGTAGATACTTCTCGCTTTCTTCCAACACAACCTTCTTGATGTCATTCCATAACTCTTCTGGAACTCTATCATTTGTATCTAAAGCAGCAAATCGATTTTGCAGGCAGTTTTTAAATTCCAGTGGTATATTCTCAAGGTCATATTTTGCTGCATTCATGAGTGGTTTGCTCTTTTTCAGCTTTAGCTTGAGTTTGCATACTAGTAGTTGAAGATCTGTACCACAGTCAGCTCCAGGTTTTGTCTTTGTTGATGTTATAGAGCTTTTCCATCGTTGACTTCCACAGATGTAGTCAATTTGATTTTTATACAATCCATTGGGTGAAGTCCATGTGTACAGTCGCCGCATGTGTTGCTGGAAGAAGGTGTTCGAGATGAATAGATCGTTGGTCTTGCAGAATTCTATCAGTCTTTCTCCAGCTTTATTTCTGTTGCCAAGTCCATATTTTCCAACTACTTTGTCTTCTTTTTTGTTGCCAACCTTTGCGTTCCAATCACCCATGACTATCAGGATATCCTGTTTGCATGTTCTGTCAATTTCAGCTTGTACTTGTTCATAGAACTCTTCAATTTCATTCTCTTCTGCAGCTGTTGTTTGGGCATATACTTGAATTACAGTTGTGTTGATAGGCATTCCTCGTAGACGAATAGAGATTAAGCGTTCGCTGACTGCACTGTATTTCATTACAGTTCTTGCAAGTTTCTTCTTTATTATAAATGCAACACCATTTCTTCTTTGTCTTTCATTTCCAGCATAGTAGACCATGTGATCATCTGATGCAAAGTGCCCGATGCCAGTCCACTTCAGTTCGCTGACACCCAACAGATCAAGTTGTACACGTTCCATTTCATTCTTGACCACCTCCAACTTCCCTTGGTTCATGCTTCGTACGTTCCATGTTCCAATGTGTAAGACATCTTTACAGCTTCTGACTCTCATTTCATGCGCAGCTACATCAGCAGTCAGACGTCTCGAGGGCTTTGATCCAACCACATCATAAATGCTGGCTTTACTCTGAAAAGTCTTCAGCTCTTTCCCAGTAGCTAGTTGAGTGCCTTCCAACCTGGGGGTCTCATCTTCCAGCACTACAGCACAATTTGTTTTGTTGTAACTATCCTTTGGGTTTTCATGGCAAGATACAGAAGTAGATTGCCGGGCCTTTCTTCCGCGCAGTTTAAGTTTGGTGTTGTTGCCGTTGTCACAGAAATGTGATCCTCCGCAGTCAACACTATCCCATTCTGCTGCTGCCCAGATGGGTGGTTTGTCTTGGTCTGGCATCTCAGCTCAGACCTTAGAACACCAAATACACCTCCTACTGGAAAACCGAGCAAGCTGGACTGCTTTATATCCCTACACAGCAACTAAATGCTGACAGAAATATTGCATTTCAGTCACACATATAGAACATGGACCAAATGCAGAATGAGGGAATGCAAATTAGAAACATGAGGAGAAAAACTGAACTGAAAACCCCAATAAGCCAGCCTCTTTAAGCAAAGGGACACTGAAGAAAGAGAAACATAATCAGAAATGCATTGAAAAAAAAATACAGAATCTATAAGACATGAACATTCCAAAAGCTGAGATATCCTTATCACTGAAAACTCAAAATAAAATGCATTTGTGTACCTTTGCTGTCTAATCTTTTTAATTTCTAGTTGGATTGGTCCTGATCTATCTCTTTCACTTTCCCCTGATTAGTCTTTTCCTAAGTCCTTTTTCAGAGTCTTTTTGCATTTTTTTGATTCTTTTCTCTCCTTGTCTTTTTCCCTTCCTACCCTGCATCGCTTTCTGATAATGGTAGTTCAATCTCTTCTGTTTATTTCTTAATTTGCTTATCTACCCATTCCTAGCTAGATTTAACTCCCCCTCCCTTATTCTAATTTTCCATTCTTCAGTTACCTGCTCTCTCTCTAGTCACGTCTCACCTAGCTAGCAGTTTTCTATTTCCTACCCTGTTATTCCATACCTCCCTCTGTTTTTCATTCCTTCACAGTCTTCTATTCCTTCTCTTCCACCCACTTCCAAGTCACCCATTTCCACTCACTGTACTTACCCCATCAGCAACTACCTTCCTCTTCCTCTCACCACCTTACCAGCATTGGATCCTTTCCTGTTGCTCATCTCTTCTTCTGCCTCAATTCCATTTCTTCTGTATCATATTATCTATGTAGTCTCCTTTCACCTTTTTCATTTCCATCCTTTTTTAAACTCTTTTAAAGACCCATCGTCCTCTCTCTACAGCTCTCTGTCCTTTATTACTGCCTCCTAGCTCCTCTGGATCATTCACCCCAACTATCCACCTTTCCAGTTGTATATGCCACAGCTTATCTGAAGCATCCTACTCATATCCTCCCACTTAGTATCCACTGTCTTCTTAATTCCCAAGTTCCTACTTTTACACCCTACCCAATCACCACTCAAGTCCTATTCTCCTCCCAATCACCAGCCAACCTCTGAGCCTATGCTCTTCTGTTCTTCTATCCAATTTCAAAGTCCCTGCTCTCCCCTAAGTCTCTGTCTCCTAGCATCTGCCCTCCTGCCTCCTTGCCCTCTTCCATACCTAATAATTACAAGAAATAAAAATTTCTCTACCCCACCCAATTTAAAAGTCAGAGATGCTGATCTCCCAATTAAAACCAATATACGCTACCTCGGAGTTATATTGGATCAGCACCTTGACTTCAAGGAACATATAAAGCACACCGTTAAATCCATATATTTTAAGATAAAAACCCTGAGACAATTGAAACCAATGTTAGAACCTGATGACTTTAGAACCATCTTCCAAACCTTAGTCACACAGCATTTTGATTATGCTAATATTATACTTCATGGCCTACCGAAAAACACCATCAACCCACTTCAGTTAGCCATGAATGCAGCAGCTAGGATCCTCCACGGAGCCTCAAAGAGTGACCACATCTCCCCTATTCTAATAGATCTTCATTGGCTTCCAATAAGCTCTAGGATTCTTTTTAAAGCCCTCCTCACCACCTTCAAGGCCTTCAACAAACTATCTCCTTCAACCATCTCAGACCTCATCACACACACCGAGAGCTGCAGGCCTAAAAGAGCTTCTGCCATTGATATGCTAATTATACCAAAAAATACTGTAAAGTCTAATCAATCAACTATCAACAGAGCTTTTGTTAATTTTGCCCCCAGATGCTGGAATAAACTCCCCCCTCGCATTAGAGCAATTAAGGACCTTAAAAAATTCAGAAAGGCCCTCAAACAACATTTTTTTATTTTTATTTAACAGTTTTTGTATACCGCACTATTCATCATCAGTGCGGTTCACATTAAACAACAAAATACCTATCAATATATAACTGATCTAGGTGTACAGATAACAGGGTAGGTAAACTGGGAGTGAACCATGGATAACTATATACAATTAAATATGTTACATCAAGGTTTGGTATTTGCAGGGATGCAGTATTTTCCACATTTTAACCTTTGTACTGGGTTGTTACGTGTAAGAGTTAGATGAGCAGGCCGAAGGTAATTCTAGGGTATGTATGGTAGCTTGAAGTGCAAGGTAAATAAATAGTGCTTGATGGACTTTCTGAATTGGGTGATGTCCCTGATTGATCTGATGCTAGGAGGTAGTTTGTTCCAGCATTTGGGAGCATAAGACACAAAAGCTCTGTTAGTGGTTTGTTGTGTCCATTTTGTGGAGATACTGGGAGTAACTAGAGTGTTTTCTGCTACTAGTCTCCTGGATCTATTGTTCGGTGCATGGGTGAGGAGATTTGAAATCGATGCAGGAGATATTTTATTAATGGCCTTGAATGTGATGAGGAGGGTTTTATATATTATTCTGCAGTTTATCGGGAGCCAGTGTAGATCGATCAGTATTGGTGTTATATGATCTCTTTTTGAAGTTCTGGATAGGATGCGGGCTGCCGCATTCATCGCCAGTTGAAGTGGGCTTAGTGTATTCTTGGGGAGGCCATGAAGGATGATATTCACATAGTCAAAGTGCGGTGTGACTATTGCTTGGAAAATTGTACGGAAATCCTTGGTCTCCAGTATTGGTTTCAGGTGACGCAGTGTTTTTAGTTTGTAGTATATTGCCCTTACGGTGTTCTTTATGTGCTCCTTAAGATTGAGTTGTTGGTCGAGTATCACACCGAGGTACTTTATGGAGGCCTTGATCGGGAGTTCTGCATCTCTTACTCTGAGGGTGGTTGGTGGAGAGAATTGCTTGTTTCTTGTGGCTATGAGTACTTCGGTTTTCTTGAAGTTTATTCTCATGTTCTGATTGAGAAGCCAGTCGGTTATAACATTGAAGCAGTTGATTAGTGCAGAGTAGTCAGGATTTGATATATTGATCGGTGTGAAAATTAGCACATCATCTGCATATAGTAGGCAGGATATACCGAAGTCTCTGGTGATTTGGCAGATTGGCTGCATGTATATGTTAAAAGCAGCGCAGATAGAGATGAGCCTTGGGGTACTCCTTGTTTCTGTTGGAAGGGATCAGATGTAATGTTGCCTATACGGACCTGTTGCCAACGCCCTTCTAGGTATGATTTGCACCAGTCCCAGGCAAGGTTATGGATGCCTTTTTCGTGGAGTCTAGCTAGCATAATCTTGTGGTCAACTGAGTCAAAGGCCGCTGATATGTCCAGGAAAATCATTGCAATGGCCATGTGAATGTCGTCAATCCCACAAATGAGTTTGTCGAATAGTGAAGTCATGAGAGTTTCAGTTCCATGAGCTTCTCGGAATCCGTGTTGGCATGGGTCCAATGGGGCTGCTGTGTCTATGTGTTGTTGGATCTGCCTCTGAGTTTCCTTCTCAAGTATCTTGGCTAGATAGGGAATACTGGAAATTGGGCGGTAAGACTCTTCCTTCTTGGGGTCCATCTGGTTATTTGTTAGCCGTGGGCGAATTGATGTTTGTTTAAGGGTAGTAGGGAAAATCCCAGTTAGGTAGGAGAGATTTGCGATCTTAGCTATGTAAGGGCTAAGCTCGGCACGTAAGGTTTTGATCCAGTGTGCTGGACATGGGTCATTTGGTGCCGTGGTGGTGTTTATGTTGGCGATGATATCTTTGATGGTTTTTCTTGATGGAGGTGCAAATTTATCGAGTGAAGCTTGAGCTTGGGGAAGTTGGATTAGTACTTGTGATGCAGTTGTATTCGCATTGACCAGTTTGGATTGGATGAAGTTGGCATATAATTGTGGTTGTATGGATTCTTGTTGCAGTGGTGATGGTTCTTTGGTTAACGTTTTTACTAAATTGAAGAGATCACGTGGTCTATTTAGTGCTTTGCTGAGAAGATCAGAGTGGAATTCTTTCCTTGTGGGCCAAGTTAATTCGCAATGATTTTTGAGGTGAGTAAGATACACTTCTTGATCCTGGCTGTTGTGGGTGTGTCTCCATTTTCTTTCTAACTTCCTCAGTTGAAGTTGAGAAGTACATAAATCTGGAGAGAACCATGGGGCATCCTGTTTTTTATTGGAATGATTCTTGATTGGGAGTTTCTTGTTCCTGGTTGGTTGGTGGGCATACTGATAGAGAGTGTCGTTCCAATTGGAGATCAAATCCTTCTTTATCACTCACTTTAAGCTTCCAGACTTACCTCCCACCCTCCCACCCTCCCATACTTACCCTCTTAACCCCATACCTATCCATACCTATCATTGTCCCAGTTCATTGTCCTGTTCATTGTAAGCACTGATCAATTTTTGTGACGTGTAGTTTCTGTTCATTGTAAACCGCACTGATGTCAAATAGCGCGGTATAAAAGAAACTGTAAATAAAATAATAAATAAATATGAATGTACAAAGCTAACATAAATCATATCAGGTATTCTAATGATTGTAATTAGTTCCCCTGTTTACCTCCATTTTATCTCCCTGTTATATGTAAACGAAGGCCAGTCATCTGGCCTATGTGTTTTATTGTTACACTGTGAACCGCACTGATGATAAATAGCGCGGTATATAAGAAATATTAAATACATAAATAAATAAATAAATACTGTCCTCTTTCCAGCTTTGCTCCATCTCTACAGAATCCATCTCCCTACCTGTGTTTCTCTCCCCTTACTAGGATCTGTCCCACTCTTTCCTCTTTATCTTCCTCACCATCTGCCCATGCCTACTTCCCAGCATCCATTCCTTCTATCTTCCACTATCCAGTACCTCTGTATCTTCCTCTCCCCCATTCTCAGCAGATGTCCTTGCCTTTCTGCCCCTCTCCTCCTTCCACAGCATCTGCTCCTATCTGACCATGCCCTCACTCAGTATCTGTGCTATACTCCTTCCCCTTCCTCCATTACCATCTGCTTTCTTTCCCACCCTCCTAAGAATGGTCCACCCCCTTCCATGAGACTGACCTTGTAAGAGCAAAAATGGAGTGGTAGGAGGTGGAGGGATCATCTTCTGCTACTTGTCTTGCTAGCAACACCAATGTCTCTATATCCCATGTATCAAATGGAAGGACCTGAATCAAAATTAATGGGACCATTGCTTCCAAAGTCTCCTCATAACTATGTCCCTAGTCAGCAATGGACATTTCAGGGATGTCTAACAGATAAGCCAAAGCAAAAAATACCATTTGCAAAAAGCGTTTGTACTAGAAAGAGAATAAAGATCTTCATCTATTTACTACTCTCTCTGTTCTTCTGAATATGGAAGACTCTAGGGGTCACTATATTAAACTGCTTGAATGATCCACTGAGGCACCTCATGTGGAGGTATGTCATTGATGATTGCTCAGTCTATCTACCTACACTGCTCAGCATGATGAGATCAGTATTAGGGGTATGCATGGCAACAGAAAAGTTTAGTTTATACTGATTTGAAACAAATATTTCCCAGTTTGGAGGCATTTTCCCTGTTAGTTTTACATATGTGTTTTTTAGGTGCACATTGAATGTGTGCTAGAACTTTTGTAAGCATACAGATCAATTGTCAGTGTGTTAATTCATAGATACTGTATATGAATGTACAAGCAATTTGTGTGCACTTTGAATTTCTAGATACCCAAATGAATAAATGCACACCCTAGAAAATAATCAACAGATTTTTTTCAGTGGCATTAACTGAACAAATATTCACTTTTAAATTTACATCCTAGTCAGCATTTAACTTTTATCCAGACAATTTTTTGTCCAGTTAAAAGTTAACAAGTCACCTTGGAGAGGAGTGAGAGGCATGCTGGGGAATGGCTATCATTTAAATGAATAGTGCCAATATTCAATATTATCCACTTAAAAAGGAGGTAGATACTAAGCTATAGTAAAATAATGCACTTTACCGCAGTAATGTATAGCACTAACCTGTGGTACCTGAGTACCATAAGTTAGTAACTCCTGCTGTAAATATAAATTTGTATTATTGTAGCCAGGAACATTATTGTCATTAATTTATTTATTTAACAACTTTTATATACCGCCTTATCATTGAATCAAAGTGGTTTACATTGTAACTCATACATTTACATAGAACTTATTACGAACCTCTGTGGGGGGAGGGGGGACATGCAAGGGATGCTCTGAAGCATAACTTATTTACAATGAACATATGTATATACAGGATGTGGTGGACGTTCAGCTGTTCAAGAGTTAAGTGGGCTCATTGAATTGGTCAGTGAAGAGGAAGGCTTGTTGTTATTTTCTGAAGTCCTTAGAAGCATCTACATGTGCAAATGATACAATTTACATAGGTAGATCCAGCACACATGCAAATAGCAATTTTATCAAGCTGCTCTTTGTATGTGTACAATGTAATCCGTGCAGAGACTGAAAGAGGCATGGCAGAGGAGCAGCTAGGATGTGTTTTGGGCATACCAAAACACTAGACATTGCCGTCTCATTTCACAATGACAAGTTTCATCTGGATTTAAAAATATGTACTCTAGCTTTTGCACCTGTCCCAAGGCATGCACATGTGACAGCTTGAAAGGGCATAAGAAAAGGATGATGGAACCCCCTCTCTCTTCCCCAGACACCCCCAGGCACAAATACAGGCCTCCTCCCCCTGACACCCCCAGATACAAATACAGCCACCCCCGCCCCCAATGCCTTGCTAACACAACCAAAGAGTCTCCTCTCACCGATGTTCCTCCTAATGCAATCAAAACTCCCCTACCTCCAGTGCCCCCTGTCACTATCAAAGATTTGTCTACATCCATATGGTCCCATGACACAACCAAAGTCCCCTCTACCCTTGATGTCCCCTCTGGACCTACCTTAACTGGCATTGTAGTGAGAAGTAGGAGCAATCCCCAGTCACTCTAGGGCACCAGGGTTCAAAATGGCACCTATGAACCTTATTGGTAGTCTTGTGTGGTAATACCTCTAGGGGGTCAAGCTTTTTTCCATTTTTGTATGTTGATGATATACAAATACTGTCCCACTTGGGGGAAAAACCCCTGCAGCCTATGGTGGCCTCGGTGAATGAGTATCTAAATCAGGTAGTGAAATGGTTAAAAACTAGTGGGTTGGTTCTGAATGTAGAAACACAGTGTTTACATTTCAAAGATCTGGATTGGTGTAGGATGGCCCAGAATCCCAGTATTAATGGGGTGAATATTCCATTAAAGGACTTGATTTGAAATTTGGAGGTGTTGATAGATCAGAAGGGTCTTTTTTTTTATCTTCAAGAAACCCAGGTCACCAGAAATGGCTATTTTGAACGCCATCTGGTGAAGATGTTGAGGCCCTATCTGAATGAGCATGTTCTGCATGTGGTAACACAAGCTTTGCTCTTCAGCACTTTGGATTATTCTAACAGTCATTATGCTGGACTCACTAGTAAAGTCTTACATAAATTACAAATTTTCCAAAATACAGTTGCAAGGCTGGGATTGAAGAGGAAGGATAGCTCCATTTAGCACTGAGAGCTCTTCATCAATTTCCAATAAGGGAGCAAGAACAATTTACACTAATAGTACTTACTTTCAAGGTGCTTCACTGGCAAAGATCAAAATATTTTGCAGTCTGCCTCGCTTGGTATGTTCAAGGAAAGGAATTGAGATCATCATGAAGTAGAATACTGTATTAACAATCCCCTCAGAAAAGGAAGTAAAGAAAAGTTGCTTGCCTAGTGGGGCTTTTTCTATACTGGTATCCAGTTAAAGGAGCAGTCCTTCTTTTCACATTCAGGCTGAGTTGCATCTGCCAAAGTTTAGGTACTATAGAAGTTAAAGGCTTACTTTTGGGTAAGAGATAGTCAGCAGGGCAGAATAATTATACAGGCTCAGGGCAAGTTTAGTCTAGGTTGTTTGCAAATTTATGCCGTTTTAGTTGGCTGTGACTGTATTGGGTTTTTAAAGAAAGATAGAAACCTGACGACAGAAAAAGACCACATGGCCTATCTAGTCTGCCCTTCCATATCAACTACAATAGTCCCCTTTTTACCTTTAGAGAGTCTCTGTGTTTGTCCCATCCTTTTTGAATTCAGATGTTGTCCTCATGTCCACCACCTCCACTGGACGACTATTCCACGGATCCACCACTCTTTCCATAAAGAAATATTTCTACATATGACTCCTGAATCTATCCCCTTTCACCCTCGTCCCATGTCCCTTCATAGCAGAGCTTGCTTTCAATCAAAAGAGGCTCTCCTCCTGTGCATTTATGCCATGGAGGTATTTAAACATGTATATCATATCACCTCTATCCCACCTTTTCTCCAAAGTATACATATTAAGATCCTTAAGTCTGTCCTCGTTTGCTTGAGTGACACACCTGAACACACATAGTGCTGTCACTGGGGAAACAACTCCGTAAAATACTGTTGCAACCAAATGGAGTTTGAGATTGTGATGAAGGTGAACTTGTCAGAAGTCCATACTACATCTATGCACAGGAGCTCTTTGCCATTGCTTGGAGTTGGGTGTTATGCACCTTGAATATTGCGTGCAATTCTGGTTGCTGTATCTTAAAAAGGATATCACGTTATTAGAAAAGGTACAGAGAAGAGCTACCAAAATGGTAAAGGGAATAGAAGGCTACTCCTATGAGGAGAGGCTAAAAAGGTTAGGGCTCTTCAACCTGGAAAAGAGACGGCTGAGGGGAGATACGATAGAGGTCTATAACTTAATGAATGGAGTGGAATGGGTAAACGTAGATCGACTGTTTACGTTATCAGAATATAGAAAGACTAGGGGACATGCAATGAAGCTACAGGGTAAACTATTTAAGACAAATAAGAGAAAATATTTTTTCACTCAACATGTAAACAAACTCTGGAATTTGTTACCGGAGGATGTAGTAAAGGCTGTTAGTGAAGCTGGGTTTAAAAAAGGTTTGGATAAGTTCCTGGAGGAAAGGTCCATAAACCATTATTAAAAAGGGACCCAGGATATCAATGCTTGACCCAATACAAGCACTGTGGAACCTGTGTCTTTTGGGGATACTGCTAGGTACGTATGACCTATATTGGCCACTGCTGGAACAGGATACTGGGCTTGATGGACCTTGGTCGGACCCAGTATGGCATATCTTATGTTCTTATAATGAAGACCACTAATCATTGTAGTTTCCAACCTGCTTATATCCTTTTGAAGGTGTGGTCTCCAGAACTGCACGCAATACTCCAAATGAGGTCGCAACAGAGACTTATACAGAGGCACTATTACCTCCTTTCTTCTGTTGGCCATTCCAGTAAAAGCTGGTATTATGTTCCCATGAATAACACAGCTTACAAAGCTAATCACAAACTGCATTATTTGATTTGTATAATAAAGAGATGCTTTACAAACATTTATATGCTTTGCATCCCATTATTATTTAGCACATGTTATGATAAACAAATATCCATAAAGAGCAAATAATGCATGATTCTGCCATATAATACAAGTTAAAGGGCAAACATTTACCATTATTCCCTTAACACGTTAGGGGTATATTAACTAAACCATCTTAACGTTGCAGTGGTGGTATTATCACGCGATAACGTCACTTATCACGCGATAACGCAGCAGCGGCGTTAAGGCACACTAATGCTGTGAAATCCAGGTCTGAAGGGTGGAGTAAGGCTTCCCAGAAGGCAGAGAGAAGGGGTCAATGGGCGGAGAGTGGGAGGGGAGAGGCTCCAGGCACACTAACGCTGTGGAATCAGGGTCTGAACACTAACACCAGTGAAACCCTCACGTTAAGGCACATTTGCAGGAAAGAGAAAACATTTCAGTCAGCAATGTGCAGCAAAGGCAGGGTAACCCAGAAAAGTGATAGTTGTGATACATGTGCAGGGAACAAAGAGGCAAATAAACATATAAAAAGACCAGAACCACATCTAAAAGCCCAATAACTAAGCTGGCCAAAAGTGATATTAATGATAAACATAAAGCAACACCACTGACAAAGCTCAAAAAATAAGATATCATGTTTGGAAGGGTCTATTCTCTGTCCACCTACAAAGTGAATGATCCCACATTGAAATAGTGCTGATAAGGGTTTTTTCCCGTCTATATTGGGCAGGTATGTTATGGCGTGCACATGTGCAGTAACAGCAGAGTGGGCACTTGGAAAGGGCAACTGTACTGATGCTGTAAATGGGAGGGCTGCAGGCGGCACATGCTGTGGTCCAGCTGGGGCACAGTGCGTGTTAGGCAGATGCCTAGGTGGCACATAGGAATGCCGAAACTGTAAAGCAGCAAGACATCAAATGATGAAGGTCCAACATGGGCATGAGTGTGTGTCCCAGTGTCACAGGGGAGATTACCTAGCAGGTACCCCCCCAAGGGCACATAACATTGGCAGGCGGTGTGGGGGGGGGGGAAGCGCGCATGTCCATGTAGGCACCTCTACCCGAGAACCCACATCATAGGCAGCTGCCTACCAGCATACTGGATGGCCTGGGACTGCATACCACCAGCACCACCGGCATAATGGCATGGCAGCATGGTGGCGGAGGGGTGCTGGTGGTGGAGGGGGCAGTGGCATCTGCCCACAGCAGACCATGGCCTAGCCCCGTTTAGGTGAGTGCCATGCACTGCAACAGACAGGATCTGTCTGATGAACAGTCATGCTATCCCCAGGAATGAACTGTTCCTGTGGCAACAGTGTGGTGCAGTACACACAGCCAGTGTGTTCATGAGCAGAAGATCACAAGTTCAAGTCCCAACTGTGGTTCCTGCCAACCCAGTCCCCATATTTTACCCAGTACTAAACCATGGTAATAAAGATGGAACCTTTATTGCAGATAACATAAACATGCCTGTAACGCCTATATTTTACCCTACAGAGCACAGACACCATAAACATGTGCAATACCTAGAGCAGAGTTTCCCAACTGCAGTCCGGGAGGGCCAAACACCATTCACATTTCATGCTGTCTCTAATAAATATGCCTGTGCTGCATTTGTATGCGCCGCCCCCATGGTATGCAAATATATTCATGCATATTCATTAGGGACAGCATGAAAACCCGAACAGTGTTTGGCCCACCAGGACCGGAGTTGGGAACCTCTGCCCTAGAGCAGCGGCCAACAGGGGCATAAACACCCACACCCATAGGCTCCACTATCCAAAGCCTCATGGAGAGTCAGGCTGTTGGGCCCTGCGTGCAGCAGCATCTCCCAATACTAGCACTTGCATACCTTAGCAATGCCGCCCTAAACCTGGAAATGCATTACACATATATCAAAAGGTTGCTATGATTAATGGCAGATAGCAATCCCTAAGTTAAGCACAATTTGCTGATAGAGCTGCATCATAGCAACCTTTCTGATATCTGTGGGGTGTGTTTCAGTTTTGGTTTCTGACAGTGTTTACCACCCCAGGGAGTGACCCCAACAGTATTGCGTACCATAGCCATGCCTGCACTGTGCCCAGGACTGGTGTGGTGGCCAGGGCTGCCAAAAGCCTCTATATTTGCACAATGCTGGCATAGGTGTGGGAGCGTGTGTCTGTCTATCCAGTGTGTTGTGGCTGCCTACACCTTACTCAGCCCACACTGCTTGCACTGTTTCCAGTGTTATCCTGCCAATGTGCATAATGAGGAGCAAGGTACTGTGGGTATAGCCGGGACAGGGTGGCCTGGGCAGGGTGCATCTGCACAGGGCATAGGGTAATGACTGGGACATTGTAGTGCCAGGACACCACCTGCACAGACAGGATGGCCACAGCATGTCCTGCTGGGAGATCACTCTCACCCTGACTGAACTTGTGGATGTGTACAGATCTGCATTGACTGCCCTGTAGGGTGCATGTTCCCCAGCAGGACTGAGGTTGATGGTCCCCTCTACTGCCACCATTGCAGGGATATAGAATGTGGATCTGTTGGTGGGAGATCCTGTTCCCCACCCTGAGCCCCAGAGAGCAGGTTGGTTGGTGCTACATAATCTGCCTATGGGCCCAAACACCCCCCTTCACTTAAATCATGTGACCATGACACCCACACAGAATATGCACTATTCTGGGTGTATCATAGTCCACAAGGGCTAGACGTGACTGGGAAATACAGATGGACACAGGTGTATCCTAGGTGTGTCGGCAAGGACTACCTATCACACACTGGCACTGAGGGTGACCTACAGCATAGGCTATCTCAGCTAAGCCAGGTGCTGCGGTCCTGGTGCTGAGTGCCCCACCTCACCCTCAGGGTGAGCACAGTACCCCCACAATGTGACGGTCTGTAGCTACTCTGTGCCAGTAACACACATGGTCAGTTCCCCCTACCAGGCCGAGGTGCTGTGGGGGTGCATACCCCATCTTGTGATCATTTGTAGACTGCTGATCTGCATGTGCAGTGCATCATGGTTAGGGTGTGTTAACCCTATCCTGGTAACCACAGCAGTTTGTGTGGTGATCTGCAGTCCTTCTGTAGCCAGCCAGGGGTTTCTGGGGAGCTATAGAGATATAGCCCACTGGTTACTTCACTGACTGTGGAGGCAGAGGTCATGGGTTTGATCCCACAGTGGTGTTATTTGATTGGGCTGACTGAGGTATTTCCTTTTTTTAATTTAAATTAGTGCTGCCAGCAAAAACACCCTCACAGTGCTGTAACCTTAAGTTGCCTCATAAGGTGCCCTATAAGGCGCCCTATAGGGAACATTATAAGGTGCCTTGGCGGACAGTGCACTTTATAATGTGCCCTCTGGAGTGCCTTATAGGGCACCTTATGCGGCACCTTAGGTCATGGCACTGTGAGGGTGTGTTTGCTGGCAGTACTAATTTAAATTAAAAAAGAAAATGCCTCAGACAGCACTGATGTAAAGTAAAGGGTAATACCTTAGACAGCCTTACTCATTAAGCCCACTGGGGGATCAAACTCATGACCCCTGCTTTATCAGTTAATGTATTAACCATTATGCTACACTGCTGTTGCTTGTTGCTTGGTCAGCACACCTAATTAAGGCTAACATGCGTTAACGTGCCAGGGCTCCCTCTATCTCTCGATAACGGACTTTATCGCGCCATAACCTGAAATGCTACTTTAAGACCAGAACACCCACTACCTTATATAGCATTCATCACAGTAAGACTGCAACTAACGCCGGTAACATTAAGACAGTTTAGTAAACATACCCCTTAGTTTCCTACCCCTCTAAGTCTGGTTGAGAAAATCACTATCCTAACATTGTGTATATTAGCAGTGATTTCATTGCCACAGATTTAACCAGTTAAGTGTTTTAAGATCCATTTAAAGAAAACTTGATAATTTATCTGGTTATCTTTAACTGGCTATCTCATGGCTGAAGATTGACCCAGTATTCCCTGTGTGCCAGGGATACATGGCATTGGTAAGTATCCCAATACATACATAATTTCAAGCCGAACAACACTTTTTATTTTCTAAAAGAAATGTTTGTCCCAGTATAATCACCAGACTGAAAAGTGATTGGCAGGTTGAAAGTCGATTCTTGCCAGGTTTGGGCTTCTGCAAATGGCATGAGAGTGCATTCCATAATAGAAAGGCTCTAAAAACAATTTTGATCATTCATCGAGATAAATAAAATATTTCAGCCCAGTACTATAAAATATATTAGTCATCCAGTGATTCAGTCTTATTCTTTGGCAAGATTGCATTGGCAAAATACAACTTTTCTGACTTGTTTTGCTGGAATGTCTCACAATGCAGCTAAAACTCTGGACATTTCTTAACAAATGCACAGTTCTAGCTATAGAAAGGAATGCATTTCTGTAGCCTTGATTAGGTCAGGAAGGAAAAATATGCACAGAAGGGCAGGCCCTAGTCTTGCGTAGCCATGTTTCCTGCACATGGCCCCACTCCCAATCTGGTCCCACACCTGGCCAGTTTAAGAAATGGGCCAGTGAAGCACTGCCTTGGGGGGGCATCACACACATGAGCTTCTGAAGCCCGCCTCACTGGCTCACCTGATCACAGCCACAGGAGCATTTTCCTTTGCTCCTGTGGCTCTACTATGCTGCAGCCCCAAGCATTGCTATCCTTTTGAAAGTGAAAACAGGGGCGCTTCCTGTCTTGTTCATAGAATATAATGCCTTTTGATAATTAAGATATCTTGTTACACACGCTGTCTAGAGGACATAAGGCTGCTTCCTGCACAAAATAGGTGCATTCATCAGTCAATACCATTGCTTGCTCCATGACTACATTATACATAAGGCTTTTTCTGCTAAAGGAATATATTAATATAGGTTGCTCTGAAACCAGATCAAATGAAGAGCCTATCTAATATTATTATAATAGAGGGGGGAGGGTGTCGATGTTAGAGGCTGCATGTGTCTTAAACTTTTGTTTTTCCAGACCAAAGCAGTTGATTGATCTAGTTTCCAGACACCGCAAAGTAGATTTCTTTTAGTTCTTTACAGTTTGATAAGGAATTTTGTTTGTTATATAAAATGATTCATTTAGGGTTAATCTGCAAAGATGTAGTAGTGTATTTATCTAAACAATATAAAATAACTCACTTGGGGCTAATCTCTAAGATATAACAGTGTGTTTACCATTCCTTGTGCCTCATGTTTATTTATAGTCATAATGTTATTATTTATTGTATGGTTTAATTATGATTCATATTTATGCCTTTAATATCTTAATATCTATTTCAATATGTTTTTATTGTATTTTTCTGTTGGAGGTTTTTCTACCCCCTGAAGAAAGCATTCTCTCTGAAACACTGCAAGTGTAGGGGTTAATAAAAGCTGCTTTGGATTTTAAGAGGTGTTTCAGCTTTGCTTGCTTTCTTTGGACCCCAGCTTAAGAGGTGAGCCAGTGAAGCACTGGACTGGGGCATCACACACAAGAGCTTCTGAAGCCCGTCTCACTGGCTCACTGGCTCACCTGATCACAGCCACAGGAGCATTTTCCTTTGCTATACTGCAGCCCCAAGCACTGCCATCCATTTGAAAGTGAAACAGGGGTGCTTCCTGTCTTGTTCCTCACCATATCCAAGGCTCTTTATTCAATCCTCATCCTTCTCAACCTTTCTGTTGCTTTTGACACTGTAGAACACCACCTTCTTGATACCCTGTCTTTGCTTGGGTTTAGGGGTTCTGTCCTGTGCTGGTTTTCTTCCTATCTCTCCACAACACTTTATGTTCTGATGGATATTCTTCTACTGCTATCCCACTTTCCCCCAGTGCTCTGTCTTGGGACCTCTCCTTTTCTCTCTCTACACTCGTTTCCTTGGTGCACTCATCTCCTCCCATTGTTTTCAGTTTCATTTCTATGCTGATGACTCTCACATCTATCTCTATGCACCTGAAATATCTCCGGGAATCCAGGCCCAGATCTCTGCTTGCTTATCTGACATTAGTGCCTGGATGTCTTACCATGATGAAATTGAGCATGAGAAAACTGAACTCTTTATCTTTCACCCTAAGTCCACCTCCCCTCTTCCTCCTTTTTCTATTTCTCTATATAACACTCTACTCCTCCCTGTTTCCTTGACTCACATCCTTGGGTTCATCAATGACTCCTCCCTCTCCTTCTCCACACACATCCAACAGATAGCTAAACCTGTTACTTCTTTCTCTATAACATTGGCAAAATGTGTCCTTTCCTTTCTGAACACACTACTAAGACCCTTATCCATTCTCTAGTAACCTCCTGTCTAGACTGTTACAGTCTCCTCTTCACTGGTCTTCATCTGAATCATCTATCCCCACTTCAATCTGTTCAAAATTCAATTGCTAATCTTCTGCCAGTGTTGCTATGCTCATGTAGCCTCTCTTCTTATTGGCTCCCTATCTGTTTCTGCATCAAATTCAAACGTCTACTACTGATCTATAAGTGCCTTCATTCAGCTGCTCCTTTCTACCTTTCCTCGCTTATCTTGGGAACTCCGCTCATTGAACAGATAAATAAATAAAATCCTGTGCTTTTCTCTTCCACTGCCAATTCCAGATTTCGATCTTTCTACCTTGCTGCTACTTATGCCTGGAACAAACTACCTGAGTCAGTACGTCAGGCTCCATCTATGTCCCTGTTCAAATCCAGGCTAAAAACTCACTTCTTTAAGACTGTTTTTGGATCCTGATCCCCTTAGTCTCCTGTTCACTTCCTATGTGCTTCCTTACCATTCCCCTAGATATATCCTAGTTCCCAGTTGTTGTTTTGTATGTCTTGATTAGACTGTAAGCTCTTATGAGCAGGGACTGTCCCTTACATGCCTCTCTACAGCACTTTGCTTCAGATTGAGGCAAAATAGTATTTTGAATAACCTTGGTTGAAAGAGTGCTGTGATCAACTTTTACTTTCGAATCGTTTCTGTTCACACTCAGCTGTATTTTACACCTGACTACTTTTTGCTTGCATTGTCATCACAAGTAGAATCTTCCAATATATGTGACTGACTCCTGATGTAGGCCTCAGGTGCTGAAACTTGGCCAAGTTGGGTCCCCTCAAAAAGCTTGTTTGGTTTGTGAAGACATACTTGGTATGGCCATGGTCTTTCTACGCTTTCGGGTTGTTACACCAAGCAAGGGCCATACACACCAAGATGCACACATTACCACTCCCACTCCTTCCTCACATACAGTGCATTATCCCATGGCAGCACCACAACAAACATATGTCTTGTAAAACACACACTCTAATTCAAATAACACTGATACACCCGCCGCAAGTCACCACACCAAACCCATCTTGGGCACCACCATCACGCACATGCTCATTAATGCAAGATCCATCCGAAATAAAGCCAATACTGACTACCTGCAGACCCAAAAGATAGATATCCTATGCATAACAGAAACATGTTTCATTGATACTGAGCAGGTCATCCTAAACCAAATCACTCCATCCACATACTCTGCATTCAACTGCTCCAGAACACACAAGAGAGGAGGAGGAGTGCTAATACTAGCTAGAAGCCAATGTAAATTCAAGACTATCTCATCAAGCAGTCCAGCGGAGTCCAGAATAATCACCATATCTAACAAGTATGTTAACATATGCCTCACATACAGACCCCCTAATGGCAAGACCGACAAACTGTCCACAGTCTGCACACACAACTCAATACATAAGCCACTCATTGTCTTAGGAGACTTCAACCTCAGTACAACATCTGACAAAGAGGCTAGATCATTCCTTAAAATGATGGAATCCCTACAATACAGCCAATTAGTCAAAGCCCCCCCACACAGATTAGGAATGACCCCTAACCTCATATTCATCCCCAAACTACTGTATGAGCACAAATTTATCACCCCCCCCCCCAGCAATTATACCAACAGCTTGGTCAGACCACTACTTTATAGCATTCTCAATGTGGATCACCGATCCTGTTACCCATCAAGACGAGAATTGCAAAGAAAGAAGATTCAAGACCTTCAACAGAGAAGAATTTCTAAAAGAGATGATCCCGAAACTGCATGAGGACATACATGTTCTAGACAATACCATAGAGAACTGGAAACATACCATATCCATACCAGCATCAGCCCCTAACAGATAATACACAAATATGGGCAAGAGAAACACCTCACCTTGGTACTCTGATGACATCAGAGAGGCAAAGTGAGCTCTAAGGAAACTCAAGAGGAAATGGAGACAAAATAAGGCCCTGGACACCCTACACTAATACAGAACCAAACAAGAGTACCACAACCTGATCAACAGATGCAAGCAACAATTCCACACCAATATCATCATGAACTCACCAAATAAACTGAGAGAACTATTTGATATTGTGCTGACACTCACCAGAGACCTAGCAGAACAATTTACCCCTGAAATACATCCTCAAAACATGGCAAACTACATAATTGACAAACACACAAATCTCAATCGGAGCATTCCGCCATCAGCAACGAACAATATGAAGAGGCCAGCCTACACTCAAACTTGGGATGATTTCACAATATCATCCATTCAACAAATAGAGCAGATTGTGGACTCGCTTAACAAAACCACCTCACTGGCAGACCCATGCCCAGTATCATGGATAAAATCAGTCAAGGAACAGCTCAATAAATTTATGCACAAAATAGTAAGGACATCCCTTCAACAATGATATATGTCATCGTCCCTCAAACAAGCAACTGTACGGCCAGTATTAAAGAACAATTCACTCAGCAAAAATGACTCTACAGCATATCGCCCAATCTCCAGCCTACCATTTCTTGCAAAAATCATAGAAAAAGCCATTCAGAGACAACTGCAGGAGCACATAGACCAGGACATGCCATTAGACCCCCACTAACATGGGTTCAAACCATGCCATAATGTTGAAACGCTATTAACCTCACTCTTTGACAACATCATAAGGGGAATAGACAAAATCAAGACCAGATTTCTTCTCATATTTATGGACATTTCAGTAGCCTTTGATGCCGTATCTCACAATACATTTCTGTAACATCTTCAGGAAATTGGCATATGCAACAATACATTAAAGTGGTTTGAATCCTACTTAAGTAACAGATTACAGCAAGTCAAATGAGGGTCAAACAAATCCACGCTGTTCTCCGTACAACATGGCATTCCACAAAGCTCAGCACTTTTCTCAATCCTCTTTAACCTATACATACAACCCATCTGCAATATCATTAAAAAAACATAAAATATAGCACCACATATATGCTGACGACCTCACTGTATACACCCCAATTGACCTACATGCACCTGACCTCTCAGCCATAACCCAATGCCTGGAAGACATGACCATTTGGCTCAGCAATAACAACTTGACACTAAACATTAGCAAGGCAGTAGCACTCTACATCAACAGAAACATCCCCTTCAACCCTCCACAATCAATCAATCTTCTGCACAAGACAATAACCATAAAAAGTGAAGTGAGATATTTAGGAATCACCCTGGACAAAAACTTTAACCTCCAGTCCCACATAAACAAGACTATTACAAAAGCATTCCACAGACTAAAACTCTTCAGGAGACTAAAACTAGTCCTAAATCAGGACCATTTCTCTACAGTATGCCAGGCTATCATCACTCCAATACTAGACTAAGGCAACTCACTTTATCAAGGACTCCAAAAGCAAACCATCCATCTGCTACAACTGGCACAAAACATGTCAGTTCACATCATCACTGGAACAGCCAAAAATGACCATATCACCCCTATACTCCACCAACTACATTGGCTTCCAATCCATGCCCATGCCAGGTTCAAAACAACACTGAACATATTTAAAATCATACACCATTCCTCAGCAGACATCCTACAGAACATGATCATAAGAGACCCAGGAGAAACACAAAAAACAATGATCATCATGCCCATAGAATACAAAACCCCCCAAACAATCCACATCCAGAAGAGTGCTCTCTCTCTCTCTCTGCACCTACCTTATGGAACACCCTTCCTGATGACATCAAAGGACTTCCAAAAAAAGCTAAAGACCCTCCTGTTCATTGAACATTTTGGAAATGTTACATAGCCCTAGCAAATATATTAACATGGCTAATATATTAGGCACTTTTCACATCAGCAATAGCGCCTGATGGGGAGGTTTCATTTTATCTGTCCATATGCATCTGTTTACACATGCACAAAAGATGCATAAAGATTGGCAAACCCCACAAAGCATTAGCAAAAAAAGCAAACAAGTGGGGGTCCTGGGTCCCAGTGGTCTGGAGAGCAGAGCTGCAGCATGAAAAGGCTGGTGGGAGTCACCCAGTCCACCAGCCTGAAGAGAGGAGCTGCGCTCTGAAAACACCAGAGATCGAGGTGTGACCTGTCTACTGGAGGGGGGGGGGGGGCTAGTAAGGGGGCAGAGTATAAATAGAAGGGGCAGGATTAGATGATGAAATCTGAAAAGCATGAGGGAATGGGTAGGGATAGAGAGGAGGGACAGAGAAGAGGGATAAATCATTAGGGATGGGTAGGATTATAGAAGGAGCTGAGACTTGCAAGTGAGAGAATGAAAGGTAGGGAAGGGGCAGAGAAGATTGTTGGTTGGGAGGGGTGGCAGAAGAGAATGCATAGCTCTTGAAGGGAAGGAAAGAAAGTACAGGAGGGAAGAAATTGAGGGGAAGGGATTGGAAACCCCCATTACACACACACACACACACAGAGGCATGCTTGCACCCTCCAGCTGTTCCCATCACACACACACTCATGAATGCACACACCCCACATGATGCACATCCAAACCCACACCCATACACACACCTCCCCAAACACCCCATGACACACACATGTACAAATGAACATACCCCCAGTACACCCTGTGACACACATGCACAAACACACACATTTATGCATACTCCAACATCCCCATGACAGAAAGACATGCATGCACTCCCTCTCAACATCCCCCAATACAAACACATGCATGCACCCCCCCCCAAAAGCCACAATGACACCGATACATTAACACTTCCCCACAAACCCCCCCCCCCCCCCCCCATGATACACACAAACTCCCGGCATATCCTATGACACATGTGCATCGTCCACATGCTTTCTTTATGAATGGGGGAAACATGCCATTGTGTCAAACTGCAAGTGTACACTTTTCAACTTGTGTGTATCTAAATTTGACAACACTTTCTCATATTCCTCACAGTGGGCTCAATTTATTATAGTCTTGTACAGGTTTATTGATGATCTATTTTTCATTTGGTCCTCTACATCAGAAGACCTTATTCAATTTGATGGATGGTTGAATGCTTGGAAACTGAATCTCAAGTTTTCTTGTATATATAAAACCCAATGAATTCATTTTTCTGCATATTCAGATAGTCAAAGAAGATAATCATTTATTTCCCACCTTATTTGAAAAGCATTTGAGAAGAACAGTTTGTTATATTCAGGCCATCATCCATTTAGGCTATGGAAAGCTGTATCTATTGGGCAGTTTCTATATTCGACTGTGGCTGAATTTAAAATCCTAGCAGCTTTATTATTTATTAGGTTTTATTAAGGTGGTTTCCTAATCATCTATTATGGCAGCATACTTAAAGGCCCTGCGTGTTAATTGTGAATTATTATTGCTAGATCAACGTAGACTTTCACTTGACAAACATTGGTATTTTGAAGATTTCTCATTTATCTCCTTAGCCTGGATACTATGTGCACATTGGCATGTTTTAGAATTACATCCAATTTTTCGTGGCAGTCCAAATATATCATTTACCCAGTGATCTAACATTTGTGATAAAGTTGTGCACACAGATCTTTTAGATTATACCACTGCTAAAAGACCACTCAGGGTCATGTTCCTTGTGTTCAATGCAATTTTTGCCACCAAACCTTTTCTTGTCATTAAATAAAACACACACACTGAAGTTTAGTATCACCTGTGTGTCAGAATCTGTTATTTGTATGTCTATGTCAGCTGATACACGTGGGCAGGATTACCCCAAAAATGAAAGTAAAATTGATTGAACATGAAAGTAATCTAATTACTGGATAGAATGATGACATTGAATGGAACACCATTATTTAAATGTATTGTTGGTTAAACTGCATCATTGGCTGCTAATACTGAATGGAGTATTATTATTTAAAATCACTGTAATCTCCAGGAACAAGCAGAAATGTAGTCATCAGATACGGGTATCGTCGGTACCGACGGAGCCTGCGCGGGAACGCTCCCCAGAGTCCAATTAGAACGCTTTTGGGAGCATCCCACTGCGCCTGTGTGCTGCCTTCCCGCCTTTCCCAACTGCCTCTCTCCAGTTCTTCTTTTTCCGCGGAGCCAGCAGGTTGTGTTCCTGTCACTGCAGAAGAATTTTCTTTTTCTTTATTTCTTTTTGTGGTCGCGTCTGCCTTCTTCGATGCTCTACCGGTACTGCCGGTCTTTCTTTTCCTATTTCTAAAAAAAAAAAAATCTGTTTTTTCTATTTTCTTCAGGTGCACCTGCCTTTTTGGGCCTTAGGCCCGAAAACTTTCCTTAACATGGAAAAACCTGCCTCGGGTTTTAAAAAGTGCACCATGTGTGGCGGTACCATTTCCGTCACCGACACCCATGAATGGTGTTTAAAATGTTTAGGTCCTGACCACTCCATCACGGATTGTGTGTCCTGTGCCATGATGTCTAAAAGAGGTCAGCAGAACCGAGCTGCCAAGCTCAGTACCCTGTTTCCCTCTGATGCGGCTTCGGTGGCATCAACGTCTTCCAGGGCTTCTTCTTCCTCCCGTGGATCTCAGGTAACTAAACATAAATCCAGCCAGTCCTCGAAGGGTAGATCTCCTTCTAAGCATCGAGATGCCTCTGGTGTTGCCCTCGAGGATTCTGCACCGGCAAAATTACCCCGGTGGGAGGCTTCGGCTTCCAAAGCATTATCAGGGTTCCAGGATGTTCTAGATGGCTCGGCCTCGACAGATCTCCTGGTGCCATGCTCTGGGGTACCGGTGGCTTCCACCGGTACCGACATCCAGACATTGGCGGCGTCCATGGACCAGAGAATTCTGACCATGGAACGCAGTCTAGCGGCTTTCCTTGCGGCATTGACGCCCTTGGTACCGCGACAGACAACTCCACCGGTACTGGCACTGGCACCGGCATCGGTATCGGCACTGGTACCGATAGCATCAACATCGGCATCGGTGTCTGCTATGCTGGTACTCTGTCCTCTGATGCCCTCCAGTACCGATTCTCTGGTACTGGTTATTCCCGGTACCAACCTTGGTCGGTACGGGTATCGGGCTCTGCAGGAGCATCCGGACAGACGATACTTCAAGTCCTCAGAAGAATCTGAGGATTCTGAAAGTTCTGTCGATGCAGCGATGCTTCTTCCAGAGGAGTCCTCCTCCCCTAAACGCAGGATGTCTCCTCCAGAGGACATGTCTTTCCAAGACTTCATCAGAGAAGTGGCTCGGGGCCTGTCCATTACTGTGGCCCCTGAACAGAGCCAAGGGCCAAGGAGTTGGAAATTTTACAATATCCCAAAACTCCTAAGGAGGCAGCTACCTTACCCATTCATGAGATTCTATATGATCTCATGTTGAGGATGTGGGAAACACCTCTTACCACCTCTCCTCATTCTCGTAGGTTAGATACTATGTATTGTGTCCCTCCTTGTCCTGGGTTCCATAAGACTCAGCTTCCTCACCACTCTATTGTGGTGGAGTCAGCTATGAGAAGGATTAGAAGTGCAAAAAGACATGCCTCTAATCCTCCAGGATGTGAATGCAGAACCCTGGATGCTTTTGGACGTAGAGTCTTTCAAGCTTCCATGCTTGCTGCAAGAATCAGTTCCTATAGTCTCTACATGGGAATGTTCCTAAAGGAGGTCACAGATAATTTACAGACTTTAAGTCCTTTCATTTCTGAGGATAAAAGACAGGACTTTCTCACTTGGGTCAAACATGCTTAAGATGTCTCTAAATTCTCCAACCGTGCAGCCTTTGACTGCTTTGAGTGTATAAGCAGAACCTCAGCTATTGCCATAGGCGCACGTAGAATTGCTTGGCTCCAGGCATCTGATTGAGAGCTCTGGGTACAAGATAAATTGGGAAATATCCCTTGTACTGGGGAGAACCTGTTTGGTAAAGATTGGCAGGAAAAAGCCAATGAAATGGATGCTGAAAATTCCACCTTGGATAGACTATCCAAGTCCACTGCTGATCCTGTTAGAAGGAAGTTGTTCAAGAAAGCATCTTTTTCTAAAAAGAAAAGATTTTATCCTGCTTATGGTCAGCTGGCATCTTCTGCAGGTCAGCATTCAACCAAACGTCAGCAACCACCCAAACAGAAGAAAGCAAAGGCTGCTAGGCCTCCACCGGCCCAGCAGCCTCAGCCTCCTCAGGGCCTTTGACTTTCAGCTAGAGAACTTAGCCTTTCTGGTTCTGGAAGGACCATAACCATCCACCATTCCAGGAAGGTTATGTCATTTTGCCCCCAGATGGGGGCAAATAACAGCAGAGCATTGGACACTCTCCATCATAATGGAGGGGTACAAACTTTATTTTTCAAGCATGCCCCCTCACACAATAGCGAAGCAGTTCAATTCTCCGACCTCTCTCATCAACCTCTTAGGTCAGGAGGTTGCCATCCTTCTTACCCAAGGGGCAATAGAAGAAGTGCCTCTTCATCAACAGGGCACAGGGTTCTATTCCCCTTATTTTCTTATACCAAAGAAAACAGGGGGATACAGACCTATCTTAGATCTCAGAGAATTGAACAAATTCCTTGTCAAGGAGAAATTCAAGATGATTTCTCTCGGAGCTCTGCTTACATACCTTCAGAGTCAGGATTGGCTTTGTTCTCTAGATCTCAAGGATGCGTACACCCATGTCCTCATCCATCCAAACCACAGAAGGTTCCTTCGATTCCTTTTTCAAGGAAAGCACTACCAATACAGGGTGCTTCCTTTTGGTCTGGCCTCTGCACCAAGGGTGTTCACGAAATGCATGGCTGTGGTAGCAGCATTTCTCCGCACTCTGGGAATATTCGTCTTCCCTTACTTGGACGACTGGCTCATTCGAGCTCCAACACAGTCAGAGGCCAAGACTTCTCTATCCTGCACAATGCGTATCCTTCAGTATTTAGGGCTGGTAATAAACATCCCAAAATCCAGTCTGACTCCCACTCAATCTTTAGAGTTCATAGGAGCTCTTCTGGATACCACAAGGGCAAGGGCCTATCTTCCCCAGGCCCATTGCCTTCGCTTGGTGCAGTTAGCTTCTCAAGAAGTACTAAAGCCTCATCTAACTGCTCAAGAAATGTTGCAATTGCTGGGTCACATGGCATCCACCATGCATGTGGTTCCATATGCTCGCCTCCACATGAGGGCAGCTCAGTGGACTTTATCCACCCAATGGACCCAGACATCAGGGTGCCTGTCAGACAAAATAGCAAACACAAGTCACCTCATTTTGTCCCTCCAATGGTGGACGTCCACTCCAAATCTGTTGCTGGGGTGCCCCTTTAAACAACCCTTACCCCAAGCAACTCTCACAACAGATGCTTCTCCAAAGGGTTGGGGAGCTCATCTCCAAGACTTCTCCACCCAGGGCACCTGATCTCCGCAAGAGAGTTGTCTGCATATCAATCTCTTGGAACTCAGAGCAATTTTCCTGGCTCTGCGAGTGTTCCACTCCCTGCTCAGCTACAAGACAGTCCTCATTCATACGGACAATCAGGTAGCCATGTTTTATGTGAACAAGCAGGGGGGAACAGGCTCTCTGTCGCTTTGCAACGAAGCTTTGCGACTATGGGCCCTCGCCAGAGAGCATCAGATTCATCTGCTGGCAGTATATCTTCCAGGCATTCAAAATTCTTGGGCGGACAGACTCAGTCGAGTTCTCCTTCCACACGAGTGGTCTCTGCATGCAGACCAGGAGACCAGGATATTTCAACTTTGGGGAACCCTGGACATAGACCTCTTTGCAAGTCCGTGGAATGCCAAACTTCCCCGGTTCTGTTCCAGAATTCCAGCTCAGGGGGCTCAGGCCAGGGATGCTTTCCTCCTTTACTGGGGTCAAGACTTCCTGTATGCCTTTCCACCCATTCACCTAATTCCCAAAACCCTCTTCAAGCTTCAGAGAGACAGAGGCCACATGATTCTCATAGCATCACGTTGGCCACGGCAAGTGTGGTACCCTCTGCTTCTACATCTCTCTCAAGTTCCCTCCCTGGAGTTAGGGTCTGCTCCAGATCTCCTATCTCAGGAGAACGGAATGTTATGGCATCCCAATCCCCAGTCTCTGCATCTCAGGGCTTGGTTGCTGAAGGCCTAGATCTCCAAGATCTTCATCTTTCTCAGCAAGTGAAAGATGTTCTTTATGCTTCCAGAAAACCTTCCACTAGATGTTCTTATGCTTTCAAGTGGAAAAGGTTTACTATTTGGTGTTTCGGAAAAGGGTCTTAACCCCCTTGCGATACCTCTGGAATCTTTGCTGGAGTATCTCCTCCATTTGTCTAATGCAGGCCTTAAAACAAATTCAGTAAGAGTCCATTTGAGTGCTATTGCAGCTTCTCTTAAACCTCTAAATGGACAACCTATTTCCTCTCATCCTCTTATAGCAAGATTTATGAGAGGCCTCCTTCTAACTAAGCCTCCCATTAGACCACCTCCGGTGGCATGGGACTTGAACCTGGTTCTTGGGCAGCTCATGAAGCCACCTTTCGAACCGTTAGCTACCACCTCCTTGAAATTTCTTTCTTGGAAGGTTATCTTTCTCATTGCAATCACATCAGCATGCCGCATTAGTGAATTGCAAGCACTAGTAGCTAATTCACCTTATACAAGGTTCCATCATGTCAAGGTAGTCCTTAGGACTCAACCAAACTTTATGACTAAGGTGGTCTCACCTTTTCATCTTAACCAAGAGGTCTACCTACTTGTCTTTTTTCCAGGATCTCATGCATCAAATGCATAGAGGAATCTTCATACCTTGGACTGTAAAAGAGCTTTAGCTTTTTACTTACAAAGAACACAGCAACATAGAAAGTCCTCGCAACTTTTTGTTGCTTTTGATCCTTCTCATTTGGGACTTACAGTCTCCAAGAGAACACTATCTAACTGGATTGCTCAGTGTATTTCTTTCACCTATCAGAGTAAGAACCTTTCTCTGGAGGGCCATGTCACAGCTCACAATGTGAGAGCCATGGAAGCCTCAATGGCTCATCTGAACTCTGTGTCTATTGACAACATCTGTCGAGCAGCCACATTACTGCTCATACCTTCACAGCCCATTACTACTTGGACAAGGACTCCCGCCGGGATGCCTTGTTTGGTCAGGCTGTTCTGAAACACCTGTTCCATACCTAATCAACTCCTACCCACCATCCCTTGTAGGATGCCAGAGATCCATGGGAGGAAGTGGAGCCCTTCTCAGGGACACACAACTTCTGGGGTCTCTCCCTGGCACCTAAAGCTAGGGAGTCCCCATATGTGATGACTACATTCCTGCTTGTTCCTGGAGATAGCATAGTTACTCACCTGTAACAGGTGATCTCCGGGAACAGCAGGAATTTAGTCCTCACAACCCACCCACCTCCCCTAGGAGTTGTATCTCTCTATCTCTCTCTCTTTCCTTTCCTTGCTCTCTCTCTTTGTCTCAGCTCTAAAACTCAACTGGAGAGAGGCAGTTGGGAAAGGCGGGAAGGCAGCACACAGGTGCTGTGGGATGCTCCCAAAAGCGTTTTAATTGGACTCTGGGGAGCTTTCCCACGCAGGCTCTGTCGTACCGATACCCATATGTGAGGACTAAATTCCTGCTGTTCCCAGAGATCACCTGTTATAGGTGAGTAACTATGCTTTCTTGTGCTGCTAGTTTGGTTCAATAAAAATGGGCATACCTTGACATTATTACATACGAGGTGTGACAAAAAAGAAATGTGACTCCCATAAATGTTTTATTACAAATCTACAGAGAAATTATGCATTGTCCCCTTCAAAGTAATCCCCCCAAAGTTAATGCACTTCTGCATTCGCTTCTGCCATGTACGGAAGTCCTCCTCCTTGAGGTCCCTCAGCATCCTCATCACAGTGGCCTTGATCTCTTCTACAAAGGTTAAATGAGTTCCTTTTAGCACAGTCTTCAGCCTGGGAAAGAGCCAGAAGTCTCATGATGTGAGATCTGGGGAATAAGGAGGGTGGTCGAGAGCTGTGATCTGTTTGTTGGCCAGAACTGCCTCACACTGAGCATGGTGTGTGCAGGCGTGTTGTCGTGGTGGAGCAGCCATGACTTGTCTCTCCACAGAGCCCACCTGCTGCGCTGAACCTGGTCATGGAGGCGATTGAGAACCTGCTGGTAGAAGTGCTGATTGACTGTCTGACCCTCAGGCACAAACTCATGATGGACCAGTCCCTTCTGGTTGAAGAATGCGATCAGCATGACCTTGATCCTTGATTTGGATATGCGCACCTTCTTGGGTCTGGGTGACAGTCGAGTCTTCCACTGCAGGCTCTGTCTCTTGCTTTCAGAGTCATACTGGAAGACCGAAGTCTCATCTCCTGTGATGACTCTGCCAACAAACTCTGGATCTTCTCCGAAATTTCAAGTTGATTCTTTGCTCCATATTTCTGCCACCTCCAATTGTGTGACAAAGCAATGGAGCAGTGTGCTATAAAAAAAACCTGAAAAAGAAAAACAGAATGAGAGAGATGAAAAATATTATAGCAGAATAGTGGCGAGATGTTGCACAACACAGTGTCGTTTCTTTTTTGTCACACTTCAAACATTAGAGGCATTCTGTGGATCCAGATCAGGTTTATAAAACCTTATGATATTTTATTGCAGAATTTGGGCCCCAATGGAAGTGGTGGGGGCAAATACAGTGACAGAAATCAAAATGGCATGGGACAGACACAGTGGATTCCTTTACAGCAACAGGATAAAATCAAAATAAACTTAACTATCTAATTTCTCAACAAACAGGGGTGTCCTACACGGAGCGATGGGTTCACCCCTAAAACAAAGACATGGGGAGGGGTGGCCTGCACGGAGCAGCAGGTGCACCTACTCTTGCCATCTTACTGGGCAGACTAGATGCACCATACTGGTCTTTATCTGCCGTCATTTACTATGTTACTATGTAATGAAATGTGGATGGATAGCTGAATCTGGCACCATTTATCCACCAAGCGCATGATGCAGAAAGATCCCTTTGACATTTATATTGGTGACATTACAGTGTGCAATTTTATACCTGCGTGTAAAGTTGGGAGCTGTATTTAATATGGGACCTTACAAATGAACAATGAATTTAAATGAGCATTTATTTAAGCACATAAAAAAACTACACATAAAAAATGAGGAACTGATGACTGAGTTTGTGAGCAGATATTAGCAACAAGTTTTGGGTGGTGCAGGCGCTCCATTCTGCAGAAGGTGTGTTCAGGAAAGGTATTTAAAATTCCTTCTTGGTGGAGGAGTGCATGTTTCAGAGATTCAAGAAAAGAAACGGAAACATCACTAAATTTTAGCAAGAAAGTACCATTAGGGCCTGATCAGTGCATGCAGTGCTTATTTGTTCAAATGCCAGCACTATAAAGGTTGAATTAAGGCCAGGGATCCCCCACACAATAATGCTTAAGATGCTGTGCCAATGCAGAAGGAATGTATGACAGGGGATCAAACCCTGCATGGCTCAAACACCATTCCATCACTGATGCAAACTGAAATCTAGTTTAGTGTGTACCAACCAATAAAGAGCACCAACAGGATGCAGGTAAAGAAAAAATAGTTCTACAATGCACTAGATAGCTGCACTGATCAACAAACATGTAAAAGGACCCAAATTCCTTTTTCAGTCCTGTACCTGCAAAAGCCCTGCAAATTTCCACAGTTAGCATCATACAGCCATCACTCACTGCCACAGATGATTTCACCAAGCTCTCCAAAATTCTGGGGAAATGTTCCATAAACCCGCAGGCACTGGGTTAGCAGCGTCATCTGAAAAGAGTGCCAGTGTTTAAAAATGCCACCTCCAGAAATGAGAGAGAGAACATCAGCAATCTCGTTAGCAGCCACAGGGACATGTTTGCCCAACACAGTGACATTCAAATAGAGGCAAAGAAAAAACAGCACCTGCAATAACATAGCCAAAATGCAGGCACTGAGCAGACTGTTGGATGAGAGCCTCCACCACAGCCGTGTTATCAGACTGCATCACCACCGACTGGCTTGACAATTGATCATCCCAGATGACAAAAGCTACCAGCAATGGGAACAGTTCCAAGAACGCTACATTCTTGCATCAATCCCTCTGAATCCAACTCAGGGGCTGTGCCTCTGCACACTATGCTCTCTTACAGTAGACCCAAAAGCTCTGACTCCAAGATGCATTTGAAAGATATTTCCAATTCTGTATTAGGCACCAAAGGAGACTGTCAAATCCTAATCCCAAATACAGGCAATAAAAGGTTATGAATAACTCAGGGTCCTTTTTAGGAATCAAACCCAAGGGAGATAGCACAACATTCTGAAATGAAGGCACCAGGAATGGGCCCACAATCTGTCTTAAACACAATCCCTTTCCCAACTTCTCCTGTACTCCTGGGTTGGCAGACACCAAGGCAACATCATTTATTTATTTATTTATTTAACAATTTTTCTATACCGCCTTTTCATTTAATCAAGGCGGTTTACATTAACATCAACCTTTACAAATAACTTGCACTTGTAAACAGTAATATCAAACTTTAAAACTTAAACATTATTAGCCAACTTTTACAAAGAACTTGTAATTTTAAACAGTACAACAAACTTCAAAAACGTAAACAGTCTCTTGTAACATTATATTTCAAAATTTACATAACTCAAAGAGGTGATACCATATAGTATTTAGTGAGATTGGGGGTCTTCGTTGAAATGTTCAATGAATAGGGTGGTTTGAGTAACTTCCGGAAATCCTTTATATCTGTTGTGGATCTTAGATTACACAGGTACACTACCAAAAAACTGCCTCCAGTTTTGCAACTGATTCCTATAGATTTTGGGGTGCTGAATCCAGGAAAAATAGCCAAAATGTTCCATCACGTCACGTTTTCTTGCAAAATTAGATTTCTTACCCATATAAGGAATGTTCACATAATTTCTTTTTAGCCGACTGCAGTTTATTTTCTTGGCCCAAAATAGAGGTTGTAATGGTTAACTAACTAGAAACACTCCCTCATGATATTTTAGAGTGTTTTGTATTCATTTTATACATTAACAGGACAATTGGGAGGCGGGGGGCTAAATCCAGTACTCGCGCTGGCGCATGTTCTTTCCTGTTCGCCTCACCTCGTTCACTCGCTCAAACACGGTGGTTGCGACATGAACGTTCCTGTCAAATTTCAGTTTCTTGCAAGTTCATTATTACCTTTTGTTTGCTCAGTCGTAATCCAGCTTTATTCCGAAGTGGTTCACTACAGTTGTAGTTTGCAGTGCTGTGTATTTGTGATGGCTCACAGAGCCAGAGGTTGCGTCAACTATCCGGACAGTTTTTGTTTTATTTGTGGGGAATATACCGTGAAAAAGCGGCAGAGGAACATTTCTGCATTTATTAAAAAAGTATATTTCGCCTATTTCGGTTTGAAGTTAGGCGATCAAGACAAACCGTGGGCTCCTCACAAAGTGTGCAAGACATGTGAGGAAGATCTACGCTTATGGATGAAAGGTAAAAAACAAGCATTTCGTTTCGGAATACCTATGATGTGGCGTGAACAAAGAGACCACAGCAGTGACTGCTATTTTTGCTCTTGCATTGTGAAGGGATACAACTTAAAAATAAGAACGTAATAAGTTACCCCAACCTTCCCTCAGCAATTAGGCCTATGCCTCATAGCAACGAAGTACCTGTGCCTGAACCACCAAAATCTTTGGATCATATTTGTGTGGACGGTTCTGATCATGATGAGACTCATCAGATGGCTTTTCCCGATGAGTCCAGTACTTCCGAGTTTGAAACTGAACCAGATCCGAAACCTGAACTTTTCTCTCAAGCTGAATTGAATGATTTAGTCCGGGATTTAGGACTCCCAAAAGATGCTGCCCAACTGCTAGGTTCTCGGCTTAAACATAAAAATCTATTGTCACCAGGAACAACTTTTTATTGGTACCGCAACCGCGAGACACAATTTTTGAAGTATTTCAGCAAAGAGAAAGATTTGGTATTTTGCAACGATATATACGGAGTGATGGAAAAGTTTAAACTCAAGTATGATCCTGCTGAATGGCGGCTGTTCATTGATTCGTCAAAAGACAGCATAAAAGGTGTTCTTCTTCATAATGGCAACACATTCGCTTCAGTTCCTATTGCTCACTCTGTTATTCTCCAAGAAAAATATGAGAATTTGGCCCTGATTCTTCAGAAGATTCGTTATGATGAGCATAAGTGGATGATTTGTGGAGACTTTAAAATTCTATCCATGCTATTAGGGCAGCAATCCGGTTTCACCAAATATCCCTGCTTCCTTTGCTTGTGGGATAGCCGGGCCCGCGACCTACACTGGGGGAAAAAAGACTGGCCAATTCGGGAGTATTTGAGACCCGGTGAGAAAAATGTTCTTCATGAGAGCTTGGTACCTCGTGATAAAATTCTATTACCACCTCTCCACATTAAGTTGGGTCTCATTAAGCAATTCATCAAGTCCCTTCCAAAAGATGGTGAGTGCTTTCGGTACCTTTGCTCAAAGTTCCCCCGACTTTCTGAAGCAAAGCTAAAGGAAGGAGTGTTTGTTGGCCCTGATATAAGGAAACTCATTTCAGATGGAGCATTCGCTGAAACGATGTCTGAGAAGGAAAAAGAAGCCTGGGATTCCTTCAAGGATGTTGTTCTCAAATTCTTGGGGAACAGGCGGGATGAGAACTATAAGGATATTGTTGCCAGGATGCTCAATGCCTTCAAAGAACAAGGCTGTAACATGAGCCTGAAAGTCCATTTCTTGCACTCCCAAGTGAACTACTTTCCCGAAAACTTGGGGGCGTACAGTGAAGAACAAGGTGAAAGGTTTCACCAGGACATCAAGGACGCAGAGAGAAGGTACCAAGGAAGATGGAACACCACTATGATGGCTGATTTCTGCTGGTTGCTGCTGCGGGAAACCCCAGATGAAAAATACGCCAAGCAGCGCACCAAGAGAAGCATTCGGGGGAAGAAGAAACGGGCCCACCAGGAGATTGATTGACCCAAGAATGACTTTAAAATCTAAACTGTGTTGACAAATATCGTGTTTTTACTAAACTTTGAAATAAAAATTTGCTAGTTATTACCACAGTGTCGGATCTCATTTATTAGAATTTTATTTTCACACCATCGGGTGTTTGTCTTCATGTATTGCAATGGTGCGGTTTGAGTTTTCTATTCTTACATACATACCTGTACAACATTTTTTGCACATTTCTTTGCTTTGCTTTGTGTCTAACCTCGCTCTTATATGCTCAATGTTTGTGCACATGTATGTGGCTGTTTTAAGTGCAGACAATTTTGCTACCATCACAGTGTGTTTTGTTGACATTACTCTATTCTTATGTGCTGCCTTGTTACAATTTTCTTTATTCTTATTTGAATAACTACTAAACAATTAGTATAAAGAATTCATCCAAGAAACTTTTATCTCGATCGCACTCAATCTGAAACGTTCACCTCAAACTGCTAACCCAATGTAGCAAAAAATCTGTACGTGATGGAGCAAATTGGTTACCAGATTTGGATTCAACGCACCAAAAAACGTAAAAATCAATCGAAACATTAGAGGCAGTTAAAAAAAATATTTTTTTTGGTGTACCTGTGTTATCTGGGAGTGCATTCCAAATAGCAGGGGCAGCAAGAGAGAAAGCCCTCATGGATGTGGATTTATTGGTTCTTGTGAATAGACTAGGGGTTGGTATGGTGTTTTTAGTGCTGTTCCTGTCCGGTCTTATGTTTGCTTTGGTTCCAATGAGTTCTTGTAATATTCCTGCTGATAAGTTATTTTTGATCTTGAAGATGGTGAGTGCTGATTTATATTTTGCTTGTGAAGAGATTGGGAGCCAGTGTAGATCATGTATTGTAGGAGATATATGGTCTTCTGGTGAGGCGCCAGCAATGATACGGGCAGCAGTGTTTTGGGCTATTTGAAGGGGTCGAGTGGATTGTTTAGGTAGACCTTGGAAGAAGAGATTACAGTAGTACAGCACAGGTGTAATGATGGCCTGGCATACTGTATAGAAGTGTTCTTTATTGAGGAGAGGTTTTAATCTTCGGAGCACTGTTAATTTGAAGAAGGCTGTTTTGAACATCTTGTTGATATGCGCTTGGAGGGTAAGTTGTTTGTCTAGTATCACTCCACGATAACGAACTTTGTCTCTTATTGTGATCGGTATATTTGAGATGTTGATAGAGGTAGGAGGATTGAATGTTGATTCCATTGTAATGATGATTACTTCATTTTTTTTGTGTTGATGTTCAAGTTATTGTTAGTAAGCCAGGACATTATTTCATGAATGCAGTTCGATATAGTGGTATAGTCTGGGGCATCCAGGTGGATAAGGGTATATGCCATGATATCGTCAGCATATATGGCATATTGTATCTTATGTTTATTGAATATTTTGCATATAAGCTGAATGTAAATGTTGAAGAGGAGAGCAGCTAGTGAAGAGCCTTGGGGAACTCCTTGAGTTGTCTGGAAAGGTGCTGAGGTGAGGTTACTGGATACAACTCTCTGCTGTCTGTCTTCAAGGTATGACTGAAACCATTTGATGGTGGTGTCTTGGAGGCCAATCTCCATTAGTCGCTTCAATAGAATGTTATGGGAAACTGTGTCGAAGGCGGATGATATATCAATAAAGATTAATAAGAAGCCCTTCTTTATCTTGTCTATTCCTTTAAGTATGTTATCGAATAGATGTATGAGAAGTGTCTCAATGCCGTGGTTTAGGCGGAATCCATGCTGGTGGGGATCTACTAGGGCACATTCATCAATAAGTGGAGGAGTAGCCTAGTGGTTAGAACAATTGCCTAGTACCCAGAAAATCAAGGGTTCAATTCCCACTGGCACTCCTTGTGACTTCAGGCAAGTCACTTTACCCTCAATTGCCTCAGAAGAAAAGGCTGGCAATCTACTTCCAGTGATACATTGCCAAGAAAACCCAGAGGTAGCAGGCTCACTATGGGGCTTGTTTACAAAGCCACAGTAGCAGTTCTCAATTGTTTTCAGAGCCACAGCCCCATTGATTTCAATGGGGCCACAGCTCCAATAATGATCACAAACCACTACCACAGCTTTGTAAACAAGCCCCTATGAGTCAACACTAACTTGATGGCACTAAAAAAAAAAATATCAATATTGTCTGAAATCTGTCTCTGGACAATTTTTTCGGTTATTTTTGCCAGGAATGGGAGGCTAGATATTGGTCGGTAGGCTGCAGGGTCGGTAATGTTAGTTGAGATGGATTTATGAATAGGGCGAATAGTAGATTGTTTGAGTGCTTTGGGCATATAACTCTGAGTGAGAGAGGTGCTTACTATTTTTCAAATGTATGTGCTGAAATCTTCTTTGGTGGATTTAATCCAGGTCACCAGGCAGGGTCCGATGGAAAAAGTGTATGTGTTTAGAGAGGTGATAGTTTGAGTTATGTGTTTATTTGATGAAATGCTGAAGTTCTTCCATTGATTGGTAGTCGTGGAGCCAGCATCTGTAGTTGGTATTTCCATTAGAGGGGTGTTCTTATGGGGTGTGTTGTGATTGGGACTGTTCTTGGATATTAGAAAATCAGCAAAGGTTTGAGGGTGAATCTTGCCTTCATCTTTCATGGTCATTTGTAAGAGTGCGAATGATGTTAAAGAGCTCCTTGGGTTTGTTACAGGCTTTTACAGCAAGGTTTGTGTTGTATTGTTGTTTATGTTTGTTTATTAGATTATTATATTCTTTTTGCATCTCTTGTAATTTCTGATTTATTACGTCTCCAGCGGCGTTCTAGTTGTCATAATTTCCTTTTGGATTCTCTTATGGTGTTAGAATACTATAGTGTAGATTTAGGTATGTTTTTGTTGTGGTGTGAGCTCTTTCGAGGTGGGAGCTGAGATGCTGTGAGGATGGTGGTATTCCATGCGTTGACGGCCTCGTCTAGGTCAGTGAAATCTTGGGGTAGGGATTGTATAGTGTCTTTGAGGCATTGCTCTTTATTAAAAACTTTGAAGAGTCTGGTTGACTGTTCAATTTTTCGAGATGTTTGTTGAGTATTGTGGTGGAGCTCGAATAATATAGCATGGTGATCTGACCATGGTATTGGTGTGGTTTTAGGTGGTGTCATGAGGCTATGATCCAAGATGTTAGTTGGCATGAATATGCGGTCTGGAGTAGAGCCAGAGTGTTGGGATGGACCCGAGATGACTTGCTGAGTTGAATGGATTCCATTGCTTTGTGAAAAGCCGTTTCAAGAGTTGTAGATGCAGATGTAAGGTTCAGGTCATCCAGAACAATGATGGTCTTGTGTGGGGAGTTAGCTGTGTATATCATATCTGATATGTTGGACGTGTCCTCTGTTGGGGCCTTGGGGGGTTGGTAGATCAGGCATATGGATAGGTGCTTATTTTCAGTGTTGATGAAGTCGCAGTGTTCCGAGCTTTTGGAGTTTGACATCTTTAGCCTTAGGTCTGATCGGGCGAGAATTAATACTCTGCTTCCCCATTTGTGGGTTCTGGGACAGTTGTATGCTGTGAATGTAGGTGGTGTTATTTCGTTCAGTATCACCTGGTCTGAATTCTTGATCCATGATTCAGTAATGTATATGATGTCAATATTGTTTTCATGAATGTGATCGATAATAGTGTTTGTTTTGTTGCATATTGATCCCGCGGGAGGTTTGTAAGGCTGTAAAGTAGGTAGTGTAGTAATAAGCATTTGTTCGGTGAGAGCAAAGGGTAAGAATTAATATAATAGCATACATCTGTTGGAAGAACGTCTGGTTGTACATATGATGTCTGCACTGGCGTTTGTGGGTCTTGTATGCAGGTAGGATATGATGAGGTTGATGTTCCATTTTAGCATCTGCTATGTGGGGTGAGCTACTCACCGCTTGTGAGACCTTGTGAAATAGTATAGGCGGTCATGTTGGAGTCTTGGTTGGTGGAGTGAGGAGCTTAATATGTGTCTCACGTTTTGTTGTATATTTGTAGAGGTCATCTGGTCATCTTGTCGGTATGAAGGTTGGATTATCAGCTTGAAGGTTGGATTTTTCTTGTGGCATGTGTCCGTACTCGCCTTGGGGCCTGTGCCTAAGGGCCATGCCAAAGGGCCCTCTGGTGAGGCCCTCAGGCGCGGGTGCACCTCGGAGTGCTCAGCTGGTTTGAATGCCATCCACAGACCCGATTGGTCCTTGGGAAGCTGATTGGGGAGGAGCACTTTTTCCTGCTCGACTCCCCAATGGTGATCAGGCTGTCAGCAGTGAGATGGAGGGTGCGGTGCTTTATCTCACTGCCTCGGAGCACTCAGCTGGTTTGAATTGCCTCTATACACCAACATGGCCACTATATACCAACAGTGGACTATTGAAAGGAATTATGAAACCAAAGAGAACCTCACCCATAAAAACCGGACCATCTCCCTATCAGCATAAGCTTACAACCATCTTCTTAGTACTACTAATCCAAATTGTGAAGGAGCTTTGCAGAGTCACTCCAACAGACTCCAACAAGGCAACCACCCAGAGCCTTTCCCTGCATCTGTGGAAGGGAGAAAGCACCTAAATGCAGGGTGGGAATCCTCAAATAAGGAATTGTGGTGACAAAAATGACAGGCTGGATGCTCACATTGCCTTGCATTGAAGTTAAAGCAGACATTAGAAGCTGCTGGACTCTATAAACCATCCCAAATCTACTGCCTCCAGGCAATGGAAGCATCTGGACCTGTGAACTCCTCCCAGCAATTTGATCCAAATACCCTGAGGAACGCAAACATGCAGAGAGCAAAAGCCAACCAGGAACCATTTTCGTTTTTATAGCCCAAGGACAAACCAGTATCATTTCTGCCAAATAAACATCTATATTCCTAAAACCCCATCCATCAGATTTATCCTTAACAAGAACTCTGTGAAACTGCTCATCATAGTTAAACCAAGCACAACTGCCAAAAGTCTTATAGGCTCACAAAATCAAACCAGAGTACCATAATAATCACAGATACAACACTGGTTTGACCTTACCCAAAGTACTGGTTCCCATCAATAGTGCACATTCTTTTGCAAGAGAGCACACTATTGAGCAATAGTACGCACTCATTCTCAAGAGTGTGCACTATTATGCAGTAGCATACACTATCCTAACCTTTTTCTACTTACTACCCTCTTGATCCCTAGTTAACAAAGAAAATAAATCTATATAGTTGCCTTGTAAAATTTTCTGCTTCAGCTTCTGAGGCACCTGACTAATGGGGCCATTGCACACAGTATATGCCTTCACTGGGAAACTCGTGCTTCGGAGGCACATGCCACACTCGCCACCACTGCATCCCCCGGCACCAGCATCCTCCCCAAACAGCATCCTCCAGATCAGATTTAGACAATGAAGAGGATTCTGAGGAATTCAGAGTCAGATTCCCCAACCTGCATAGGGTCAAGTCCACTGGCTCTCTGCAAGTGCTTCTCTTTGTCAAAATACTTTACAATTTTAGGAAGATTCCTAAAAATCTTATTATTCCTTATCTTCTTCTCCAACTAATTGCTCTCATGCTGTTTCACATGACTGATGCTCTGTTGTTCCTCCAGTTTTCCCTCCACATTATAACTCTCATGCAAACTCAGTTCAGACGCACTACTGAGGAATTCACCAGATGTAGTCTCAAAGTGCTCACTGCCAGCCACCTGGCCTGACTGGAAGTATTAGGAACCTAACCCTTTACTCCTCCAGAAGTAGCAGCCACCCCACTCTCAGGATTTGCCCACTTCTGGCAAGACGCAGCACTGGACCTCTTTGCCCATGACCTACTTTCTCCCCAGTTTTCCCCCAGCTGACTGCCTTTCACCCATACAGCCCATCCCTTGATCCTCAACAAAACACATTAGCTTCTGAGAATTTTTTTAACCAACACCCCAGACCAAAATGCCACCTTGACTTCACCCCCACATGGTCTCTTGGGTGCCATGCCCACACGCAAAATAGCTCAAAGCCCCCTCTATTTGCACAATCCCTTACCCACTGCAAATACTCCCACCATCAGCAAACACTGAATCCCCACCACCACTCATATCCTTAATTATCCCTCAACCACACCTCCCAAAACCTCAGGACCCCAACTGCCTGCACAGAACCTAAACACACACCAAAACCCCCATCAAAACAATCCCACCAACAAAAAAGGTCCTAAAGCATAAATGCAAAACAAAATTAAAATCAAACTTAGCAAGCACTAGGACCACAGGGGCAGGGCCGGATTTACCTTGAGTGAGGCCCTACGCCAACAAAAATTGTGGGCCCCCAGCAGGGTCGGCCCAAGGGGGGTGCGGGGCCTCATTTGCATAAGGGGCCTCATTTGCATAAATATTTGCATAATATTACCATATACTAACTTTTAGTAAACGTGCCTCTTAATGAGTGTATGGATAAAGAAAGACTAAAAGATTTCTACATTACTATAATCCAGTGCCAACTGCCAGACACATTAGGAACTACTACAAACACTGCCCATTTAGAACCCATAGTAAACCCGCCGTATCCTAACAGCACTACCAGGACTCACAAAGCACCATACTCTACCAATCAAAAGGCAACACTGCAAATATTAAACCAATACATTTCAGAGAACAACAATACATGACCTACTGGGGAAAGAGAACAAGTGGCAATGTCAAATAGGAATTATATAAACAGAACACCTCAGCTCAGTTACACATGCAGAACATAGACCATCACCAAACAAGTAATCACAATTTAGAAACAGGAAGACAATAATTAAACTGGGAATCCCAAAAGCCAAACTTGGAATGTACAACACTGTAGAAATAAAACTATACATTAATTTGCTCTTGTACTAAACAAAGCGCAGACGTTAATGATGCACATTTACCAGAGCTGACATATTCCAATTAATAAATTCAAAATAAAGAGATATTTTTCTACCTTTTGTGCATTTTTTTCAGCTGCAATTGCTCCAGCCACTTTCTTCTGGTTTCTTCGTGTCTTCTGCTAACTCTCCATCGTCTGCTGTCCATTTGTCCTTTCTTCTCTCTTCTAGATTTTTTTCCATTCTCTCTCTACATCTGCTTTAACATACTAATCTTTCTCCTTTTGCTCTTTCCTCATTCCTATTTCATCCACTCAAATTTTACCCCTCCATCCTCAATCCCCACTTACTCTCCCAATACCCGGCCAATTGTAGATTTTTTATCCCTCCCACACAAAATATTTTTCCCTTCTCCATTTTACTCTTCCAGCCCCATCCCATTCTAATCCTCCCCCAACATCAGCTCCCTTCTAGTTCCAGCCTCACCCAGCATCCATTCCCTTCTAGTCCCTGCATCAGCCCATTTCCAGTCCTAGCCATCCATCAGCCCATTTCCAGTCCTAGCAACCCCCCAACCCAATACCAGTCCTAGTCCCCCATCAACCCACTTACAGTCCTTAACCCCCCATCACCCCATTTTCAGTTTAAGCCCCCCTATAACCCATTACCAGTCCTAACCCCCCATCAGCCCACTTCCAGTCCTAACCCCATCAACCCATTTCCAGTCAGCCCCCCATAGCCCATTGCCAGTCCTACCCCCCCATCAGCCCACAGCCCATTACCAGTCCTAACCCCATCATCCCACCTCCAGTTTTAAACCCCCAGCCCATTTCCAGTCCTAGCCCCCCATAGCCCATTACCAGACAACCTCCATCAGCCCACAGCCCATTACCAGTCTTAACCCCCCCACAGCCCATTACCTGTTCTATCCCCCCCTAAAGCCCATTACCAGTCCTAACCCCATCAGCCCACCTCCAGTCTTAACCCCCAGCCCATTTCCAGTCCTAGCCCCCCCATAGCCCATTACCAGACAGCCCCCATCAGCCCACAGCCCATTACCAGTCTTAACCCCCCCCAAAGCCCATTGCCAGTTCTAAGCCCCCCCAACAGCCCACAGTCCATTACCAGTCCTAACCCCATCAGCCCACCTCTAGCCTTAACCCCCCCAGCCCATTTCCAGCCCCAGCCCCCCCAATAGCCCATTACCAGTCCTACCCCCCCCCATAGCCCATTACCAGTCCTACCCCCCCCATAGCCCATTACCAGCCCTACCCCCCACCCCATTTCCCGCCCCCGCCCCCCCAATCCCCCTTTACCCCTCCTCCCCCCCCATCGCCCATTACCCGTCCTCCCCCCCCCCCCCCCCGTCGGCCTAATGTAAAATTTAATTTAAAAAAAAAAACTGGTGGCTGCCGCCGCGGGGCCCCCTCAGCAGCAGTGCTTCCAATGGACCCCGAAAACCCGGGCCGTTTTTTTTTTTTAATCACACCAGTAAGCAGGACCCCGTGGGAGTCGAATCCCACCAGAAAGAATTAAAAACGAGGCTCCAGAAACAAGCTACAAGCGCTTGTTGCCCCACTCCTGCTGTCGGCGTTTTCACGCCGAAAACAACCACGCGCCGTGGCCTGCTGTCCAGCATGGCGGTAGGAAGGCACCCGCTGCTATGAAATAATTCAGGCCTTACCTGCTGCCCGATGCAAGTCTTAGCCCTGCAGCTCGGCTCTCAAATGCCCACTGTGCTCTGATTCGCGCCCCCGGTCCCGATTCCCCGATGCAGAGAACCGGCAGAAGCAGACAGCTGTGCAGCGCGTCTTCACACACTTCTCCCGCTCAACTCCTCAGACGCAAACAGGCAAGTACTTCTGTGTGGCGTCGGGAGAGAGCTGATGAGCACAAGCACAGATCTGCACCCGCAGACTTGCACCCGGACACTGCCTCCTTCACCGGAGCGCCAAAGCTAGCCCCCAATTAAGAAGCTAAAGAGAGGGAGGCCCTTCACAGCCCTTCACAAGTTCATTTTTTTTAATACAATTTTAAAAAAAAACCTGGTGGCTGCCGCCGCGGGGCCCCCTCTGCTGCCGCGGCAGCACCAACTGACCCGCGGGGGCCCCGTCTACAAGCTGAAGCCGTCGGAGGTTCTTTTTTTGTGGGCCCCTGCCGGCTGTGGGCCCTACGCCATGGCGTACATGGCGTATAGGTAAATCCGGCCCTGCACAGGGGTATCCACGAGCTGCACAAAAGTAACTGTGAATTCCTGCAACACTTTATACTTCCCAAGCCCAGAGCCACAAAGGGGAGCAGCCAGAGCCAGTGCTCTCCCAATACTAGCACATCCCCACACAAACCTCCCCAACCCAATGATCCTACAATCTAAACCCTTCCTAACCAGCCACCATAGAATACAGACAAAAAAGACTACAGCCACTGCAGCAAAACAAACCAAGCTCTTCCCAGCCACTCAGCCAAGTCCCTTGAGCACCACAGAAAACCTTCCCAAGCCAATGAATTCAACAGAACTGCTCCGACTTGAGATCTAGCTATCAATCCCAACCTCTCACATTAGTAAAAGCTGCTAGTGTAGCTGGGTTTGAAAAAGGTTTGGACAAGTTCCTGGAGGAAAGGTCCATAAACCATTATTAAAAGGGACCAGGATATCACTGCTTGACCCAATACAAGCATTGAGGAACCTGTGTCTTTTGGGGAGACTGCTAGGTACTTATGACCTAGATTGGCCACTGTTGGAAACAGGATACTGTGCTTGATGTACCTTGGTCTGACCCAGTATGTCATATATTATGTTCTTATGATAACAAAAACATCCCTTTCATCCAGCCTGAAGTATTTATGTCCAAAAACTACCACTTGGTAGCAGTCTTTAGATGCCGTTATCCAAAGGCCATCAGTTCCAAGTTACACCCTTGGGACCAATTGGCCTATGCCGATCTCCTAGACTTTCACTTATTTTGTAGGATATATTGTGGGTGAATGTTTTGGGGTTTTATGATTAGTGGATAATCTCCTAGACTAGGCACCTCACCTAACCAATGCCAATCTTATTGCCATGGGGGTGGAGTCCCCATGGCTGAGTCCATGGAGCTAGCCATAATCCATGTATGTGGCCACATATGCATGAAAAAGGTTTAATTAAATTAGCCCCCCCCCCCCAAAGTGGGCAATTTTATAACAGAGTATCTAGTTTAAGAGGGCCAGTAGACACCTACTTACTAGCAAATATCCTGCAGAAACAACGTCAACATTGAAGGGATAGGAGGCAGTGTACTATTGTGGATCAGGAACTGGTTAAAAGATAGAAAGCAGAGGGTAGGGCTAAATGGCCAATTTTCCCAATGGAGAAAGGTGAATAGTGGTGTACCCCATGGATCTGTGCTGGGTCCGCTGCTTTTTGACATATTCATAAATGACCTGGAAAGGGGAATAACGAGTGAGGTTATCAAATTTGCAGATGACACAAAACTATTTAAAGCTATTAAAACCCAAGAGGATTGTGGAAAATTGCAATACCCAGTATGACATATCTTATGTTCTTATGTTCTTAACTGCATACAATACTCCAAATGAAGTCGCAAAGGCATTATCATCTCCTTTTTTCTGCTGGCCATTCCTCTCCCTATACACCCAAGCATCCTTCTGGCTTTCACAGTCACCTTCTCTACCCGTTTAGCTACTTTAAGATTATCAGACACAATTAAGCCCAGGTCCCACTCTTTGTTTGTGGGCTGTATCACTCCTTTGGATTTTTGAAGTCCAAAAGCATGACCCTTCATTTTTTATCATTAAATTTCAGCCTCCAAATTCTTTTTTTTTTTTTTTTTAACTTTTATTTTCATTTTGCAACAAACAAAAGAAACAACACACCAAAGGAGACAAAACAAGTATACAATAAGGAAAAGTAAACCCAATTACCCCCCACCCCCATGCTTCTTCTCTAGCCGATTATGTCAGCATGTGAGCGCTTCCAATTAACAGTGATTATACATCAAAACGATCAAAAGAGTATCTACGATACAGAATAATCATGGGACAGAGATATATACTACTTTAGACAGTCAGATGAGAGCATTTAGCAGAATGTACATAATCATTGAGCATCTTCCATTTAGACCGTTGATGAGGAGTCTAAACGGGGGAAGCAAACATACGAGGTATTTGTTCATATTTACTGTAGAGACAGACATGATTCCACCATTCATTGGGGCTCAGATGGGAGCTATTTTTCCCAGTATTACTTAATTAGGGAAATAGCAATGCCAAGCATAAAGTCCAAAAGGAGGTAAGCCGTTTTTGGAAGAGAGGGGATCCCCGCAACTGGGCGAAGTCCCACTATCCTCCAAGAAAGGGGCTCTTGAAAGTGCAAAATAGACTGGATACGACCCCAGACCCGACGCCAGTAATACTGTAGTGCGGGATATTCATACATAACATGAGGTAGTGAACCAATGGCCGCATGGCGTGTCCAACAACTATTGCCCTGAGTAGTGTTCCATTTGGCTAATCTGTCAGGAGTGTAAAATCACCGGTGGGCTAGAAAGAAGAGTGTCTGAGTGAGTGAGGCGGATCGGGAAACCCGTGTCACTCTACTCCAGATAAGGCTCCATTGCTCCGAGGTCAAAGTCACATGCAATTCTCTCTCCCATGCTTTCTGCGCTATAGGGGTATCTCTAGTTATAGCATTACATAAGGTTTTGTAAACATTGGATGCTACACCCGGTGAACTACCGAGAGATCGGAAAGTCTCCGATCAACCTTGTGTAGGGGATGCCGATGGCGGGAGTACCTTAGCACTCCGAAGGCAATGTTGAAGTTGCACCGACTGAAAGTAGTGTTTCGCTGGGAGACCAAATTCAATTTGCAATTCAGTAAAAGTTTTCAGCGACCATCATGGAACAACTGGCTAGGAATCCAAATGCCCCTAGTGTACCAGGGGCTCCACGCCATCGACTTATTTGTATTCTAAATCGAATATTGTACCAAAGCAGAGGCCTGTCGAACGGACAGAGTCAGGAGTCTAAAGATTGCATAAGAGTATTAAAGACACCTAAAGTGTCTAAAAGCATTGGTGGATAGTGGGAGTCTGATGGGAGAGTCATACCAGGGAGAAAAGTAAGAGGAATCGGTTTGCAAAGGTCCTCTTCTATGTCTAGCCACACAGGTCTACTCGGTACTGGATCTTCCAGCCAACGAGCGCCTTGTTTGAGAAGAAAAGATTGATGGAACACTTGATTAAAATCACCACCAAGTATTAATGGAGCATTGGCAGAGGCCTATGCCAACTGCGCAATACTTGCATAGTAAGCAGGGTTGTCCACATTCGGGGCATAAATGCAAGTACACGTGAATTCACTATCTCCAACCTCAAGGTGTACACGGGCCCATCTACCCTCCTTGTCAGCGCTAGTATCAATTACAGTAGCTTGCAAAGACTTCTTAACCAGGATGGCTACCCCGTACCGTTTGGAAACGGCGGGAGAATAGGCAGCCACCATGTAAGGCTTAGCATTGAGTTTCAGTGTTTCAGCAGAGTTTAGATGCGTTTCCTGAAGAAACACTAAATCAGCATGCTCATGGCTAAGATAGCTAAGGATTTTCTTTCTTTTGAGTGGACTATTAATGCCTTTTACGTTGAGTGATAAGATTTTACATAAGGCCATTCAGAAAAGTTAAATATTCTGAGCATGATAGCGCACATAAGTTCACAATGTCCCTCATATTGACTGTATCTGGCTGTACACATGACATAAAAGAAAGTAAGCTAATATAATACAATGAAGCGCCCCACATTAACAAAGAAAACCGCAGTGCGGTAGAGGAGAAGCAAAACCCCAGAAATTACTGGCGACCATGTGTCTGCGGGGAGAAACCCCAGAGAAGGCCGAAATTGAAAAAACACATAACCTATAGGACTGTGCGTGCTCCGAATCCGACCGAGGCACACATCATGGAGGGATAGGAGACCAAAAAACAAAAAAGTCATATAGAGAAAGAAAGAAAGTCCAGGTAGTCTCTGTGTTTGGCTATGGCCGCCGCATCGGGCCCTTCAAAATGGCGGACAGAGCCGGCAGATAAAAGTCCAAGTTTTTGGATTAGCGCATCTGCTCTGCTTCTTTGGAGTCTAAAAATGTTGATAGTAGATCAGGATCTTCGAATGTCCTGGTTTGGTTGTGGAGAGTCACTCGGAGCTTCGCTGGATACAACAGGCCAAAGCGAGCCTGTAGCTGTTGAAGTCGAGGGCGGAAAGCAAGGAGTTTCTTCCGACGGTCAACGGTAGGCTTTGCCAAATCAGGGAAGAAGGAGACTTTGCGACCTTCAAATTCCAAATGATGATTCGCCCGGGCAGCATTTAAAATTTGTTCCACTTGTTGATATCGTAGCAAGCGAAAGATAATAGGCCGGGGGGTCGTTCGGTTGAGCGCCATGTGGGTAGGAACACGGTGTGCACGATCGATTTCCAGTTCTCTATGAAAAGTGATCTTCAGCAAGGAGGGAAGAGTTTTGAGCAGGAATTCTCTTATATCTCCTGCTTCCACCCCCTCCGGTATTCCGAGGAGCCTCACATTGTTGCGACGGGCTCGATTATTGCTATCTTCTAACTCCTTTTGAAGATTCTGTATCTGGCGCTCAGCCTTGTCCAGTTTGCCCAAGCGCACCGCGTGCGAGTCGAGGACCCCCGCCATGTTGTCCTGCCGTAATGAGAGACTTTCAAGTCGGTCCTGGAGCACTCCAAAGTCTTCTCGCATGGCTCGGAGCGCTTCTCCATTGGACTGCACCAATTCCTTCACGCCGCGTATTTCCTCTAAAATCTCCAGGTGCATTTCAGGGTTTTCACGAAATGGAACCATCTTCTGTGGGGAGGACACCTCTGTTTTGGAGCGTTTTCCGTGAGAAGAAGAAGGAGACCCGAAGTCCAAGCGCGCTGGTTTATAGGCCGCCATCCCCCCCGAGGTACCCCGGTCAGCTCGGAGCGAAATAGTAAGTTTGTATAGATATTAAGTCAGGATTCTAAGTAGGCCTCTCGGGAGCTTCAACGCGAAGCGTCTTACCCGCTGGACATCAGGCTCCGCCCCCCAGCCTCCAAATTCTTGATCATTCTTCAAACTTAGCTAAATTCCTCCTTATGTTATCCACTCCTTCCTGGGTGTCCACTCTATTGCAGATTTTGGAATCAACTGCAAACAAGCAAACCTTATCAGACAGCCCTTCCACAATGTCACTAAAAAAATGTTAAAAAGAATTGGACCAAGGACAGATCCCTGTGGCATACCACTGGTAACCTCCTTCTCCTCCTGTACCCTTTGTCACCACCCACTCAACCACTTTCTAACCCAATCAGTAACTTTAGGGTCCATCTCTCATTTTGTTTATAAGTCATCTGTGTGGAACAGTGTCAAATGCTTCACTGAAATCTAAATACACCACATCTAGGGCTCTCCCTTGCTCCAACTCCCTGGTCACCCAAAGAAATCAATCCGATTTGTTTGACAAGACCTGCCTCTGGTGAATCCATGCTGCCTTGAATCCTGCAATCCATTGGACTCCAGAAACCTCACTATTCTCGTTTTTAGTAGCCTTTCCAATAATTTACTAACCACAGAGGTTAGACTAAATTGTCTGTAGTTCTCAGTGTCATCCCTACATCCGCTTTTGTTAAAGGGACCACTTCATCAGTTTCTGCATATTACTCGCCTGCACCCTTGAGTCTGACAATACCACTTTTGCCCTTCCTCCTCTCACTAACATATTTGTAAATGTCTTATCCCCTCATTTTATTGCATTAGCTATTTCTTCATCTTTTTGTACCTTTGCTTTCCTAACTACTTTGCTAGTTTCTCTAAGTTTTTCCAAATATCGATGCTTGTCTTCCTCCTTCTGTGATCTCTTATATTTCTTGAAGACTTCCCTCTTTTTCTTCATCTTTTTAGCTACTTCTTTTGAGAACCATAGCGGCCTTCTTTTCTTTTTACATTTATTTACCTTTGTAACAAAAAGCTTTGTTGCCCTTAAAATATCCCCTTTCAGTTTTGCCTACTGATTTTCTACATCCCCCCAGCTGTTCCTATCCTACTAATGACTCTTTGAGGTAGTGTTCCATATTGGCAAAGTTAGTTTTATTGAAGTCTCTCACTTTTGAATGGATTTTATCAGCCCTAGTCCTAATACTGAACCATACCATCTGGTGATCACTGGATGCGAGATGATCTCCCACTGTAACATCAGAAACACTTTCACTTTTGGTAAGCACTAAGTCCAGTATGGCCCCATCACATGTGGGTGCTGTTACTAGTTGCCTGAAGAGTTCTCCCTGTAGAGTGTCCTGGATCTCCTTACTTCTAGATGACACCACAGCAGGGATGTGCCAGTCCACATCCGGCATATTGAAATCACCTATCAGTAGCACTTCTCCTTTAATGGCAATACTGTGTATATCTTCTATTAAAATCTTTGTCCAGTTCTATGCCCTGTGAGGGGGATCTGTATATAACTCGCTCCAATGCAAATGGTTTCCCCTTACCTCTTACTAGTTTAACCCACAGTGTCTCCTCTCTTCCTTTTAAGCCCTGCAATTCTATAGCTTTTATATTAATATAATTAATATAAAATACTATAACTTCCATGTTTTCTTTAAAAATCTAGTTGTGGACATTTACACCAAGTCTAGGGTTTATCCTAGATTTATCATGTGTATCTCAGTATTTACACCCCTATTCTATAGCATAAAGGATACTCACACTTTATAGAATAATCCCCATATATGCATGTGGCAATGCACATTAACTACTTCTGAGTTTATAGAATTATCCTCCACGTGTAAAAAATGTTTATGAAATTATCTCCATACTTTATAAAATGCACACCTAAGCAAGTAAAATAAAGAGGAACTCATGAATGCCTTATAACAAGCGTAACCTTGTGTAGGAGCACTCTAAGGAATTAATTTATAACAGCAATTATTCATGCATTTTCTCTTTCTAAAATATTTGTAACTTCGATGCATAGCTGTCACACACAAGCTAGGTGGCTAGCTGTAAAATTATTTTCCACATATGGACAGCACTTTATGTATCCGATGGAAAAATGCTTCATTACGTCATAAGGTAGCATCTGGCTCATTTTTGAAAGAAACATTTATTGAAAATGAAATACGATTTGGAAGCCAGTCTTAACTTATAGTACAAATACCATACAGATCTATGTCATAGCTGACCTAGATGTGTTTGTTATTTGTGCTGTTGGTAAGTTATGTGTTCATAGACCTTGTCCGAAATTGTATTTCCACTGCGGACATTTTTGTCTTATTACTGCATGCCATTATCTCGCACAGCCAAATGAAATGAGTTATTGAAACCATAAGCTAAGAAAAATGTTTCTTCATTGTTTCTTGGGACTACTTATTTTTTCTTTTTTCTCCATCTGTTCTTCTCCATTTCTTATTATCTGTGTCTAATTGGAGCCTATTTCAACTGAATTAATAATACTGTAGAGTAAGGATGTCAGAGCAAGAGGACCTTCTTTCTCTGCAGTAGAAAAGAGTAAAACAAAAAGACGCAATGTAAAAATGTATATACAGCACTTAACAACAACAAATACTCCTTGATTTCAGTTGGCAAGTTAATTTGCCTTGGAAGCAGCTTGATATTTCTCAATACTGAATTAGGGCAATCCACGCCCTGTGGATATTTTCAACAGCAGGAGCAATGTTAGACATAGGGGGACCTAAGGCAGAAACTAAGAACTGACCCTAGCCAGTGCTGTTTGCTCTGAAGCTTTGCCTCACTCCTTCAGTTTTCTTAAGCAGAACTCTTGGGCAATTGCTTCTTTGCCATTCTAAAGATGACACTACCCTAAATGTACTGAAAACCAGACATGGAGAACGTCTGGTCTATGGGCCTAATGCAGACCATGGCTCAGTTGCATTTGGCCAATTTAATAAGTTAGAGGATAAATTCTTTTAGGAAATTTGTAATGTTAATTGTTAAGGTTATCAAATCTTTTGTAAACAAATTAGGCACCCTTACTGGAAGGGGGGAGCGGGGAGGAAGGGACACCTTAGTTCTAGGTTTGAGCAATCAGATGCGGAAGACAGAAGAGAAGTCATTACCCTGTCCCCCCCATCCCATGATGGCAAAAATATCACTTCCGAACAGAGACATCAACAGAGAAATAGAAACAGTGATGAGGTGAGGTCAGAGAGGCTGTTGTTGCCAAAAAAGCATCTTTCAGGAAATGGAAAAAAGAACCAAACGATGAAACCTGGAAACAGCACAAGCACTGGCAAGTCAAATGCAAGGCATTGATAAGGCAGGCAAAGGGAGAATTTGAGAAGAAGCTTACTGCGAAAGCAAAAACGTGAAATAAAGACTTTTTCAAGTACATTCGTAGCAAAAAACCTGTGAGAGAGTCAGTTGGTCCATTCGATGATAGAGGGGTTAAAGGGGCACTAAGAGGCGACAAGGCGATAGAGGAGAGACTGAATGAATTCTTTGCTTCGGTCTTTACTGAGGAAGATGTAGGGATGTTACCCATGACTGAAGTGGTATTTAAAGATGCGGAAGAATTGAAGGAAATATCGATACAACGGGAAGATGCATTACAACTATTAGATAAACTGAAGAGTACCAAATCACCTGAGCTGGATGGTATACATCCAAGGGTATTGAAAGAACTGAAATATGAGATTGCAGACCTGCTATTAGTAATCTGTGAATTTTCCTTAAAATCATCTGTAATACCTGAAGATTGGAGGATCGCCAATGTAACGCCAGTTTTTAAAAAGGGTTCCAGGGGTGATCCGGGAAACTACAGACCGGTGAGCCTGATGTCAGTACCAGGAAAAATGGTAGAAACCATCATAAAGAACAAAACTACTCAGCATGTAGATAGTCATGGCTTAATGGGAAATGATTCTTCCTACTTTTTGCAGTTGTTTGGATGTATTGAAAGAAAGTTATGGTTCAGAAGACTTATTTTGTTTTTAGTGCGTCTATGAACGAGTTTCCCCTGAAGAAACCTTTAGGTGAAACGCTCATGAACAGCGCGCTAGATGGCGTCAGGATTATGACATTCATCGATACTCAAGGATTTGGCGGGGCTCCTGTTTGATTGACTTGTGAGCCGTTTAAGAAAAGCTAAGTAACAGCGTTGCTGTCCTTTTTCAGAAGTCGCCAGCCTTGTTTGTTCTGGACTGCACAAGATATTCACATTTGTTTGATACAATTTTATAAAAAATCAGTGATGGAAAGGATGGTTGGAGGTCGTTGATGTATACAAGGGGTTTTGTTCAGTGAGCATTGAAATTAGCCATTGACAGCCCGAAGTTTCTGAGACCTCACGTTGCCACAACCACTGCTGTACAACTTGATATATTATATGATGATATAATGGCTTAAGACAAAATAAGTAATTTCTTATTTTCATCTTTACACTTTCTGGAACTAATTGAGAGTATATTTTTGATTATGCATGGCTTAATGGGAGACAGTCAACATGGCTTTAGGCAAGGAAGATCTTGTCTTACTAATCTGATATGTTTTTTTAAAGGTGTGAATAAACAGGTGGACAAAGGTGAGTTGGTTGATATAGTGTATTTGGACTTTCAGAAAGCCTTTGACAAGGTTCCTCATCAGAGACCTTTGGCAAAATGAAAGAGTCATGGGATAGGAGGCAGTATACTATTGTGGATCAGGAACTGGTTAAAAGATAGAAAATAGAGGGTAGGGCTAAATGGCCAATTTTCCCAATTGAGAAAGGTAAATAGTGGTGTAACCCTGGGATCTGTGCTGCGTCCACTGCTTTTTGACATATTCATAAATGACCTGGAAAAGGGGAATAACTATGGTTACACGATGCAAGGTTCCACATTAGGAACCACCACCCCGGAAAAAGATTTAGCCGTCATTGTGGATAACTTGTTAAAACCCTCGGCCCAGTGTGCAGCGGCGGCCAAGAAAGCAAATAGAATGCTAGGTATCATAAGGAAAGGAATGGAAAATAAAACAACAGATATTATAATGCCTCTATATCGTTCCATGGTGAGACCGCACCTTGAATATTGTGTGCAATTCTGGTCGCCGTATCTTAAAAAGGATATAGCGTTATTAGAAAAGGTTCAGAGAAGAGTCACCAAAATGGTAAAGGTGATGGAAGGATACTCCTATGAAGAAAGGCTAAAAAGGTTAGGGCTCTTTAACCTGGAAAAGAGATGGCTGAGGGGAGATATGATAGAAATCTATAAATTAATGAACGGAGTGGAACGGGTAAACGTAGATCGATTGTTTACGTTATCAGAATATAGAAAGACTAGGGGACATGCAATGAAGCTGCAGGGTAAACTATTTAAGACTAATAAAAGAAAATATTTTTTCACTCAACGTGTAATCAAACTCTGGAATTTGTTACCGGAGTATGTAGTAAATGCTGTTAGTGTAGCTGGGTTTAAAAAAGGTTTGGACAAGTTCCTGGAGGAAAGGTCCATAAACCATTATTAAGAAGGAACCCAGGATGTCAATGTTTGACCCAGTACAAGCATTGTGGAACCTGTGTCTTTTGGGGAAACTGCTAGGTACGTATGACCTAGATTGGCCACTGTTGGAAACAGGATACTGGGCTTGATGGACCTTGGTCTGACACAGTATGGCATATCTTATGTTCTTATGCATTTCCCCCATACTATGAAAAATATAAAGATAGTCAATGTAAATTCTAAAAACTGACATATTCAATTGACTTAATTGAAAATGAAAATCTTTTTCTTCCCCCTTTGTCCCCTTTGCTGGAATCAGGGACTAGAAGCTACCAAACAAGTGGGAGCTGGAGAAAACATCTCTAAAATTGAGGACAGTCCCTGAAAACTGGCGACCTCTGGCAACCTTATTAATTGTGGGGTCGATGTGGATTTCTGGAGTGCGGGTGGATAACGTAAGCTTTTATCTATGGAGTTTGTCATGAAATTGTGTTCCCATAGTACTCTAAGCTTGCTTATAGTAGCAATTAAGAACCTGCAGGTTGTGAAGGAAATTTTTGCTCTGTGTTTGGCACTTCCAGCAACCCCAGGATGAAATCATGATGGGAGCAGAGTAAGAACTCCTCTTACTCCTCTCACATCTCCCCGCTCTATTCTGCTATGAAATTATTGTGCTAAGAATGGAATAAGAATTGCTGATACATCTCTTGCTCAGTGCCCTACCCACCCTCCCTCCCAACTTAAACATGGTAGAACTGAAGCAAGAGTTCTGGCTGCATCTCCTTTCCCCCTATCAAGTCTTCCCCATGGTATACAGTACGTGGATATAACTTGTTATACCGCCCCTGATCTCTGGAAGGGGCGGTATAAAAAAGCACTGAAATAAATAAATAAATAAATAAATATAAGTCCGCATGGTGACAAGACAGCATATACTTATATGCATGCCACATGTAGGCATTTCCAGGGCTGAGACTGGGCAGAGCAGGGGCACAGTTATGATGCACAAATGTATTTTATTAAAGACATGAGACTGAGAGTAAAGTACACACACACACACACGCGCGCATACACATTTACACTTGCTTCGGAGGGTGTACATGTGTATGTCAACATTTATGTGCATCTGTGCTATCTTTATGAAACAGACTTCAAATAGGTGCCTTTCTGAAAATTTTAATAGATGCCCTGTTATGGAATTAGACCCTAAAGAAACAGTGCAAAGGGCATTGTTTTTGTAATACCAAAATGTGTTAGGGTCAGAGGGGGACACCCTCTAGTCAATGGGTTTCAAGGGTGACTCCCCTAATCAGCTAATGTGATCTTCTAAGAGTCTTATCATTGCTAATATGGTTTTCATCCTAAACGGTTTGTCTACCCCTGCTATTCATAAATTGATCATTGCAATTTATAGCACATTTAAAGGTTAATATTATAAACCTTTTTTGTGCATGTAGCACTGCTTTAAGCATATAATAGGTCTCTAATAAAGTTAGGTCACGTCTAAAAGTATATGAGGTGCAAGCCGGTGTGTACTTGTAGAGTAGACATTGTCAGGGGAGGAGTTTGGTTCAAGTGTGGGCAGAGTCATGATTTATACTTGTAATTTATAAAATGCATGCTTACATGCAAAGTAACTGCATAATATCTATGCCTTCAATCTAGGTGCAATTTCTGCAGGATTTGTGCTAGCAATTTGTAAGGAATCCACAGGAGAGCATTTAGTGTAAGCCCTAAGCAATTTGAGCCAAATGATTGGGTTAAGCAAATTACATCTTTCCTAATTGGGTTGACAGATGAATAATTTTGTCATAGTCTGTGCTGACCCCTGAGGCAGGCTTTACAGCCAAAACTTGGACAAGTTGGGTCCTTTGAATAAAATTGTTTCTTTGCAACTATTGCTGGTGTGGCTGTGTTTTCCTCGATAGATTCCAGTATTTGACTGCAGAGGTTCTCCTTTTTTCCTCCTTGCCTCCTAGTATTTTGTAAGGACAAGTAGGCGCACCTTTGTGTCTTTTTACAATTGTCTAAAAATAAGAGGCATCCTGCCCTATTAACCTAAGCACTCTGTTATAAAATTACCTCTTAAAGTTTAAAAATTCAGTACATTCAGATTCAAAAGGTCAAAATTTGCCAACTTTTATAAATTAAAGATATGCCTAGAAAAAATTTTAGTCATTTTTGGATTTTTCAAACTTTTTCCAGATTTATGTTCATTTCAGACATTCTTTTAAATTTTAATGCACAGAATTTTGAGCATGGGCATATCAATAGTTAGGATATTAATTCATAGGTTAACATATGTGAATCTCTGTTTTGCATAGGGACTCCGTATGGGTGTCATGACTGGGCCTAATTGAGGGGAACAACAGAGGCTATGAATGAACACCTTCACCTTCTCCTTTGGGTTCAGTCTTCTAGTACTCTGAAGCTGCCAGGACTTGAAGTACAAGGCTCATGAGGAAAAGGGATTGGACCCAGATGTTACGTGGAAGAAGAGCAGGAGAAGTAACAGGCAGAGAATAAAATCCAAATGACAGGCAGAAGCAGAGTCCAGGAACAGGCAGACGTCAAAGAAGGCATACTTTATCTTTATCTTTATTAAAATTTGATATACCGCTACAGCAGCGCATTGAATGGTGTACAATAAAATTTGATCAACACTACAATCCAGGAAAAAGAACGCCAAATTTAAGACAGGAAAGAGGGTTAGAAAAAAGTGAACAAATTAAAACACTAATAAATAACTCATAATAAGTTTGACACAACTGATGTTAACAATGTACAACAAATCATAACAAATCAAAAAGAAATTAACAATAATCAAACCAGGGCATACAGATACAAAGTACGTGGACATAGACAATACTTGGTTAGACATGTAGACAGGACCAGTCAAGGTGGGTCTTCAGAGGGAAGGTCAAAAGCTTTTTGGAATAGGTAGGTTTTTAGCAGAGATTTAAACTGAGGGAAGGATGGTTCTAGACGTAATGAAGTGGGAAGTGTATTCCAGAGTGAAGGGCCAAGGAAAAACCAAGCTGAATGCCGCGTCTGTTCTAGACGGGCTTGTGAGGGAGAAGGGAGAGATAAACGGTTTGTTTGAGTGGAGCGGAGCAACCGGTGAGGAGTATACCGTGAGATACAGTCAGCGAGATAGTGAGGGGTGCAGGTGTAAATAGCCCGGTGAAGAAGAATCAGAAATTTGTAGTGGTAGCGATATTGAAGAGGGAGCCAGTGCAATTGAAGCAGAATTGGAGTGATGTGATCATACTTACATATTACCAATTATCGAGCTGAAGTCAAATACCAAGAATCAACAGAGAACAAGGCGCTCATAGTTCCACGAGAATCCTATCTAAGGACAGGGAAGACTGGGCAGTCCAGGATATATAAACCATTAGTGGAAGCCCTCCTCAAGGCCAAATCAGTTCAAAGGATCTTATGAAGAGACCAATTGGGTGTTGCAGGAGTATACAACCATTCCACTCGATTCATTATTTTATAGATCTCTATCATATCTCCCCTCAGACATCTTTTTCCAAGTTAGAGCCCCAACATTCGAAGTCTCTCCTCGTAGGGGTTTCCTTCCATCCACTTTACCATTTTGGTGACTCTTCTCTCTACCTTTTCTAATTCTGCTATACAGAGGTATTATAATATCCTTGATTTTATTCTCCAATCCTTTTCTTATGATTCCTAGCATTTTGTTTGTTTTCTTGACTGCTGCAGCACATGGGGCAGAGGGTTTCAATGTATTATCCATGATGATGCCTAGATCCTTTTCCTGTGTGGTTATTCCTAACGTGGAACATAGCATTGTGTAACTGTCATTTGGATTGTTCTTTCCTAGGTGCATAACTTTGCACTTGTCCACATTGAATTTCATCTGCTATTTGGATGCCAAATCTCCCAATTTTTCAAGGTCCTCTTGCAATTTTTCACAACCCTCTTGTGTTTTAACAATTTTGAATAATTTTGTGTCATCTGCAAATTTGATCACCTCACTCATTATTCCTATTTCCAGGTCATTTATAAATACGTTAAAAATCAGCAGGCCCAGCACAGATCCCTGAGTACTCCACTATTTACCTTTCTTCATTGAGAAAATTGGCTATTTAGCCCTACTCTCTGTTTTCTATCTTTTAACCATTTCCAAATTGCAATATTCAATATTCAAAGCTCATCAAGTCGGTCAACACAGTATCACATTTTGAACCATCCAAATTCACTTTGGTTCTGTGTCAGTATCCAACTTTCAATATTTGCTTACTCACCAACTTGTCTCACATGATGCATACTACTCCAAGTATCATGGATGAGAGTACTGATCAAAACATGGCATTATTGATGAGTATTGAATAGTGAATATTGGAATACAGACTCTCTTCCCAAGGACTGCAGATAAGCAGTCTCATGTTTTGATGAAGGGTACACTGAATCTTTCTGTGTGCTGATAAGTTTTAATGTTAGCATAGATTCTCAAGAGCACAGATGTCTCTCTCCATACAAAGATTTGGCTTGTTCGAGCCATGGTATTTTCAATAACGTCATATGGATGTGAAAGTTGGACAGTGAAAAAGACAGGAAGAAAATCGATGCCTTTGAATTATGGTGCTGGTGACGCATACTGTGTATACCATGGACTGCCTGAAGAACAACCAGTCAGTACTAGAGGAGATCAAACCTAAGCTTTCTTTAGAAGCTCAGATGAGAAGACTTTGACTTTCATACTTTGCACTCATGCCACAAAAGTCTGGAAGTATTTCTCTTTACCAACTTTAAAGCAGATTGAAAATATAATCAGCACACTTAATACAAGAACTTCACCAGCTGACCCATGTCCAGTAGAATGGATTAAAAGTACTAAAAATTATATTAGCTTTCACATTGTAAATTTTGTAAATATTTAAAACAAGGTTACTTAGCACCTATACTAAAGAGTGCTATAATTTGACCAGTCTATAAAGGGAAATCACTGGACATCACCGACCCTAAGTCATACTGTCCTATTTCGAGTTTACCATTTATCTCAAAAATTATAGAAAAAGTGGTACAAAATCAGCTGCAAGATCATATTGACTCGTATGCCCCTTTGGATATACATCAGCATGGATTTAAACCTAATCACAATGTGGAAACTCTACTTATTTCTCTCTTTGATAATCTTTTAACAGGCCTTGAAAAAAATAAGTTATTTCTGTTAATTTTCATCGATGTCTCAGCAGCATTTGATACTGTGTCTCACACAATAATGTTACAACGTCTACAAGATATTGGCTTATGCAACAATACATTAAAATGGTTTGCCTCTTATCTAACCCATCGTATGCAGTTTGTAAAATATGGTGACAAAAAATCCTCTCAATTTTCGATTGGACAAGGCATACCTCAAGGTTCAGTTTTATCATCTATTCTCTTTAATATTTATATTCAACCCATATGTCAAAGTAGTAATCTTCATGAAATTAATTATCATTTATATGCTGATGACATTATGGTTTATACTATAATTGACCAAAATACCTTTGATATAACAAAAATTAATAACTGTTTGGCTAATATGAATGCTTGGCTTAATAACAACAACTTAAAAATAAATTCTGACAAAACAGAAGCAATGTTCATATCTAAATGCAAGTCCTTAAAACTACCAATTGAAATTAATTTATTAAATAAAGAAATAAAACTTAAAGATGAAGTAAGATATTTAGGTGTAACATTAGATAAATATTTAAATTTAAAATCTCATATAAACAAAATTGCGTCAAAAGCATACCATTGTTTAAAGATTATAAGAAGACTAAAACCAATACTAAATACAAATCACTTTCACACGGTATGTCAGGCAGTCATAACACCTCTACTTGATTTTGGAAACATCTTGTATCAAGGTCTTCCTAAACACTCTATCCATCCTCTCCAATTGGTTCAGAATATCACTGTGCGTATTATAATTGGTTCTAAAAAATTTGAACACATAACTCCTGTCCTCAAAAATTTACATTTCCTTCCGGTTATTGCAAGAGCAAAATATAAAAACCTAATGACTATTTTCAAAATTTTTCACCAATTCTCAGCGGATATTCTGCAATCTATAATTTCAAAAGACAAGAGCATAAGACCAAGACGATCTCAAAATATCAATAAACTTAATACTCCTTTGAACTTCAACAAATCAAAACAAATGACTTCTAAAAGAGCATTTTCCTTTATGGCACCAGAATTATGGAATTCTATTCCTGAAAACTTAAGAACTCAGGAAGACATTAAGGACTTTCGCAAATCTTTAAAGACTTATTTATTTATAAAATTATTTGGTGAAATAACTTAAATTTACCAATATGTATATTTAACTTCACTATGATATAGTATTATAACATACTGTTTTGTTTTGTATTTATATTGTAATGTATCATTTTTGTTTTCCCATACCCTTAGTATGTAAACCTTTGTTGTCTTGTCAACCACTTTGATTTTTATTTATTATTTATTTACTACAATCTCTTTTATACTGCGCTATTCGGCATCAATGTGGTTTACATGAAACATAAATTCACCAGAACAACAAGCTGTTCTGTGTTTACAGAGAACAGGTAATCGGAACTTGGATAACATAGGGGTAACTATTTACATACAGGCGTCGAGACAGTACATGTTACACAGAGCTCAGTAATCATGGATAGCTTCCTGGGAAGGTTGGTGTAGCTAGCTGGGAATGTTGTGTAGCTACATTCCCTGGGAGTAGTGGCTTGACGTGTTGTTGTCCGGGTAGTATTTGAGGAAGAGGTGATGCTTGAGTGCCTGATTGAAGGATAAAGTGGTATACAAAACTGGTTAAATAAATAAATAAATAAGTACTGTGTATATCATGGACTGCCTGAAGAACAACCAGTCAGTACTAGAGGAGATCAACCTAAGCTTTCTTTAGAAGCTCAGATGAGAAGATTTTGACTTTCATACTTTGGACACATCATGCGAAGAGAGAGATCATTAGAGAAAGACATCGTGCTTGGCAAAGTAGAAGGTCAACGCAAAAGAGAAAGGTCAGCAATGAGATGGATTGATACTATAACAGCAGCTCTGGGTGCCACTCTGTCAACAATGTGAGCTGTCTTACTGACTACTGAACATATTTTAGGTCAACTATCCAGAGGGTTGCTATGAGTTGACACCGACTCGAGGGCACTTAACAACAACAACAATTTTCATAAAAAGAGAAAAATAGACCTATGTGTGTCCTGAAGTATTATCCTCATAACTTATCCACTCTTTAGTCACCTCCCATATAAACTACTGCAACCTCCTCCATGCAGGTCTCCCTCTGAATCAACTCTCTTCCGTTCAATCTGTTCAAAACTCAGTTGCGTGGCTAATCTTCCACCAGCCTCATTATGCCCACTTAACCCCTCTCCTCAAGTCACTTCACTAGCTCCCCATTAATTTCCATATCCAGTTCAAATTTCTACTGACCCATAAATGCACTCATTCTGCTGCTCCTCACTACTTTTCCTCTCTTATCTCTCCCTACCCCCCTCCTCGGGACCTCCGCTCTTCTGGCATATCCCTTCTATATGTGCTCTTCTCTACTACTGCCAACTCTGGACTTCGATCCTTCCACTTTGCTGCCCCTTATGCCTCAAACAAACTACCTGAGTCTGTGCATCAGGCTTCATCTCTGTCCCTTTTCAAATCCAGGCTAAAAACTCATCTCTTCAATGTGGCTTTTGGATCCTGATCCGCTTCGACTCTTACTTGCTTCCTTACCATTCCCCTTGACATTTCTTTGTCTTCAGCTGTTTGTGTTGACTGTCCTAACTAGATGTAAGCTGTGATGAGCAGGGACTGTTTTTTACGTATGTCTGTTCAGCACTGCATATGCCTTGTAGCACTATACAAATGATCAGTAGTAGTAGTCACTATAGGTCCAATAAAAAAAGTGTTATAAGATTATATTTTGGGTGTTCTTAAGAGCCCAATTTTACATATATATATCTTTGGAATATTATTCTGAATGGGCTCACACCTACACTAAAGGCACATTGATATGGTTCTGTAGGAGATGTGGCATCATGAATGTATGTGCACAGGTGGGCACATCTGGATTTGCCTCAAACAGAACTTACATGTTCATGATACATGTGTGTGGTCTAAAATATGCACATGTGCAAATACAGTTGCCCATTGCTCACATGATATTTTCCACATCTAAAGGTATACCACCTTTGCAGGCAGGATGTACATCATCATGTATTTTCGAACAAGGCTAAATGCCTTTGTTGTCAGTAGCCTTTTGGTTTTTCCATGTGTAAGCCCCACCTTTTCACAGTGTGTGCCTGTGCATATTGCCATTGCATGTTTTTACAAAGTAGGTGATGTGAAAGATTATAGATACGTCAATTTTAGAGGGAACATATATGCATACATCTTCTCTTCTAAAATTGACATGGATTTTCTGATGTCTTTACTTTCATGAGCCATCTGTCCTTAAATAGCCTTTCTAATATATGCCTTTACAGAAATAATAGTTGGAGGGGTGAAATCATCAAAAATTGTCCATGTTGGATCAATCTCCTTGGGTGCTTTTTGCCTGTGACATTTACAAGAATATACAAACCAAAGCTATGCAGGAATGATTTATTATGTATGGCTTATTAGGATTTGATACACCACCTTTCTAACTGTAAAGTGGTTTACAATCAGGTAATATCAGAAAGTTGAAAAGAACTTTGCATTGTGACAGAAAAGAGTGGAAACATAGGGTGAAGGACCGAATAAGCAAATGTTCAGACATGCTGACTGTCAATCCAATTTAGCACTCATTATCCTCCAAATGCCATGGTAAATAGGTGCATTTATAAGGCTGCTTTAAATTACTTACAGGAAGATTCAACATAGAGAGATGATGGGAACTCATTCCAGAAGTTAGGGGCCTTGAAGCAAAAAAAGGAAGATTGTCTTGTTGATTCTAAGCTTGCATATGAGACTTGAGGAACAGGCAGTTCTCATGGGCTTAGCAAAGGTAATGGCATAGGATATATGGAGTAATTAATAAAGAGAGGTAAGTGGGAAAACCAAAATAAAAGGCTTTATGTGCTAAAATCAAAACCTTAAATTGCATAGAAAGAAAACTGGAAGCCAATGGCATTTAAATAGTAGACAAATTGCTTGGTTGTATCTGCAAGCGTATGATTAGGTCCTGATTGCTATATTTTGAATGGTCTGAAGATGCTTTAGATCAATTGATCAGATTCCACTGTACTGTATATGATGTTACAATCATTAAGGCGAAGTTTGAATATTGCATGTATTAGAGTACTTTGAGTCTTTAGGTTGAGGAACAGATTAATAGTGCTATATTGACAGAGGTCTAGAAATGTAGATCTGATGATTGCAGAGACCTGTTTTTTAAAAATGAGCTCTGAATCAATGAGGATACCAAGGTATTTGAATGAGTCTGCAAGCTTAATGGGAGAGCCTAATAGTGCTGGAAATAGGGTAGATTGAGTGGATGAATCAATAATCCATGTGGCTGTGGCTTTTGGCAGTGCTCAGTTTAAGACAGTTGGCAGATTTGTTTTGATTATTGCCTCTGGAAAAATTACTTATGGAGATTTACATCTGCTTTCTCTATGGGCAGTTTTTCAGATTATACAAGACAGTAGCAATGTGTATAAGCATAAGAAAATGTGGAGTTATTTTTGGTTTATTTGGCTTTTTTCCCAGATTTTTGGGTGCTTTTCAGTTTGTTTCATATATTTGTTTTAGTAACCTTTTTACTTGTGTTATAACTTTTTACATATGCAAATCAATTGCAAGTGCATTCATTTGTAGGTTAATATTCATTGATTCTGAACACACAGGGCCAGCACTACCATTAGGAAAAACAGGCGGCCGCCTTGAGCACCGGCCCTCTGGGGGCACCCACTGCCACTGATGTCACCCCTCACTGGGACCTACAGCGCTGGCAATGGCTTGAAACAGCCCCTGCAGTGCTTACCTTCAAACATCGGTGCCACAGGGCTGTTTGCTTCCACCCCAAGCAGATGCTGACTTCCTGTTTGCATGGGGAAAGAAGCGACATCTTTATGTAACCTCCCCTGGTTCCTCTAGTGGCAGACAAGTTTTGCCATGGATTGAGATTGCAACAATTTCTCTCCTACTCTTTCACTCAGCCATCACACACATCCGTATTTCTGTCTAAAGAAACTACTTGGAGAGTGGAAAGTGTTGTGTGAGAGTATGGGCTGGCTAAGTTTTGGGCATCATGGATAGAACTTCAAAGGAATATCAAAATAGCTTTCAGGATATGGTGGTAGGATGGTGCATTGGGAACCTCAATATGGGAATCTTCTACCTCTTGTATAACCACCAAGTAGTGAAATTGGGATCACAGACACAAATACTTAAATGATACAATTTGTGTTACCAAGAACTGTGTATCTGCTGAACAGAGAACTGAAACCATATACTTTATTAGTTGGACATTTTTTTCACATTACAGAGAATTAACCCAGTTCAGCATCAGAATTTCTTTGAATATATGTGCCAAGGGCCTTGAAGTGATTTCCCTTCCCCCTGTTGAGTATCTGCCCCCTGTAGATAATATCTGAAGCTATAACTGTTGTTAAGTTTTTTAAATCTAGTATGGTACATAGCTCAGTAGGAAGACAATTCCATAGAGAGGGAGCTATGGCAGAAAAAGCTGAACGCCTAGTAGACTCGTATTTAATGGTACTTGAAGATGGAATAGCTAAATGGAAACCATGCAAGGACCGCAAAGCTCTGGCTGTGGCATAAAGAGTTATCAAAGACAATAAATAATCTGGTGCTAAATCATGAATTGCTTTAAATGTAAAAAGCAGTAGCTTATAATAAAGCCATTTGGTAATCAGGAGCCAATGATACTTTACAAGCAGTGGTGTAATGTGATCATAGCGGTGCACACGGGCTAGCGTGCACATTGCCACATTCTACATTATTCATAAATGCTGAAGTTGGTAACGTGGTAAACCTACGTAGATAATAATGCAGTAATCCAATATGGATAACACAGTATGGATTATTACTTTCATCTGCGCAGTCGGTTCCAAGAAAGGTTGAATAGCTCTGAATCGATGAAGTGCACAAAATGTTGACTTTAATACACGAGATATTTGAGGTGAAAAAGACAAATTGGAATCAAGTATTACACCTTAGTATTTAAGTGTCATCTGTAATGTTAATGGAACTCCTTCTATAAAAAGGGCAGGACCAGTACCTTCTGTGGAGTCTAGCAACCACATTGCCACAGATTTACTTGGGTTATTACGTAGCCAAATGGTGACTTGTGCTAAACAGAAATTTATTTCTAACATGTCTGGAGTATCTAAGTCCATAGGATATAATAATAAGATATCATCTGCATGCATAAAAGCAGTAATCCCTAAACTCTGGATTAATGTAGCCAATGGGCTTAAAAAAGATATCAAACAACAACAGTGACAATATAGAACCTTGAGGTACTCCACATGTAAGATCATACGCAGAGGAAGTATTATTTGCAGTCTGAACCTGATAAGAGCACCTCTGTAGAAAGGAGTAGAACCAGCTAAGTGGATGGTCCCGGAGGCCTATGTCAAAAAGTCAAGTCATAAGAAGATTATGGTTAACAAGATTGAAAGCTGCCGACAAATCTAAGGAAACTGCCAGCAGTGCCTTTCCCTGATCCCAGGTTTTATGTACATTGTTTAGTAAGGCTACTAGGATTGTTTCTGTGCTAGGTTGAGGTCAAAATCCAGACTGCCTAGGATGTAAAGCATGTACTTGTTCCACATGGAAGGACAGTTGCTGGAATACCAGGGATTTCCATGAGGGTCTTTGATAACCAGTCTTACTATTGCCTTTCTCCATATAGAGGGTACCACTCCTAACCTTAAACTACTATTGAGAAGTCCAAGCAAAACAGGCAGAAGCCCTAAGGATTCCACCTGTATTCAGGACAAAGGACATGAATCCAAAAGACATGTGGTTTTTCGAATGCCTTGCAGCAGTCGAGACAGATCTGATTTAGTAATAATATAGTTTAGATATTGACTCATAGAACTATAAACATCATGCAATGAAAAAGAAAGTTAAACTGGGAGTTTCCTGTAGTTGAGATTTTTTTTGTGAGAAGAATGAGGGCAGTTCTTCTACTGACAGCCCCCGCCAAATAAATTGGGTATCTGATAAATTCTGGGATTCAAGTTGATCTACCACTGCAAAAGGAGCATAACTTGAATTGGGGAAAGCCTCAGTCATTTTGGAATAATACTTCTTTTTAGCCTGAGTAATTTGAGTATGATAATAAGCATAAGTACTTTGGAAATGGTGTAATGCCAACGAGGATTTATCCTTATGCCATTTCCTTTCCGCAGCTTTAGTTTGACTTCTGAGCAGGCGGAGACCTTCATGGAACCATTTAAAAGAACAGCGTACAGGCTGCATATGCTCTCTGTAAGGAGCCATAGCATCCAGTGCTGAATGCAATATAGTGTCCCTCAGCATTGATCAAAAGTGTAAAGAGGTCAGCTGATGAACAGGGATTGTCTCTTACCTGTATCTGTACAGCACTGCATATGCCTTGTAGCACTAAACAAATGATACGTAGTAGCAGTAGTAGTAGAAGTAGACAAGTGTAAGTATCTACTACCAGTACTACTGATCGTTTGTATGGTGCTTCAAGGCATATGCAGTGCTGTACAGATACAGGTAAGAGACAGTCCCTGTTCATCAGGACTTACACCTTCATAAAGACAGACAACACAACAACTGGGGCAAGAATATATCTAGGAGAATGATAAGGAAACACTTAGTTGGAGAGCAGGATTAGGATCAGGTGAGGTTTTTTTTTAACTTACACTTTATTGTCATTTTCAACCACGCTTCGTAACAACAAGTGTGATTACAATTACATCAACGTTTTACAGATATAAAAACCTCTAACCTTCACTGAACATTTGCCTCCTCCATCCTCTCACTTAACTTCGGGTACCCCCTTCTGTTATCCTTTGGCTCTGGGCATGCCACCCCCCTCCCTCCCCACCTCCCCCCCCACCCCCCACCTACCATTATGCAACATTATGGAAATTAAGCCCATGACTCGAATCCTGCTCATTCACCCCATCCGCACCAAACTCCCACCTTTACATTCGGCTTCTCCTCCCTTCCATTTTCCCTCCCATAACCATCTCCACACCCACTCCCATTGTTTCGCCATTCTTTCCACTCTACCTTTCTTCTCCCCTGTTATTTTATACATAAGATAGATTTCTGACAAACGTTTAGCATAACTTGACATGGATGGTAGGCACCTTCTGTTCCAATACCATGCTATTTCACACTGGGCTGTCGCTATGCAGTACCAAATGGTGCTCCACTCTCCTTCCCACTTCCCATCTCTCTTCTGCAGGAGACACACCTCCAGCATAAGGGCCAAGCGCGATCCCATAATGAGGGTAATATTATCCCCAATATTTCCCCAATACTGTTTGGACGACCGGACAAGACCACCACATATGCATCCAGGTGCCCCCTGCTCCACAATTTTGCCAACATTCATCCGTCTGCCTTACACCCGCTTTATACAATCGCTCCGGTATAAGATACCACCTACCAACACTTTAAACCCATTCTCTCTCAATGACGTAGCTATGGAGAATTTAGCTATTCCCAATGCTACTCCCTCCCAATCCACCACCTCCCAGTGCATCCCAAATCTCTCTCCCACGCTTCCATATAGTTCGGTTTCTCCCCTCCCCTCTCATTAACCCCCTATACAATCTAGACAGCATTTCCTTCTGTCCCAAGGATCCCAGACAGGACCCTTCAAACCAACCAACTTCTCCCCAAAAATCCTGCTATCTCTTCCTCTCCCAAATCACTGAACCAATTTGAGCATAAGCATACCGGTCTGTTTCCCGCAAATTATACAAGTCTTGGAGACCCTCTAATTCCCTTACCTCTTTCCCTACTAGTATCTGTGACACTTGACTTAGGCCCTGCTCTGCCCATCAGCGCAGGATTGTTTTACTTGGGCCCATTCCCTCTTTGCAGCATGTGGCCAGGGACATTGTGTGGAATCACCTCTTATCCCCCACCAACCTTTGTCTATTATGTTGCCACATATTAAAGGTATGCTCCACAAATGGATTCTCTCCCCTCTCTCCCTCCCCTCCCCCCATACTGCCCTTTCCAATGCTCCGGGGCCAAATCCCACTGCTTCCATCCTAACCCATTGTTTGTCTGGTTCCCGTAGCCATGAATACACTGCCCGCAGCTGGGATGCTTTATAATACAGTAGGAAATTGGGCACCCCCATCCTTCCCTCCGCCCCATGAGCTTGCAATGTCCTGGCTGCCACCCTGGGCCGTTTGCTCCCCCCCCCCCCCAGATAAATCCCTCTACCTGTCTTTGAACTTTCCTCAATACGTTTCTCAGTAACCCTATTGGTAAGACTTGGAAATAAAACAAAAACTGTGGGAGTAGCATCATTTTGACTATCGCCATCCGCCCAAACCAAGAATAGAAACCCCTTCTCCACCCCCGCAGCTGCATCTCCATTTGCCCTTAGAGCTTTTTATAATTCAAGTCAAATAATTCATCCAATTCCCTCCCTATCTGCACCCCCAGATACCTAATGGACCGCTTTGCCCACTTAAAAGGGAAATTCCGTTGCAACTCCTCTGGGATTTCCTCCTCCCCTGCCATATTCAATATTTCTGATTTCCCCCAATTGATCCGAAATCCTGCCAAATCCCCATAAGCCTGCATCTCTCTCATAATTGTGGGCAATGTTTCTCCTGGCCTTGTAATCGTTAACAAGATATCATCCGCAAAAGCGACATGCGTATTCTTGTTGCCCCACCCTTACCCCCTGGATATCCTGGCACCTCCTTATCTGCACTGCCTTGGGCTCTAGAGAGAGCGCAAAAATCAGCAGCAAGAGAGGGCACCCCTGCCTCATCCCCCTCCCCAGAGGTAAAAATGCATTTATTGTCCGTTAGAGTGTACCTTTGAGCTGTGGAGTTGTAGTTATCGTGCTTGAGTCCACTGTCCCTGAAGAAGCCTATTAGGCGAAACAAAAGCTTTTGTTGGACTTTTAAGAACTTTCTCGGCATTGACTCTGCTTCTCCAAATTGAGGCTATTGGATTCTATATTAAGGAATTGAAAAAGTTTGTGCGGTCTTGATGACAAGCGTGTGCGGGAGATTTCAGCAGAACCTTAAGTTGAGTATGCTATTTACATTTTTAATGTTATCATAACTTACTTTGAAAGGTTCTCCTTATCTTTTGTAGGTCACGGAGCCTCGTGTGAGGCCTGCTAGCACCCGTATTGGGCATTCCGTGCACACTTTTCAGTTGTGTGATTAAGATAATGAACTTCTTTGAAATCCCGAAAAAGTACTTTTAGGTGATTTTTAATTAGGTTTAATTCGATTATAGATAATTGGTGTAATTAAATTGATATAATAAAAAGTGAAAGGCTTTTTGGCCCGTGATGTTGAATTTTCCATCTAACCCTATGGTGACTCGATTCGCCAAGTGAAGGGTAAGATTTCTCTGAGGCCTGTTTGCCTTTGTTAAATTAGTGATTTACTTCAATGTTGGAATATTAAGGAACGTTGGGGTTAAGGAAGGTTGGCGTCTGTTTTAATATTACAGCCCTGTAAACCATGTAAATGCCTCTAACTGGGATAGTCAATGGCGTTAACATGGTTAGCGGCGCTGAATATCCCTGATCTTCTCCCCTACATGCCCCGCTGCTAACAGCTTAACATCGGGGCATGTCGTGGGTGTTTCATGGAGGAGTGGAGGTGGCAACAGTTGATAACTGGGCAGCAGCAATATTGCATGTTTCCCAGTTAGTGACCTGTGGCTAAAAGATAGGCGAAGCAAAGGTTCACCCATCTTTTAGCCGCAGGAGCTAACTGGGCAGCATGCAATATCATTGCTGTCCGGTTAGCTACTGCAGCTGGGAGGCTATGCAACAAACCCAGATATTCAATGCCAGGGCCGCATATGGCCCCAGTAGTGAATATCCGGGGTTAAGAGTCGGTGCAGAAGGCTATGCGCCATAGCAGCGCATAGCTAACCTAGATGAATATTCGGCCTTAGATGTCTACAATTGTGTACACAGTCATCTAATTCAGAGAGATGTCTCCAGAAGCATTTTAAAACCTGGCTCTGCAGATGTCACCAGCGCCAAGGATGTCCAAGCCATGAAGGGGGTGTGGCAAAGGCATGTTTGGGGCATTTTCAAGAACTTGGATGTCTTTGCCCAATTTAAGAAATGCACCGCAATTCCTGAGAAGCATGAAAGGTAACACCTGCTCCAGGCATGAATAGACATCAGAAAAGAGTTCATTTTGCCAGATGATGTGGAGAAGGGCGTACACTCACATCCACTATATTTTCTATGTTGCTAATGAACACTGAAGGGGAATGAGGGCTTTTGTTTTCATTTTGCCACACCAATAGATGTCCTTATTTGTAAACTAGCATGTGATAGATGTCCCCGCTCCATTTTTGCAGTGGGGACATCTATGTGGACGCCGGTATAGACATCCACATGGGAGACATCTCTGTTTCTATAATCAGACCTGAACATAGACGTTCCTAGCATTTGTCTGCATGTTTTGCCCTGGGTGTCCCAGATTGAACTTGGACTACCTTTCTAAAGCCATTTACTGTAAATTATGATGCACTAATCTTACATTATGGTTATTTGAATTTCAAGCACTACTCTTTAAATACCTGGCAACTGAAATGCTTTATTATTTGAGTTTGACAAAAAATATAAAGTAAAACATCATACATTTTTGACCTTTTGTGGCCAGACAAATTGAAGGGGAGGGGAACCCGCAATGCTGATCCATAAGGCCTGTATGACTGTGGCACTGGCGACAAGCAACCCCACCTTCCTATTGGGAGAGGTGCAATTGCCTTCATCAGCTTATGCTAATGGAATAGCAGGCCGCTAAGGGTTCTCTGAATTCTGAGGGGTTTATATTGATACCTTGACATCCCGCGCTCAAAATGAGCTTTGTTCCCCTTAGATCCACGTGGCGCCCCCCCCCCCCATGTCTCAACGGTAGTGAGGGAGGGGGCGTGGGCTGGCTGGGGAACCAGGAGTGCGGAACTCTAAAGGATGTGTGTGGGATGAATGTGCATGACTATAGAGATACGGGGAGAAGGGAAGGGTAGGGACAAAGTTGGAAGAGCAGGGGGGTGGGATGATAGGTGGGTTAACAGGATTCATGTTACAAACAGGATACAGCACAGGGCGTATGTAAGAGTAAGCCCAGCAACCTGAAAATTGGAGCTCTCTCACAAGCATGTTGGACAATATATCCTGCAGAATATGGAAGTGGGAGATTAAAGGGGGGAGGGGAACAAAGAAAAAGCTGAAAATCTTTTTTGATCAGCAACTGTCATTCAGTGAAAAAATCTCTTGTTTAATTGTAATGTTAAGATACTTTCTTTATTCAATAAAAAATTACTTGCAAAAAAAATGACCAGTACCTAAAAATGTATTCAGGACATACTTTTTGCCCATATTTCCATAGAAAATAGATTTGAAAAGAATATATACATAGTGATGCTGGAAAAATAGCAGATCAAGTTCAGATGAAATTTTGGAATGTTAATCTCTTTTGCAGCTGCTATTTTTGTTTTTATGGTATTGTTACAGCTGTCTTTAATTTCTCTTAAGAAACATTAAACCTTTAGGAGCATTCTCCAGAGAATGACCACGGTACAGATAATTGGTTTCATTGCAATCCAGGTTATGAATATCATTTTTCAGTTGTTACAGATCTAACTGTGTACAGAGTTTGATGTTATTTTATTTATTTCAGCTACCAGAATAAAAGGAAAAATCGCCATCAGTTGAAGAATAATAGTACCTTAATCTTTGTTACACAACAGTTTCTGATGCCTGAAAATATTTAGGAGGTAGTTACTAATGTGTGTTAAGGGAATAGTGCATGATATTGGCCCCTGCAAAATGCAATGTGTGTCTTTGAGTCAATGCTGACTCCTGGCAACCCAGCAGCTCCTGGGTTTTCTTGGCAGTGGTACTGGAAGTAGATTGCCAGGTCTTTCCTCTGAGGCAATGGAGGGTTAATTGACTTGCCTAAAGCCACAAGGGGTGCCAGTGGAAATCAAACCTTGGCCTCTTAGTTACCAAGCCACTGATCTAACCACTATACTCCTCCACTCCTATTGGCTCCCTGAATGTACATTAAATGGCAATATCATGCATTATTGTACCATGGTGCACGTGTAGGCCTGGTCCTTGGGTTCCGCTCCTGTTTTTTCTCAAAAAATGCTTAGGTAACAGGGCCCATAATGTCATTTCAAAGCTTTTTTAAAGGAGCCATGGTTTTAGTATAGCCACATAGTTCCCTTCCATAAAGACAAGACCTGACCAACTCGGACCTCTGTCAAATGCCCATGGGTCCCTGTCACGTGTTCGGATCCCCTTGGATCTTCAATCTCTCTCATTTCTTCCATTCAGCCAAGACTTCCATCCCCTGGAGGACCCTCCAAAATGCCATTTTAGTACACACATCCATCCTCAGGTCATCCCCAGACTCTATCCTCCTGGAATAAACCCCCACTTGCCCTTTATCCCCAAAGAATTTTCAACATCTCACATGTCCTGTGGGCCTACCTTAAGATGTCCCAAGAGGTCTAGGGTAATGGTACAGGAGTAACCCCAGTCACTCCTTCCTTCTCCAGCATTGGGTTCAAATGGTACTGACTGATCACTGGCAGTAGTCTATGGTGCTACCACTAAGTAGTTAAGTTGCCGTATAACGGCAAAATGCTCTTATAGGGTAGCTTGACCCCTAACAGTAGTCCATTAGACAGGAACCAGCCCCTTTAAGAAGACTTCCCAGGAGAAATGGGCTGTATATAATAGCCCAATCCCCGTAGGGAGCAGAATAATGCAACTGGAGAGGTTGACTGCAAGTTGTGTTATTTCTTTATTGCGAGATTCACTAACATTCAATAATGGAAAGTGACTCCCAGAGTAATTAAACTGTGGTAAAATGCAACATTTTACTGCAGCTTGGCAGCTGTCCTCCTTAATCATTTATATTTTAACCATACTACTTATGGCTAACCCGTATTTTAATTATTTTAATGCCACATGATCTGATGCACACTTAGAGGCTGTTAAGAAACATGGATAATGAAAAGTGTTTAGAATCAACTAATATACCCGTTCAGAATATGTAATCACTGAGAGTGCAATACCAGTAAATTGCACATAACTAATCATTATCATTATAGGGGCATCTTTCAAAACACATCCAAGCTAATTTTCAAAAGGAAACTCCTAATGGAGAGACCTAGGAGAAAATGGTGGCCATGTTATAATTCCCAAAAACCTAGAAAGCTGTCACTCAAGTAAGAAAAAGCTGCAATTACCTAGGGAACTGAGCTAGGATGTGGAGCTGGAAATCCCTATAGAAGGAGCTGCGAAAACAGAGCCACCTGGGGAGCAGAAGCAGGAGGCAATGTCATGGTTTACATGTTGTGTTACTTTTAGTTGGTGTAAACCATGACATTGCCTTGGTGTAAACCATGACAGATCTTTCAGCATTTCGAAAAGATCTTAAAACTCACCTATTTAAAGAGTACTTTGGAGACTCATTCCCAATTGATGAAATATTTCCCACTTAAACTCATGTATACTCATATTCATTAATTCACAACTTACCTTTTCCTTTTTATTATTCTATCTTACAATACCCAATACTCCACATTATCACGTTTACTCTTTACACTAATAATTCTAGTGAACTACAATACATTTTTCCTTGCTCAGATAAGATGATAACATTTTTGAAATTTGTAAATATTTAAATCTGTATATATGTTTAAACTATCTATATACCTAATCAGTATTTACTCAGCATTGTAACCCTCAAATTACCATTTTTATTATATACAATTTAATGTTCACTGTAATTTCAATTGTTTGAATAAGTTTCAATGTAATGTTCAAGTTTTGTTCTATGTAAACCGCTTTGATTTTTCTGAAAGGCGGTATATAAAACCGTTCAATAAAAATAAATAAATAAATAAATAAATGGTTGCAGTTGCTAGAAGCCAAGGTTAAGCATTACTCTTTTTCTTTTGATAATTATTATAGCTCTTTATAAAAAGGACTCTTCCTCTCAATGATTAGGAGGCAGTATACCATTATGGATTAGGAACTGCTTAAAAGATAGAAAACAGAGAGTAGGGCTAAATGGACAATTTTGTCAATGGAAAAAGGTGATTCACAGAGTACCCCAAGGATCTGTGCTGGCCCTCTGCTTTTTAATATAGAGTATTTATAAATGATCTAGAAATGGGAATAACAAGTGAGGTGATCAAATTAGCAATTCAATATTGTTAAAACAAAAGAGGATTGCTGAAAAATTGCAAGAGGACCTTGATAAATTGGGAAATTGGGCATCCAAATGGCAGTTGAAATTTAAGGTGCACAAGTGCAAAGTTATGCACCTAGGAAAGAACAACCCAAATTATGGTTACACGATGAAAGGTTACACATTAAGAATCTGGGCATCATTGTAGATAATACGTTGAAACCCTCTGCACAGTGTGCAGCAGCGGCCAAGAAAGGAAATAGAATGCTAGGAATCATAAGGAAAGGAATGAAGAATATATTGGCCATTCTCCAATCTTCAGGTACTACAGATGATTTTAATGATAGCACACAGCTTGCTAATAGTAGTTCTGCAATCTCAGATTTCAGTTTTTCAGCACCCTGGAATATATACTATCCAGTCCAGGTGCTTTGCTACTCTTTAGTTTATCAAATAGTTGTAATACATCTTCCTGGTTTATCAATATTTGTTTCAATCCTTCTGATAAATCACATTTAAATACCATTTCAGGCATGGACAACTTCCCAGCATCTTCTTCAGTAAAGATCAAAGCAAAACATTCATTCAGTCTCTTCACTATGGCCTTGTCCTCCCTTAGCACCTCTTTTACTCCTCTAATGGTCCAAATGACTCCCTCACAGAATTTTTGCTAGGGATGTACTTGAAAAAGTTTTTATTGTGTGTTTTTGCTTCTTCGCCAAGCTTTTTTTTCAAATTCTCTCTTTGCCTGCCTTATCAATACTTTGCATCTAACTTGCCAGTGCTTGTGTCATTTGCCATTTTTGTCATTTGACTCTTATTTTCCATTTCCTGAAAGATGCTTTTATGGCTACAACAGCTTCTCTGACCTCACCTTTAAATCATTCTGGCAGTTTTTTGGGTCTAGGCTTCCAAGATAGTATATTTAAACAACGCCCGTGCTTGATGTAAACCTTTAACCTTTTCAGCTGCTCCTTTTATTTTTTAATTAACAATTTTCCTCTTTTTATTTTTTTCTCCCTTTTGAAAGTTAAAAGGTAGAACTATGAATTTCCTTGCTGTCTTCCTCCATTTATTAAATCAAATGTGATCATGTTGAGATCACTATTGCCAAGTGGCCCTAACACTATTGCACCAAATCATGTGTTCCACTAAGGACTAAGTCTAAAATAGCGTCCCCTCTTGTCAGTGCATTAACCAGCTGCTCCAAAAAACAGTCATTTATTTCATCTAGAAGCTTAATCTCCCTAGCATGTCCTGCTGTGACATTGACCCAGTTGATATACAGGTAAGTGAAATCACCTATTATTACTGTGTTGTAACTTTTGTTAGCTTCCCTGATTTCTTTTAGCCTGTCATCATCCATCTGTTCATTCTGTCCAGGCAGACGGTAGTATACCCCCATTGCCATTGCCTTCCCCTTTTACATGGAATTTCTATCCATAGAAATTGTAAAGTGTATTTTGCTTCCTGCACACTTTATCTTATGTGACTCAATGTCCTTTCTAACACAGAGTGCAGCCCTTCCACCAGTTTGATCTACCCTATCATTGCAATAGAGTTTGTTCCCTGGTATTACAATGTTCCATTGGTTGTCCTTGTGGTAGTGTGGCATGCAATCTAAGGGGTTATCTTTACAACACAGGCCAGACAGTAATTCAGGGAAAACAAAAGCAGTTTTTATTCTGTCCCAACTTGTTAAACCTCAACAAAGCAAAACCCAGAACAGAGAGCAGTGCAGGGAAAACAAAAACAGCTTTACTTCTGTCTCAGCTTGTTTTCCAGGCCCTTCCTCCAGCCCCAGTTAAAGTTACTACCTCAGAACTCCTCTGTACAGCTTGTCTTGGAAGGACTTCTGGCTCCATGCCCCTCTCTCCCTCCTACAGCCTGGGTTCTTAACCTCTCTCTGTGAGCCAAGCCCTCCCAGCCCTGAACTCTGGGCTGCAGACTCTTTTAAAGGGGACTGTTGATAATCCCTTTGGAGAGGGAAAGGTAACATTCTATAGCCCTCACCCACATCCTACCTCTCAGCTCAACCATACCCTATTGAGCACCTGTCTCACCCAGGACCCCCACCCAGGAAAGGAAGTCTATGTTCAGGTGAGTCCAGTCAGCCCTATGGAGGACCTGAAACTGGAGGATTAGAGACACAAAAACTATCATATAATATGGCCGTTGAACTCATTATGTTTAGCCAGCCACTTGAGGGATTGATGGTCTGTTACCAGCGTAAATGGCTAGCCAAGCAGGTAGTGTTTGAAGGTCTCAAGTGCCCATTTGATAGCTATGGCTTTTTTCTCAATCACCACATAATTCTGTTCCTGAGGAAGCAGCTTCCTGCTGATGAATGCAACAAGATGTTCTTTACCCCTGACTTCTTGGGCCATCTCTGAGGCATCAGTTTGCACAATAAATGATAGAGAGAAATCAGGGATAATCAGGATGGGTTCAGAGTGCACAGCCTTCTTGAGGTTTGGTAACCATTGAATCCATTTCGGAGCTCTCTTCCAGAGAAGATTGTTTAACGTTTCTGCCACCTCTGCAAAATTAGGGATGAACCAGTGGTAACAGACAATAAGTCCAAGGAAGGTATGAACCTCTTTCTTCAATTTCAATGTGGGGAGCTGGGCAATGGCATCCCCCTTTCATAGCTGAGGTCATATCTGCCATTCCCAATTAAATATCCCAGGTATTGAATGTACTGATCTCCTAGAAATCATTTTTTGGGGTTGGTTGTCAACCTGGCCTTTGGCAGGCTGGTCAGTACGGCTTGTACTTGGGTTAAATGGGTGGTCCACTCTCTGCTGTAAATGATGATAATGTTAAGGTATGCAGGAAATGGAAAAAAGAGCCAAACGACGAAACCTGGAAACAGCACAAGCACTGGCAAGTCAAATGCAAGGCATTGATAAGGCAGGCAAAGGGAGAATTTGAGAAGAAGCTTGCTGCGGAAGCAAAAACGCGAAATAAAGACCTTTTCAAGTACATTCGTAGCAAAAAACCTGTGAGAGAGTCAGTTTGTCCATTAGATGATAAAGGGGTTAAAGGAGCACTAAGAGGCGACAAGGCGATAGTGGAGAGACTGAATGAATTCTTTGCTTCGGTCTTTACTGAGGAAGATGTAGGGATGTTACCCATGACTGAAGTGGTATTTAAAGGTGCGGAAGAATTGAAGGAAATATCGATTCATCGGGAAGATGTATTACAACTATTAGATAAACTGAAGAGTAGCAAATCACCTGGGCTGTATGGTATACATCCAAGGGTGTTGAAAGAACTGAAATATGAGATTGCAGACCTGCTATTAGTAATCTGTGAACTATCATTAAAATCATCTCTAATACCTGAAGATTGGAGGATCCCCAATGTAACACCAATTTTTAAAAAGGGTTCAAGGCGTGATCCGGGAAACTACAGACCGGTGAGCCTGACGTCAGTACCGGGAAAAATGGTAGAAACCATCATAAAGAATAAAATTACTCAGCATGTAGATAGTCATGACCTAATGGGAAACAGCCAACATGGCTTTAGACAAGGAAAATCTTGTCTTACTAATCTGTTATGTTTTTTTGAAAGAGTGAATAATCAGGTGGACAAAGGTGAGTCGGTTGATATTCTGTATCTGGACTTTCAGAAAGCCTTTGACAAGGTCCCTCATGAGAGACTTTTGGCAAAACTAAAGAGTCATGGGATAGGAGGCAGTGTACTATTGTGGATCAGGAACTGGTTAAAAGTTAGAAAGCAGAGGGTAGGGCTAAATGGCCAATTTTCCCAATGGAGAAAGGTGAATAGTGGTGTACCCCAGGGATCTGTGCTGGGTCCACTGCTTTTTGACATATTCATACATGACCTGGAAAGTGGAATAACGAGTGAGGTTATCAAATTTACAGATGACACAAAACTATTTAAAGTTGTTAAAACCCAAGAGGATTGTGGAAAATTGCAAGAGGATCTTGATAAATTGGAAGGCTGGGCATCAAAATGGCAGATGAAATTTAATGTGGACAAGTGCAAAGTCTAGGGAAGAACAACCCAAACTATGGTTACACGATGCAAGGTTCCACATTAGGAACTAACACCCAAAAAAAAGATTTAGGCGTCATTGTGGATACCATGTTAAAACCCTCGGCCCAGTGTGCAGCAGCAGCCAAGAGAGCAAATAGAATGCAAGGTATGATAAGGAAAGGAATGGAAAATAAAACAAAAGATATAATAATGCCTCTATATCGTTCCATGGTGAGACCGCACCTTGAATATTGTGTGCAATTCTGGTCGCCGTATCTTAAAATGGATATAGCGATTTTAGAAAAGGTTCAGAGAAGAGCCACCAAAATGGTAAAGGGGATGGAAGGATACTCCTATGAAGAAAGGCTAAAAAGGTTAGAGCTCTTTAACCTGGAAAAGAGACGGCTGAGGGGAGATATGATAGAAGTCTATAAATTAATGAACAGAGTGGAATGGATAAACGTAGATCGATTGTTTACCTTATCAGAATATAGAAAGACTAGGGGACATGCAATGAAGCTACAGGGTAAACTATTTAAGACTAATACAAGAAAATATTTTTTCACTCAATGTGTAATCAAACTCTGGAATTTGTTGCCAGAGGATGTAGTAAAGGCTGTTAGTGTAGCTGGGTTTAAAAAAGGCTTGGACAAGTTCCTGGAGGAAAGGTCCATAAACCATTATTAAGAAGGGACCCAGGATATCAATGCTTGAACCAATACAAGCATTGTGGAACCTGTGTCCCTTGGGGAAACTGCCAGGTACATATGACCTAGATTGACCACTGTTGGAAACAGAATACTGGGTTTGATGGACCTTGGTCTGACCCAGTATGGCATATCTTATGTTCTTATGTTCTCCTTGTGCAGTCTCAGTAGGTGGTTTACTAAGTGTTGAATCATGGCAGAAGCCCCATGTAAGCCAAAGGGCACTACTGTAAACTGGAACAGACCTTACAGTGTTGAAAAAGCAGTCTTCTTGGCAGCCAGAGTCAAGGGCACCTGCCAGTATCCCTTGTTCAGATCCAAAGTTAATATAAAGCATGCTCCACCAAGTCACTCAATTAGCTCATCTACTCTGGGCATGGGATATGCTTCCAGTTTAAAAGCTTCATTAACTCTCCAGAAGTCAAAACAGAATGTGATGCTTCCATCGGGTTTAGGAACCAAGATGATGAGTGATAACCAGTCACTCATAGACTCTTTGTATAACTCCCAGGTTAAGCATCTCTTCCAGCTCCTTGGTGATGGCCTGTCACTGGACCTCTGAAATCTGATAGGGTCATTGCCAGATAACTAGCCCAGGGTCATTAACGATATCATGATAAATGAGGTGTGTTCATCCGGTGGGGGGGGGGGGGGGGGGTGGTGAGGGGGGGAGAAAAACTTTAGGTTCCGGTGGATCAAACCTTCTAGATCTCTGGGCAGCAGAAGATGGTCTCCAATTGGGACTTGAGCTGAATCTAATGTGGCTAAAATTTCCAGCCCAAAATCATCTCCCTGTTCCACCATAGCCGTCACTGGAGTTCACTTTTTCAATAGGTTAATATGGTAAATGTTGTCTTTCTTCCGTTTATCTGGCTGGGAAACCTTATAGTTAATAGGCCCCACTTCTCTTTCTACCTCAAAGGGCCCCTGCCATTTACAGAGTAAATTTCTCTCAGATGAGGGCAGAAAGACTAAAACTCTCTCTTAGTTGGAACCCAAATGTAGCCCCTGGCCTACTCGGCTTGATATTTTTCCTTAGTTTGGCCACCTCTCCAGCTTTCCTCAGCCGGTCTTGCATTTGTATAATGTACTCCACTAAATTATGCCCAGCACGGGGTTCTTCTTCCCAGATTTCCCTTACCACATCTAATATGCCTCTTGGATATTTTCTGAAGAGCAATTCAAATGGCGAAAACCCCGTGGAACTCTGAGGTATCTCATGGATGACAAACATCAAATACGGTAAGAGAATGTCTCTATTCTTCCCATCCTCCTGCACAAACTATTTTAACATCTGTTTCAGAGTTTAATTGAAACGTTCAATAAGGTCATCCATCTGTAGGTGATAAACTGATGTTTGCAGCATCTTGACCTTCACCAAGGCACACACTTCCTTCATCAACTTGGATACAAAGGGTGTCCTTTGATCTATGAGGATCCCATTGGGTATTTCCACCTGTGAGAATACTTCCCAGAGGGCATTCGTGATCATAGTAGTCTTCATATTCCTTAGAGCAATGGCCTCCAGTATCGGATAGCATAGTTCAGTATGACTAAAATATTCTTGTTGCCTCAGATGGTTTGTTCCAAGGGTCCTACCAGATCCATGGCCACTCTTTCAAATGGGGTTTCTCTGATGGGCAAAGGCACTAGAGGGGTTGGTTGGACTCTGGCAGGGTTATGAAGTTGGCAGGTGGGGAATGACAGGCAATATAACTGCAGAAAAATCAGGCTAAAACATGCTCTAGTGTTTTCTCCACCCCAGGTGTCCCCTTATAAATGGCTATGGGCCAACAATAATACCTGTTGATGATAGGTTTGGGGAACTATCAGTTGTTCTACCTCCTACCCTCTAGGGAACCCTCAGTCACTCTGTGTAAAAAATTCCCCTTTAGCACAAAAGAGGGAAAGATTCTTCCAGATGACTCTCTGTTACCTACCAGATCCCCATGCACCTCCAAAATCCACTCTCAGGCATGTTTAAAGGACTCATCCTCTTGCTGGGAACTCCTGAAGCTCCCTGGGTCTTCCCCCAGCCCCTACTCTGGGAAGGGAACAATTTGTATTTGGATCACTACCATTGAACTCTGAGGTATCCCCAGGGGTGTCTTCCTTAGGCTCTCCCTCTCCGGATCCCTCTCCTATAGCCGCCCCCAGATTCTGTTGGTAGTATAGCTTTCCCTGATGATGCCAACTTTGGGACTCAGTAGGCTTAGAATTCCTGATATATAGATCTAGGTTTTCCAGTGGGAAAATCCCTGGGAAATCTTCCTGGTCTGACATAACAGAGCCATCAGTTAGCCAGGCCCATATCACTCTGCAGTTTGGGCAGTTTCGGCCAATTACCACTAGATATGGGAGTCAGGTAAGCATCATGACCTCAAATATGTCTTGTCCTGTTGGAGTCTTAAGTGAAACCTGTGCCATTGGATACTGCCTCTGGTCTTTATGTACCCAGGCCAGTGTTACCATCTTTGCATAGTCAATTTGAAATCGGGTTATGGTTTCCCAGAGAATGAGGGCCTGCACACTCTTGGAGTCCATCAAGGCCTGGAGGCGGGTTCCCTCAAGCTCCACAGGAATCACAAAGTTCTGTGCCCGTGGGTGGAGATTGTCCACAAAAGCACAAGTGTGAGGGGTGGTTAGACTAGCATGTATGGTTTCTTCTATAACAGAGATCATTCCTGAGCAAAGTGTCGCCGGGTTGCACACATAAAACAGGTGAAGGGGCCATGGTTGGGGCCATGCCCTGGCCTAGAAGTTGACTTTGGGGGTCAGAACATGGGAGCCAACATCCGTTCCAGCTTCCCCTTCTGTTCTCCTGGGTTGACAGGTGACTTCTTTCCCTTCTCACTGTCCGCTTCAGTCACCAGCTGGACTTCATAATACCCCTCAGTTATTCCCAGTGCACTCTCCAGTGAAAGTTTGGAGTGCTGACGTATCTACTGTTTCATTGGGAAAGTCAAGCTCTCCAAAATCTGCTCCAGTAGCACAATCTTGGCTAACTTGGACCTGATCTTTCCCTCCGGTTGCAGGCCTTTCCATGCAACATCCTTCAACCGATACAGGAACCTCCAAGGGCTCTCTTTTATCTGAAGCCCCCCTCCCCCCCCCTTGTTGAACTGCTAGCAGTATGCCTCTGAGGAACAGTTGGCCAATTTCAGTATGGTGGCCTTCACAGCTGCATACGTAGCTTGCCCATCTGGATTGGCATCCTGGAATGCAGCCTGACTGCTGGCCGTAAGAAGATTCCCCAAATAGGTAGTCCATGTTGCCTCTGGCCAGTCAGTCATGTAGTCAGTTCATTCAAAGTTCACCAAAAAGTCGTCCGGTTCATCTTCTGCTGTCATTTTAAGAAGCACTTGTGCTGGAGGGTTGATTTGCAGTCTCTGCAGGGCCTGGGTCAGCTGAGCTAGGGAACTTTTCTGTAGTTCCCCCTGTGCTGGAAGAAGATCCTTTACTTGCTGCTGCTGTTATTGCTTCCTTCCAGCTTCCTTCCAATGCTGCTGCTGACACTGTGGCTGTTGCTGCTGACCTTCTACCAGAATCTGGAGGAGCTGCTCCATTCTGGCTTGTCACTGTTCTCTTGCAACCCTGCAGTATTCCCATTCCAATAAACTTTTATTGGCCTCTAGTGGCTAAAACAAAGCCTGCCTGTCCGACACTGACTATATGTTCTTCAAGCTCCCTAACTAGGGTGAGGCTAACCCTCTTAGCCTATACAAACAAACAAACAAAACTTTCCTGACCTGTTATAGTGGCCTAACTCTGGAGGGACATTGATTTTCCCTCAGTTACGTGGTTAGAGGAAATTCCCAAGCTGCCACCATATATAGTAGTGTGGCATGCAGTGGGAAGAGGTTTTCCTTACAACACAGGCCAGGGAAACAAAATCAGTTTTTATTCTGTCCCAGCTTGTTAAACCTCCACAAAACAAAACCCAGAACAGCTGCAGTACAAGGAAAACAAAAGCAGCTTTATTTCTGTCCTAGCTTGATAAATCTCCATAAACTGGTTCTCCTGGCCTTCCTCAAGCCCCAGTTAAAGTTCCTCCCTCAGAACTCCTTTGCCTTGGAAGGACTTCTTGCTCCACGGGCCGCTCTCCCTCCTGCAGCCTGCTGGGTTCTGAACCTCTCCCTGTGAGTCATGCCCTCCCAGCCTTGAAGTCTGGGCTGTAGACTCTCTTAAAGGGGACTGTTGATAATCCCTTTGGAGAGGGACGGATAACATTATATAGTTCCCATCATAGTCCTCCTTCCACCAGGTCTCTGAGATGCCAATTATATCTAACCTTTAATTTAATGCTATATATTCTAACTCTTCCATCTCATTTTTTAGACTTCTAGCATTTCCATATAAGCATTTTAGAGGTTGTACAGTATTTTGTTCATATTAGCAATATCATTATCAGTTGACAGGAATAGTTTGGAATCTTTCAGATCTGTCTGCTCTATACTGAAAGGCATTTGGGTTACTTTAATTTTTATTGGAACCTCTCTACTAGGATACCCTAACTTCCCTTTATTTCTAGTATCCTTCAAGGATACATCCTTCCGAACCATGCGCTCTTGGGCAACTATCGATGATGACTGCACTTGCAGTTCAAGTACATTAGTTCTGCCACTAATTGCATGATACGTGCACACTTTTAGTAAAAGATATATCCTTGTCCTCAGCTGTCGTGTTGTCTGTCTTGACTTTACTCCTTCAAAAAATAAAAAGACTAGGGGACAAGCAATTAAGCTACAATGTAGCACGTTTAAGACTAATAAGAGAAAATATTTTTTTACTCAACACATAGTCAAACTCTGAAATTCGTAACTGGAGGATATAGTAAAAGCTGTTAGTGTAGCTGGATTTAAAAAAAAGATTTGTACAAGTTCCTGGATGAAAGGTGCATAAATCATTATTAAAGAGGACCCAGAAAATCCATTGCTTGCCCCAGGACAAGCACTATGGAACCTTTTAGGAACCTGCCAGGTACTTGTGACCTGGACTGGCCACTGTTAGAAACAAGATACTGGGCTAGATGGACCTTGGTCTGTCCCAGTATGGCATTTCTTATGTTCTTAGATTGTAAGCTCTGATGAGCACAGACCGTCTTTTATATGTGTCTGTACAGCACTGTGTATACCTTGTGGTGCTATACAAATGATTATTATTAGTAGTAGTAGTTGTAGTAGTAAAGGGGCCCCTTTATGTATCTGTAACTCATTCCAATGTTGCTTAATAATATCCTTTATACTCCTTGCCTGCAGAGGTTGCAATAATAAATCTCGATCACTGTCTAAAACTTGCTTGTATTCTTTTTAAATTATTCTTCTTGGATAACCTTTGGACAAAAATCTTGCTAACATTTTAAAAACCCATGCTTTAAATCCTTGCATTGTTATGTGTAGTCGCCTTAAATGTAGAAAGTGACCTACAGGAATATTTTCTCTCAGTTTATGAGGATGGAAGCTAGAAAACTGCAGCAAGCTGTAAGGATCTGTAGCTTGTCTATAGATGGTAGTATGTAAACCTACAAGTAATTTTCTTATTAAAAGGTCCAAAAAAGGAAATCTGATTGCAAATTCATAATGTTTTGATCCATTTAAAAAAACATGTGATTTATCATAAATAGATGTCCAATAAAATGTGCTCCAGATCCATTAAGTCTACATAAACTCAACAATCAAAAGTGACACACCTTAAATACCCGGTGCAAGTCAAATGTTCTCAAAACAATTATAATAAAGAGAAGAGACCTCAGCATAGGGCAATCAGCTATATCACTGTAGAAGCTATCTATCTTTTGTTTTATTTTCCATTCCTTTCCTTATGATACCTAGCATTCTATTGGCTCTCTTGGCCGCCGCTGCACACTGGGCCGAGGTTTTAACATGTTCTCCACAATGACGCCTAAATCTTTTTCCTGGGTGGTGGTTCCTAATGTGGAACCTTGCATTGTGTAACCATAGTTTGGGTTGTTCTTCCCTAGGTGCATAACTTTGCACTTGTCCACATTAAATTTCATCTGCCATTTTGATGCCCAGTCTTCCAATTTATCAAGATCCTCTTGCAATTTTCCATAATTCTCTTGGGTTTTAACAACTTTAAATAGTTTTGTGTCATCTGCAAATTTGATAACCTCACTCATTATTCCACTTTCAGGTCATTTATGAATATGTCAAAAAGCAGCAGACCCAGCACAGATCCCTGGGGTACACCACTATTCACCTTTCTCCATTGGGAAAATTGACCGTTTAGCCCAACCCTCTGCTTTCTATCCTTTAACCAGTTCCTGATCCACAGTAATACACTGCCTCCTATCCCATGACTCTTTAGTTTTGCCAAAAGTCTCTGATGAGGGACCTTGTCAAAGGCTTTCTGAAAGTCCAGATACACTATATCAACCGACTCACCTGTGTCCACCTGTTTATTCACACTTTCAAAAAAACATAACAGATTAGTAAGACAAGATCTTCCTTGTCTAAAGCCATGTTGGCTGTCTCCCATTAGGCCATGACTATCTACATGCTGAGTAATTTTATTCTTTATGATGGTTTCTACCATTTTTCCCGGTACTGACGTGAGGCTCACCGGTCTGTAGTTTCCCGGATCACCCCTGTAACCCTTTTTAAAAATTGGTTTTACATTGGCGATCCTCCAATCTTCAGGTATTAGAGATGATTTTAATGATAGTTCACAGATTACTAAAAGCGGGTTTGCAATCTCGTATTTCAGTTCTTTCAACACCCTTGGATGAATACCATCCAGCCCAAGTGATTTGCTACTCTTCAGTTTATCTAATAGCTGTAATACATCTTCCCGATGTATTGATATTTCCTTCAATTCTACCGCACCTTTAAATACCACTTCAGTCATGGGCAACATCCCTACATCTTCCTCAGTAAAGAACGAAGCAAAGAATTCATTCATTCTCTCCGCTATTGCCTTGTCGCCTCTTAGTGCCCCTTTAACTCCTCTATCATCTAATGGTCCAACCGACTCTCTCACAGGTTTTTTGTTACGAATGTACTTGAAAAAATCTTTATTTCGCGTTTTTGCTTCCGCAGCAAGCTTCTTCTCAAATTCTCCCTTTGCCTTCTTTATCAATGACTTCAATTTGACCTGCCAGTGCTTGTGCTGTTTCCAGGTTTCGTCGTTTGGCTGTTTTTTCCATTTCCTGAAAGATGCTTTTTTGGCAACAACAGCCTCTCTGACCTCACCTTTAAACCATGCTGGCAGTTTTTTGGACTTCCTTCCACTTTTCTTAAAGTGTGCAATACAGCTGGTCAGGGCTTCCAAGATAGTATTTTTCAACAATACCTAAGCTTGATGTAAGTCTTTAACCTTTGCAACTGCTCCTTTTAGTTTTTTCTTAACTATTTTCCTCATTTTATCATAGTCTCCCTTTCGAAAGTTAAAAGGTAGTACTATGGATTTCCTTACTATCCCTCCTCCACTAATTAAATCAAAGGTGATCATGCTATGATCACTATTGCCAAATGGCCCCAACACCCTTATCTCTTGCACTAGATCTGGTGTTCCACTAAGGACTAGGTCTAATATGGCTTCCCCTCTGGTCGGTTCATGAACCAGCTGCTCCAAGAAGCAGTCATTTATGTCATCTAGGAACTTTATCTCCCTAGCATGTCCTGCCGTGACACTGACCCAGTCGATACCGGGGTAATTGAAATCACCCATTATTATTACCGAGCTGTAACTTTTGTTAGCTTCCTTGATTTCTTTGAGCATTTCATCATCCATTTGTTCATTCTGGCCAGGCGGTCGATAGTGCACCCCCACTGCCATCGCCTTCCCCTTTTTACATGGAATTTCAATCCATAGAGATTCTACATCAAATTGTGTTTCCTGCAAAACTTTAATCCTTTCTGACTTAATGCCCTCTCTAACATAGAGCGCAACCCCTCCACCAATTTGATCATTTCTATCATTACGATATAGTTTGTACCCAGGTATCACAGTGTCCAACTGGTTGTCCTCCTTCCACCATGTCTCTGATATTCCAATCATTTCTAACCTCTCTTTTAGTGCTATATATTCTAACTTTCCCATCTTATTTTTTAGACTTCTAGCATTTGCATACAAGCATTTTAGAGACTGTATTTTATTCATATTCATTTGGCTATTGGTAGACCTGGGTAATTTGGGATCTTTAAGCTCTGTCTGCTCCATACTCGAGGGCATTTGGGCTACTTTATTTTTTTTTTGGAACCTCTCTGCTTTTGGTAGTATCCTTCAAGGATACATTCTTCCGAACCATCCACTCTTGGGTGACTGTCGGCTTTCCCCTATTATCCAGTTTAAAAGCTGCTCTATCTCCTTTTTAAAGGTTAATGCCAGCAGCCTGGTTCCATCCCGGTTAAGGTGAAGCCCATCCCTTCGGAAGAGCCCCTCCTTTCCCCAGAATATACCCCAGTTCCTAACAAATCCAAACCCCTCATCTCTGCACCATTGTCTCATCTACACATTGAGACTCCGGAGCTCTTTCTGCCTTTTGGGTCCTGCACGTGGAACGGGAAGCATTTCGGAGAATGCTACCCTGAAAGATCTGGATTTCAACTTCCTACCTAAAAGCCTAAATTTAGCCTCCAGAACCTCCCTACCACATTTTCCTATGTCATTGGTACCGACATGTTCCAAGACAGCAGACTCCTCCCCAGCACTATTTAAGACCTTATCTAGGTAGTGCGTGAGGTCCGCTACCTTCGCACCAGGCAGGCATGTTACCAGGCGATCCTCACGTCCACCAGCCACCAAGCTATCTACATGCCTAATGATCGAATCACCAACTATAACGGCTGTCCTAACCCTTCCCTCACGGGCACATGGCCCTGGAGAAACTTCCTCAGTGCGAGAGGGTTTAACATCACCTGGAGGACAGGTCCTAGTTACAGGATCACTTCCTACCACACCAGGGTGATGCTCTCATGTCACGTGACCTCTCTCCTCCATGGCAACAGGGATGCTGCCAGACTGGAGGTGGGACTTCAGGACTATATCCCTGTAGGTCTCGTCTATGTACCTCTCTGTCTTTCTTATGTTTTCCAAGCCTGCTACTCTTGCAGGGGGATTGGGTACTGGTATATCTGTGCCATGGGGGATGGGACGAATTGCCGAGTGAAGATTGGGGTATGAAATGGAATGCTTCCATTTGGAATTAAACCCTTTCACATCGCATGAACAAAAGTAACAGTCGTCACTATGGCGAGCTAACACGACGAGCTAACACGAATTGTGATGAAAACGTGTGAACAGCCTAGAACCAAGAACCTGATGATGATTCATGCACAAGTGTGGCATGCAGGAAAGAGCAGCTCTGTGTCTGCACACGAGACATCACAGTGCTGGCCACGCCCCCATGCACTGACCGGAGCTGCTGCTATCTGCCCTGTGTCTCCCTCCCACTGGATTCTTCAGGAAAGATTAACCCCTTCTACCATTAGAAGCACGGACTTAAAACTTGCTTAGCTTATGTATATATTGCTGACCATCAGATTTACAGTGCTATATTTTTTTTTACATAACTCATACAACCCCTTTAAGGATTTTTTGGCATTTTATATCTTAAATTCACTTATGTGAATTAGTTAATAGTAATTTGAAAAAAATTGATAAATTTGAAGACAATTTTGCATGTTGTGGCAAATCATGACATCTAGGAGTTTTTTCAATATTTTATTTGTTTTCAGCACACCAAAATACATGGAAATTAGAGGAAAATAATCAAACAGCTTTTTAGTCGCAGACCTGTGTTATCCAAGCTACTAAATACATAACATATATGAATAACCAGATATCTGACATATTCATATATGTTTGCAAATATCTTTATTTTGATATTGTTCAACTGATTATTTCTCCCTTTGTGCTTCAATGGAAGAGACAGGTAGAATTGTTTGATGCTCCAAAAGGAATGGAGTGGCCACTTTTAGATCATCTGATGCGATCACTCCCAAGCCCCACTTTTCTTTCATGCATTGAAGTTTTTCACCCCTATATTGTACCACTTCCTTGGATTTTTGCAGACCAAATGCATGATCTTGCATTTTTTATCTTTAAATGATAGTGGCCAATTTATTGACCATATTTCAAGCTTTGCTAGATCTCTCCTTATGTTAGCCACACCCTCCAGGGTGTTTACCCTGTAGAAGATTTTGGTATCATCCGCAAAGTGATGAAGAATGAACTATATGTCTTCACAGAATGGCACATTTCAAAATAGCAAAAAAATAGAATAAAATTGTATTTTAATTTGACCAATATGGTATGTTAAAATTCTGGAGACCGTTTCTTAGTTCACCTTTAAGTAACCTGTGGTATGCCTCATTCTTAAGAACTTAAATTTTACTTAAACCTTGAGGTGATGCAAGTGTGCACAATAAATCAAGCTGGCAGCAAAGGAACCGCTCAATGAAGTCAGAGAGCAGCAGATTATGAAAATTAATTCAAGATTTCTGAAAAATGCTGCTGGTTTGATTTATTGCGTGCACTTTATAGCTCTTGGGAAGGGTTCGGGCTAAATGCAAAGTTACCCTTGGAATGTCTAGCCTTTTGGAATCATGAAAACTGCAAATTAGTGGAACAATAAATAGCATTAAAGAAATTTAACAATTTAACTTAAAGTTCTGAAAAAGGAGACAAAAATAAACAGGTGAAGGTAAAGTGTGCCTTTCCATAGCAGCGGGGCAAATCAAGATTAGTGAAATAGTTGGCTCAGTGGACATATTTACTGTAGGTTTACAGAATTTTTGGGAGCTGATATTCAGAGTGAATTATGCATTCCTTGGCCATTTAAACTGCTGAATGGCCAGATATTTTCCATATAAAAAGGGGCTTGGTTAGGGGAGGGGGGAGGTGGAGGCAGCTCCAGAAATTATGCATTTTGGTGTGATATGTAACTTCTAAATGAGTAAGTTATCTATTTAGCAAGCATGGTTGGGTGTGGCTTGAGTGGGCCAAAAATGTAAACATGTATTTCCCATTTTAAAAAGAGAATCTACATATATATCTCCATGAGGAATTTTACACCTACTCCAAGGCACACATAGATTTTTAAAAAGTATGGGGTGATATTCAGTGGCGGCATTGAAAATCTGGGGGGATGGCTAGATAACACAATAACTACTGGCTAGCAGTATATTTACTGTAGCTATTGGCAGATTAGCTACAGTGGCTAAAGTTAGGTGAGCCTTTCAGGTGCCTAACTTTAGCAACTGTAGGTTAAATGGCTAGCAACTGAATATCGCTACTAGCTGTTTATACCCAGGTGCCGCCTCCGATCCACTGCTAGAAAACCCCAGTGCTAGCTGGCTAGTATCAGGGGCCAAAAAATAAGGATATTCAGCATCACTAACTGGATTAATGCCACTAAATATCTCACTGGGTGTCATTTAGGTTGGTTACAAGACTGCAAACTGTCTACAGTAAATGTCTTTGAATATCCTTCTACTACTACTACTACTGATCATTTATAGAGCACTACAAGGCGTACGCAACAATGTACAGAGACATGTAAAAGATGGTCCCTGCTCGTCAGAGCCTACAGTCTAGTCAAGAAAGACAGTACAACAGCTGAGGAGAAAAATACAACTAGCAAAGGTAAGGAGATATAAAGGAGTAGCCTAGTGGTTGGGGCAAGGTACTTCAGGCCGGAAGGTCGGGGGTTCAAATCCCACTAGAGGACAGCAACCTTGGGCCGGAAGGACTGGGGTTTCTAGTCCCACAGATGCTCCTTGTGGTCTTGGGCAAGCCACTTAACCCTCCACTGCCCAAGTTCCCTGTAAGTATTAGTGTATGTGTCTCATATCCCCACGTGTTAAATGTATCCCCCAATTGTGTTGTGACCGCTTTGATTGAAGGATAAGGCGGGATACAAAACTGTCTAAATAAATAAATAAATAAATAAATAAGCGGATTAGGATCCAAAAGCAGCGTCAAAGAGGTGGGCATTACATGAAGGGCTAAGGGAGTGCTCCTCCTTAATCCACAATTATTTCCTCCTTTAAATTGAAAAAAATAGCAAAAAAGTGGCCCTGGCACTTACTTGACAGCATTTTTACATATAGGTTTGCAAAATGACTGAGCAAAATCTCTACTTTCATGCTGAAGTTCTGGCACTTCCATGGGGAAGCTGTCGGGACGGCACTGCTTAGTTTTTCCATCTGCAGTATGTAAAATGGCTCTTCTGGCCGCACATCACAGCAAATCCCTGTGTGCTCCTGCACGTCTTTATATGTATTTCACAAAAGGCTCTGCTTTTAACATAGCCTTTGTACAATACCAGCGGAACTGTGTATGTCTCAACTTGGACTTCTCAATTACCATCTCCATATCCTATCTAAGACTAACTTTATAAAGTAGTAAATAAGGTTAACATGTTAATTCCTGCATTAAACCTTTTAGACAAAACTTTATTGAAATGAGGAGACAGGGGTGTGAAAGGGATAGAGAAGGGATGTGGAGGATGACATTCACTGCAAAACAAGCAGATACTACATGAATTTAACAATACCTTTAAAAGGCATTGCCAAAAACTCAAATCACATTAACGCAGACAAGAACGCAAATGGAGGAAATCTCACCTACCTACAGGCCAATAATGCTATATGAATACAACCTCAACCCAAACTGCTCCAAGCAAAGCTACCACACTAAACTAATCCAAATATCACTCAATCACCCAAGAGAACTATTCTCCCTAGTAAAAGAGCTCACAAAATCACCCTGTGAAAATACATCTAACAGCTCCATCACCCCACAACTGTCTGACTACTATTCCGCTCTCCACCCTCAACTCACAACCCAAACAAGCTTACCACCACAACTTATCCCACTAGTACACTCATGGACCACCTTTGAACACACTTCTACTGAAAATATAGAAAGCATCATCTCATCCCTCAATTCTACTACATCCCCCTTGGACCCCTGCTCAGTCAGCTGGATCAAAGCCACCAAATCTGAACTTTCCACATTCATTGCAAAACTCACCCAAAGCTGCCTACTGCATGGTGACATACCAATCTGTCTAAAAACCTCCTTATTTCACACTCTATTAAAAACTCCTTTGACACTTCCTCCTCCAGACCCATAGCAAGCCTACCATTTATAGCCTAAGTAATCGAGAAAACCATCCAAAGCCAACTGCAAGACTATCTCAACACCCATAACCTGCTTGATCTACAACAATATGGATTCCAACCGCACTATGGAGTAGAAACCCTCCTAACTTTCCTAATTAACAACCTCATAAAAGGAATTCAGAACACTCACCAAGGTTTCATACTCATATTCCTTGATATATCAGCAGCCTTTGCACCATCAACCATAACAACTCCTACAACGCCTACAGTTAATAGGAATTCAAGGTGTCATATTAATATGGTTCAAAGTTTATCTACACAATAGGCTTCAGCAGATAAGGATTGGGTCACTGTGATCACCCCCATACACCCAACCCAAGGTGATAATAGGGAAAAGCCTACAGTCACCCAGGAGCACATGGTTCGGAACAATGTATCCTTGAAGGATACTAGCAAAAGATTGAAGCTAGGGCATATCAGCAGAGAGGTTCCACTAAAGACAAAAGTAGCCCAAATGCCCTTGAGTACAGAGCTTAAAGATTCCAAATTACCCCTACCTACCGAAAGCCAGATTAAAATGAATAAAATACAGCCTCTAAAATATTTGTATGCAAATGCCAGATGTCTAAAAAATAAGATGGGAGAGTTAGAATATATAGCACTAAATGAGAGGTTAGGAGGACAACCAGTGGGATACTGTGATACCTGGGTACAAACTATATTGTAATGATAGAGCAGGTTAAATTGGTGGTGGGGTTACACTCTATGTTAGAGAGGGCATTGAGTCACAAAGGATTAAAGTTTTGCAGGAAACAAAATTCACTGTAGAATCTCTATGGATTGAAATTCTATGTAAAAAGGGGAAGGGGAAAGTGATGACAGTTGGGGTGTACTATTGACAGCCTGGCTAGAGTGAACAAATGGGTGATGAAATACTCAAAGAAATCAGGGAAGCTAACAAAAGTTACAGCACAGTAATAATAATGGGTGATTTCAATTACCCCGGTATCGACTGGGTTAGTATCACAGCAGGACATGCTAGGGAGATAAAGTTTCTAGATGAAATAAATGACTGCTTCTTAGAGCAGCTGGTTCATAACCAACCAGTGGGGAAACCACTTTGGACCTAGTCCTTAGTGGAACACAGGATCTGGTGCAAGAGATAAGGGTGTTGGGACCACTTGGCAATACTGATCATAGCATGATCGTGTTTGATTTAATAAATGGAGGAAGGATGGTAAGGAAATCCACAGTATTACCTTTTAACTTTCAAAAGGGAGACTATGATAAAATGAGGAAAATAGTTAAGAAAAACCTAAAAGGAGCAGTTACAAAGTTTAAAGATTTACATCAAGCATGGGTGTTGTTTAAGAATACTATTTTGGAAGCCCAGACCAGCTGTATTCCATACTTTAAGAAAAGTGTAAGGGTCCAAAAAACTGCCAGCATGGTCTAAAGGTGAGGTCAAAGAGGCTATTGTTGGCAAAAAAAAGCATATTTTAGGAAATGGAAAAAAAAGCCAAATGACTAAAACTGGAAACAACATAAGTACTGGCAAGTTAAATGCAATGCATTGATAAGGCAGGCAAAGAGAGAATTTGAGAAGAAGCTTGCTGTGGAAGCAAAAATGGGTAATAAAAACTTTTTCAAGTATATTCATAGCAAAAAACCTGTGAGAGAGTCAGTTGGACCATTAGATGATAGATGGATAAAAGGGGCACTAAGAGGGGACAAGGCCATAGCAGAAAGACTGAATAAATTCTTTGCTTTGGTCTTTACTGAGGAAGATGTATGGATGTTTCCCATGACTGCAATAGTATTTAAAGATGATGCCGCAGAAGAATTGAAAGAAATAACGAAACACCAGGAAGATGTATTACAACTATTTGATAAACTGAAGAGTAGCAAATCACCTGGACCGGATGGTATACATCCAAGGGTGTTGAAAGAACTGAAATATGAGATTGCAGACCTATTATTAGCAATCTGTAAACTATCATTAAAATCATCTTTAATACCTGTATACTGGAGGATGGCCAATGTGACTCCAATGTTTAAAAAGGGTTCCAGGGGTGATCTGGGAAATTGCAGACCAGTGAGCCTGATGTCAGTACCGAGAAAAATGGTAGAAACCATTATAATGAACAAATTACTGAACATGTAGATAGTCATGGCTTATTGGAAGACAACCAACATGGCTTTAGTCAAGGAAGGTCTTGTCTTACTAATCTGTTATGTTTTTTTGAAGGTGTGACTAAACAGGTAGACAAAGGTGAGTCGGTTGATACAGTGTATCTGAATTTTTAGAAAGTCTTTGACAAGGTCCCTCATGAGAGAGTTTTGGCAAAATTAAAAAGTCATGGGATACGAGGCAGTATACTATTGTGGATCAGGAACTGGTTAAAAGATAGAAAGAAGAGGTTAGGGCTAAATGGCCAATTTTCCCAATGGAGAAAGGTGAATAGTGGAGTACCCCAGGGATTTGTGCTGGATCCGCTGCTTTTTAACATATTCATAAATGAACTGGAAATGGGAATAACGAGGGAGGTTATCAAATTTGCAGATGACACAAAATTATTCAAAGTTATTAAAATCCATGATGATTGTGAAAAATTGCAAGAGGATCTTGATAAATTGGAAGACTGGGTATCCAAATGGCAGATGAAATTTAATGTGGACAAGTGCAAAGTTATGCACCTAGGAAAAAATAACCCAAACTATAGTTACATGATGCAAGGTTCCACATTTGGAACCACCACCCAGGAAAAAGATTTAGGCGTCATCGTGGATAAGATGTTGAAACCCTCCACCCAGTGTGCAGCAGCAGCCAAGAGAGCAAATAGAATGCAAGGTATCATAAGAAAAGGAATTGAGAATAAAAAAAGGATATTATAATGCCTCTGTATCGTTCCATGGTGCAACCACAGCTTGAATATTGTGTGCAATTCTGTTTGCCATATCTTAAAAAGGATATAGCTTTACTAGAAAAGTTACAGTGAAGAGGCACCAAAATGGTAAAGGGGTTTGAAGGATACCACTATGAGGAGAGGCTAAAAAGGTTAGAGTTCTTCAACCTGGAAAAGAGACAGCTGAGGGGAGATATGATAGAGGTCTATAAATTAATGAATGGCGTGGAACAGGTAAACGTAGATCAATTGTTTACGCCATGAAAATATAGAAAGACTAGTGATAGGTAATGAAGTTACAGGGCAACTTTTTTTTTTTTTTTTTTTTTTTATTTATTGAAATTTTAACATACTTACAAAATAAAGTACAGGAAATCAAGATACCAATGCCATTACAAACAAGGAAACCATCCTTATATAAGAAAACAGTAAAAAAAAAAAATAAATATTAACCTAAAGCATCAGTCCTCATATACCTAGCCCACTATAAAGGGGAGAATATTCAAGGAAAACATAAAAGGAAAAGATTAGGAACTAAATTCCACTACTAAGACAGCTCTAACTCATTTGTCCCCACCTCTCCAAACGTATATATGCACTACTTTACTTTTTATTATCCAAGAATACCTGCAACTGAGAAGGATCAACAAAAATATATTTAGATCCCTGCAACGTAATTACACATTTGCAAGGATAACGTAAGAAAAAACTCGCTGAAAGGGCCAACACCCTAGACTTCAAGGCTAAGAAAGCCTGTCTCCTAAGTTGTGTGGCCTTACAGACATCGGGAAACATCTGAACCCTGGCACCACAGAACAGAACAGATGACTTTTTAAAATACAACTTAAAGACAGTAGATTTATCACATTCAGATACAAAAGTGACTACCAAAGTAGCCCGAGTTACTATAGTATCCTGGGAATCTTCAAGAAACTTGGTAAGGTCTAAATTAGCACCACCCTGGAGAGTATCCATCTCACCGGGAGCGCCAAAAGATACCTTCCTCCCAGTCAAATAATAATTTGGAAACTAAAATAGAGTCAGCAGAAGCCAGACCCAAAGATTCCTTAAGATACTTCCGAAAGAGAATTTCCGCTGATAACAAGTGACATATAGGAAAATTTAATAACCTAATATTTTTAGCTCGAAATAAATTATCATACATTTCCATCCTATGATGTACCAACAAACTCTCCTTAATATTTGACACACTAGTGGACTTAAGAGTAGCACAATGATTCTCACACTTAGAAACCTGTGAAGATACATTCCCCAAACACTTCTCCATCTCAAACAGCTGGTCACTAACCTCCGAAGAGAAGTTACACAGCTGTGCAAGAGTGGGGGCAAACATACTTTCTATACGGGTGACACTCTTCCAGATGTCAACAAGGGTAACCTGATCTTCAGGTATTTCCTTGCTGACACCTGGATCTGAAACCCAGGCAACAGGTGTTAACTTCCCCCGGTAACCCACCGGAGTACTTTGCTTAACAGAATCCCCCACAGTCACTGGAGAAGGTGGAGAAATATATACTGGAGGGGAAGGTGGAGATCTCTCCGGAGAACTCAGAGACACCCCAGGTGAGTGAAGAGAAAGAAAGTCTGGGTCCAGAGACACATCCGCCCCTACCTTTACTTGAAGGTGCTTATCCATGGGGCCTACCACCGGTTCCACTTTTGCCTCCGGAACCACCTTTTTCTTTCTTTTCCCCATCACAGTCTCTACGGCAGCCTAGATCACAGTCTACTGCTCCGGCGTTGCTCCAAGGGGCTCCCAAGGGGCCTGATTCGCCCCTTGTATCGTGCCCCTTTGATCGCTGCCCCCAGCCCACGCCTCCGGCTGCGCCTACTACGTGGAGCGTTTTAAGGGAAGGCCCCCGATGACGTCAGGGCCGCTGGAGCAGGAGCCTGCCGCCTCCGTACAGCACGCTGTCTCCCCGACTCTCCCGGCAATGCTCTCACGCTGTTCCACCTTTCAAGGGAAGGCCCCCGATGACGTCAGGGCCGCTGGAGCAGGAGCCTGCCGCCTCCGTACAGCACGCTGTCTCCCCGACTCTCCCGGCAATGCTCTCACGCTGTTCCACCTTTCAAGGGAAGGCCCCCGATGACATCAGGGCCGCTGGAGCAGGAGCCTGCCGCCTCCGTACAGCACGCTGTCTCCCCGACTCTCCCGGCAATGCTCTCACGCTGTTCCACCTTTCAAGGGAAGGCCCCCGATGACGTCAGGGCCGCTGGAGCAGGAGCCTGCCGCCTCCGTACAGCACGCTGTCTCCCCGACTCTCCCGGCAATGCTCTCACGCTGTTCCACCTTTCAAGGGAAGGCCCCCGATGACGTCAGGGCCGCTGGAGCAGGAGCCTGCCGCCTCCGTACAGCACGCTGTCTCCCCGACTCTCCCGGCAATGCTCTCACGCTGTTCCACCTTTCAAGGGAAGGCCCCCGATGACGTCAGGGCCGCTGGAGCAGGAGCCTGCCGCCTCCGTACAGCACGCTGTCTCCCCGACTCTCCCGGCAATGCTCTCACGCTGTTCCACCTTTCAAGGGAAGGCCCCCGATGACATCAGGGCCGCTGGAGCAGGAGCCTGCCGCCTCCGTACAGCACGCTGTCTCCCCGACTCTCCCGGCAATGCTCTCACGCTGTTCCACCTTTCAAGGGAAGGCCCCCGATGACGTCAGGGCCGCTGGAGCAGGAGCCTGCCGCCTCCGTACAGCACGCTGTCTCCCCGACTCTCCCGGCAATGCTCTCACGCTGTTCCACCTTTCAAGGGAAGGCCCCCGATGACGTCAGGGCCGCTGGAGCAGGAGCCTGCCGCCTCCGTACAGCACGCTGTCTCCCCGACTCTCCCGGCAATGCTCTCACGCTGTTCCACCTTTCAAGGGAAGGCCCCCGATGACGTCAGGGCCGCTGGAGCAGGAGCCTGCCGCCTCCGTACAGCACGCTGTCTCCCCGACTCTCCCCCAGGGCAACCTTTTTAAGACTAATAAGAGAAAATATTTTTTCACTCAACATGTAATCAAACTCTGGAATTCATTATCGGAGGATGCAGTAAAAGCTGTTAGTGTAAGTGGGTTTAAAAAAGGTTTGGGCAAGTTCCTGAAGGAAAAGTCCATAAAACATTATTAAAGGGGATCTGGGATATCCACTGCTTGCCCCAATACAAGCATTGTGTATTTGTGTCTTGTGGGGAAACTGCTAGGTACATGTGACCTAGATTGGCCACTGTTGGAAACAGGATACTGGGCTTGATGGATCTTGGTCTGACCCAATATAGCATATCTGAGGTTCTTATGTGTCCCCCAAGGATTCACCCTCTCAGCCCTTCTCTTCATCATCTACATGCAACCCCTCTGCACCATCATCCAATCACACAGCATCAACTATCACATCTACGCAGACAATATCATGCTATATGCACCATTCAATCTGAACACACCATCATAAACTGAGATACAACAATGTTTCACAGATATCTCAAAATGGCTTGCCACAAACCTTCTATCCATAAACCTGAAGAAAACTGAATCCTTATTCATCACCAAAAATGAATCATTCACCCTGCCCTCATCTATCACTCTCAACCACATAGAAATCCAAATCAAACCTGAAGTAAAATACCTGAGTATTACCCTCGCCCATCACCTCACCCTCAAGACATAAATAATGAACACAGCAAGAGCAATCTACTACAAAGCCCAGACCCTCCAGCAACTCCACCCTCTCCTTATTTCACTAGACTTCCGTTTGGCCCTACAAGCCCTCATCATGCCTCACATTGACTATCACAACTCAATATTTATTTATGTATTTATTTATTTAACCAGATTTTTATACTGCTTATTCTCCTTAAATCAAAGCGGTTTACAATAAGGACTACCAAAATCCTTGCTCATTCCTTTGCAAACAGCCCTCCAAATGATAGCTCAGACAATCGAAGGTGATTCCAGACATGAGCACATCATCCCCATCTTCAAACACCTTCACTGACTCCCACTGCTGAGCAGAATCCAATACAAAATCCTACTGATACACAAATCCCTCAACCACCAATAATCCCCCACCTTCAAACCCTCAAGCCCCACCACAGACCAACAGACCATGAAGATCCTACACAAGGAACACTCTAGCCACCCCCCTCCCCAATCAATAACGAAAAACACCCAGCAAGCATGCGCCAGATCCTTTGAGCTATATGCTCCCACAACCTAGAACTCTCTCCCCGACTCCATAAGATACATCAAGGACCACAGCACCTTCAGCAAACTCCTCAAAACCCACCTCTTCACCCTCCACTTCAGACCCGCCTCCACTTAACCCTCCCCCTTTATAACCTCCCCCACTCTGAAGAACACACTGTATATAGTTAAACGCAACAGGCCCCTGCCTAAACTCATGGCAATAATTCCCTGCTTTAATCACTATTGTATAAAGTTATTGTTCCATGTAAAGGTTGTTTAACCTGTTCAAAGTTCTATGTATACCGCTTTGACTCTCACAAAAAGTGGTATAAAAGTTCAACCATATAAATAAATTAATTAATAAAAAGTATTATTAGCTGCTTCTGTATTATCTGTCACTATGCCAACACACATATGTTAATATGGTAGGAATACCCCTTTCTATACTTGAAATTATTGAGGAAGATTTGCAGCTAACATGTTAAATTTTGCTTTTAACACACTTTATTGGCAAAAATGTATCACAGATTAGTAAATGGGCCCCTTAGTGATGTCAGTGTTGTGTCCACATCATTAAGAGATTGATCACCACAGGCTATAGTAATTGGCATCCTTGTCTAGTCCTCATCATCTGCTGTGCTTATCATCAACAATAATTCATTACCAATACATATAAATTGTTGAAAGTTATGTTCGGTGTCCTGATTTATAGTGCCATATAAATGTCAAAATGACTAAATGTTAAATTTCCAACAGAGAAAAAAAGGATCAAACCCAAAGCAATACACATTTTGAAAGTAATTGTCATCAAGCCGGCAAGTACATTTTGAAAGGGAAATGCCCTGTGGAGATTCCCTTTGAGGAATTGCCTGGCCACTGATGCTACAGGGAGGTTGTTTATTCATATACGCTGTAGGTACACAAGTGTGCAGGGAAAAGTGGAACAAAGCAGATGCAGGATTTCAAAATAAAATTCCCTGTTGTATTTCTGGATGCCTGATCTGGTCCCACCCTCAACCTGATTTCCCAATAGAACCAGAGAGTACATCCCAATTTACCCATGGAAATCACGTTGAGAGCCAACCTTTATGGACTTGCTTTTATAATGGGGAGCCTATGTGGAATGTCTAAAGGGTGTCTATTATATACCCACTTTATAACCCAAAGGAGTCATAATAAAACTCTCCTGAAGCATATTACGAAATATATCAGACCACTTATACTAAATCACCTTTTTCCATTAGTCACCACATTCAACGAAAAAATGTATTACTTTTTATTCAAGTGGACAGTTATACCACTATTTAAAAAATAAAGATGCAAATGTGATATTATCAATTTTAGCAATTCAGCTCCCTTTTTATTATAATCAGTCCATAAAGCAACACATAGGGTCCTTTTTACTAAAGGGTGCTAAAGTGCTGCACCTAATGTGGCAAAAGCTCTGAAATGATAAGAACATAAGAACATAAGAAATGCCATACTGGATCAGACCAAGGTCCATCAAGCCCAGTATCCTGTTTCCAACAGTGGCCAATCTAGGTCATACATACCTAGCAGTATCCCCAAGAGACACAGGTTCCACAATGCTTATATTGGGTCAAGCATTGATATCCTAGGCCCCTTTTTAATAATGGTTTATGGACCTTTCCTCCAGAAACTTGTCCAAACCTTTTTTAAACCCAGCTACACTAACAGCTCTTACTACATCCTCCGGCAACAAATTCCAGAGTTTGATTACACGTTGAGTGAAAAAATATTTTCTCTTATTTGTCTTAAATAGATCACCTTGTAGCTTCATTACATGTCCTCTAGTCTTTCTATATTCTGATAACGTAAACAACCGATCTACGTTTACCCATTCCACGCCATTCATTAATTTATAGACCTCTATCATATCTCCCCTCAACCGTCTCTTTTCCAGGCTGAAGAGCCCCAACCTTTGTAGCTTTTCTTCATAGAGCGGTATAGAAGAACTGTTAAATAAATAAATAGGAGTAGCCTTCCATCCCCTTTACCATTTTGGTGGCTCTTTTCTGTACCTTTTCTAATAACGCTATATCCTTTTTAAGATATGGCGACCAGAACTGCACACAATATTTAAGGTGCAGTCGTACCATGGAACGATACAGAGGCATTATAATATCCTTTGTTTTATTTTCCATTCCTTTCCTTATGATACCTAGCATTTTGCTTGCTTTCTTGGCCGCCGCTGAACACTGGGCGGAGGGTTTTACCATGTTATCCACGATGACTCCTAAATCTTTTTCCTGGGTGGTGATTCCCAATATGGAACCTTGCATCGTGTAACCATAGTTTGGGTTGTTCTTCCCTAGGTGCATAACTTTGCACTTGTCCACATTAAATTTCACCTGCCATTTGGATGCCCAGTCTTCCAATTTATCCAGATCCTCCTGCAGTTTTGCACAGTCCTCTTGGGTTTTAACAACTTTAAACAGTTTTGTGTCGTCCGCAAATTTGATAACCTCACTAGTTATTCCCTTTTCCAGGTCATTTATGAATATGTCAAAAAGTAGTGGACCCAGTACAGATCCCTGGGGTATTCCACTATTCACCCTTTTCCATTGGGAAAATTGGCCATTTAGCCCTACCCTCTGCTTTCTATCTTTTAACCAGTTCCCGATCCACAACAGTACACTACCTCCTATCCCATGACTTTTTAGTTTTGCCAAAAGTCTCTGATGAGGGACCTTGTCAAAGGCTATCTGAAAGTCCAGATACACTATATCGACTGACTCACCTTTGTCTACCTGTTTATTCACACCTTCAAAAAAACATATCAGATTAGTAAGACAAGATCTTCCTTGTCTAAAGCCATGTTGACTGTCTCCCATTAGGCCATGACTATCTACATGCTGTCTAATTTTGTTTTTTATGATGGTTTCTACCATTTTCCCTGGTACCAACGTCAGGCTTACTGGTCTGCAATTTCCTGGATCACCCCTAGAACCCTTTTTAAAAATTGGCATTACATTGGCAATCCTCCAATCTTCAGGTATTACAGATGATTTTAATGAAAGTTCACAGATTACTAATTACTACAAACTCATATTTCAGTTCTTTCAACACTCTTGGATGTATACCATCCGGTCCAGGTGATTTGCTACTATTCAGTTTATCAAATAGTTGTAATACATCTGCCCGGTGTAGCGATATTTCTCTCAATTCCTCTGCCGTATCACCTTTAAATACCACTTCAGTCTTGGGTAACATCCCTACATCTTCCTCAGTAAAGACCGAAGCAAAGAATTGATTCAGTCTCTCCACTATAGCCTTATCTCCTCTTACTGCCCCTTTTACCCCTCCATCATCTAATGGTCCAATTGACTCTCTCACAGGCCTTTTGCTACGATTGTACTTGAAAAAGTCTTTATTTCGTGTTTTTGCTTCTGTTGCAAGTTCCTTCTCAAATTCTCGCTTTGCCTGCCTTATCAATGCTTTGCATTTAACTTGCCAGTGCTTGTGCTGTTTCCAGTTTTCATGGTTTGGCTCTTTTTTTCCATTTCCTGAAAGACGCTTTTTTGGCAGCAACAACCTCTCTGACCTCTCCTTTAAACCATGCTGGCAGTTTTTTGGACTTTCTTCCACTTTTCTTAATGCGTGGAATACAGCTGGTCTGGGCTTCCAGGATAGTATTTTTAAATAACACCCAAGCTTGATGTAAGTCTTTAACCTATCCAACTGCATCTTTTAGTTTTTTTTTTAACTATATTCCTCATTTTATCATAGTCTCCCTTCCGACAGTTAAAAGGTAGTACTGTGGATTTCTTTACCATCCCTCCTCCACTAACTAAATCAAACATGATCATGCTATGATCACTATTGCCAAGTGGTCCCAACACCCTTATTTCTTGCACCAGATTTGGTGTTCCGCTAAGGACTAAGTCCAGTATGGCTTCCCCTCTGGTTGGTTCATGAACCAGCTGCTCCAAGAAGCAGTCATTTATTTCATCTAGGAACTTTATCTCCCTAGCATGTCCTGCCGTGACACTGACCCAGTCGATACCGGGGTAATTGAAATCACCCATTATTACTACTCTGTTGTGACTTTTGTTAGCTTCTTTGATTTCTCTGAGCATTTCATCATCCATTTGTTCATTCTGGCCAGGCGGTCGATAGTACACCCCCACTGCCATTGCCTTCCCCTTTTTACATGGAATTTCAATCCATAGAGATTCTACAGCAAATTTTGTTTCCTGCAAAACTTTAATCCTTTCTGACTCAATGCCCTTCCTAATGTAGAGTGCAAACCCTCCACCAATTTGATCAGTTCAATCATAATGATATACTTTGTATCCAGGTATCACAGTGTCCCACTGGTTATCCTCCTTCCACCATGTTTCTGAGATTGCAATCATATCTAACCTCTCATTCAGAGCTATATATTCTAACTCTCCCATCTTATTGTTTAGACTTCTAGCATTTGCATACAAGCTTTTTAGAGACTGTATTTTATTAATATTAATCTGGCTATTGGTAGAAATGGGTAATTTGGGATCTTTAAGCTCTGTCTGCTCCATACTCGAGGGCATTTTGGCTACTTTACTCTTTTTTGGAACCTCACTGCTTTTGGTAGTATCCTTCAAGGATACCTTCTTCCGAACCATATGCTCTTGGGCGACTGTCGGCTTTCCCCTATTATCTAGTTTAAAAGCTGCTCTATCTCCTTTTTAAAGGTTAATGCCAGCAGTCTGGTTCCATCCCGGTTAAGGTGAAGCCCATCCCTTCGGAAGAGCCCCTACTTTCCCCAGAATGTTCCCCAGTTCCTAACAAATCCAAAACCCTCATCCTTGCACCACTGTCTCATCCACGTGTTCAGACTCCGGAGCTCTGTCTGCCTTTTGGATCCTGCAAGTGGAACAGGAAGCATTTCAGAGAACGCTATCCTGGAAGTTCTGGATTTCAACTTCCTACCTAAAAGCTTAAATTTAGCCTCCAGAACCTCCCTACCACATTTTCCTATGTCATTGGTACCGACGTGTACCAAGACAGCAGACTCCTCCCCAGCACTATCTAAGATTTTATCTAGGCGGCGCGTGAGGTCCGCTACCTTTGCACCAGGCAGGCATGTTACCAGGCGATCCTCATGTCCACCAGCCACCCAGCTATCTACATGCCTAATGATCGAATCACCAACTATAACAGCTGTCCTAACCCTCCCCTCATGGGCACGTGGCCCTGGAGAAACTTCCTCAGTGCGAGAGGGTTTTACATCATCTGGAGGACAGGTTCTAGTTACAGGATCACGTCCTGCCACACCAGGGTGATGCTCTCCTGTCACGTGAACTCTCTCCTCCATGGCAACAGGGCAGTTGCCAGACTGTAGGTGGGACTTCAGGACTATATCCCTGTAGGTCTCGTCCATGCACTTCTTTGTCTTTCTAAATTCTTCCAGGTCTGCTACTCTAGCCTCTAGAGATCAGACTTGTTCCCTGAGAGCAAAGAGCTCCTTGCACGTAGTGCATACGTAAGACCTCTCACTAACTGGGAGAAAATCATACATGTGACACTCAATGCAAAAGACTGGAAAGCCCCCATCTCGCTGCTGGAATCCTGACTGCATCTTAGTTTAAAACTTGTGTTTAGGTCTTTAAATTCTGTACTTACTAAGGTTGGTGTAGATGCTTATACTAATAGAAGTGTATCTAATACCTCTAATATACCTTGTTCATCTGAAGCTTAATTAATCTCAGGTCTTCAATGTGTGACTGATTTGGATAAAGAGCTGCACCTGAGAGCAGCTCCCTTCCTCTAAGATGGGTAAGTACCTATAAAGCTACAATTACCCCAGGGGCGGGTGGGAGTTGGGGAGGGAGGGAATATAAAACCTATGAAGGGAGGGCTGTTACAAGGTTCCTTTGTCCTGTACCCTCAGCAGGGGGGAGGGGTGTAGTCCCTCAGAGAAACTAGAGCAGGAAAAAAAAGTTTAAAACACAGCAAATTCTGGGGACAGAGCAAGGAGAGATATCTAGTTTAAAGCAACAATTAACCTGGCTACCACACAAAGGCCAGTTAGTTCAGAGAGGCAAGGTAAGTTATACAGCTGAGAAAAGCTGAAGTGCAAACTAAAGGAAACAGTGAGGTGAAATAGCACACCAATAGGACAAGAGTCAGGCAGCTAGGACTCAACAATAAATAAATAATATAAATAGACAGCTAGAACTCACAGCAAGTTGTCACAGAAAATATCCACCTCTCTTAGCAGAACACTGTGAGGGCACTGCTCTTCCCAGAGCAGAGAGAGACAAACAGAACAGTCTAGGCACACGTGGGGAGGAGGAGGAGACAGGAAGAAGGGCTACACAATACCTCAGCAGGGGGGGAGGGGCGTAGTCCCTCAGGGAAACTAGAGCAGGAGAACAAAGTTTAAAACACAGCAAATTCTGGGGACAGAGCAGGGAGAGATATCTAGTTTAAAGCAACAATTAACCTGGCTACCACACAAAGGCCAGTTAGTTGAGAGAGACAAGGTAAGTTATACAGCTGAGAAAAGCTGAAGTGCAAACTAAAGGAAACAGTGAGGTGAAATAGCACACCAATAGGACAAGAGTCAGACAGCTAGGACTCAACAATAAATAAATAATATAAATAGACAGCTAGAACTCACAGCAAGTTGACACAGAAAATATCCACCTCTCCTAGCAGAGCACTGTGAGGGCACTGCTCTTCCTAGAGCAGAGAGAGGCAAACAGATGGTAAGTTAGGTGGACTCCATGGCGTTAACTGTTAGGAGCATGGAAAACATTTCCCCAGCAGTTAACACAGAGCCCTGTCCCTTAGCGCATGCTAAATTAGTGCACGTGCACTTAACTCCACCTATTGATTGCAGGTAGTCCACGGTGTGAACCTAGTACTGACAGTATGGAGCACACCACATCCACTCTCTGCCCCTACCCCACCCACTTGCTACCCTAATGTGAGCTAGACAGCATGGGTATCGTCCTGCATTAACTGTCATGGCCCTACACTAACTGGCTACGCTTCTCCCAATGCACATTCAGCATACGCCTTTAGTAAAAGACCCACATAGATACACTTCTTTTTTTACTTTTTTATATTTATGATATCACTTCACAATATTCAAGGTTCTAAATAAATATAAAATACTTAGGGACCAATTCTACAGATAGCAGGGTAACATGTCCCGTTGGGATGTGCTACCAAGCTATACGCCTTGCTGGTATTCTGCCTCTATTCCCCACTGCACACACAGAGCTACAGTGTGTGCTGTGGTGGATGGAGGTGTGGCAGGGGAGGAGAGAGGGTGGAGCATGGGCGGGGCTGACACTGGATGTACAGGACCAATTCCAGGATGGCCCTGTATGTCCAGGGATCGCTGGGAGGATGCCCTGCTCATACCACCTCTGAAGTGGAATAAGAGTGGGGTACCCCCCCACCCAAATGTAGCTGGCAGCCCCTCCCCCAGAGCCTAGGAACCCCCCCCCCCACAGGAGCCCCGCGACATGGAGGGTGAGTCTCTGCAGGGACTCGAGGGTCCGGGGCTGCAGGCCGATGGAGCCATGGGATGGACATCCCTGCGGCTGTGGGAGGGGCACACTGGGCCGTCCTTTGGCCCGATTCTAACAGCCATGGGAACATTTTGCTCCTGCGTTTCAGAATTGAGTCCAAATGTGTCCATCCTGCACCAGGCTATCTGGACAGCCCGGACATGCCCCTTCCAGAATCGGGCTCCATGCTTATATTTCTCTCCACCATTCATCTAATGAGGATTCATGTTTTGAAGTGTTTCTGCTTCAGGGATGAACAACCCAGAACATTACCTCTTCATGTTGGCAATTTTATTAGAAAAAAATGTCATCATCTTCCTTCCTTTTAAAACCAACAGTGTTTAAAGGAAAGGGTCATATGTCATGTATCAGCCAATCACATCAATGTGTTTACTTTTAAAACCAGCTGCATGCATCTGGAAGATCATCCATGTTTTCAATATTGGTATAATGGTCCACCTACATATAAAGTAATCAATTTTTCCTGAGTTGTAGTAACCAATGGAAAAAATGGTATATTTTGTGATCAACTTTATAAAAAAAAACTAAATTCCCAATGGTGATGTACAATAATCAAAATTAAAAAATCAATATGGATGCACCGTTCTCAAAACGTATTTTTATCGGGCATGCCATCAGGAGGAGAGTGATTTGCTCAACCTCGAAAGTTTGACGTCCATTTTAATCAAATATGGTTCAGACTCAATAAAATCATGAAAGTGCTTATCTTATAGAAACAGCAGTATAATAAGATGAAAGCTAAATCCAAGAGGAAAAACAGCCGCATGACGTGCATATTTCGAGTCCACCAGTGACTCTGTTTCATGTTCTAAATTAAAGTATCATCAAATTTCTCCATATACATTCAGAGTGAAACTGCCATGAAACACCGAAGAAACAAAAGCTGCTTTTGAGAAAATGCCTGCTCAGTCATTGGCTGATAAATAATGCCGTCAAGAGAAGAACCACCAATGAAAAGGGAACACCCCACATGAAACCCGGGGATTCCCTTATTCATTGGACAAGGTTAGAAAAGGCTCTGCCAATCAATCTCCCGATTGAGGCCCTAGGGGTGTACAGAACGTAAAGTAAAAATCCAATGCTCTTCAAACCATTGAAGGCAAAACGTCCATATCCAGGATTTTCAAAAGGCACTTCGCAAATCCCAGATAAGGCCTTTAAATGGGTAACTAGGGAAGTTACCCATGTAAAGGGCCTTCGAAAATCAGGCCCCCTCTGTTTTACCTGAAGAAAGGTAAGACTAGAAGTACATACAAACAGTGCAGTAAACCTAAGGATGGATGAAATGAAAATTTAGCGCCAGTTGGCAACCCTATCACCAAATAAATAAGTAACCACAAATTAGAAATTTCTAGCTTTTTGGAGGTAAAGGGTGATGAGGAGAGGATATCTATCAGTAAAGGTAAAGTGGAAGACCTTGTTATTTTGAATAAGTCTAGGGCAAGACTGTTCTCTTCTGGAAATTTTATTATCACTCACTTTTCATATAGGATGAGAGTGAAAGAGGATAGATTCAGGAGTAATATGCGGAAATCTTTCTTTACAGAAAGAGTGGTGGATACGTGGAATGGTCTCCCAGTGGAGGTGGTAGAGATGAGGACAGTATGAGGTCTATTCTGTACTTCATCCCCCTTCTGTCCCTGGCAAAACCCTCCCCGTATGAACAAGGAGTTTGTCTGGGGAGGCTTAGACGGAGGCAGAGTGAGGGCGGGCATTGGGCGTTCCGAGGCTATGGACATACATAGCAGATTCTTAAGACCCTCGATGGTGGAATAAGTCCACCTGGATGTCGGGGGAAGCAGCAGAGAAGTAAGGGGTTGCGGAGGATTCCCCGCAGCCCGACCCTGGCCATGGAAGGCCAAATCAGGGGTTGGGCTGTGGGGAAAGAAGGTTGTGGTCAGTGGCCGGGGATCACGGCTCCTGAATGGAGCCACGGTGCCATGGCAATGGGACGCTATGGTATTGCGGCTCCATTCAGGAGCCTGACTGAGTTAGCTGGGCAGGGACATGTACGTGCAGGCTGATCTGAATCAAGTCCCGGCCTGCATATACAGGCCCAGACCTGATTTTGATCCTGCAGGGATCAGAATCAGATCAAGTGAAAAGTTATGCATTTAGGGAAGAACAACCCAAACTACAGTTACACGATGCAAGGTACCACATTAGGAGTCATCACCCAGGAAAAGGATCTAGGCATCATCATGCATAATATGCTGAAATCCTCTGCTTGGTGCACAGTGACAGCCAAGAAAGCTAACAGAATCCTAGAAATTTCAAGGAAAGAAATGGAGAATAAATCAAAGAAAATTATAATGCCACAGCACCTTGAATACTGAGTGAAGTTTTGGTCACTGTTTCTAAAAAAGAATTAGAAAAGGTACAGCCAAGAGTGACTAAAATTATAAAGGAGATGGAAGGGTACCCCTATGAGGAAAGGTTAGAGATCTTCAGCTTGAAGAAGAGATAGCTAAGTTTAGATATAATAGAGGTCTACAAAATGAGTGGAATGGAATGAGTAAACATGAATTGGTTGTTTACTCCTTCAAAAAAATACAAGATTAGGAAACATGCAATGAAGCTCCAAAGTAGCACATTTAAAACTAATCTGCAAAAATACTTTCCACTCAACATGTAATTGAGCTTTGGAATTTGTTACTGGAGGATGTAGTAAAAGTTGCTAATGAACCTGGGTTTAAAAAAGGTTTGAACAAGCTCCTGGAAGAGATGTCCATAAACTTTATTAAAGAGAACTTGGGAAGATCCTTGGGATAAGCAGCATGTAATCTGTCTAACTTTTGGGATCCTGCCAGGTACCTGACCTGGATTGAACACTGTTGTTTACAGGATACTGGGCTCAATGGATCTTTTGTCTAACCCAGAATGGCATATCTTATGTTCTCATGTTATGTTCTTAATATGTTCTGTTTGATTTTTTTGAAGCTTTTAACTGGGGTGGCCCTCCGTATTTAAAGGATAAATTATCAATTATGTTCCAGCTTGCCTTCTTTTATCTATCTCATAGAGTTTATTATTGATACCATTTGGGTTACATTTACAGCAAGGTTTCTTACATGGGTCTACATTTATTTAATATTGTAACCTGTGCCACAGTCTCTGAGGATCAGATGGAAGGGATTCCTTTTAAATTAAAGATGGCCCATGGTAGCCGGGATGGATGTCAAATGTCTGATTTATTTCAGAGAGTGACAATCCTCTCCTCTGTTTAAGAGGAGAGGAACAACAGTGGGACTAGAATAAATAAACTAATGTGGATAGGAGCTTGTTAACCAATGTAATGTTACAATGGTAGAAAATTGCCTAAATTCACAAAAAATGACAAAGCTCTTTACATATAGTTTTATTGTGTTAGGTACACAATACATGTTTCTATTCTTTGTTTTCTTGTATACAGTAAATGGAAGAAATCCATATGAATGAACCCTGTTTGGTTTTAAACCAGCTCTCAATTCTAATTCTTGAAGTCCAGTTCTGATATTTGAGCTCAATTGCATTGTATGCTGGTGCACATGTCAGTACTTAACCTTACATGGCTTGTTGGACATTGGGGCCCAAGGCAAATCTTCCTAGCTTCAGTTCTCCACTGGAACTCTGGTCCTTCTCCGCTTCTGTTCAGGAACTAGCCAATCTCTTCTCTCAGTGTAGAGTTCCCTATTAGTACCCCAACATTTCCCCTTAATTTAATTTCCACTAAAAAAATGCTTGAAAAAATAGCAAGCTTGCTGGGAACGAAATGAAATCTCTCTCGCTCATTCCCTCAGTCAAGTTCCCTGATATTCTTCAGATACAAGTATCTTGCATCCACACCCACAAACCTCCTTTATATTCCATTAGTCCAGCCATTTACCATTTCCTGAGCTAAATACCTTCATCTTACCAGAAGTTTATGTTCCTTATCTTCCCTATATCACTTCATTCATACCACTCAGACCCCTCTCACAACTTACTCAGAAAATGTTACTCACTTAGGAAAAAAAGTCCTTTATATTACTCTATCCTTCACTTCAATAATCATACTTATACATATAAATACTCTCAACTTACCTGACACCCCCCCCCCCCTTTGATTCTCTACTTTATTTATTGTATTTATTTAGCAACATTTCTATAGCACTGTATCTACAAGTCACATCAGTGTTCAGGAAACAAGAACAAGAAAACTTTACATGGAACGTTGTCATTGGGAACAGTCTAAACAGTTACAACAATAAATATGTGTAACTTAACAGTGTATTAAATTGGGGTGCAGGAGATTATTGTACATGGTGTGAGATAACATTTCAGGAGTTGAGGATGGGAGGTTATGTAACAGAGTCAAAATGTTCCAGGAACAGATGAGTTTTTAATTTGCAGCAAAACTCTGCAATGTCATTTGAAGAGCAGATTACTGGGGTGAGGGAGCTCCAGATGGTGGGTGCGTAGAATGAGAAGGCTCTGCTGGAGGTAGCTATGTTGGTTCAAAGGAATGTGGCTGGGACCACTAGTAGGTGGTGGCTGGCCTTTCTCCTAGATCTGTTGTTGAGGGGTTTGAGAGTGAGATGCTGAAGTATGATAGCTGAGAGGTTGTGAAGGGTTTTGAAGATGGTCAGGGCGACTTTATATTTGACTCTCATGTGGATAGGGAACCAGTGTAATTGCTTTAAGACTGGAGTGCTGTGTGCTTATTGATTGATACCTGTGATGATTCTGGCAGCTGTGTTCTGTGCAGGTTGTAGGGGGAGCAGGGTGGATTTTGGTAGACCCTGGTATATTATGCTGGGATAATCAAGAATTGGGGTGATGAGAGCTTGAATGACATTTCTGAAATTGGTTGGTTCCAGAAGGGATCAAAGATTTTGTATTGTCTTCATTCAGAAGTAAGCTGCCTTGGTGACTTGTTTGATGTGTGCGTGGAAGTTTAAGTTCTGGTCAAGGACTATGCCGAGGTATTTTATTTGCTCTTTTACTTGCAGCGTTAGATTGGCTAGGTTGATGTGGAAGATGTGGAAAAAGAGTGGTTCTTGGTTATGTAAAGAATTCCGACTTCTTGGGAATGATGTGCATGCTGTGATGGCTGAGCCACTAGTTGACAGCTGTGAGGCCTTGACTAAATGCAGAGTGGTCAGGGCTGAGGATGGTGAGTGGTGCATAGATTACAATGTCATTGGCGTACAGATAGTAGGGGATGTTATGGTTTTGGATTATTTGGCATAATGGCTGGACGTAAATATTGAAGAGGAGGAAGGATAATGCAGAGCCTTGGGGTAAGCTGTGGAGAAATCTGAAAAGGCTGGAGGTTTCTTCTCTGATTCTGATCTGTTGCTATCGGTCGGTCAGATAGGATTGGAACCATTGTAATGTTGTATCTCTGAGGCCAATAAGTTGGAGCCATGAAAGGAGGTGTTTATGGATGACAGAATCAAAGGCTGAAGAGATGTCAATGAAGGATGAATCCTTGTGATGTCTTTTCTGTGCCCTTGATAAGTGTGTCTAGTAGTGAGGTCAGCAGGGTTTTGGTACTCTGATGGGGCTTGAAGCCATGTTTATGCTTATCCAGGGGAGCACAGGACACTATGATGTTCTGCAGCTGCAGCCGCACTGCTTTTTCAATGATTTTGGCAAGAGAGGGGATGCTAGAGATAGGACTTTACATTAGACTCTTTAGGGTATATTTACTAAACTGCGGTAATGACCCTAGCGTTAGGTTCCGCGGTAAAGGTACAGATGCCCATATAAAGGTGTGGGCGGTGCATCGTTACAGCAAGCCATATCAGCTAACGCATGTTACAAGGCGGCTTAGACTAACGCGCATTACAAGGCACATTACAAGGCACCTTGTAAGGCGCCTTATAAGGCGCCTTGTAAGGTGCCTTATAAGGTGCCTTGTAAGGCGCCTTGTATGGTGCCTTGTAAGGTGCCTTGTAAGGATGCCTTGTAAGGTGCCTTGTAAGGATGCCTTGTAAAGTACCTTATAAGGTGCCCTTTAAGGTGTCTTGTAAGGTGCCATGTAAGGATTTTTGTAAGGTGCCTTATAAGGCGCCTTGTAAGGTGCCATGTAAGGTGCCTTGTAAGGTGCATTATAAGGTGCCTTGTAAGGTGCCCCATAAGGCGCCCTATAAGGCTCCTTAGGCTAAGCGCCGTATTAGGCACCCCTGGACAAGGCACCTTAGAAGGAACTATGGGCTATGGAACCATAGGTTAAGGTGGAATAACAAGGTTACGGTGCCCTAGGTTAGTGTGCCCTAAGGACTGCAAGGTGCCTCAGGATGACATGCATGACCTGTGAGGAACAGAGACAGATGTAGCCCTAACACTAGATAGAGCACTCAGGAAAGGCAATGAACAGGTGAGTGAAGGAGGGAGAGCTGGGAGCCGCTGGACCTGCCATATCTGCGGGCATCCCATGTGGCTGCCAGTACTGATGACAAACATGGTGGTGGCAACTGTACCACAGCACAGGGTGTTGGCAATGTAAAGTACTGGAAAGACAGTTGGTGGCAGACGATAGGAATACCAGTGGAGGTGGAGGTGGCAGTATAGTTACAATGATGGGTGAACAGAGGAGTGGTGGTGCCATGCAGATCAGGCACAGGCCAGGCAAGCATGAAGAGGCGCAATGCAGGAAAGGGTAGCAGTGCAGAACATGGGGTGACAGCCTGCACAGGCAGACAGGACTCTACACAGCTGACAGACGCAGATAGACAGACCGAGGGAATGTTGGCAATTGTGGCGAGGGTATTATGGGCTGGCAGCACAGTTCTGCAAAAATATGACTGTTACAGGCATGCACACTATTTGAGTAGCCAGTTCAAAGGCGTGGTAAGGGTGGAAAGACAGAGTCTTTATTAAACCATTCGACAACCCGACACAGGCCATGTTTCGTTAACCTTCGTCAGGGGTTTATCAGGCAACAAACTACACCAGCAGACTCTTACCAACTATAAAAGAAAGCAGTGAGTCAAACGCGCAGTCTGTAACGTTACCGCAGTTTAGTAAGCATACCCCTTTATTTACCTTCTTTTTCCAGGAAGGGGGAGTAAATGTTCTATTTCCCTACCAAGTTGATGTAACTATAGTCCCTTTCTGGAGATTTGCTCCAGTAAAAAGGAGCCTTCATTGTAACTAACCAAAAATCCTAAAAGAAAATTTTAAATTCTCTCCTTCCCATTCATAACTCATTTATCCACAATCAACCTCATCCAAAGTCTTCCAGACTTCCAAAAATCACTCATCCAGAAGCCTCCTCCCTCAGACTCACTAACACATATCCACATTCATCCACCATCAATCACCAACTGAAGGAAAAAGCTTGCCTCACTAAGATTCTAAGCTAAGCAGGTAAGTGTTCTTACACTTGATGATGTCATTTTATAGTCTCATTCTAATTAAAATAAAATCTCAGTTTCCTCTTTTTCATACACCTTTCCTATAATGCCATATACACAGAGTTTCATAACATTTTTTAAAGCTGTCTTTGTCTTCTCACAGTCTGAGGGAAAGGATTTCAGCTCTCTGTGTTACTGAGAGTAGTCAGTTCCAGCTGACCACTTTGCAACTATGTTATCCCAAAAAATCATTCCCCTCTCCCAGCACATTCGGGTACTTTTACCACTTTAAAGCTGGAGTTTTTACCAAACAAACCATATTTTACAATTACATTTTATTTATAAAACACATTCAAATTAGATTGGAATAGCTCTGTGACATATTTTAAAGTTCAGCATTGCTTGTATGTTCACTTTTTGTACTGGCAGAAAACACACCTTTAAATGAACTTATAAGTCCCCCAAAATACCACTTAAGGACTCACTAGCTCCCCTTTACCTCCCACATTCCCACAAAATTCTTAAAAATATAAAAATATAAATGTTTAATCCTGGGATGTTTTTGCCCAAAGCCACACCCTCTCTACTTAAATTTCTGCTAAATACAGCGATTCAACATTTAAAAATTTAAAAAAAAATACTTCCTAGGGCTTTCCAATCCTTGTCCAGTCTTCCCAGATCCAGAGGCAGGTCTTGTCAGAGAAATCTGATTGATTTCTTTGACTGGGTGATCAGGGAGTTGGACTGAGGGAGAGCCCTAGATGTGGCGTAATTAGATTTCAGTAAAGCCTTTGACACTGTTCCTCACAGGCGACATAAACAAACTGAGCACCCTAGGGATGGACTCTAAAGTTACTGCTTGGGTTAGAAATTGGTTGGGTGGGAGGCGGCAAAGAGTACAAGTAAATGGAGCTCACTCTGAGGAGAAGGATGTTACCAGTGGTGTGCCCCAGGGATCTGTCCTTGGTCCGATTCTTTTTAACATCTTTGTTAGTGATATAACGGAAGGGCTGTTGGGTAAGGTTTGCCTCTTTGCGGATGATACCAAAATCTGCAATAGAGTAGACACCCAGGAAGGTGTAGATAACATGAGGAGGAATCTAGCTAAGCTTGAAGAATGGTCTAGAATTTGGCAGCTGGGATTTAATCTTAAAAATGTAAGGTCATGCATTTGGGCTGCAGCAATCCAAGGGAGCAATATAGTATAGGGGTTGAAGTACTTTTGTCCACTAAAAAGCGGGACCTAGGTGTGGTTGTGTCTGATGATCTTAAAGTAGCTAAACAGGTAGAAAAGGCGACGGCAAAAGCTAGAAGGATGCTTGGGTGCATACGGAGAGGAATGGCTAGCAGAAAAAAGGAGGTGATAATGCCTCTGTATAAGTCTTTGGTGCGACTTCATTTGGAGTATAGTGTGCAATTCTGGAGACCGCACCTTCAAAAGGATGTGAACAGGATGGAGTCGGTGCAGAAGGTGGCTACTAAAATGATTAGTGGTCTTCATTATAAAGCATATGAGGACAGACTTAAGGATCTTAATATGTACACCTTAGAGGAAAGGCGGGATAGAGGTGATATGATTGAGATGTTTAAATACCTCAGTGGCATAAATGTTCAGGGAGAGAGCCTCTTTCAATTGAAAGCAAGTTATGCTATGAGGGGACATGGGATGAGGGTGAAGGGAGATATATTCAGGAGTGATATGCGGAAATATGGAAAGAGTAGTGGATCCGTGGAATAGTCTCCCAGTGGAGGTGGTAGAGATGAGGACAGTAACTGAATTCAAAAAAGCATGGGACCAACACAGAGGATCTCTAAAGGTAAAAAGTGGACTGTTGTAGTTGTTGTTATGGAAGAACAGACTAGATAGGCTATGTGGTCTTTTTCTGTCGTCCTATTTCTATGTTTCTGTGTTATTTTCTCAGCCATGTTAGAGACTCTCTTGCCCTTTAAGGCTGACTGCCCACACTTACAAGGCCTCCAACAGGCTTACAGCTTCCCCATTGCTGCCTGAGTCTTTCCAATGGCCTGACTCATCCCACTGGACATCCCTATCCCTAAATCAGGTACTCACTGACTCCAACATCATTTGAGGGCCCTCCCTAATGGCACAATACTTTTTTACCTTTTTTTTATAATATTCATTTATTTATTTATTTAGGCCTTTGTGACTTGACTCCACTTCCAGGCCGCACCTTGGAAGCCCAATTATTATTTTGGGTCATCCCCATAGTTCGATCGGAGCCCACCCCCCAGTCCCAAACTTCTAAGACCCTCCTTACTGCATCGGAGATAACCATGGCGTATGCAACTCCCCCCGCCCCCTTCCCCGATGCCTCACTGCAGCCCCTGCCGTGATTGGGAACAGCTGCGGTATTCGCTGCTGCACCTGATCACAGTCAGCTACCTCTTGCTAGCTCCCAGACCTCGCAGACCAGGCACAATGACAGCCACATTCTCCCTTTACTTTTTATTAAAAAAACAACATGTGGCCGCACTTGATCTTTCCTGCAGCTGCTGGGAAGAGGAAAGAAAAAGATCTCCCCAGCTGCAGACCACAGCCCTGGAGCAGTGCCTGAATGCTGAAGCCTCTCCTTTTTCTTAAAAACAAACAAACAAAAAACACGTGGCTCTTAGCAGCTCCTCTTTAGTCACTCCTGCAGCCTGGGGAAGGAAAAAAAAAAAACAGCTGCAAAATGCAGCGACCGCACCGCTCTTCATCTCCTCCTGGAGTATCACCAGGTACTTTTCAACTTTACCCCTCTGACTACAATATTTTTATTATTTGACATAGGCTTAAGGGTCAATATTCAATACATTAGACCTGGATATTCAATTCTGGGCCATATCCGGTTTTCTTGGTTAGCATTTTAGCTAACTGATTGTAACGGGTCTGCTCCTTGTTGGTCACTCCAGGCCAGGGAAGTCCCGAACCCTCATCTGCGGTGTGCTGCTTCGGCTGGCTGGAATCCAGGGGAATAAAACTCACAACCGACACAGAAGGAAAGGTGTGCAAGTTTATTCCAACGTTAGAAGTGCAGTCTAACTTTTATACAGTAACAAAAACATATATACGTCATAAACCCATCCCAGCAGCATATTGCTAATTAGCAATCATACAAACTGGTACCTGTCTCTGTGAAGATCACTGAATCTTATCTTAGCACAACACATTCCTTTCTATCTAGGTATTCACAGATGGGCCTCATGGTCCCTCTGTATAACAAGAAACTGATTTCCCCTTACAATACTTATTTTCCCCTTACACTGATCAGCAGTGATATTCAGCCACTGGCCAGATAGCTAATCCAGCTAAAGTTACAGTAGGCCAGCCTTTTTTATTTTACCATTTTTATTAAAGTAACTTTCATACATGGTCACAACCAGCAGTAACAACTACTCAATAATGTCTCAATGTTTAAACATTTATACAATCTATACAATATTTCCCCATGTATCTGACCCCTTAAAAACCTCCCCTACTCTCTATCCCTCTTACCCCCCCTCATCCCCCAACCCCCTTTCCCACCCCTGCATAAATAGACCATCATTTTATCCCATTCTTTCTCAAATCTATCACTTCTTTGTCTACATAAGGCAGTTAATTTTTCCATCAGATAAATCTGTTGTATTCTCCCCACACAATGTTCTATAGTGGGCGGCGCTCTCTATTTCCACCTATAAGCCAAACTCAAATCATGCTGCACTGAGACATGCCATGATCTGCCTTCTCTCTTTTCGTGGGCCCCCTCCCTCCACCATCCCAATAGAAATATATAGGGATCTATCACCAGCTCCACCCCCACTACTTGTTGTACCCACTCTTTCACCTTTACCCAGAAGGATCGTATCTGAGGGCAGGTCCAACAAATGTGAAAAAAGGAGCCTTCCCCTCCACAGTTTCTCCAGGATTGGTTGGGGACTGAGGGAAGCAACCTATTTGGTCTATCCGGTGTGTAATACCATCGTATCAGAACTTTATACCAGTTTTCTTTTACCGCCACCGATATAGGGAGTCAGCAGTCCTAATCCAAAATTGTTTTCCATTGCTGGACATCTATTTCCATCTCCAGGTCCCCCTCCCACTCCAACATATAGTGATGTTTATCCTTCCAGACTCCCTTTATTGCTGATATGAGGCCCCTGGAACCCTTCTTTCCATACCATATAGTTTTTAAACTTGTGAAGTTCCTACCCAATTGTTTCTTACCTAGTTTGTGCCCTAGGTATTGCCACACTTGTCTATAATGGAAGTTATCTCCCACTCCCAATCCATACCGCTTCTGTAGCTCCTCAAATGTAACCCAGTCCTCCCCATCTACAAATTGATAGAACTATTTTAATCCTAATTGTGCTCATCTTTTATATGGCCCTCCTTCCTGCCCTGGTAAAAAGACCTGTGTGTGGCAAAGCGCTGGTATAAGTGAGAAGGTCATCCCTCACTTTCCCTCTCCTTTTTCCCGGATAGCATCCCATACCTGCAACACATGTTTCACGCATAGGTTCTCTAGTATTTTACTTTCTCTTTCCACTTTACTCATCCAAGGGAGGCTTTCTAAGGGATCCCTCCCCCCCTAGCTCACTTTCCAAGGCTACAAATTTTTTCCATTCACCCCCCCTCCCGCCAATCCATAATATGCCTAATTTGGCCCACCCAGTAATATGCCTGGATATCCAGGGCCCCAACCCTCCTTCTTTCCTTGAGCTATGTAATACTGATCTAACTAGTCAACACAAAGAAGAGCAAAGTGTTCTTGCAGTGGAATACAGAGAACACAAAAAGCAAGAGATGTGTGAAGGTCACAGGAGTCTTTATTAGATGAACCCCAAAGCGTTTCGGCAATGCCTTCCTCAGGGGGTATGCAGCTTATAAAATAAAATAAAGTAAAATACAATGAAATAAAAATGAAATCCATTAAAGCAATATATAAATATCATAAATAATTCATACACAAATACAACATATAAAAATGCATTAATTTAAAACTATAATTAAAAGAACAGAAACGCAGGGCAGAGGAAAACATATAAAAGCTATCTGTAAAAATGACATAAGCAGGGTTACAGAAAAAAACATTAAAAGACAATAAACCATAAAATACAGAACATAACAGTACTCACTGGAGCACCCTATAATAAATTTCATGTAGAAGGTGTTCTTTAGCGTATTACTCTAGCTGTAAAGTGGGATAAAGTAACAATGTTGATACATGCCATTTCAAAAAACTACGCATAAACAGAAAAATAAAGAAAGTGAACTTGAATTAAAAAAGATCCACTTTTAGTGTACTGATACCCTTTTATATATATATATTATGTAATATATTGCACTTAAACAACATAAAAAAACGATGATTTATGTGAACAAGGATAGCAAATAACATAACATGAAGTCTTACAAATAATCTTAAAAATAAACTTGTTGTTTCTGGTGATTTTTCAACTCAGAAATCGCTGATGTCCAGAGAAACAATGTGAATACTATGCATAAATATAACACTGATGTTTGTAAAGGTTATCTCCGTGAATTCTTAAAATTGATCATGTATTGTACAAAGCAATGTCTCAATGATCATTAATGTTCAAAAATACATTGTGAACAGCTATGTAAAAGCTTTATCCAAAGGGAAAATTTAAAGGGAAATTTCAAAACTGAAACTTATCAGATAACTGAATCGTCTTATAGATGTTATGGTATGCAGCTGTGGAATTTAACTGTTTTGAAAAAATGTGCTGATGCCATTTTGAAAAAAAATATATTGTTCAAGCAGTGTAATGCAGCATTACAATATTAGCCATGAGAGATGAGATTTTTAATAAATTTGAGGAGACTGCATCTAGCACAAAATGATATGTAACATCGTGACTTACCTATAGACTTTGCAAATTATTAAAATTGAGCAATTCTTGTAAGCAAACCATGTAAAACCCAAAGTCTATATCAAGTAAAAATCTTGTATGTTATACATTGATGGGAGAATTTTTTGATTAAACCCTAAAGAGATAAAACTTTAGTGGTTTGTCAGTTTAAAATATCTGATGCAAATCATGTTACAACCTTACTAATAACGTACTGGAACAAATTTAAACAAAAAACAGCGATGTTAATTTAATGAGCCACAGTTACTGACCTTAGAGCAGAGCTACTCAAATCCGGTCCTGGAGGTCCACAACCCTGCAGGTTTTTGGGATATCCTTAATGAATATGCATGAGATATATATGCATTAGAGATAGCCTGCCAACCTGACTGGTTTGTGTCCCTCCAGGGCTGGATTTGGAGACCCCTGCTTTACACCTCTGTCATTTAAGATTGTGAGTGGGCAAGGTGCAGATGTCCAAGACATCAAAAAAGTTAGATAGAATTTGTCACATTCCTCCTCGCTTCTCACCACCACCAAAATATTGTCTATTAGACAACTTTTTGATGGTGGTGAGAATTGAGGAGGAATGTGTATATATTGATTGTGTGTATATATTGATTTCAATGGGGCCGCGGCTCCAATAACGATCGCGAACCGCTACCACGGCTTTGTAAACAAGCCCCTACGTGTGGAGAATCCAAATTTGCTGGCAATACTGTCCAAAAATAGGAAACCTTCCAGTGAAACGGCAACCTTTTTTATAGATGCTTTAAACCACGCCAAAAGTGAAAGTGAATGCTAATCTTGTGGGTGGAGCTAAAACCGCATTGTCTCAGTGCAAAGGGAAGACCTAACCAAAGCAATCTTGTGGGATGATCTAGCTTGTAATAGAGATGACTATAAAAATAAAAACATAGTTAAAACCGAAGATAAAATCATGCCAAATCTATAAATGATTGTGACTGAAACTGTCATTCTCATGTTCCAACTAAGCTAATTATTCATATGCATACTTACACAAAAGGGGGATGTTTGAAGCTAAATAACTGAATCATCTAATAAATGTTATGAAATTAAACTATAGTGGTTTGTCAGCTTAGAATATCTGATACAAAGCGTGTTATAACCTTGCTAATAATGTACTGGATCAAATTTAGGCAAAAACAGCAATGTTGATAATTTGATCAGCCATGCTTACTAACCTTAGAGTCTATATGTAGAAAAAACGAGTTTTCTGGCAGTGCTATCTGAAAAATAGGAAACCTTCCAGTGAAACTGCAACCCTTTTATAGACGCTCTTAAGCACGCCAAAAGTAAAAGTAAATGCTAATCTTGTGGGTGGAGCTAAAACCACACCGACTCAGTGTACGGAGGAGATCTAACTGAGGCCATCTTATGAGGTAAAATAGCTTATTATAAAATTGACTGTAAGAGGCAAGATGGCGTTTGAGCTTCTCCGGTGCTGAGCGGTGCTACGTGGAGCAGACGGTCTGGTGCAGTTTCGATGCCCGCTCTTTGAGATGGGGCGTCGAAAGAGGAAGCAGGTTTCCCTACCCTCGGGGTCTCCTGTCTCTGAGGCTATGGGCCAGAAAACTCTCGAGGCATGCGGCTTTGTTGCACTGGGGAGTGGAGCAGCATCTTCGGCGGAGCCGGCAGTGTTGGAATTGTCGGCTCTGAGTGCATCGGGGGTTTGGCTCTCTCCAGAGCAATGCCCCGCCCCCCCCGCCTCAACCTGGAAGTGCTGTGCTGGGTGCCAGAGTGCTTCCTGCCAGGGCTGTTAGATGCTTGTTGGCAATTGGGAGTGAAGAGGGCTCTGTTCCTGATGGCGTTTTTCCAACCTTTCTTACCTTGTCGCAGGTCACTGTGGAAGGGAAGGGAGTGGAGAGGATTTCCCCTACCAGTGGAGTCTTGGTGGTATCATCCGAGGTTTTGGATGCTGTTCCAGGTTTAAGAGGCATGATTAAACCACTGGTAGTGGATATGGAAGCACATGGGATGCAATCTCTACGATAAATACCTCTCTTATGACTGTTGTTGGGGTTGTAAAAAAAGATTTTCTTTCGTTGTCTAAAGACGTTTCTGAAGCTAAGAAGGGTCAAGAGGAGCAAGCTCAGCGTTTGGAGGGAGTGGAGAAAGAGCTGGAACATCTCCGTGGATAAATTAAAGATAAGACCTTGCTGTCAAAAAAAGCGGAGTATTTGGAGAACTATACTCGTAGGAATAATTTAAGATTGTTAAATTTTCCTAGATCACCTATAGGCCAAAGCCAAGGCAGAGAGGCTCGCATCCTGGAGATGAATGCATGGCTGCATGGATGGTGTCATCGAGAGCGTTTTGGTTTCCTAGACCATGGGATGCTGTTCCAAGGGTTGCAGAGCAGAGATGGCATCCATCTGTCCAAGAACGGTCAACGCGTCTTCAGTAGTAGACTGGCTAAACTACTCAAGAGGGCTTTAAATTAGATTCATTGGGGATGGGTGAAGAAAGCCCCCAGGTGAGTGAAAGCCCCCAGGTAGGTGATACATTAAATAACTTTATGGAAATGGGTAACAGGGGTAACATATGGAAAGCAGTGTGTATAAATGCCCATAGCATGGGAAATAAGATCCCTGGTATTGAAGCTTTTGTGGGAGTGGCTGACTTGGATTTAGTGGCAGTTACAGAAACATGGTTCACAGAAAACCATGATTGGGATGTAACTATACCTGGCTATACTTTATTCAGAAAGGACAGGGTAGGAAGTAGGGGAGGAGGAGTGGCACTATATGTAAAAACTACTATTAAAGCTTTGGAATTACAGAGCTTAAAAGGGAGAGGGGAGGCATTGTGGCTTAAACTAGAAAGAGGGAAAGAGAAATCTATTTACATTGGTGTTATATAGAGACCTCCATCACAAGAGGAAGAGGTGGACAGAGAGTTAATTGAAGACATACGCAGCATTGCTAAGAAAGGGGAAGTGCTACAGATAGGAGATGTCAATATGCCAGATGTTGATTGGCACATTCCTGCTGCAGTATCATCTAGAAGTAAGGAGATCCTGGATTCTCTACAGGGAGAACTATTCAGGAAATTGGTAACAGACCCCACACGTGAAGGGGCCATACTGGACTTGGTGCTTACCAATGGTGAAAGTGTTTCTGATGTTGTAGTGGGAGATAATTTTGCATCCAGTGAACACCAGATGGTGTGGTTCAGTATTAGGACTATGGCTGTTAGAATCCATTCAAAGGCGAGGATCTTAGACTTTAGGAAGACTAACTTTGCGAAGATGGGCCAATACCTCAGGGAGTCGTTAGTTGGATGGGAACAGCTGAGGGATGTAGAAAAACAGTGGAAAAACTGAAAGGGGATATTTTAAGGGCAACCAACCTTTTTGTTAAAATGGTAAATAAAGGTAAAAGGAAAAGGAGACCGCTATGGTTTTCGAAAGAAGTAGCTGAAAAAGTGAAGAAAAAGAGGGAGGCCTTCATGAAATACAAGAGATCACAGAGAGAGGAAGACAGGCATCTGTATTTGGAAAAACTTAGAGAAGCTAGCAAAGTAGTCAAGAAGGCAAAGATTCAAAAGGAGGAGGAAATAGCCAATGCAATAAAATGGGAGATAAGACATTTTTCAGATATATTAGTGAGAAGAGGAAGGGCAAGAGTGGTATTGTCAGACTCAAGGGTGCAGGGGATGAATATGTAGAAGCCGATAAGGATAAAGCGGAATTGCTTATCAAATATTTTTGTTCTGTATTCACAGATGAAGAACCAGGAGCAGGACCTCAGAAAACACCCACAAATAGGAATAGAAGCAAAGGACATCTTGAACAATTTTCAAAAGACTGTGTTCGTGAGAAACTATCTCAACTTAAAGTAGACAAAGCGATGGGACCGGATGGGATACACCCGAGAATACTGAGGGAACTTGGGGACGTTCTAGCAGCTCCACTGACTGACCTTTTCAATGCCTCGTTGGAGTCAGGAGTGGTGCCAAAGGACTGGAGAGAGGCTCATGTGGTGCCTTTACACAAAAGCGGAAGTAAGGATGTGGTTGAAAACTGCAGGCCGGTTAGTTTAACTTCGGTGGTGAGTAAATTATTGGAAACGCTGCTGAAAGAGAAAATAGTAAGGTTTCTGGAGTCCAGCAGATTACAGGATCCGAGGCAGCATGGATTCACCAGAGGCAGGTCTTGTCAGACAAATCTGATTGATTTCTTTGACTGGGTGACCAGGGAGTTGGAACAAGGGAGAGCCCTAGATGTGGTGTATTTCGATTTCAGTAAAGCCTTTGACACTGTTCCTCACAGGCGACTTATAAACAAACTGAGCACCCTAGGGATGGACCCTAACGTTACTGCTTGGGTTAGAAATTGGTTGGGTGGGAGGCGACAAAGAGTACAAGTAAATGGAGCTCACTCTGAGGAGAAGGATGTTATCAGTGGTGTGCCCCAGGGATCTGTCCTTGATCCGATTCTTTTTAACATCTTTGTTAGTGATATAGCGGAAGGGCTTTCAGGTAAGGTTTGCCTCTTTGCGGATGATACCAAAATCTGCAATAGAGTAGACACCCAGGAAGGGGTAGATAACATGAGGAGGGATCTAGCTAAGCTTGAAGAATGGTCTAGAATTAGGTAGCTGGGATTTAATGTTAAAAAATGTAAGGTCATGCATTTGGGCTGCAGCAATCCAAGGGAGCAATATAGTATAGGGGGTGAAATACTTTTGTCCACTAAAGAAGAGCGGGACCTAGGCGTGGTTGAGTCTGATGATCTTAAAGTAGCTAAACAGGTAAAAAAGGCGATGGCAAAAGCTAGAAGGATGCTTGGGTGCATACGGAGAGGAATGGCTAGCAGAAAAAAGGAGGTGATAATGCCTCTGTATAAGTCTTTGGTGCGACCTCATTTGGAGTATAGTGTGCAATTCTGGAGACCACACCCTCAAAGGATGTGAACAGGATGGAGTCGGTGCAGAGGGTGGCTACTAAAATGATTAGTGGTCTTCATTATAAAGCATATGAGGACAGACTGAAGGATCTTAATATGTACACCTTAGAGGAAAGGCGGGATAGAGGTGATATGATTGAGATGTTTAAATACCTCCGTGGTATAAATGTTCAGGGAGAGAGCCTTTTTCAATTTAAAGCAAATTCTGCTACGAGGGTACATGGGATGAGGATGAAGGGAGATAGATTCAGGAGTGATATGCGGAAATATTTCTTTACGGAAAGAGCAGTGGATCCATGGAATAGCCTCCCAGTGGAGGTTTTAGAGATGAGGACAGTAACTGAATTCAAAAAAGCATGGGACAAACACAGAGGATCTCTAAAGGTAAAAAGGGGACTGTTGTAGTTGTTATGGAAGGACAGACTAGATAGGCCATGTGGTCTTTTTATGTTGTCATATTTCTATGTTTCTATAATGTCCTCCATTGAGATGGTTCGTAAATACCTCCAGGAAGTGCTTAAACTCCCTGGAGATAATTTACCTCCAATTGTTAGAGTGCAATATCTAAATGTAGGGTGTGATGGGGTCGGGGCTGCCTCAGGGAGTTCAGTGGCTGGGATCAGGGATCTTACCGCATTCCTGGAGGACTCTCTAGAGGTGGTAACTGACCACACTATCCTCTTGGTTACTTTGGCCTTAGAGCATGATAAATCATTAATTTTCGAGCATATTTCCGGAATTTCAATTGTACTTTTTTTGGCTCTAAAGTATTTATGTTTCCTGATCTCTCTCATACTACTCAGTTGAGGAGTAAGGAATTATTGGGTCTTCGCCCTAGAGTCCTTGCCTTGGGGGGTAGTTTTCAGTTAAGATTTCCCTCTCGTTGTATTATTTCCTATGATGGTAAAGTGTTTTTGTTCTTTGAGCCAAGTCAGTTGTTGAATTTTCTGGTAGCTAGGGAGGGAAATAGAGTGGAAATTGTGACCATTTCGGCTGACGCTTAAGTCTCTGCTCTTAAATAGAAATTTATTTTCCTTTGATTTATTTCCTGGTGCCTCCTTGTACATTGCCTTAATTTTTGTGGGCTAAATTTTGGATGATGTATAACTGATTTGCCTTGGATATATGTGTTGTATTTGTATTGATATCATCCTTTTTTTCTTTTTCATTCCTGTTATGCAAGAATGTTAAAATTTAATAAAAATTTAAATTAAAAAAAATTGACTGTAAAATTGTAAAAACATTGTTAAAATCAAAAATAAAATCATATGTGACTGAGAAAATCAATCTCATGTAAAAACTAGACCGATTACATAGTTATACGTATACATACTTATACAAAAATGCAAGTTTGTTTTAAAACAAAAACAAAAACTGTGACAAATTATGGATGCTAGGTTAAACCTAAGAACTCAATTGAGCTTATAGGATGTAAAACGATTAATTGTGCTATGGGACACTATATTTGTGAAATTATACCATGGAAGATAAAAACCTATTAAATTGAACCAGACAAAAATACAAGATGTCATTCCCTAGGGGATTTAAATTAAGAGGACAAAATCATTTTTAATATAATATATTAGCTAATTATAAAAACACAGAGAGATCTATTTCCCTTGTTATCCTTGCCCTTGTGCCCCTGTATAGCATCTGCACCCACTTCAAGTACTTTGGGCCAAATCCCATCTGCTCTATCACCTGAAACAGAAACTCCCACTCTAATCTATCAAATGCTTTTTCTGCATCCACAGAGAGCACCATAGCACCCTTTCCCTGTTGGTGTGCGACCCAAATTGTCTCAAGGACCCATTTTATGTTATCCGAGGCTTGCCGCCCCTCAATATATCCCGTTTGGTCGGGCCCCACCAATGTAGGCATCTGCCCTGCCAGCTTATTGGCCAGGACTTTAGCCAAAATCTTTAAATCCCTGCTCAATGTAGATTTAAAGATTTTCCCTGGTGTTATCTTGTCTGCAGAAAGGTCTCCCCCCCCTTCCTCCACTCCATTTAATGTTCTTCTGAATATCTCTACCAGCTCTTCCTGGAATATCTTATAGAATATAGCTGGGAGCCCATCCAGCCCCAGAGCCTTCCCATTTAGCATTTCATGAATGCCTCTCTCTATCTCTTCCCGCCGTATCTCTCCTTCCATTGCATTCTTCTCCTCCTCGCCTATTCTAAGCAATAATATTCCCTCCAAGTATTGTGTTCCCTTCCTTACCAGCTCCCCTCCCTGGGTGTTATAGAGTTCTTTATAAAATTGGCAAAAGCGCGCCCCAATAAGTTTCTCCGTTCTGAAAAGTTCTCCCTCCCTCCCCTTAATTCCTGTGATGGTGGCTGCCACCTCCCGGCTCTTGAGTTTCTTGGCTAATAGGTGCCCAGCTCTGTCCCCCCACTCATAGTACCGCTGTTTAGCTCAATCTAATTGGAACCCAATTGCCTCCACCTGCCGCTTATTTAGTTCCATGCATAATTAATTCAGATGCTTGAGCTGCTGTGCTGTGCCCTTTGCCCTCTACTGCTCTGCCGCCTACTTAATTTCTCTTTGCAATTGATTCTCCTTTTCGAGGCATTGTGTCTTATATCTAGAGGCCCACATACACAACCTCCCTCTCACTGCAGCCTTCATGCCCTCCCAGAGGCCCACATCATTCACCTCTCCATTATCATTATCCTGCCAGTACATTTTTATATATTGTTTTATATCTTGAGCCACCTCTTCTCTTTTGAGCAGACCTTCATTTAGCCTGTTAACAGCAGCTGAATATCACTGTTGACTAATTTAGTGAAGATCCACTCCCCAAAATGCCCAGGCTCTATGCCAGTAGCATCGGGACATGCAGCAGAGTTTGGCGGGGATATTCAGTAACAGAAAATGTCTATGTGCTCCTGAATATTCCATTCATTGGGATGAGCACAGTTAGCAAGCCTGATAAATGTATTCATCCTTTTGAATATGCCTGGCTCAGTTTTTAGAAAGGATTTTATTTCTGGGATTCAGGATGGGATTATACATTTTTTTATTTAATTTGTTTTTATTGTATTCACTTCAGATATGTGTGAAAAAGTGCTTGATCAAATCTAACAAATAAATTAGCATTCACCCTTGGCTGTGCTGGAGTAGAGGAGTAACCTAGTGGTTACTGCAACAGCCTGATACCCAATAAATCTGGGTCCAATTATTTATTTTATTTATTTATTTAACATCTCTTATATACCGCACTATTGTCATCAGCGCGGTTTACATGGAACAAATATATACATACAGAGAACTGTAATGCATTTTACAAATAACAGGGGTTTTTGAACTTGGGATTAAAGGTAAACTATATAGACTAAGTAACTATTTACAAAAAACTCTATACACATTAGTCATATTTGGTTATCATTTGGGATTATCTTGGTCAGAAACGTGTAGGTAGTATTTTCCTATGCAAAGATTAGATTGGGAAATAGCTTAAGAAGAGGTGGTGTTTGAGGCTTTTTCTGAATTGTGTTAGGCTGACTATAGCTCTCAATTCTGGTGGGAGGGCATTCCAGGCTATTGGGGCATGGATACTGAAGGCTCTTTTAGTTGTTTCCTTAGTGTATCTGACTGCTTGTTTCGGGATTGTTAATGTATTTATAGCAGTTGATCTTCTGGATCTATTGGGGGTTTGTAGATGTACGAGGTTGATGATGGTTGATGGTGCTTGGTTGTTTAGGGCTTTGAATGTAGTGATCAGGATCTTGTAGTGAATTCTCGCATTGGTTGGTAGCCAGTGGAGTCTTTTTAGGACTGGAGTTATGTGATCTGTCTTTGATATAGCTTCAAGTACTCTGGCAGCGGTGTTCATCGCCAGTTGGAGAGGATTTAATGATGCTTGAGGGAGCCCAATTCCCACTGATGTTCCTTAGACAAGTCACTTAACCCTCCATTGCTTCAGGTACAAACAAGGGACAGGGAAGTACCTAAATATAATGCACTATGATGGAGTGTATAGGAACCGCCCCATCCCCTGCAGAGATACTCCCTAGCCAGGCTCAGAACTTGTAAGGTATTTTTCCTATAGGAATCCAACCACCTGCCCCTTTAAGAAACTACTCTGGAGACTGACTAGAAAGAGTGTGGCCCTGCCCCCGGGTTTGAAGCAGGAGACCTGGAGGGAGAGAGAGAAGCTCAGGGTTCTGGAGCATTCTGGAAGACTACTTACCTGTAAAGGAGGGCCTGCTGTTGAGGTAGGAAAGTTTTGAATTCATTAATGACTGCTCAGTCTTGGTTCTGGACTCCTACTCAGTTGGATAGACGTTTGCTGGGCTATGCTGCCCAAAGTGGGGAAAATTTGGGAAGCAGTTTTTGTTTTGATAAGTGCCATCTGTGTTGGAGCACTAATAGCTATTCAGCAGAATAGCTCTGCTGAGAGTGATCAAGGACTGGTTACAGCTGGGGTAGAAGTAGGGTTGCCAACTTTTTCACCGAGAAAAACCCGACACCTGTGGCTTGCCATGCTCCACCCATTCTCCGCCCCTAGTCCCACCCCTGCCCCGCCCCAAGCCCCACCCACAAAAATTACCGAGGATACGTGTAGGCTAACTTCCTTGGTCAGATAATAATTAAACTGGGAACCCCAAAATTCAAACATGAAATGTACAACACTGGAGAAATAAAACTATAAAGTAATTTCCTCTTGCACTAAACAAAAACGCAAAGATGTTAGCAATACACACTTCCCAGACCAGACATATTCCAGTTAATAAATTCAAAATAAAAAGTATTTTTCTACCTTCTGTTTGGGCGTTTTATTTTTCAGTTGCAATTGCTCCAGTCACTTTCTTCTGGTTTCTTCGTGTCTTCTGCGAGCTATCCATTTGTCCTTTCTTCTCTTTTAGATGTTTTCCATTCTCTCTCTATTTCTGCTTTAACATACTGATTGTTTCCCTTTTGCTCTTTCCCCCAATTCTTTCCTTATTCCTTTATCATCCGTTTAAATTTCACCCTTCCATTCTCAAGCCCCTCTTACTCTCCAAATACCGGCCCATCATAGACTTTTCTTCCACACAAAATATTTTTTCCCCTCTCCATTCTCATTCCCCATCCATTCTAGTCCTCCCCCCAAATCAATTCCCTTATAGTTCTAGGCCCACCCAGCATCCACTCCCTTCTAGTCCCATTCTCCCATGCTCCACATCAGCCCATTTCCAGTCCTATTCCAGCTCTTCATCAGCCCATTTCCAGTGCTAGCCCTCACATCACAGGCCATTTCCAGTCCTAGCTCCCCCCCCCCAATCACAGCCCATTTCCAGTCCAAGTCCCCCATCACAGCCTATTTCCAGTCCTAGGCCCCCCCCACCATCACAGCCCATTTGCAGTCCGAGTCCCCCCGCACCATCACAGCCCATTTGCAGTCCGAGTCCCCCCGCACCATCACAGCCCATTTGCAGTCCTAGCCCCCCTAATCACAGCCTATTTCCAGTCCAAGATCCCCCTTCCTCCACCATAGCCCATTTCCAGTCCAGGTCCCCTCCACCCCCATCACAACCCATTTCCAGTCCATGTCCCCCCCCCCCCATAAACCTTTTACAGTCCAGGTCCCCCCCCATCACAGCCTATTTCCAATCCAAGTTCCCCCCCCCCCCATAGCCCTTTTCTGGTCCAGGTCCCCTCCACACAAAACACAACCCATTTCCAGTCCATGTCCCCCCCATAACCCATTTAAAGTCCAGGTCCCCCCCCCATCACAGCCTATTTCCAGTCCAAGTCCCCCCCCCCTTAGCCCTTTTCCAGTCCAAGTCCCCCCCTTTAGCCCTTTTCCAGTCCAAGCCCCCCCTTAGCCCTTTTCCAGTCCAAGTCCCCCCCCTTAGCCCTTTTCCAGTCCAAGCCCCCCCTTAGCCCTTTTCCAGTCCAAGTCCCCCCCTTAGCCCTTTTCCAGTCCAAGTCCCCCCCCCCTTAGCCCTTATCCAGTCCAAGTCCCCCCCCCCTTAGCCCTTTTCCAGTCCAAGGTCCCCCCCCTTAGCCCTTTTCCAGTCCAAGGTCCCCCCCTTAGCCCTTTTCCAGTCCAAGTCCCCCCCTTAGCCCTTTTCCAGTCCAAGTCCCACCCCCTTAGCCCTTTTCCAGTCCAAGTCCCCCCCCTTAGCCCTTTTCCAGTCCACGTCCCCCCCCCTTAGCCCTTTTCCAGTCCAAGTCCTCCCCCTTTAGCCCTTTTTCAGTCCAAGTCCCCCCCCTTTGGCCTTTTCCTGTCCAAGTCCCCCCCCCTTAGCCCTTTTCTAGTCCAAGTTCCCCCCCCTTAGCCCTTTTCCCGTCCAAGTCCCCCCCCCCTTAGCCCTTTTCCAGTCCAGGTCCCCCCCATCACAGCCAATGCAGTCCTTGCCCCCCCCCCCCCGACCAGCATCGCGGCTGTCTGAGGCTTCAGAGGGAGCCGGGGAAGCCCGCGCGAGGCCCCGGCTCCCTCTGTACAGCCCCCAGCGTGAAGAGCCTTTTCCTTCACGCTGGCGGCTGTTCCTGTGAAGCCGCGAATGCTGGGAAAGGTTAAAGGGCAACCTTTAACCTTTCCCAGCATTCGCGGCTTCACAGGAACAGCCGCCAGCGTGAAGGTAAAAGCTCTTCACGCTGGTGGCTGTTCAGAGGGAGCCGGGGCCTCGCGCGGGCTTCCCCGGCTCCCTCTGAAGCGGAGAAAAGCCGTTTTTTTTGCTCTGGCCGCTCCCGATCTTACGGCCAGAGCAAAAAAAACGGCTTTTAAAGGGCCGGTTTTGCCTCTGCGCCGGCAGCCGGCCTGGCCGTGTAAAAACCGTCCAGGCCGGCTAAAAACCGGCCAGTTGGCAACCCTAGGTAGAAGCCTAGGGCAGTTGTCTGGATGCTGGTTGTCCAAATAAAATATATTTCTTGAAACCTCTCTTGGCTGTGGAATCCTATATCATGCCTTATGCTGGCCACATCTATCACATATGGTGACAGTGGTGGGATCTTCTTAACTTATTGACAGAAGAAATCTACATTTCTCCTGAGCTCTGACCTCTCTACAGTACAGGAAGGAAAAAGAGAGGAAGGGTTTTTTGCTTCTTTTTTTTTTGGTACACGGCTAAAGGGGTTAGCCTGCTGCAGTTAGGGAAGGACCCTCAGTTTAGTTAAAAACTGGACAGGCAGTTTTGTTTTCTTTTTCTACCCCGGCTGGGTTGGAAAAAATAATTAAACCAAAATGGAGAGATTACTCCAAGCTCTAGTGGAGGGACAGCAGCAACAGCAACAATAGCAAATATAGCAACAACAGCAGTAGCTGCAGCACACCCTAGTGGAGAGACAGCAACAGCTGCAACATGCTCTATTGGAAGGACAGCAGCAGCAACAACAACTGCTGCAGTACATTTTACAAGCCCAAGGGCCACAGCAACAACTACTACAGAAATCTGTGGAAATGAAGCAGGATTCGCTAGCACAAGTCTTCCAGGTGCTTCAATAATGGCAGCCCCACCCCCTGGACCACCCCTGCCTAAAATGGTGGCGGGCGAGGAACCGGACCACTTCCTAGTACATTTTGAACAGCCAGCCCAGTTGGTAAGGTGACTGGAGATGATGTGGACTATATATCTGGGAAACTTGCTGATGGAAAGCAGTCAAGCCGCCTTCCAGGAGACTAACCCCTATGCAGCAGTCAAGACCGATATCTTGAAGCAAGCTGGGTGTACGCCAGAGGCCTACAGGCAGTGGTTCAGAGAAGGGGTTCTGGAACCGAGAGAATACCCCCAGCAATTCTTTAAATGATTGAAAGACTGAAAAATGGCTGCAACTTGACACGAAAACTGGAGTGGAGGTGGCCAACATTGTTCTCTTGGAGCAGTTCATAGTGGGCTTCACCTCCCCCATGACAATGGGTGTGCCAGTTCTCAAAATTGTCCGTGGAAAGCGCTTTGGAAATAGAAGATTTCTCGGAAGCTCAGCTTAAAGCAGAGGCCCCCAAGGTGGAGGGAACAAAGGCATCCATAGCCCAATGGGGCCGGCAAAAAAAATCGGAGCCACTGAGGATTTCCATGCCAAGATCTTTACGTTCACCCCCCCCCCATCAGGAATCAGATGATGGCTATTTGACCTGCTTCAAGAATGGGGGCAGGGACCACTATGTCCGGGAGTGCCCCTTGGAGATGGGGAAACCAATGGATACAAATCTTATGACCTCCCATCTGTGCAGTGTTGTGGAAATATTCCCAGTGGAGGAAGAAATGTTTGTGATACCCGTAGAGCTGGAGGGCACTTGGCTGCAAACCCTGGTGGACTCGGGAAGCATGAGGACTCTCATCAGGTGGGTCATCAGAGCAAGACATCAAATCAACTATGAAAAGCTTGTGACTTTGGGTTGCATCCATGGAGACCAACAACAATATTTGATGGCACTAGTTGACTTGAAGACCCCATGGGATTGGAGACCCTCAAAGTGGTTGTTTTACCTTGTCTAACATACCCCATAATTATAGGTCGAGATTTCCCAAATTTCAAGGACCTCTGGAACCAGAGGAAAAAACAACCCAGAGGGGGAGACAATGGATGATTTCCTGGAACTCTTCCATTTGAAGGACCCAGACTTGTTGGTGATAAGCCCCAAGACCCCCAAGTCCTGCAGACAGTGCCAGTTGAAGAAGGCCTGTCATAAACTGAGCTTGGGGGCAGCTGTAGAGAAGGGTGTGTAGGCCAGAGAGTCCCCTGAAAGACCCGTGGATAATTCTCGAGAGCATCCACCTCTCCGACGGGGAAAGCCCAGATCCGAGTATAGTCCATCAGAGTGGATGGGAGTAGGGAGTCTAAATCAATTTAAAAGAGCCCAAAGGGATGAGAAGACTATGTATTTCTGATGCAGGAGGGATTAAAGAATGTTGGAGAAACAGTGAGACAGTACCTGGGGAAAGCACAGGGACCCCAGGCCCATTCTTATAAGCAAAAGACAGTACAGCAAACTTTTCAGCTTGGGGACTGGGTCCTGATTTTATTCTCCACATCAGAGCATACACTGTGCTCTAAATGGCAGGGCCCCTATGAGGTGGTAGAGCAAGTGGAACGTATTGACTATAAGACTGAGCAAACGGACAAGAGGAAGAAAGTCACAATCTACCATGTGAACCGGCTGAAGAAATAGATTATTGTCTTGACTTCAATGGTCCAAGGAGAAGAGTTTGGACCTGAGGTGCAGCTATCTTCAGAATCAGACCAGGTTCCATTCAGAGAACCCTTCTCAAATACCCAGATACCATATCGTCTGTTCTGGGATGTGTCCATTTTACCTCCCATGGCATTGTTACAGGACTGGAGATGCCAAATGCTCAACCGCCTAGGATTGAGCTGAGGGGGAGAGATGGAGTGTATAGGAAACACCCCATCCCCCACAGAGATACTCCCCAGCCAGGCTCAGAACTGGTGAGGTATTTTTCCTACAGGAGCCTAATCACCTGTCCCTTTTAAGAAACTAGGCTGGAGAATGCCTTGGATGGATGTGGCCAGGCCCCTGGGTTTAAACCAAGAAGCAGGAGACCTGGAGGGAGGGAGAGAGAGAATCCCAGGGTTCTGGAGCATACCAGAAGACTACTTACCTGTAAAGGAGGGCCTGCTTGGAGGTAGGAAGTTTTTGAATTTATTATTGACTGCTCAGACTTGCTCCTGGGCTCCTTCTCGGTTGGAGAGACCTTTGCTGGGCTATGCTGGCCAGTGTGTGGAATCTTTGGGAAGCAGTTTTTGTTTTCAGAAGTGACGTCAATGCAACAGCAATAACAGCTATTCAGCAGAGTGGCTCTGCTGAGAGTGATCAAGAACTGGTTACAACTGGGGGAGAAGCACAGGGCAGTTGTCTGGATGCTGATTGCCTAAATAAGATATGGGCCTGATTTTCATCTAGGCAGGCTATGTACCACATTGGCGCATAACCTGCTTGCCAACCCCCTTAACCCAGATCTTCACTTCCGCGGTGACGGAAGTGAAAATCTGAGTTTGGTTGGACATACCGGCAGCCACCGAAGCTAAGCGGGTAGCAGGAAACAAGTGGAGGAACTCAGAGAGGATGTGGCGAGGCTGAGGAGCATTCAAGACAGTGAGAAGTACATTGATGAGATGCTTCCTGCAACATCCAAGCTCTCCAGCCAAGGAGAAGATGGGTGTCTACAGAATGATGAAGGTTGGACACAAGTCACCAGGGCCGCAGAATCACCAATCCAACTTCTCCAGCCCTTGAACTGAAGAGCAATTATGCAGCTCTGGAAGTGGAGGAAGTGAAAGCATCCCCAGAAAGGGAAGAACCAGAGCTCAAGCACCTCAAAGTTGCAGAACCCATGACCACAAGGAAGCAAAGGATAGTGGTGGTTGGTGGCTCTCTTCTGAGGGGTACTGAGGCATCCATCTGCCGACCAGACTTGATATCCAGAGAGGTATACTGTCTGCCAGGTGCCAAAATCCAAGGCATTATGGAGAGTTTGCCGAGACTTATCAAGCCCGCTGACTATTACCCAATGTTGCTAATCCATGTCGGCACAAATGATACTGCCAGGTATCCCTCTGAGTATATAAAAAATGACTTCATGGCTTTGGGACAGAGGGTGAAGCAGATAGGGGCACAGGTGGTGTTCTCTTCAATCCTCCCTGTTGAGGGTAAAGGCCAAGGCAGAGAAGCCACATCCTGAAGATGAATGCATGGCTGCATGGATGGTGTCATCGAGAGCGTTTTGGTTTCCTGGACCAAGGGATGCTGTTCTAAGGGTTGCAGAGCAGAGATGACATCCATCTGTCCAAGAAAGGTTGACTTGTCTTCCGTAGCAGACTGGCTAATCTACTGAAGAGGGCTTTAAACTAGATTATTTGGGGACAGGTGAAGAAAGCCCCGAGGTAAGTGAAACATTAAATACCTTTATAGAAATGTATAAAAGGTGCAACATATGGAAAGCAGTGTGTATAAATGCCCAAAGCCTGAAAAATAAGATCCCGGATGTTGAAGCTTTAATGGACTTGGATTTAGTGGCAGTTACAGAAACATGGTTCACAGAAAACCATGACTGGGATGTACAGTAACTATACCAGGCTATACTTTATTCAGAAAGGACAGGGTAGGAAGCAGGGGAAGAGAAGTGGCACTATATGTAAAGAATAATATTTAAAGCTTTGCAACTACGGAGCTTAAAAGAGAGAGAAGAGGCAGTGTGGGTTAAGCTAGAAACAGCAAAAGAGAAATCTCTTTGCATTGGTGTGAAATACAGACCTCCAACAGGTCCAACACCTCCAACACCTCCAACAGGTGAAATACAGACCTCCAACTCTCCGTCCACGTATCCTCCAACAGGAGGATACGTGGACGGAGAGTTAATTGAAGACATATGCAGCATTGCTAGGAATGGGGAAGTGCTACTGAAAGTGGATTTCAATATGCCAGATGTTGAATGGCACAATGGCACATTTTTGCTGCAGTATCTTCTAGAAGTAAGGAGATCCTGAATTCTCTAAAGGGAGAACTATTCAGGCAACTGGTAACAGACCCCACACATGAAGGGGCCATACTGGACTTGGTGCTTACCAATGGTGAAAGTGTTTCTGGTGATGTTGTAGTGGGAGATAATTTTGCATCCAGTGATCACCAGATGGTGTGGTTCAGTATTAGGACTAGGGTTGTTAGAATCCAATCAAAAGTGAGGGCCTTATACTTTAGGAAAACTAACTTTGCCAATATGGGCCGATACCTCAGGGAGTCATAAGCGGGATGGGAACAGCTGGGGGATGTAGGAAAACAGTGGGCAAAACTGAAAGGAGATATTTTAAGGGTGACCAACCTTTTTGTTAAAACGGTAAATAAAGGTAAAAGGAAAAGGAGACCGCTATGGTTTCCGATGATACTACATTACTGGCTGAAAGTGAAGATGATCTGAAACATTTGCTTCTCACAATCAAAGAACATAGTCTCAAAATGGGTCTGCACCTTAATGTAAAGAAGACAAAGATCATGACAACTGGCATAATCAACAGGTTCATCGCTGATGGAGAAGAAATTGAAATTGTGAACAACTTTAACCTACTTGGATCAACTATCAATAAAAAAGCAACAAGCAGTCAAGAAATCAGATGACGCATTGCTCTTGGCAGAACGGCTATGAAAGACCTAGATAAGATTCTCAAGAGCAGAGATGTCTCTCTCCATACAAAGATTCGACTTGTTCAAGCCATGGTATTTTCAATAACATCATATGGATGTGAAAGCTGGACAGTGAAAAAGACAGACAGGAAGAAAATTGATGCCTTTGAATTATGGTGCTGGCGGCGAATACTGTGTATACCATGGACTGCCCGAAAAACAAACCAGTCGGTACTAGAGGAGATCAAACCTAAGCTTTCTTTAGAAGCTCAGATGACAAGACTTCGACTTTCATACTTTGGACACATCATGCGAAGAGAGAGATCATTAGAAAAAGACATCATGCTTGGCAAGATAGAAGGTCAACGCAAAAGAGGAAGGCCAGCAATGAGATGGATGATACAATAACAGCAGCTATGGGTACCAATCTGTCAACAATGAGCCGCCCGACTGAAGACCGAACATAATTTAGGATAGCTATTCAGAGGGTCGCCATGAGTCGAGTCTGACTCGACGGCACTTAACAACAACAACATGGTTTCAAAAGAAGTAGCTGAAAAAGAGGGAGGCCTTCATGAAATACAAGAGATCACAGAGAGAGGAAGACAGGCATCTACATTTGGAAAAACTTAAGAGAAGCTAGCAAAGTAGTCAGGAAAGCAAAGATTCAAAAAGAGGAGAAATTAGTTAATGCAATAAAATAGGTGGATAAGACATTTTTCAGATATGTTAGTGAGAAGAGGAAGGGCAAAAGTGGTATTGTCAGACTCAAGGGTGAAAGGGAGGAATATGTAGAAGCTGATGAAGAACCAGGAGTAGGACCTCAGAAAAAACCCACAAACAGGAATAGAAGCGAGAGGCATCTTGAATAATTTTCAGAAGACTATGTCATGAGAAACTAACTAAGTTTAAAGTAGACAAAGCAATGGGACTGGATGGGATGCACCTTAGAATACTGAAGGAACTTGGGGATGTTCTAGCAGCTCCTCTTACTGACATTTTCAATGCCCTGTTGGAGTTGGGAGTGGTGCCAAAGGACTGGAGAGAAGCACATGTGGTCCGTTTACACAAAAGTGGAAGTAAGGATGTAGTTGAAAACTACAGGCTGGTTAGTTTAACTTCGGTGGTGAGTAAATTATTGGAAATGCTGCTGAAAGAGAAAATAGTGAGGTTTCTGGAGTCCAACGGATTACAGGATCTGAGGCAACATATATTCACCAGAGGCAGGTCTTGTTAGACAAATCTGATTGATTTCTTTGACTGGGTGACCAGGGATTTGGAACGAGGGAGAGCCCTAGATGTAGTGCATTTAGATTTCAGTAAAGCCTTTGACACCGTTCTTCACAGGTGACTTATAAATAAACTGAGCACCCTAGGGATGGACTCTAAAGTTACTGCTTGGGTTAGAAATTGGTTGAGTGGGAAGCAACAAAGGGTACAGGTAAATGGAGTTCACTCTGAGGAGAAGGAGGTTGCTAGGGGTGTGCCCCAGAGATCTGTCCTTGGTCCAATTCTTTTTAACATCTTTGTTAATGATATAGCGGAAGGGCTGTCGGGTAAGGTTTGCCTCTTCGCAAATTATAGCAAAGTCTGCAATAGAGTAGAAACCCAGAAAGGTGTAGATAAAATGAGGAAGGATCTAGCTAAGCTTGAAGAATGGTCTAGAATTTGGCAGCTGAGATTTAATGTTAAAAAATGCAAGGTCATGCATTTGGGCTGCAGCAATCCAAGGTAGCAATATAGTATAGGGGGTGAAGTACTTTTGTCCACTAAAGTAGAGCGGGTCCTAGGCATGATTGTGTCTGATGATCTTAAAGTAGCTAAACAAGTAGAAAAGTCAACAGCAAAAGCTAGAAGGATGCTTGGATGCATAGGGAGAGGAATAGCCAGCAGAAGAAAGGAGGTGATAGTGCCTCTAAATAAGTCTTTGGTGTGACCTCATTTGGAGTATTGTGTGCAATTCTGGAGGCCACACTTTCAAAAGGATATAAACAGTCTGGAGTCGGTACAGAGGGTGGCTACTAAAATGGTTATTGGTCTTTATTATAAAGCATATGAGGACAGACGTAAGGATCTTGATATGTAATCTTAATATGTCCAACTTCGAACAGGTTGTGATCTACTTTTTCCGGTCAAACTTGCTGGTGATCTACCACCATGAAAATTAGTTTCAAATTAAATTTTAACCCAATAAAGTGGAGGATTTCCCCCCCCCCCCCAATTTTAAATTAACCTTCTGTCATTTACTTGGATGTTATCAGCTGTTAACCAAATTAAGCAAAAACAAAACAGAGACAAAGATCCAGTAAGAACTGCGAGGGGAAATGGAAAGTACATTTTTTCTTAAAGTTTTATTGAGTAATAACTTTAACTGTCTTAATAACTTTCTTTAACTTTTATTGAGTAATTTGTGTACATTTAGGTCGAGTGTTGATCCAGGCTGATCTTGTACAATCTTTAATATTTTGCTCTTGCTCATTAGTGAGAAGTCTGAGCTTGCATTTCATCCACCAGCTTTTTGAAGTTGGGTGAATATTGCGTGAGGGCCAGTCTCAGGGAATCCTGGAGATGTTCATCTGTCATGTTGGAACGTTGTGTACTCTGTCATTTTCAGATGGGAAAATGTAGATTCACACAAAAAAGTTGAACCAAAACAGGAGTGTGCAGCTTCACTGCATCTTCTCAAGTTGGGAAATTTGTCTCTAGGCACTAGCTTCAAAACGATTCTTGCTCAGCACGGGTCTTGAGAAAAATGTCATTTATAAGGGTTAATATTTTATTTTCAAGAGATGGCTTGTTCAATGAGTAATTTTTACTGATAGCAACTGCAGTTTCTTTAATGTCCACATCTACTTTGAATGGCCCTCACTTGGTTTGCAGCTTGTCGTGCTGTGAGGGCTTGTGTGCATCAGTGATGCTGAGAGCTAAACTATCTTTCGTTTAACTAATGGCAGGGTCTCCCAAGATGGACAGGACTCAGCTGAGGTGCCAGACCAAGACAAACCACCCATCTGGGCAGCAGCAGAATGGGATAGTGTTGATGACAGAGGATCACATTTCTGTGACAACGGCAACAACACCAAACTTAAACTGCGCAGAAGAAATGCCCGGAAATCTACTTTTGTATCTTGCCATGAAAACCCAATGGATAGTTACAACAAAACAAATTGTGCTGTAGTGCTGGAAGATGAGACCCCCAGGACGGAAGGCACTCAACTAGCTACTGGGGAAGAGCTGAAGACTTTTCAGAGTAAAGCCAGCATTTATGATGTGATTGAATCAAAGCCCTCAGGATGTCTGACTGCTGATGTAGCTGCACATGAAATGAGAGTCAGAAGCTGTAAAGATGTCTTACACATTGGAACATGGAATGTACGAAGCATGAACCAAGGGAACTTAGAGGTGTTCAAGAATGAAATGGAACATGTACAACTTGATCTGTTGGGTGTCAGTGAACTGAAATGGACTGGCATCGGGCACTTTGCATCAGATGATCACATGGTCTACTATGCTGGAAATGAAAGACAAAGAAGAAATGGTGTTGCATTTACAATAAAGAAGAAACTTGCAAGAACTGTGATGAAATACAATGCAGTCAACGTTTAATCTCTATTCGTCTCCGAGGAATTCCTATCAACATAACTATAATTCAAGTATATGCCCCAACAACAGCTGCAGAAGAGAATGAAATTGAAGAGTTCTATGAACAAGTACAAGCTGAAATTGACAGAACATGCAAACAGGATATGCTGATAGTCATCATTAGCTCAAATTTGCTCTTGTAGGATGAAATTGTACTCATCATCTCGCCAATGCATTTGTTTTTACCTTGTAGTTCAAGGTTCATATCACTTTAGTTTGCCTGTAAAGTCAGCGAGTAATGCCAGATCACATAACCACTCCTCATCTTCCAACTCTGCTTGGTCACCTCCCCGCTCCTTCAAAAAACTTCTTATTTCATTCAGCAAATCACAAAATCTTTGCAGAAATTTGTGCCTACTTAGCCACCTTACATCTGTGTGCAAAATGATTTCTGCTGCCCCTTTATCAAGAGTAAGATTGAAAAGCCATCTTTTAAGTGATCTTCCACGAACTTGAAATTTGAAAGTGATGTCCATGACAGTCTTTGTATTGAGTCTCTTGCTTGCCAAAACTTGCTGGTGAATGATGCAGTGGTAAGAAAGGAAATCTGGGAAGTCATCATGCTGTCTACAGAGGACTATGAAACCGTTAACCTCACCTGTCATTGCTTTTGCTCCATCAGTAATGATGGAAACAAGTCTATGCAATGGAAGATTACACTTTGTCACAAAAGAATGGAAAGAACTGAATATTTCCTGACCGGTAGTTCTTCCTTTTAAAGAAATCATTCCAAGTAGTTCTTCTTTAACACTGAAGTCTTCTAAACAATCCGGATAAAGACTATTAACTGGGCTATGTCTCTTATGTTTGTAGATTCATCCAGTTGGAGTGAGAAAGCAGCACAATTTGAAACATCCTCCAACAATTGTTCAGTTGTGTCTCCACACATCTTTTCTATTCGCCGCACGAAAGTGTTTCTTGACAATTGTACATCTTGAATAGCAGCTACGATCTCTTTCTTATTTTTAAATCCTTCAAAAAGATTGTCAGCTGCTTCAAGAAAATAGTCTTTTACAAATTCCCCTTCAGTGAAAGATTTGCATTTCTTTGCGATCAGGTTGCTGACCTCAAAGGATGCTATGGTTGCATTGACCGAATGTGACCTTGGCTTCGCCATCAACTGTTGCTGAGTAGCCAATTTCGATTTAAGTTCTTTGTGCTTCAGTTTACGAATTTCACTTTGGGGTGGAAAATCAGCATCAAACTTATTGCTATGCAGAGCCTTATAACAACGTTCTAGATTACCCTTTTTGGGCAAGGATACTGGGGCGTTGCAAATTAGACAACAGCACTTGTCTATCACCATGATGAAGAAGTAGTTCATTTCCCATTCATCATGAAAGTGGTAGGTTTTGCTCTTCTTTGGAACACTCATCTTCGTTATACTGGGGTGGCTGGATGTAAGAAGGCCAAATCTGCTAAGTTAGTATAAACACTGGCTGAATCTCGTCCAAAACTGTCACTGTCCCAAAGTATTAAAGATCAACAGGAACTGAAAACCTCTGGATGATGTGCAATACAGGGACTGAAGATGCCAAAACCACACATGCAGTTCTAAAAGTAACAATAAGAATTCATCATACTGGCACCAATAATCAAATACCACCAAACAATCATCAAAAAAACTCAAACACCTGTCCAGCAAACTAGATAAAATCAAATACCGCCAAACAAGTTCAAATACCACCAAACGCGATTTAATAAATTTTGCACACAGTGTACAATCAACGCAAAGGCAAGGCGAAATAAAATTGCAGTGTAGAATCAACACAAAGGCTAGGCAAAATAAAATTGCAGAGGCAAGCAAAAGTCACAGTGGTTTGAACTAATTTGAAGGAAAGGCATAGGCACGTTAGAACAAAATTGGAAAAGCCCGCCAAAATCACCAAATTCTTGACATTTTGTAGTGTCTGCCTGAAAACGTTTAATGAAAGCGAACTATAAAGTGACCAACGACCAGCACACAACAAAACTAATATGGTAAGTGTATTCAGGTAAAGCCCGGGCGAATGGATATCGCCCGGTATATAACACACTTGTAAGGGTGTTGGGGCAGGGGCATGAATGGGTGATTCTGAGAGGCAGGAGACCAGGTATGACGGCGGGCCTGTGGTGTCTCGTTACGGGGTGCAGGTGGCAGGCCCCTGGGGTACCCACAAACTATTGGCATGAAAACAACAAGCGCCCCCAATACAACCGCAGGCAAGATTCCCGCAGGCAGGGAAAAAAGACAGACAAAGGATCAGCAGCGGCGGCAAGCCCTCGGCAGACGACCTGCCGGCATAAGCTCTCTCCTAGCGACGGGGCAAGCTGCTGGAGAGATGGAGCCAAGTGGGGCTGGCAATCTACCTCTGACCCCTCTGCGATCTACAGGTAGATCGCAATCTACCTGTTGGAAATGCCTGTCTTAGAGGAAAGGCAGGATAGAGGTGATATGATTGAGACGTTTAAATACCTCCATGGCATAAATGCACAGGAGAAGAGCCTCTTTTGATTGAAATCAAGCTCTGCTATGAGGGAAATGGGATGAGGGTGAAAGGGGATAGATCCAGGAGTGATATGCGGAAATATTTCTTTACGGAAAGAGTGGTGCATTCGTGGAATAGTCTCCCAGTGGAGGTGGTAGAGATGAAGACAGTATCTGAATTCAAAGAAGCCTGGAACAAACACAGTGGATCTCTAAAGGAAAAAGGTGGACTGCTGTAGTGGTTGATATGGAAAGACAGACTAGATAGGCCATGTGGTCTTTTTCTATCATTATGTTTCTATGATTTTCAATGCTACCCAGTTAGCCCCAGCGCTTCAAGATAGGCGAGGAAAAACCTTGCCTATCTTTAAGGTGCCAATGGCTAACTGGTAGCATCAAAAATTGCTGCTACCCGCTTAACCCTTTCCTTTGCCCCGTATAGCATCTGGGCGCATTAGGGACTTAACCAGGATTTTCCTAAGGCACTACCAGTGTAGGTGCCTTTGGAAAATTCAAGTTAGGGCATTTACACGGATAACTATGACAGTTACCCATTTAAATGCCTTTGAAAATCAGGCCCTATATTTCTTGAAACCTCTCTTGGCTGTGGTGTCCTGTATCATGCCTTACACTGGCCACACCTATCACATTCACCTTGAATTACCATTGGAAAGACATGAGCTATATGCTGAGATATAAATCCTCTGGTCAAGCCCCTTAGTCATGCTACTTCCTGTCTTTTTCTTCTATCTGGGATGGCCTAACTCTATCTTTTAAATAAATAAAATACTTGTGCATTTTTGCCTATGTCTGCAGTCTTATTTTTTGTATAAGGGGCCACATTCCCTCAGCCCCTAGTCTGCCACTCGACCAGAGAGGTTTCACATATAGCAATGCAGAAAAGGTCATTCAGTGGGATATAATGCTTTTTAGTATCCTGTCTATAAGCCCCCTCAGATAAGGCCCCACCACTTACACAGTATAGCCCTTCACACGGACACATTTCTGGGATTTTTATCACAGATCTTTTATCTCAGGCAAGCCTCCTTGTGACCTTGTCCTCATAACACAGTCCTCTTTATATTCAAGTGCTGCTTCCCCCAATCCACATAGTTAGTGGTGACCAGCTTTTAGGCTGCAGGTGTTTCAGCTATGTCTTATGACAGCATAGAATAAGGATGACACAAGCTACAGCTGGAATAGTAGCACAACACAATCCATAGCACCCCTGCTGATTGTAGTCTGTGCACTGATCTCATTCTTTCGTCTCCAGTATGGAAATATAAACTGCAAATCAAAGTCTGGCCATACAATTCACCAAGGTCTCTCCTCTTAAGACAGATAGACATGCAGAACAGAAACATCTTCCAAATCGAGCCTTTTTACTGAGAAATAAAATAATCTAATGTGCGTGGCAGTATTGATAATCAAAAGAAAACATAGATCTTGCAAAGATAGCAATGATTACAGTCTTCATAGATTTAATTTGGCTCACACCTTAGCTCTCCCTTTATACAAGTCACATTATAACAATGGGGTTAAAAGTATGGTTCATGATGGAAGAAAAAAACTGTCTGATCTCTGGAGAATCCAAAAAAACATTGAACTGCTCCCCAAAGCTTTCACAGGCCATGAGATGTTAGAACTGGCATATGGGGCAAATCAGAAGTCTTTGGAGGCTGTATGCCCTAATTACTAGAGAATACGAGTATGGTAGTCTGAGCTCTGCCTTGACTTCATCCCATCACGTGCTTTTAGCTGTTCGATTAGCAAACATACACAGTGCTATGCAGTACTTTGAGTTCCCAATGAAAGGATAATTTTACATGGGGATGCTTATTGAAAGTATGTTTTAAACTCCATAGGTTAATGCTACTATGCTAAGTGGCCGAATGCATGCCTACATTGCAGGCATTGACATCAATTCCAGCCCTATAGCTGGTGTAAATGCCTGCACTTTTATTTTCTCAAACGTGTATAAATTATAGTATTTTATAATTTTTACATGCACTTGCACACTTCAACCATGTCTATGCAAGGTACACGCCGTGATGCCAAAGCACATACTTTTACGCCAGTCAGTATTTTATTAGAGGTCATTTACATACACATGCATGTGTGAATGTAACTTTATAAAACTACCTCCTTAATGCTTCAAATAGAGTTAAACAATCCATAAGGTTTGTACATAGGCCTGAAACTCAGGGATGGTATCATCAAAGTCCAGACAACAGTGTAGCAACACTACAGTGCTGGATGGCCATTGTCCCCCGACCCTTTTTGCATGCACTTTCTGGAGGATCCATATGAAAACAAACCCACAATCACTAGTCAGACTCTAAGAGCCTCATGTAAAAATGAAGGACTACCTGTTAGGCAGTAAGGCTTAGAGTGGCCTTAACTTACTCTCACACAGATGCTATGACTCTTTACTATCTCAGCTTTCATTATCTATCCTTTTCAAAAGTTCATCCACCAGGATTGCACTTAATGTTACTTACATGTAGAAGAGTATGCCAGTTTAAGACAAAGAGCCACTTACCCCTGAGAACATACTGATGCATTATTCCTTAGTAAAAACATAAATCAGTGGACTTCAGTGTGGAGTATCTGGTTATCTGCCATCTAGGCAGTTACAGTACATCTTTGGCTGAACAGTAACAAAACAATGCAACAACAATCCTTACTGGAGGGTGCATGGGGAATCACAGCAGTGGTAATAGTGTATGAAGCAGCTATAACAAAAATGCTGTAAGCATGGTAGTCCAGGAAATTTTTATATTTATTTAGTGCAAGGCAGAGTTGTCAACCCCTTAGCTGAGAGGTTTCTTAGCTTACCAACTCCATTGATGTCTTCATCATAGTAAGGAGGATGCATATAGATCCCAAGGATAAAGGACAACAGCAACACATTTTCTTTATTATGGCAACCAGGGAGGGATGGGGAAGTCAGCTACAACCATATTTATTTATTTATTTAAAATGCCTTATATCCCATACAATCACCAAGATGGTTAACAAAAAACATACACAATATATAATCACATACCAGTGAATTCAAACAATATAACTAATGAAATAAAACAAAATAATTAAAGAAGGTTGCTTTAAAAAAAACACCTACTAAAACATATACCGAGATTAAAACAAACCTCAAAGTGAAGCAAATAACTTATTTTTTGTCGGAGCAGCTACCACAGAGAGGGGAAAGGAACCACCCCAAACCGCTGTAGCCAGTCCATTTTAATCAAGTATAACTTAGAAAAACTTATTAAAAGTGCTTGAAAAATACACTTATCTGAATACAATGCTGATAACAAACACCGAAATGTAGCTTAGAAGAGCAGGCCAAGAAGACTAGTCCGACAGCCTCAGGCTGGTCTTCTTGGCCTGCTCTTCTAAGCTACATTTTGGTGTTTGTTATCACCATTGTATTCAGATAAGTGTATTTTTCAAGCACTTTTAATAAGTTTTTCTAAGTTATACTTGATTAAAATGGACTGGCTACAGTGGTTTGGGGTGGTTCCTTTCCCATCTCTGTGGTAGCTGCTCCGACAAAAAATAAGTTAATTGCTTCACTTTGAGGTTTGTTTTAATCTCGGTATATGTTTTAGTGGTTTGTTTACCGGGGTTGGTATATTTAGTTTTTGTTTTTAGTTTAAATCTTTTTATTCATCGTAAAGAACATACTTCCCAGACATTATAAACTGTGGGCAGCTTTAAACAGTATAACAATGGCTTACAGAACAAGACAATGTAAAGTGCAAGCCCCCCAAAAAACGTCTTAGTCCACCTACATCGCTAGACCTTGCAAACAGCAGATACAATACAACGCAGCATATACAGACAAGGATAAAGATCAACAATACTATAATCCCAGCACATAGAAGAGGCCTTACCATTACGCTAAGGTCTGATGTAGCAAACCAAATAACACAAACGCAACTTGGGGGCTGAAACATACACTCAGGCACGCCGATGCAGTCAACAGACATATGCGTCTGTCAGACTGCCCACCCTGAAAGGCGCGTGCCACTAAACAAGCAAAAAGCCCTCCAAAGAAAGGAAAAGGAGGACCAAAGAAAAAGGAGGGTAATAACAGACAAGATAGAGTGGGACAAAGTCATACCCCGCCTAAATGGGCTGCCTCCACAAGCTACCCCACAACCCGTCCTCCCCCAAACCCCTCCCCCTTTCCCCCCCTTTCCCCCCAACCCCCCTTCACCATGCCAACATGAATTCCACCCCGCCTACTCGCCCGGCCAGCTATCCAAAACCTCAGCACCGGCAAGCCCAGGGTGGAGTCTTCTCCCAGGCTCACCCATCCCTCAGGGAGTCTGCGGGGTCAAAATACACTCATCCCGGTAACACCCATCCTACCCCCCTACTATCCCCCCCCCCAAGACAACGCGCAATACAGAATTGCAGCCGAGTGTGACCGTTGCCTGGACGCATGCAGTCAGGCAAACAGAAATGAGTCCGCCGACCCCTTGACTGAGCATCCTAACCACTCCCCAGAGCTCAACAAGAATCCCCCAGTATACTCCGGCGCACCCCGGCTGGCAGTAATTGTACGTGGGGCCCCCACATCTGCATAAAACGAGCCCATCTACGCCCTACCCCAGAGGCGTGTAGCCAGTCCATAAGCAAAACTGTATGAAGTCTAAGCCTCCAGGCCCCATAACTGGGTCCCCGCCCCTCCAGCCACTGTTGCAGCACCGTCATACGCGCCACCGTCAGTGTCAAACGCAACCATCTCAATCCCATTGCCCCCAGCACACCTCCCCATTCATCCTCCCAGACATCCAGCACAACATTCCTTGCAGTAAGAGGTGCCAGGCGTGCCAGACACTGACGAAGATAGCTAAACACCCGTCCCCAAAAAACCTGGACCTTAGGACAACACCAGAACATATGACCCAAAGTCGCCCTAGCTCCTCCGCACCGTGGACAGCAATGACTCGTTCCCACCCCGGCTCTCCAAGCCCGCACAGGGGCAAAGTATAGATGGCGCATAATCCGGTACTGGGTGTCGCGGTGCAGAACGTGCACACTCAAGGACGGGATTGCCCTCAGCCCTTCCAAAAGCTGCTCCACACCGATCTCCTCTCCCAGTTCCACAGACCACGCCGTCGCCAAAGTTTCGACCTCCAAAGGTAGCACGCCATCCCATAGCATTTTATGAATCCCGGACACCCGAGCTCCCACATCCTCCCCCAACAAGGCCAATTCAATCTCCGAACAAACCCCCCCCCCCCCCCCGCAGCGTGTCAACAGGAATCGTACGAAGGTAGCTCCGAAGCTAGGTATATTGAAAGACATCTCGATCCCGTAACAAGTATTGGCGACGGAGTTCGGAAAAAGATACCATATGTCCCTCCGGGGTCAGCACATGTTCCAAATTTACCATTCCAAGAGTCTCCCAGTACTGAAAGTGAGACCGCCCCATACCCGGCACAAAGTCCGCGTTACCCCTAATGGGAAGATAGGGCGTATAGGACACCGAAATCCGACGTCCTTCGCAGAAGAACCGCCACGCCTGCCAAACGGGCTTCAGGAGAGACCCCCGAATATCCACGGGCACATTCCGAAGCGTCTTTGCATGCAGCAAATACCGCAAGTGGAAGGGTGCAAAAACAGCCGACAGCAGCCCCAGCGGGGAGCAATCTGTCAGATCCAACAGCCAGTCTCGAACATATCTCAGCAGACACGCCACATTGCACCGCCGTATGTCTGGGAAGCCCATGCCTCCTAGATCCCATGGTTGCCGCAATATCGCCAAACGCACCCGAGGCCGGCGCCCCCGCCAGAGAAACCGATTAAACAAGCGCTCCAGTTGTCGAAGGTCTGAGCGTCCCAGGAACAATGGAAGAGTCTGAAGCGGGTACAATATTATCGGAAAAAGCGCCATCTTGCATAGGGCTATGCGGCCCCCCAAAGACAGCGGTAAGTCCCTCCATTTATCAACACAGGCCGACACGTCCCCAAGTATCTTAGACACATTAAGATGATAAAGATCCCCCAACCGCGCCGGCAGATAAATGCCCAAGTACCTAAAGTAGCCTGTAGCCCATTTCAGCGGAAAGGGACCCTGCCACCCTGGATGCCCTTCAGGAGCTAGAAACATCGCCTCCGATTTATCTAAATTGAGTCGGAGTCCCGAGGGTACCCCATATTCTTCAATAAGCCGTAGCAAACAGGGCAGTCCAGCCAGGGGGTCCCCCAAATGAACCAATAAATCATCCGCAAACGCAGCGAGACGGAACTCCTCCCTCCCCATCCGAATACCCCGAAATTGAGAAGAAGTCCGAATAAGAGACAGAAGAGGTTCGAGTGTTAATACGAATAACAGAGGTGATAGTGGGCAGCCCTGCCGAGTCCCCTTCTGAATGTCAAAATCAGCCGTTAGAGTGCCATTGACCATAATAGCTCCAATCGGCTGAGCATAGAGCAAACGGATCACATCCACAAAAAACCCAGCAAACCCCATTGCCTCCAGGACCTGGTACATAAAACCCCAGTTGACCCGATCAAAAGCCTTTTCGGCGTCAAAGCTAATAAGTAGAGAGGGTTCCCCGGCCAAGCGCCCCACCCCAAGAGACAGCAAAATCCTCTGCAGACTATACGCAACCTGCCGCCCATGCACAAAGCCCACCTGATCCCTATGAATCAAAAGAGGTAGATAATTCGCTAATCGATCTGCCATTATCTTAGCTAACAGTTTAATATCCACATTCAGCAGAGAGATGGGGCGGTAAGAGCTCGGCAGAAGAGGATCCCTCCCAGGCTTAGGTAAAATAGTAATCACAGCTTTATTAGCCTCAAACGGGAACCTACCCCTTTGCACCAGATCTTCAAAGTACCCCACCAGAGGGGGCACCACAGCATCTCCCAGGGCTTTATAGAATTCGCCACGGTATCCATCCACGCCCGGCGCTCTCCCATTCTTCAATTTCTTTATAGCAGCTTGAACCTCCCGCCCTGTGAGGGGCTGATTAAGAGATTCCAAATGCTCCGCTCCAAGTTGTGACAGCCCACACCGCTCGAGAAAGAGACGCCCCTCTAGTTCTTGAGCCCCATCGCTAGCGTAGAGCCGCCGATAAAACTCAGCAAAGGCCTGTTCTATTGCTGCGGGATCTCTGGTAATGGTACCATTTGCCTGCCAAATGGCCCCGATCTGCTGAGACCCCCCGGCGGGCCGCAGCAACGAGGACATCAACCTCCCAGCCCTATTCCCAAACTGATAAAGCTTATACGGGTAGTATAGCATCGATTTCTGGGCCCGCCGATGCAGTAACATCTCCAATTCAGCCTGCACCTCCCGAAGCCTACGCTGATGTGCTGCAGTTTTGGAACCAGCCACCGCCCTACGCGCTTTACCAAGATCTCGTTCCAGCTGAAGAATTCGCTGGTTGAGCCGCTTGCGCCGCTGACACTGATAGCTAATGATATCCCCACGAATCACAGCCTTCCCGGCCTCCCACAAGAGGGCCGGTGATATTCCAGGTGTCGCATTCAATGTCTCGTACTCCCGCAGAAACGTTTCGAAATGAGCATCCCCACATAGCTCCAAGGGATATCTCCACAGTCTACCCGAGCTGGGACTGTTTCCTCTCAGCTCCAATACCACCATCGCGTGATCAGAGATAACCAAAGACCCAATGTCTGCTCTCGAGACCCAACTGAACAGCGAGTCCGTAATTAAGAAGAAATCAATGCGGGACCAAGTCCCATGCGCTCGTGACATATGCGTGTAATCCCTATCTCCCGGATGTAGCACCCTCCAGATATCCAGCAAACAATAGGCTTCACACAGCCCCCACAAACGGCGTCGCGCCCGGCGACTCCCACTCCCCACCTGACCAGACCGATCAAGACCCACATCCAAAACTTCATTGAGGTCACCCCCTAATATAACCTGATGCTCACCCGCGTCCGCAAGCAGCTGAGAGAGATTTTGAAAAAAATGAGTCTCATAAACATTCGGCCCATATACCGAACACAACATCACTTTCCTCCCATCTAGTCGCCCCCACACACCCACATACTTGCCCTCAACATCAGAGACAACTTTCTCTTCGACCCAACTAACGGATTTGGAAATGAGAATGGCTACTCCACGCTTCTTCCCCACCGCAGGGGCCCCGTACACGGAAGCTATTTGACCTGAACCCAACTTCATATGCTCTCCCTCCGACTGATGAGTCTCTTGCAGCATGATCACATCTGCGCGCTGACGCTTCAAATACTGCATTACTTTATAACGTTTCACCAGGGAGCCCAACCCGCAAACATTCCAAGAGACTATTTGCGGACCCCTATCCACAGCTCAAAAGTATACCACAGTACCACAGAACCAAGTCCCATTTCAAACTGAAGCGGCAGCCCCCCCCCAGCCAAGGGCCCCACCCCATAGCCTCCAGGCCTGAACAGCCCAAAAAACCATGCATCCAGCTCCATCCAGACAATCGCACACAAACTATCGGTCACACATCCATCTCCAGCCGCTCGGCTAAGCCCCATCCCTCCCCCCACCCACCCCTCCCCCAAATCTACAAACCCCCCTCCCTTCCCACCCCCCACCACCCATCCCCTCACTCAGACCGCCCACTAACCCACTGCCAGTCAGTCCTGGCCCCACCACGCCTTCCTGAGCATGCAGCCCCCCCTGCTCCCCCCCCTGTTATGCTACCCCGCCACATTCACTCCCCTCCCTCCCCCCCCCCACCATTCTAAGTGGTAGAGGACAGAAAAAAAAGAAAATAGGGGGACCCCTCCCTACCACCACGAATCTGGCGCAGCCCGCCAAAGTACCAGCCAAGTGCTTCCCCACCACCCCCAGCCCCCCCCAGCCAGCGCACGTGATAACACGAGGGCGCCACCGGGCAACCTCCCATCTTGGGGAGGAATACAGCTAAAAGGGGGGGAGGCCGCGGGCAGCCAGCACCTCAGCAGGAATGGCAAGACTACCCCGGGTCCCCAGGGAACACCAGGATTGAGTGCGGGAGGAACCCATGAACACCGGAACGGCACCTTGAGCGCCCAGGCCAGGCCTTCCACTTTACCCCCACCACAGATCACCCAACCCAACTCACTGGCCACCAGCCCAGACTAGCAGACAAAGTTCAGTGCCGGGAAGCAAGGAAGGACCAGAAGATACCGAGCTCCCCGCTTCCCCCCCCCCCCCCCTGAGGAGATATACCATCGGGATCACTGGAACCCCAAACAGAAAGGAGGGGAAACAATCAATGTGGGAAAGCACCCTCCCAAAGGCAGACCTGGGCGCTGAAAGTCTGGTGAGAAGCTACAGGCAACAGAAACGTATGCAGCTCACCAAGCTAGAATACCCCAAAGTGCAAGCTGGCAGGACCTAGCGCAATTGTCCTGTGAGAACGTCACAGGTACGCTATGGGAAACAATGGGATACCACACTGAGAAGTAAAATCTAACAAATATGAGGGTTTGTGATTAGGAAAGTCGGAAAGATAGGGAACTTTATTAAATGGAAGGTTTCGCCCCTCCCTCCCCCCCCCCGGTCTGGCAGCAAGAGCCGTCACCTTACGGCCCCCAACCCTTGGGCCCAGAAGCGTGCTTTGCCTGACAGAGGGTACCTGGACACGAGAGAAAAATACAGCAAACACAGGGGAGAGACAAACACAAATATCACCAACAGGCATTACCCGCTATTATGGCAATAGTGTTCATGCTTGGGTGAGGAGGGCCTCCTCATTCATAGGGTGCCTGAGGACACTAAACAGTCACACAGGCCTCCGTAGCAGAAAATACGCTTGGCGGGAGGCCTCACACCAGGCCAGTCCATCAATGTCTCGACTCATGGCTCACTGCCCTGAGAGAAAGGAGGCAAATAGGGCAAACTGCCAGCAGCCCAGCACGGCCCGGGGGGGACCCCGAGACGGCCCCGCACAGCAAGCCGCTCCTCCGCAACTTTCTCCTCAGCCGAGGCCGTTGCAATAGTCCCGCGCTTCTTCGGGGGAAGAGAACACTCGATTCCCCCCTTCACTGTGTACCTTGAGGAGCGCCGGATACGCCAGAGTAAAGCGGATGCCCCGCTCGATTAGCTTTTTGCAGATGTCCTGGAAGGCCTTGCGCCTCAGGGACACCCCGGCCGAGTAGTCCTGAAAGATAAGGACTGTACAAGCGTTGGCTCCAGAGCGTCTCAGCTGACGCGACGCCCTCAGCACCCCATCCTTCTGGGCTGCATTCAGAAAACGGGCTATTACCGCCCGGGGTCTTTGCTCACCGCTCCGGTAGGGCCCCAGCCGGTGCGCTCTTTCCACCACCACTGCTCCCATATCAGCCGGCAACGGCAAATTGGCAGGCATCCACTGCTCTAAATGCTGCCGGAGGTCTTTTTCGGGCACAGACTCCGCGATACCAATGAACCGCAGGTTGTTCCGTCTACTGCGGTTCTCGAGGTCCTCCAGTTTGTCTTGATGCTTCTGTATAATGTCCTCCAAAGTTTGGATCCGGGCCACATCGCGCGCTCTCAGATCTTCCAGGGAACCTATTCGGGTCTCCGCCTGCTCGACCCGCCGGGTAAACTCAGATACAGCTTGAACCACCTCCTGCATCTGCGTGGACAGACCCTCGAGCCGATCCTCCAGAGCCACCACCACCGCTTTGGAAACCTCTGCTACAATCGACTGGGTTTCCAGCCGTCCCGGGGTCTCCGACACGCCGTCCGCCATTTTATTCTCTCCACCTCGTGTCCGGTCCCGGCGAGGTATTTTCGTGGCCATACGTTCCTGTCTCCAGGAGGTAAGGTGAGGGACAGGAGCAACAATCACTCACTCAATCCACCCCGATTTGTAGCGGAAAGAAGAAGAAATAACGGTGTATAATGTCGGCGGGGGGAAGAGCAGGCTCCGGAGCTAAGAGACACACATCCTCTCAGCTCACCATGCCACCGGAAGTCCCTAGTTTTTGTTTTTAAAAAAAACACCGCCTATATCAGTATTACCATTGGATCCACAACACAGATATAGATATCCAAATGTCCCACCTGCTTATTAAATAAATCGAGGAAAGGCACTTCAATTTTTTTCGGAAAGTCATCAGTTCTGCCTCAGCACCCAACTCAGCTGCTCTAATATCCCAAATGAAAGGTGATATAGCAACACCAAAAAGATGGAGCAGTCATGGAAAAAATTCTCTTACGTATAGAGTGAAAATGAATTATTTTAAAAGAAGGAACAGCCAATAAATGTGCATCTTGGAGCGTAAAGTACGGAAAGGACAATGTGGCTTAAGCAAGGTAGATAAGCTGGCTGGAGCCATATTGTGGACACATTTAAAAGTAATCAATCACTTTATATAAAACTCGAAATCCAACCGGCAGCCAATGCAAAAGAAATAATTGGTACTTAATATCTTCAGATGATTTGCAACCAGTTAAAAGACGAGCCACAGCATTTTGAATTGATTATAAAAGAGACATGGTAGCTTTTGAGAGACCCAAATAAAGATTATTACAATAGTCTAGAGGTGAAAGGACTAAAACCTGCAATATAGAACAAAAATTACTACAAGAAAATTATGATTTTAATCTCTGAAGAAGATACAACTTGTAGGAAGCAGCTTTAATCAGTTTTTGAATATAATCATGTAGATTCAGTTGGGTATCCAACCAAATTCCTAGATCTCTCACAACATCAATCAGCACAAAGGGACGAGACTTAGATTGCAATTAAGCTACACAAGTTGAAAGGTTCAAAGATAAGTACAACATTTCTGTCTTCTTTTTATTTAGTTTGAGTTTATTCTGAAACATCCATAATCCTACAGAATTAAGACAAATTTCTACATATTTCAGGGAATATTCCAGTGACGAAGAAATAAGAAAATAAACTGTACGTCATCAGCATACACTCGAAATTTAACATCTAAACTCTCAAAAACCTTTTGAGTTGGAGCAATATAAAGATTAAACAATTTGGCCGAAAGTGCAGAGCCTTGCGACACCCCTGCATCCAGACATTTCCATGATGACATTTGACCCGAAGACTGAACTTGGATAAATCTGTCCTTTTAAAATGATGTAAACCTGGAAAGTAACTTACCATGTATCTCCAGATCACAAAGCCTAGCTAGCAGTAAAGAATGGTCCACAGTATCAAATATGGCAGATATTAAGCAATACTAGTAAAGAAGATTTACCCTGATCAAAACCAGTAAGAAATTTCTCAGTGAGGGTCAGTAATAGCATTTCCACCCCATGATTGTGACAAAACCCAAAATGTGATTCGGAGAACAAATTGTGTGTATCAATAAAGCTCTGCAATTGTAGAAGCACCAACTTCTCTAAAACCTTAGCTAGACAAAAAATAGAGGAAAATAGGCCGAAAATTCAAAGAGTTAATGTATCCAATGATGCTCCCATTAACAAAGGAAAAACTGAAAAGGTGTGAAGAACCACAAGAATTCAGTCAGAGAGGTTATGTGAATTCTGGTCCTTAATTACCATAAGCACAAAAAATAAGGGATGGGAGGAAAATGAGCACGACTGGCAAAAAACAAGCATGGACACCCATGCCACACAAATTAACAGCAGCAAAACAGCCAAAGGCAAGCCCCAATACAGGGAAAAAAACAGTAGCAAAGAAAGGAGGCCCACAAGAAGCAACAGGCCAGGACTGCTTTATTACCCAGTCAACTCAGTAGCACTCAACAACAACAGCAACAACAAATCATAACACACAAAAACAGAAAAAAAAAATAAAAAGTATGACACGAGTTACAGCTGGAATGATAGCATAGAATTCCAGCAAAACCTATTAAAAACCCAATAATTTCAGCATTTGCTTGGGGTGCATTTAAAAATATACACAAACATATAATACATACATTATATATATATATATATATATATTTCATGTATCAAAAATTACTTATGAAGGAAATTCACACCAACATATAAGGGTACTAATTCACACACTGTACTGAAAACTTTAGAGGGCAAAATTCCACCAAGTAAAACCACCTATATCAGAAGAGAATGACTCCCTCCTAGGTTCAGGTACTAATCAAAAGCTGCCAAAATTATCAAAATTCCTATAGGCACTATCCTCTGTTCTTAAACCGCATCAAATTTGCAACAAAAAGGTCGCAAAACTCTGGGAAAGCAGTGGACCTCTAAAGCCTTGAGTACATTCGGTCCTCCCCACACTCCCCCTCAATCAATATAGACAACCAAACTAGCCAGTCGGCCTCCCTCTCCTCCATTCAACAACTACAATCTCTGCTTGCCAGTCAGCAAACGGGTGACCCCCCAAACACCCCCCCAGCCCTTAACCTTGGTGGTCCATTGGGCCTGGGGGCAGGAGAGGACCTCCCTGCTCCTGCTCCTGTCCCTGTCCTCAGCACTCTGAAAAATTCTCCTAGCATCCTCATGCTAGGGGACAGTACCATAAGCCTGGCACCATTTTTGTTAGTGCTGACGAAATGGGGGGCAGAAGCTGAGAGGACTACTCCTACTCCCTTCACTGGCACTAACAAAAATGGCACCTAAGGAGCAGCACCACAAAATCAGTTCCATTTTGCAGAGGGCTGAGGATGGGGCAGGAGCAGGGAGGACCATTCCTGCCCCCATGCCCACTAGACCACCAAAGATTTTGGAAGTAAGGGCCGAGAGGGTTATGGGAGTTGGGAGGGGGGAGGGGGAGGGGGGGTCGAGCAGTCACCCTTTCACTGACTGGCTAGCCAGGATTGTAGTTTTTATGGGAGGGAGGGAGGGGGCCCGAATGGCTAATCAGGATGACTATAGTGATTGGAGTAGGAACGGGATGACTGGCTAGCTGCTGTGGATTTCTGTGATTGGGAGCTGTCAGGGGTGGTGCTGAAAAGGTGAGGAGTTCGGACCATTAACATTGTTGGTGCCACATACTGGTATTCTACGCACCAGCAATGGTCAGAAGTTGGGAGAGGTCCTGAGCTGTGCCAGTGGGGAACACGTCCTATAGAGGAACAGAGACCTGGATACAGCCCAAGCAGCATCTGCTGCATGTAACGTCACCTTCTGAGGTGGCGTTATCTGCAGCCGTGATTAGGCCAGTTTTGACAGTCATTGAGTGACAATTGTTTGTACAGTGGCTGTCAAACATTGGCATGCCTTCTCTCTGCCCAATCCTGCCTTCCCCAACTCTACCATGAGAAATGCAGATATCGCAGGAAAGTGCCTGTGATATCTTCATTCTGATCTCATTAGCTGTCACCGTGGCAGTAACTTTTCCATATTACTGCTGCGATAACAGCTAACACACCTTAGCAGACATGCCCCATAGACACTGCAAACAATGTAAACACCTTTACTCTAGCCGGTATTTTATATGAGGTCATCTACATATGTAAATGGCCATACTTACACTGAGGCATACTGTTGACACATGAAAATAGGCAGCTCCTTATTAAATTATCTCCATATGTGGATACTTATACTTACTTTATGGAAAATAAAACAAAGGATATTATAATGCCTCTGTATCGTTCCATGGTACGACCGCACCTTGAATATTGTGTGCAATTCTGGTCGCCGTATCTTAAAAAGGATATAGCGTTATTAGAAAAGGTGCAGAGAAGAGCCACCAAAATGGTAAAGGGGATGGAAGGCTACTCCTATGAAGAGAGGCTAAAAAGGTTAGGGCTCTTCAACCTGGAAAAGAGACAGCTGAGGGGAGATATGACAGAGGTCTATAAACTAATGAATGGAGTGGAAAGGGTAAACGTAGATCAATTGTTTACGCTATCAGAATATAGAAAGACTAGGGGACATGTAATGAAGCTACAGGGTAAACTATTTAAGACAAATAGAGAAAATATTTTTTCACTCAACGTGTAATCAAACCCTGGAATTTGTTACCAGAGGATGTAGTAAGAGCTGTTAGCGTAGCTGGGTTTAAAAAAGGTTTGGACAAGTTCCTGGAGGAAAGGTCCAAAAGGGACCCAAGATATCAATGCTTGACCCAATACAAGCATTGTGGAACCTGTGTCTTTTGGGGATACTGCTAGGTACGTATGACCTAGATTGGCCACTGTTGGAAACAGGATATTGGGCTTGATGGAACTTGGTCTGACCCAGTATGGCATATCTTATGTTCTTATGTTCTTATAAAATATGTTTCTAAATTGTGACTCCGTGTACAGTCCACCCTAACTCCACCCCTGAACATGCCTACTCTCCAAGTTCATATCTGTTTGCACCATGCTTACTTTTAAATGTGACCTACATTTACTAGAGATCTTTTATGCATGGAAAAGGTTTATACAATTAAAACAAGATGGAGTAATTTTATAAATTGGTGCCTATTTTAGCATAATAATAGGTGCCTACTCAGGCACAGTTTTATAAAACATAAGCACCAATGTGTCTTTATAAAATACTAGCGTAACTAGCATAACTCGTACCTGCATTGCAGTTGTGGGCATTTACACCTACCCTGGAAACGGTGTAAATGTCCAAGCCTAAAATTGCTCAGTACATATGTAGATTACCAAATTTATTTATTTATTTATTTAGCTGTATTTATTTATTTAGCTGTATTTATATCCCGCTTTTCACCAGGTCAAAGCGGTCAATTGGGAGATACATTTAACACAAGGGGATATGACACACATATGCTAATACTTACAGGGAACATGGGCAATGGAGGGTTAAGTGGCTTGCCCAAGACCACAAGGAGTGCCTATAGGACTAGAAATCCCAGTCCCTCCGGCCAGAGATTGCTGTCCCCAGGTGGGACTTGAACCCCTGGCCCTCCGGCCTGAAGTACCTTGTCCTAACCACTAGGCCACTCCTCCCTCAAATATGTGAGCTCCATAAACTGTCTGCCCAAAATCTGCCCATATGCATGCCTACCTGCAGAAAGCTCTCTCACGACAATGCAGATACCTTTTGGCTGGTTGATATTTTATGAGAAACCATTTGAATTTGGATGTATCCACATACATATGGGATGACTTACCTTTTTATCACACCTAATAAGTTTGGTATTATGACTTGTTGTGTAGTTATATAACAATACATCGCACCACGATGCTATTAAGCATGCAGTGACCTGGTTATGTTTTCTGCATGTGCAGAGTGTAGCATGGCTGCAGTACACCTGTACCTTTTTTAATCATGTGATGTTTAATATTGTGTAAAAGCAGTTCATCATATTTATGATAACTGGAACAATTGAACCACAAATTTGCAATAAATTCTGCCAGAACCTTGGAAATTCATGCAAAGGGATTTATGACAAATTACAACAAGTGTATGGCGATGAATGTATAAGTTGTGCTTGAGTTTATGACTGGTGGAAACATTTCCAAGAGAGCTGCCAAAGTGTTGACAGTGACAAATGTTCTGGAAGGCCATCCACAAGCAGTAATGAAGACAAAGTTAAGTAGAGCGTGCCACAATACACTCAAATCAATTGACTATCAAGGAGCTTGCTGAGGACATAGACATCAATTTGAGGTCAGTACAGTCCATTATTACTGTTGCTTTGGGAGATGAGATATGCGTCTACACAGGGCCGGCCCGTCCATTGAGCAAGAATGTTTTTTGCACAGGGCCCCGCGTTTCAGGGGGCCCCGCGCAAAAAACATTCTTCAGCATCCCAAGTTTTAAAAAAAAAAACCAAACCGGCTGCTTCTGCCGCGGCAGCAGCAAGAGCTCTGCCGCGGCAGCAGCAAGAGCTCTGCCGCGGGGCCCCCCCCTGCCCGGCAGAGCCTCCGTGCATCCTCAGCAGCTTTCTTCATGTCCAAAACGCGGGCTTCTTTCAGAGCCGCGAGAGTTTCCTTTCTCGCGGCTCTGTTAATCCCGCCGAGGGTGATGGGATTTCCCATCAGCCCCGCGGGATTAAGAGAGCCGCGAGAAAAGAAACTCTCGCGGCTCTGAAAGAAGCCCGCGTTTTGGACATGAAGAAAGCTGCTGAGGATGCACGGAGGCTCTGCCGGGCAGGGGGGGGCCCCGCGGCAGAGCTCTTGATGCTGCCGCGGCAGAGCTCTTGATGCTGCCGCGGCAGAAGCAGCCAGTTTGTTTGTTTTTTAATTTTAATTTGGAATGATAGGGGGGGGGGTGGTTAGGACTGGTAATGGGCTATGGGAGGGGAGGCTAAACTGGAAGTGGGCTGATGGGGGGGGGGTGGTGAGGACTGGTAATGGGCCGGGGGGGGGGGCTGGTTAGGACTGGTAATGGGCCAGGGGGGGGGGTGGTGGTGGTTAGGACTGGTAATGGGCCATGGGGGGGAGGCTAAGACTGGAAGTGGGCTGATGGGGGGGGGTTAGGACTGGTAATGGGCGATGGGGGGGGGCTAAGTGGGCTGATGCGGGGGGTGAGGACTGGTAATGGGCCATGGGGGGTGGAGGCTAGGACTGGTAATGGGCCATGGGGGGGGGTTAGGACTGGTAATGGGCTGATGGGGGGGGTAAGGACTGGTAATGGGCTATGGGGGGGCTAAGTGGGCTGATGGGGGGGGGATAGGACTGGTAATGGGCTATGGGGAGGGGGCTAAGGCTGGAAGTGGGGGGGTAGGACTGAAAATGGGCTGATGGGGGGGCTAAGACTGGAAATGGGCTGATGGGGGGGTAGGACTGGTAATTGACTATGGGGAGGGGGCTAAGGCTGGAAGTGGGGGGGTAGGACTGGAAATGGGCTGATGGGGGGGGTTAGGACTGGTAATGGGCTATGGGGGGGGTGGTTAGGACTGGTAATGGGCCATGGGGGGGGGGTAGGACTGGAAATGGGCTGATGGGGGGGGTTAGGACTGGTAATGGGCTATGGGGGGGCTAAGACTGGAAGTGGGCTGATGGGGGGGGGGGTGGTTAGGACTGGTAATGGGCCATGGGGGGGGGGTTAGGACTGGTAATGGGCTGATGGGGGGGAGGGTTAAGACTGGTAATGGGCCATGGGGGGGGGGGTTAGGACTGGTAATGGGCCATGGGGGGGAGGCTAAGACTGGAAGTGGGCTGATGGGGGGGTAGGACTGGTAATTGGCTATGGGGGGGGCTAAGACTGGAAATAGGCTGATGGGGGGGCTAGGACTGGAAATAGGGTGATGGGGGGGTTAGGACTGGTAATGGGCTATGGGGGGGCTAAGACTGGAAATGGGCTGATGGGGGGGTAGGACTGGTAATTGGCTATGGGGGGGCTAAGACTGGAAATAGGCTGATGGGGGGCTAGGACTGGAAATAGGGTGATGGGGGGTTAGGACGTAATGGGCTGACGGGGCGTTAGGACTAGTAATGGGCTATGAGGAGGCTAGGACTGGAAATGGGCTGAGTGGAAGGAGGGCTTGAACTGCAAATAGCTGATGGGGACGGGGGCTTGGAATGGAAATGGGTTGTAAGGGGGAGGGAGCTAGGACTGGAAATGGGTGAGGGGGGGCTAGGACAGGAAATGGGCTGATGGAGGGGCTAGAATAGGACTGGAAATTGGCTGTTGGGGGGTGCTAAGATTGGAAATGGGCTGTGGTGGGGGTTTGGATTGAAATGGACTCATGAAGGGGCTAGAACTGGAAGTAGGCTCATGGGGGGCTTGGATTGGAAATGGGCTGAGTGGAGGGGAGCTAGGATTTGACATGGGCTGATGGTGGGGCTAGGAAAGGACTAGAAATGGGCTCATGGGGGGCTGGGATTGGAAATGAGCTGATGGAGGGACTTGGATGGGACTGCAAATAGATGGGGGAGCTAGGACTGGAAATGGGCTTATGGGGGGCTAGGACTGGAAATGGGCTGATGCGGGGACTAGAAGGGAGCGGATGCTGGGTGGGACTGGAACTAGAATGGAGCTGATGTTGGGGGAGGATTAGAATGGGATGGAGCTGGGAGAGTGAAATGGAGAGGGAAAAAATATTTTGTGTGGGAGGGAAGACAAATCTACAATTGTCCGGATATTGGGAGAGTAAGTGGGGATTGAGGATGGAGGGGTAAAATTTGAGTGGATGAAATAGGAATGAGGAAAGAGGAAAAGGAGAAAGATTAGTATGTTAAAGCAGATGTAGAGAGAGAATGGAAAAAAACTAGAAGAGAGAAGAAAAGACAAATGGACAGCAGACGATGAAGAATTAGCGGAAGACACGAAGAAACCAGAAGAAAGTGGCTGGAGCAATTGCAGCTGAAAAAAAATGCACAAAAGGTAGAAAAATATCTCTTTATTTTGAATTTATTAATTGGAATATGTCAGCTCTGGGAAATGTGCATCATTAACGTCTGCGCTTTGTTTAGTACAAGAGCAAATTAATGTATAGTTTTATTTCTACAGTGTTGTACATTCCAAGTTTGGCTTTTGGGATTCCCAGTTTAATTATTGTCTTCCTGTTTCTAAATTGTGATTCCTTGTTTGGTGATGGTTTATGTTCTGTTCATGTGTAACTGAGCTGAGGTATTCTGTTTATGTAATTCCTATTTGACATTGCCACTTGTTCTCTTTCCCCAGTAGGTCATGTATTGTTGTTCTCTGAAATGTATTGGTTTAATATTTGCAGGGTTTCCTTTTGATAGTTAGGGTATGGTGCTTTATGAGTCCTGGTAGTGCTGTTAGGATACGGCGGGTTTGCTATGGGTTCTAAATGGGCAGTGTTTGTAGTAGTTCCTAATGTGTCTGGCGGTTGGCACTGGATTATAGTAATGTAGAAGTCTTTTAGTCTTTCTTTATTCATACACTCATTAAGAGGCATGTTTACTAAAAGTTCGTGTATGGTAACATTATGCAAATATTTATGCAAATGAGGACCCTTATGCAAATGAGGCCCCGCACCGAGTCTCCGCACATGGCCCCGCACCCCCCTTGGGCTGCCCCTGCGTCTACAAAATTTGTGCCAAAACTCCTGTCCCCTGACCAAAAAGAAGATCGACTGTCTGCATCCAGGGAGTTGTTGGAATGCGTTAAAAATGACTCAGATTTCATTAAAAAGATACTGGTGATGAATTACTGGTGATGAATTATGGGTTTATTGTTATGACCAGGAAACCAAGGCTCAGTCCTCACTATGGAAGACTCCAAACTCTCCCAGACCCAAGAAAGCCCGTCAGGTGAGGAGCAATGTCAAGGTCCTGCTCACAGATTTCTTTAATTACCAGGGTATTGTTCATCATGAGTATGCTCCAAAACATCAAACCATCAATGACGAGTACCACAGCCAGGTTCTGACTCATTTGCAGTTCAGCATAAGAAGCCAGAGTTGCACAGAAATGGTGAATGGTTACTTCATCGTGATAATACCACATCTTGTTCAGCAGTTCTTGGCCAAATACCAAACTGAGCCTACATACTCACGTGACCTCACACCCTGTGACATTTTCTTGTTTTCAAAACTGAAATTACCACTGAAAGGAAGGAGATTTGATGACTTGGAGTTTATTAAGTAAAATTCAACACAGCAGCTTCACAGTATAATGAAAAAGACAGAGGCATTTCAAAATTGTTTCCAGCAGTGGCAGGAACGCTGGAGGAAGTGTGTTTTATCGGAAGGGGACTACTTTGAAGGAGACTGAGTGCAATAATTGTCAGTGTTATACTTCTTGTATTGTACAAGTCTTGATACTTTTTGGATTGCACCTTGTATGTTCTAAGTATTTTACTAAAGTGTGTTATGTTTTGCACCTGATACATGTTTAGAGCAAAACCTAATGTGCATTTTTAAGTGCAAAGCCTCCACAGTAACTGTTGGAGACATGACCAGCATCTTCTGGCAGTTAATGCACAAATAAGTACCCTAGAGAATGATGTGGTTGGCTCAGATGCACTTGCCTACTCCTACAAATCTAATTGGGGGCATTTACAGCATGTCTAGGGATAGAGTAAGTGGTCATACCTAGATTTGGAATGTGTATCTCATCACTTGCATGCATGTTGTTCCTGGTGGAGTGTCATATGGTACATGGGTATGCTGACACCCGCTTAGCTGGCCAGGGCACAACATGTTGACATTACTGCCACTGTTCTTCTCCACAGGTGACAGGGGATACCCACTGAGGAACTGGCTCATGACCCCGTTGTCAACCCATGCACACCTGAGGAGCTCAGATACAACCGTTCACACCCTCTGACCTTCTCCATCATTGAGCATATGGCTTGCTGAAGAGCTGTTTCCATTGCTTTGACTGGTCTGGTGGTGAGCTGCTGTACACCCCAGCCAAGGTGTGCAGGATATTCCTGGTGTGCTGCATGCTGCAAAACTACTCTCTGTGCTGCAGGCAGCCCATGCCTGATGCCACAGTCAGCAAGCCTGAGGGCAAGGTGGATGACATGGTGGTCCCTCAGCCGTCACATGGTTCTACCTATCGATATGCTGTGGTGACAAGAAAGACCCTCATGGAGACGTACTTTGTTTGAGGTAGGCTGCCTCTGCTGGTGGAACTGGGGGGTATTGGCAGGGATGGGCATCAGCAGGCAGACTCCTCTAGGTCTGATATACCATGAGCCATTTGTCACGCCCTCTTCTTGTATATCTAGGCGGTTGCCTGGTAGAAGTGGACGTGACCACAAATTTATATCCCTTGTGGGTGCTGTTGTCTATGTTCCTTGTAGTTGTGATCCAAGACGAATACAGCCAAGGTTTTTTGGGGTAACAATAAGTTTATTGTTGCACAGGAATTTATATCTCCTACCCCTTTTAAACAGAAATAAATGGATGCTTCTCCAAACCAAAATGAAGTTACGTGGTATAACACAGTCCTCCTGATAACTCTCAGGCAAGTCCGTTCCAGCAGAATAACCAAACTTCTTTCAGCTTCAAACATTAAATGCTTTTCCTACTATCAACAGTGTCTTCATAAACAGCTTCATATAACAGATAACACAACCATAGTGTACTCCTCTTTCACAGCTGCTTAATAGGTTGAGTTTTACACTTTGGCAACTCTCGGCCTCTCTCAGTGTAAAAGCTTCCTTGCAATTAGTCAGGCTTTGTTCAGCACTTCTCAACAGCACAATGTTACACAGCTCTCACTCTTTATGGCAATAAGCGCAATCTGTTTCCATATCAGAATATTCAGATCCTATCAAAGCTTCCTCAGTTTGCATAGGTTCCTCGTCTGACTCTGATATATCCTGCTTATTTACAGGGGCTTCCAGATCAACAGGCTTCCATTGCTCTAATAAAGTTCTAAGTTGTTTCCAGCTAAAGCTCTTCTTGCTTGGAGGTATGGTGGAGGAATTTAAAATACCAGACTCCTTTAACACAGCTTTAAGGGAATCTAAAGGGCTAACCTTTTTCCTGGTACTTCTAGCTTTCACTGGCTGGGCATAAGACAAACATTTGTCCCCAAACTGCTTCACGGATTCCCTCGTGGCAAACTGCTCAGCAGGGTTTGTTTCTGACTCCTTTCTCTGCAGCACACAATCAGCTGACTGCTTCAAAGCACCTGTGCTCCTTTCAGAACTTGAGCTACAGATACGTTGCCTGCCTTGGGAATGTTTGTACAGCTTTTCAAACGGAACTCTGTTTCTGCCTAATCTCCCACCTGTGTGCACAGCTTCAACGGAAGAGTCCTCAGAAGAACTTCTCTCTCTCCTGGATAAGGTTTCCAACCTTTCCCTTTGAGGTTTAAAGGTTCTTCTCTCCTCCTTCTCTCTGCTGCTTGTCCAGTGATAATTCCTCTCTCTCTCAAGATGCTTTCCCAGAGGTTTGTCCAAGCACCTCTCCTGGAACTTCTCCTTCCTGTTCCTGTTCTCGGACTCTCTCTCAGTCTCTCTGCTGTTCCCCAGCACCTCCTCCCTTGGAACTGTTACTTCCTGCTTAAGTGTTTGGGGCTGTCCTATGGGCTTTGACTCCGCCCCCTTGCCTCTCACGTCAGCTCCCTTGGTTGTCATGGAGCTGAGGTGTGGCTCTCTATCTTTCTAAGCATAGAGTTTCTCTGAGTTGGAGGTTTAACCCTTTCCTTGCCTGTACTGCTGTCTGCTTCAGGGGAAAGAAACTGTTTCAACCTCCTGTTTCTAGTGCTTAACCCCTCTGCACCATCACACATTCCATCCATGTCAGGTGGTCACCACCCCCTCCCCCACATCTGCCACTATATGCTTTCTTGTCCGGGTGTATGGCCCCCCAACCATACCCAGACACCCATGTGCCCCCACACAGGCACCCCAACACAGCCAGGCACATGTTCCACCACATACCACACTGGCGGTGTGTCCTCCCCTGTCCCAGCGCAGCCCCAGTCTATACACTCTGTCCAGACCTGAACATCTGCGGCCACACCCAGCTTCAACATCAGCTCATCCAGCACATGTGTACATCTGGCAAGGTGCCGCCGCTTCCCATGTATTCCTGCCCCAGCCGGCCATGCAACCGGGGAGGCCTGCTCCACTACAGCAGCTAGTGGCAGACAAAAATGCCCAGCGTGTGGAAGGTGGGCACACACCCTGGCACACCATCTCCCCCTCCCATACACAGTTCGCTGGTATGCCCGCTGCACTGATTCAGCCATCTGGCGCCTGCTGTTACTCCATATTCCCAGTGCCTGCATGGGGGAGTGTGTCCCATGACTTTGCATGCCCTTCCCAGCCACATGTTTGGGCCTTGTGTGCTGCCATGCCCCCTGTGGCCCCCTATGGGTCTCCTTCCACTCAGGACATCCATGTCCCTGTGTGCCCAATTAGATTGGGCCACACAGGGGCAGACACGATTCTGTTCCCACAGGGCGCATCATGCCCCACAGGTTCTGCATCATGACTAGGTCTGTACATGCAGGCCGCTACCAAGCTAACCCAGTCATGGCTCCTGAATGAGGCCATGACACCATAGCATCCAGTTGCCATGGTTCTGCACCTCCATTCAGGGGCCGTGATCCCTGGCTGCTTATCTGTTCCTGGCTTCCCCACAGCCCGAGGCCCAATCTGGCCTCACAAGGCCAGGTCAGACTTCAGGGAGGTACCTGCACCCCCACTTATCTTTATGGCTGCCCCTACCTCCTGTCTCCTGCCATCTTGGGGGACATTTTCTACCTCAGAGGTGGAATAGGTTCCCTGTACAGCCTGCCGGCCCTGGACGTACTGGTACAACATCCATATCAGCCCTCTATGTCCAGGGCCATGGACCATCCACTGCCCGCCCTAACTCTGCCACCATCCCATCCCTTTCCCACCCCTGGCTAGCCTCCCTGTATAAACACCATGTATATACTGAGAGATTAGTCAGGGTCAGCAGAGGGGGCCGAATGATGGAGATGGATGTCCAAACCAGACCTCCATTCCCGCTATTCAGACCTCAGAATGACCCTCTATGCGGATATACACACAAACACAGTGTTCTATGGTTACTAGGTTTTATTTCTGGCACAGCAGCATACAATCACACATATGGCCATGTGCTGACCTGGTACCTCCCAATAATGGACACCTAAAATCTGGCACCTCATCCCATTGGCCTGAGTGGGGACATGAGCACCTCTGTTAGCCACTTCACTGCCTGGATGAGGGCCTGGAGGTCACCCCTGATGCTCTGGAGGTGCTCTGCTATCCTTTCCAGGAGCCCCACTGCTGCAGGGTCTTGATCCACTGCCCCATGCTGTCCCCATCCCCTCTGACCACCCCCTGCCCATCATGTCCCCTCCCCCACCCCATGCCCAATCCCATCCCCTCCTTCCACCCCCTGCCTGCTTCCAAAACTGCCATCACCTCCCATCCCCCCTCTATGATCCCCTCTCCTCCACCCACTGGGTGTCCCTGGGTGGTGTGTCCCTGATTTCCCCCTCCCCCAGGGACTTCTCTTCCACCTCCCCCTGTTCCTCAGGCTCACTCACGCAGGTGAACCCTGCCTCCCCACCTTCGGCCCCTGCTGTGCCTCCCTCTGTGGCCAGGGCCACCCACTGTGGAGTGCCCTGCCCAGACCCCATAGTATCATCCTATCTCTCTCCTTCAGGAGATTGGGGCACCTCCATGAGGCTGAGGTTATATACCTCTTCCCCACTCTCCCCTGATGGGGAAGTGCTGGATAGCACTATGGGGCTGACTGTTGATAGGCAGTTATACTCTGCAATGGCCAGGCTGTGTGGACTGGCTGTTGCTGGCTGCTGCTCCTCCCCCTCCTCCGCTTCCTCATCTGCCTCCTCCCCCTCATCATTTTCTTCATGTTCCTCCTCCTTTGTGATGGGAGGGGGGGACTTCTTGACCAGAATGGCTGTGTTAGGGATGCAGAGAGGTGGCTGTTAGTTACTGTGGGTGGGGATGTCTAGCTGCCTTGTCCCCATTTTCAGACACCTTCCCATGCTCTGTCTGCTGTTGCCCCTGAGATGCCCAGCCACTTCAGCCCTGTGCCATGCTGCATGTCATGGCCCCATTCCTGTGCCATACCTCCACACTTTCCTTGCTCCCATTGCAGCTGCTGCTGGAGTCTCGCCAACATCCATGGTCGCATGTGGTGTATGGCCTGGAAATGCATCTGGTAGGCCTCCGCATTGTAGAAGCAGGAGGGAGGTATCTTACATATGCATGTTTCTTTCTCCCCCCAGGTTTGTCACTTCAGCTGCCTGCCTGCCATACCACCACCTGCATACACTCGATCCTGTCGCATCATGCTGCCACGTCTCCAGTGCTACCTCACTTTAGTCCAGGGTTTGCCCTTGTCCCCCAGGCCTCCTCTGTCCTGTGTGCCTGCATCGCTGACTGGTCAGGCCATGGGCTGAGGGGGCCACAGGGACAGTGCTGCCTGCAATATTCCTCTGGGACCTTGCTGCATTTGCTGCCTGCACTGCGCTGCACATCAGACGATGATCAAAGGTTGGGGATGATACAGAGGGTGGCTACGAATATCGTTGGTGTTCTGGATCTTGGCCATCTGCAGTCGGACCTATGGATCTTTTAGGTACTGTATATGTTGGCAGGACAGCAGGTTGGCAGTGCTGTGATTGTAACATTTGTATATCTCCATGACATGTATGCACAGGATGGGAGACTCCTTCGATTGTCAGCATGCTCTGCTGCAAGGTGTCATTGGATGGGAGTGATAGGGGATAGACTCGGGTATTATATGCAGGAATGTTTCTTTGCACAGTGGTGGCTGCATGAGATAGTTTCCCATTGGAGGTGGTGGTGCTGTGGACAGTATCAGAATTTATAGGGCATGTGGCGGATACAGGGTTCTCTCAGGGGACTGTTGTGGTGTTTTTTAGTGGAGGGTGGCCTAGTTCAGTCATGTATTCTTTTACTGCCATCATGTATCTATGTTTCTACTGTGCTGTGTTTTGGTTGACAATATTGGGCCATGTTGCTGCACTGTTACACACAGAATAGTTTTTCCACTGTGTTCATGTTTCCTTTCCATATGTGCTTTCCCTTTTGTCCATTCTTCATGCATTGCCACCATTCTTTTCTCTTGACCATTGTGTTTCTGTTTGCTTGTTTCCTGTGTGGGCCCAGTTTTGTGTGTTTACAGTCATTTGGTGGTGTGGTAGGTCCAGCTAACCCTTGCTCCTTTTGCCCTTTTACTTAGCAGCTACTTCCTGGCTCTATGCAATGTTGTTGACCCACCACATGCATTTCCCCTGTCTCCCCCCTTTCCTTCTTTGCCTACTTACTGCACTAGGGTGGTCCTGATTCGTTCCCAGCCCCTGTGTGCTGAAGCTAGAGTTGGCCGTTTGTGTGTCATGGGGAGCAGGGCACTTTCATTCTCTATCACAAGCCTGCATAGCAGGTGGGTCTCAGTCTCTGAAAAGTTAACCTGGTGAGTTTTCTGTCACACATGGAAGACAGTGTAGATGGGCACATTTTCAGAATTACACATCCGTGGTATAGTCCCAGCCTTGCTTGTGTGAGATGCACGTGAATGAGATGCTGATATAAACACCCACTACATGTTCAATGGCATAGACATCCAGCGCCATATTCCATGCACCGCTGCACATTTAAGCATTTGGGCATGGAATCCTGTCTTTGTTGGAGACGTATACGTGTTGGACGTTTACATCTGCCAAGCATGTCTTTGTCTGAATCACTCCCCCATGTGTCTAGGGCATTCAGGTCATTACTTACAGAGGGGGATTTTAGAAAGGACATCCAAGTTAAATTGGGGCCATCCAGGGCAGAACATGCAGTAAAATGTCAGGGACATCTATGTCTCCAGCTGATTTAAAGAACATAGATATGAATGTCCATGCGGGCGGGAACATAGATGTCCGCATTAGGGACTCTTGGGTAGGGAACATCCATCTCAGGGGCATCTATGTCTCCAGCTGATTTCAGGAACATAGAAGTCCCCGATGTGGATGTCCATGTGGGTGAGCACATAGATATCTACATTAGGGATGCTTGGGTCAGGAACATCCATTTCAAATGATCTAGCATAAGGGGACATCCAGTGGTACAGCAAAGTGAAAACGTGAGCCCCATTCCCTACCAATATTTGTTGATACAGTGTAAAATACAGAGTATTAGTTTAGCTCCTTCTCCACATCTTTCATATGTTGGTCTGAAAAAGTGATCACTTTTCAGATGCCTGTTTGTACCTGGAATGAGTTTAACGTTAGACATGATTCAGGACATCCTGGGTATTTCTGAGATCAGGGTAGGATGTCCAGGAATTTCCTGGCCATGCCCCTGCTCAGACTTGGATATCCTCACGCTGAGGATGTCCACAGACCTAGCTTCTAAACTGACTCTGGGGGCATCTCTGTGATTTGAATATCTGTATGCCTATTTGCATAAACCTAAACTGTGAATAGTGCTTTTAAAATAACCCCCGCCAGAACTTGCTTCCCCAGATGACTGCTTAGTTTGCCTGGTGGTGGGGGGACGACAACCCTGGGTCTGTGTTAACTAAATAAGATATCTGGCTAATGTTAACCTTTTATATTCTGACTTAATTTTAGCCAGTTTATTTGGCAGCTTAACACCTAGCAGTTTATTTGGCAGTAGTTTTGCTAAAGTAGTGCTAGAGGTCTAAGCTACAGTACCATATTGAAACCAGAGCTGAATGGAACTGGAGAGACTGGGCATCAGTCCTGTTCCCCCAGAGCACCAAGGACCCTCAGTAAAAGCTGGAGGGTGTTTGGTGAGGGTAGAATGTGATGTTGGAGGATGTCAGAGGGGATTAGGAATTATGATGTCATTGGGTGTCCAGGGGGGTCAGGAACCGTGATGAGGTATTGGAAGTGTCAAGGGGTCTGTGATGGTATATTGGGGGGCTCAGGAGTTGGGAACTGTGATGCTGACAGAGGGGGTATGGGTTCATACCTGGTGGGAGGGGGGGGGGGGGGTTAGGAGGTCTGGACTGCTGAGGGAGTGGATCAGGGGTGATGGGTACATGGATATCTGGAGCAGAGATTTTAAAGTGCTACTCCATTGCATATTGAGAGGAGATCAAGATACTTTTTTTTCTTTTTTTCTGAGTGAAGCTTTTTAAAATGCCTACTTCTATATATTTTACAAAAGACCCTGTGTTGGACGTCTCAGTTCCCCTCTCCAAGACCTACCTAAATGGGCCTTTTTATCTAAAGATTCATGCGTTGAATATATAGCAAGGATAATTTGTTTCTCCACAACCTAAGTGTTATTTCTTCTATATCTTCAGGCCCATGCTAAATTTAGAGAAAAAGGATGTGAAAAGTACTAAAAGATCCAGAATAATACATCTTAGTGTCAATATGTCTCCATTTATATTTATTTCTCTGTTTCTATCTACCTAAATCTCTATCCTGATATCTATTTATTTATCTCACCCTCTTTTTTTTTTCCTTCCAGACATTCTACTATTCTTTTTTTTTTGCTTTGTAATGATACCAAATTATATAATGTCAACTAACTTTGAAAAAGATATTTCAGGATATTCAGTTTCTGCTGGTTTGATTCAAAACAACATGCAATAGAATTGTGTTTGGGAGAGGATATTTAAATCTAAGAAGTAAAATGCAAATAATACAATAAGAAAGAGCACTTCTAATAATACAATTGATAGCCACTGTTCCAGTATGAACAATATTTTAAAGCCTTTTACCATAACCCTTCGTATTCTTCAACAGCAGAAGAAAATTGGATTCTTCTCAGCTTGTGATAACTTATATTGGTCCAACATGCAAATTATTAAAGATAATAGTGGACTTGAATTTTAAGTCACACAAAGACCTACCTCACTTTGAAAGCTCATATCCTACAACAAAGATAAGCATCCACGTTACCAAATGGAAAATTTTGATTTTGTAATTCCTATTCTTAGGAGATAATGGGGAAGGGACTCTTAAAATTAAAATATGGCAGTTTGCAGACTGTAAGAGGCATCATAAGCCTACTAAATACAAAAAAGAGTCTGATTAGAAATAGCCAAAGCAGACTTGCACTAAAAGCAGTAGAGCATATGAGTAATTAAAACAAACTAATGACCAAAAGCAATATGATCGAATAAACAATATAAAAAGCAACAAGAATGAAATATAATAACCATCAAAATTCAAGTCGCACAGAAAACTTACACCCAGAAAAAAACATGAAACCAAAAGAAGATTCAAATCCTTCAAAAGAGAAACCTTTCTGAATGAAGTACTCCCTAACCTACAACAAAATACATATGACCTTGACAAGATCATTGAGAACTGGACTAACACACTATCTATTGCACCTCCACACACGTACCAAACCTTCCACCCCCTGGTACTCTAACACAATCAGAAACGCAAAAAGGGAATTAAGAAAAATAGAAAGGAAATGGAGACGAACCAAAGACCCAGGCATGCAACAACTATTCTATTCTAGACTAAAGGACTACAACACCCTCATTAAGAATAGCAAACAGAACCACACAAACATAATCATGCGGTCATTAAATAAGCCAAAAGAGCTGTTCAACATTGTACGAGCTCTTACCAAAGACAACACACATCATGAAAACACGGAAGCCCACCCTCAAGACATGGCAAACCATTTGACCGGAAAATATGATGAACTCAAGCATCCAGCTACTACAAATATAAAGTATGTCAACATTGAAACCCAAGCATCCACACAACCATGGAAGGAATTCAGCATACCATCCCATAAAGAAATAGAACAAACAATCTCCTCACTCAACACCACCACCTCTCCTAACGACCCATGTCCAATGCAATGGATAAAAACCACCAAAGAGCAACTCAGCCCATACATACAAAAAATAGTCAGACTATCCCTATCTGAAGGATACATGCCTTCCCCCTAAAACAAGCCTCCATACGACCAATCCTAAAAAACACCACACTCTGCAAAACTGATCCTGTAACATATAGACCAATCTACAGTCTACCTTTTCTTGCTAAGATCATAGAAAAGACAGTACAATTACAACTCCAGGAACATATAGACCTCACCGCACCACATGACCCACAGCAACATGTCTTCAAACTACGTCACAATGTAGAAACTCTCCTAACATCACTCTTCGATAACATCCTAAAAGAAATTGACAACAAAAAATGGCTTTCTCCTCATCTTCATGGATATATCCTCTGCATTTGACTCTGTTTCACATCCCATCCTAATCAGACGCCTCCAAGAAATTGGCATTTGCAATACCATATTAAAATGATTCACTTCATACCTAAGCAATAGAATACAACAAGTTAAATGTGGAACAAACTTCTCACAACCCTTCACTATACCACAAGGTGTCCCACAAGGATCGGCACTCTCATCAAAAAACATGGAATACTATTTCATCTATATGCTGATTACCTAACACTATACACCCCGATTGATCTTGGAGCACCAAACCTTACAACCATAACAAAATGCATAGAAGATGTAGCTCTCTGGCTCAACAAAAACAACTTATCACTGAATTATAAAAAAAACAGAAGCATTATACATCAGTGATAATACAAACTTCAACCCTCCTCAACAAATCCAACTACTAAATCAAACCATTCCCGTAAAAGAAGAGGTGCGATATCTTGGCATAATAATAGATAAAAACATCAACCTCCAATCACACATAGACCTAACTGCAATGAAAGCATACCGCAAACTGAACCTTATAAGACGACTCAAACCACTCCTTCAACAAGACCATTTCCGAACTGTTTGCCAAACCATCATCACACCGATTCTGGACTATGGAAACTCGATATACCAGGGTCTAACAAAACAAGTCATGTACCCACTGCAAATGGTTCGAAACATGACAGCACAAATCATCAGCGGAACCAGCAAAACCGACCACATTACACCAGTATTGCATCAACTATACTGGCTACCAATTCAATCACGTGCCAAATTTAAGACCATAATAAACATCTTTAAAATCATCCATCACCTCTCAGCAGATGTGCTTGACTCATTAATCATAAAAGAAGCCTCCCCCTGCTCTAGAAGAACCAGAAACAAACACATGATCAATATCCCTCCTGATTACAGAAAGAGCAAGCAATCAACTTCCAAAAGAGCATTTTCCCTAGCCGCACCAGAACTCTGGAACTCCCTCCCTGAAGATATACGTGCAACTGGAGACATTAAAGACTTCTGTAGAAAACTTAAAACATTCCTTTTCACAGAACACTATGGTCACATTACCTAATCCTACAGTTTCTCTGCCCCCCAACCAAAGACTTCTTGACTGACCCATATAGACACAAATGCCTATTCATATCCAAACAAACACAACCACATGTTATTGTGTAAATATCTTGATCAAGTTGTAAATAGTTCTCCCCTGTTTACCCCCAACCAATTATAATGTACCCTGTTCATGTTCTGAGTTTATTTATTTATTTAACTTTTTTTTTTTTAATATACCGCCTTTCAGAATCTCAAGGCGGTTTACATAGAACATTTTTCAAAACTATAAGGATAAGGCAGTATAAAAAAAAAAAGGATACATAAATAAATAAATAAATAAATATGTGAGAATGGTAAGGAAACAAATGGGAAGTAAACGGGAGACTAAAGATCCAAAAGCAGTGTCCAAGTGATTCATGGGTGGCGTGAGGGCGGTCCCCAGTGTTATCCGGTTAACAGCAATTATAAGTCTGCTAAATTGATAATAAAACACGTAAAGTTAGCTATCGGGATAGCGCTGACAGTCACTACTGAAACAGATATTGAGCAGTTATCCAGCTACTGCTGCTGAATATACATATATATATATATTTTTTTTTTTTTTTGCCTGCAGTGGCCAGCATATTAAAAAAACACACTGCTGTGAATTGAAAACTGACCTGATAGATTAAGATTTTTGAGACTGGTTTGTAAATATAATCATAGGGGTCTGTTTATTAAGTAGCGCTAGCGACTTCCATGTGAAATCGGAGCCGCGGCCCCATTGAATAAAACAGGGCCCCGGCTCCAATTTTTCACGGAAGCCGCAAGCGCTGCTTAGTTAGCAGACCCCCATAGAGGTTTTAAAAACATAATTTGAAAAGGCTATTCAGGGAAGGTAATTTTCACAATAATTTCCATGGATAAATTAATTCTTTACCCATGGAAATGGTTTTCTTTAAATTTAAAATTCTCCAGCCACCGTGCCGCAGACTTACATGTCTTCAGCCTGTATGCTTGAGTTTACTCAGACTGAGCAGAAGCATGCTAATGGCTTCATTATAGCCACAATATTTCGGCACCTTCTGTAGGACAGTTTTATAATAACTCATAGGTGCTTATGAGGCCCTTTTATGATAGCCCGGTAAGGCCGTGAACTTAAAGTACATTTCTAACGCACATTAAGTACAAAGCCTCCACATTAGCCGTCAGAGGCACGATCAACATGTTCTCGACAGCTAACGCGTGACCAAGTACATTAACTTGTGGCACAAATAACGCGGGTGCACGAAACGATACCTTAGAGGTATTATTGAGGGCATCTGTGCCAGTTGCCACACTAATGCTGCTCACACATTAATGTGCTCTCCATCCCCACACCCTGACTCTAACCTGTCCTCTCTGCACATTAGCATCAGTTAATGTGCATTTTGGCAATGGGTAGTTGGCATGCCTGTGCCTTTGCATTCACCGCGGCCAGTTACCACTCGCTATAATGCACCTTGATAGGTTAGCGATGCTTAGTAAAAGGATTCCTATGTGTCTTAATAAAATATGCTGTAAATATGCAACTCGTTATGAACTCAGACATATATTATTAAACTTTTACATGTATACACAGTGTTAAAATCCCCCCCCCCCCGCTCATTTACCAGACTAGATATTATAGATCGCAAGGAAAAAGAATTCAGAAAGGTCATGAACATAATGCAAAAAGAGGCATGCCAGGGGTTTTGTGGTAATATATGAGGTAAAATATGTGCTTTGCTTAAAAAGTATTTGTTTTTAATATCAAGGTACAGCTGTGTCTATCTAGCTTTCTGCATTTTAAGGTCTTTCATAAAACAGAAATCAAATTAGAGACTTGGCTTTAAAACTATGATGGGCATCTTCCAAGTTTTACAAGCTAAGCAAAGACTCTGAGCTCAGACTAGCAGAAATGCAATGCCACACTAAAGTATACACAGAAGCACAAGATGGAGATTGGCATAAAGTTAGCTATTGTTAAAGCAAATGTATCCAAATACCAGTTCTGCCAAACAAATAACTATTTAAATACTATTGAAAAAATATACCAATAGACCCTTTTCTTTTTGTTTCCATTTTGTTATAAATAGAAAACATTTGAAAACTCTTATCTCATTGCTCCAAGCACTATAAATCTATATTAATTGGAGTGCCGCTCATCAGCAGATAGCTATGCTAGGAACACACTTGAGTGCATCTAATTTAGAAATATTGCATCATTACTATTTTCTCACACACAATTCTGGTCTGAGTGCAGCTGCAGGCTACATTTGCTCCCTGTTTGTATTCACACTGCAAAGCGAACAGGAAGTAAGTGCACATTAATTCTGCGTTAACTAATCATTTTCAGGACAGTAACTTTGCTCCAGGATGACTTATTCCAGAAGTAACTAATGCCGTATTAAGCGTATGTGAATACAGTTTCATAGTCATTTCTGGAAATAAGCTTCAATATGACTTTAACCTTCCCAACAAGAGGTTAGATTGCCACTCTTAAGCTGATTAGAGTATACAAAAAATTAGTATACTATGCACGAAGGTTCCAAAGCATGATCTAAACTAGTCTGAAAAGATGTTAGACTGTCTGGACATGTAAAAGAATGGCTATCAGATGTATATGAAGTACTAGAAGGTCTAGGGTCTATGCTAAACAAAATGTTATGCTCTCCTCTATGTACCCGAAGACTGCTGTGCTGACATACTACTACAAAATGGTGGCGAAGGAATAGGAACAAGTGAAGATTCTTCTTATCCATTATAGAGATTTCTTTTCAGAAGCTGACTTGGGAGGGGGGGGGGGGGGGAGATAAGGGTGCTCAAGCATATGAGAGGACAGAGAGAGGTGCTTTTAAAACAGGGGGCAAGGAGTGATGGGAAAGCCTATGAATTTTTAGCCCCAGAATAGAGTTGTGGAGGACATCAGGGGTCACAAGATCACAAGGAAATAGAGGTTGCTGTCCCTGGTGGACAGGGCCTCCATCATCAGGGCCAATGGCCCCTTTACATTTATTTATTTTATTTATTTATTTATTTATTTAACATTTTTTTATACTGTCTTTCTACCAGTCAAGACAAAAAAACATTCTTAAAACATTTTTCACGTGTGCAAGGTCCAGGAATATGCAAATTCCTAGCCATAGAAATGCATGAACATTTTTTCATGAAATTTTGTTTCAGGCTTTAAATAAGCCAGAAGTTCAATTGCATCCCATAGAAAAATCTTGCAAAAACATCTAGCAAGGACTGCTGTTGTTGTTGTTAAGTGCCGTCGAGTCAGAGTTGACTCATGGCGACCCTCTGGATAGCTATCCTAAATTGTGTGCGGTCTTGAGTCAGGCGGCTCATTGTTGACAGACTGGTACTCGTAGCTGCTGTTATTGTATCGATCCATTTCATTGCTGGCCTTCCTCTTTTGCGTTGACCTTCTATCTTGCCAAGCATGATGTCTTTCTCTAATGATCTCTCTCTTCGCATGATGTGTCCAAAGTATGAAAGTCAAAGTCTTGTCATCTGAGTTTCTAAAGAAAGCTTAGGTTTGATCTCCTCTAGTACTGACTGGTTTGTTCTTTGGGCAGTCCATGGTATACACAGTATTCGCCTCCAGCACCATAATTCAAAGGCATCAATTTTCTTCCTGTCTATCTTTTTCACTGTCCAGCTTTCACATCCATGTGATGTTATTGAAAATACCATGGCTTGAACAAGTCAAATCTTTGTATGGAGAGAGACATCTCTGCTCTTGAGAATCTTATCTAGGTCTTTCATAGCCATTCTGCCCAGAGCAATGCGTCGTCTGATTTCTTGACTGCTTGTTGCTTCTTTATTGATAGTTGATCCAAGTAGGTTAAAGTTGTTCACAATTTCAATTACTTCTCCTTCAACAATGAACCTGTTGATTATGCCAGTTGTCATGATCTTTGTCTTCTTTAAATTAAGGTGCAGGCCCATTTTGAGACTATGTTCTTTGATTGTGAGAAGCAAATGTTTCAGATCATCTTCAGTTTCAGCCAGTAATGTGGTATCATCAGCATAGGGAAGGTTGTTGATGAACTTCCACCAATCTTCACACCTCTGTTGTCTTCATACAATCCTGCTTCTCTGATAAATTTGTTCTGCATATAAATTAAACAGGTAGGGGGAAAGTATGCAGCCTTGTCTTACACCTTTGCTTATTTTAAACCATTCTGTTTCTCTTTCTTCCGTTCAAACTGTTGCTTCTTGATCAATGTACAGATTGTGCAAAAGTATGATCAGGTGTTCTGGTATACCCATGCTTCTTAATGTGGCCCAGAGCTTCTCACGGTTTACACAGTCAAAAGCCTTCCTATAGTCGATAAAGCACAAATAGATATCCTTTTGGTATTCTTTAGTCTTTTCAAGGATCCATCTCACATCCGCAATGATGTCTCTCGTTCCTCGCCCTTTCCTGAACCCTGCTTGCACTTCAGGGAGTTCTTGTTCCAGGTATGGTTTTAGTCTCTTTTGAATAATCTTCAGTAGAATCTTGCTGGCCTGTGGGATCAGAGCGATTGTGCGATAATTTCCACAGTCAGTTGGATCACCTTTCTTTAGTATTGGTGTAAACACAGATCTTTTCCAGTCAGTTGGCCATGATGTTGTCTTCCATATTTCTTGGCAGAGCCTTGTAAGTATGGTAACAGGTGCATCAGATTGCTGTAATACTTCTATGGGAATGCCTGGTGCTTTGTTCTTTGATAAGGCTTTCAATGCTGCTTCAACCTCTTCTTTCATCACCAATGGTTCCCGATCATAAGGTATAGATTGAAACGGCTGTTAGTCCACTTGATCTTTATCATATAAAAACTCTGTATATTCCTTCCACCTTTTCTTGATCTTCTCAGCATCATTCAACATAGAAACTTGAGCATCTTCTAACATTCCAATTCGAGGCTGGAACTTTTTCTTTAACTCTCGTAGCTTTAGGAAAGCTGATCTTGTTCTTCCTCTAATAGTTTCTGCTTCTATTTCCTTGCATGCGTCGTTGTAGTACTTTTCCTTGTCCTGTCTTGCTGCACGTTGGAAATCTCTGTTGAGTTCTGTTATTGTCTTTCTTTCTACTCTGGCTTTAGCTTCTCTGCGTTTCTGGGCAATTTTCAGAGTTTCTTCCGTCATCCATTTTGGCCGTTTTTGCTTTTTCACCTTTTGTAGAGACTTCTCGCTTTCTTCCAACACAACCTTCTTGATGTCATTCCATTACTCTTCTGGAGCTCTGTCATTTGTATCTAAAGCAGCAAATCGATTTTGCAGGCAGTCTTTAAATTCCAGTGGTATATTCTTAAGGTCATATTTTGTTGCATTCATGAGTGGTTTGCTCTTTTTCAACTTTAGCTTGAGTTTGCATACTAGTAGTTGATGATCTGTACCACAGTCAGCTCCAGGTTTTGTCTTTGTTGATGTTATAGAACTTTTCCATCGTTGACTTCCACAGATGTAGTCAATTTGATTTTTATACAATCCATTGGGTGACGTCCATGTGTACAGTCACTGCTTGTGTTGCTGAAAGAAGGTGTTTAAGATGAACATATCGTTGGTCTTGCAGAATTCTATCAGTCTTTCTCCAACTTCATTTCTTTTGCCAAGTCCATATTTTCCAACTACTTTGCCTTCTCCTTTGTTGCCAACTTTTGCGGTCCAGTCACCCATGACTATCAGGATATCTTATTTGTATGTTCTGTCAATTTCAGCTTGTACTTGTTCATAGAACTAATTAATGATCCCTCCAGTGCGGAGACATTCAAGTAGGCTGGGGGCATGGCAGAGGTGTGTCTGGGGAGATACAATGAAGTTAGGCACCTCTGATTGATTTCAGAAATGCTGAAGGCATCTGCAACCCCGTCAACCTTTAGACCTGCTCTAGACACAAATAGGCAGCTGGAAAGTGCTTGTTTTGACCTTAAAACATCCAGAGGGTATAAAAAAGTGATTAAGGAGCAGCACTGGGATTTGAATCCTAATCACTCAGGTCCTAAGCCACTACTCTAATCATTAAGCTATTAAATGCCCCCATTCTAGAATGCTATTCTGGGGATGTCTATGTAGACATCCCCATAGACTTCCATATTGGGCAGGTCCACATTTCTGAAACCATGTCTGAACTTGCACATAAATGTTTTTTTTTTCAGATGTTCTGGCTTGAACGTCCCAGATTACTCTTGGATGTCCTCTATAAAATGTGCCTTGGTACATTGGCATTTTAATCAGTTTTTCATTAGCTGGGATGCAATTATAACATAGGAACTCACATCTTCCACTGATCATTCACATAAATAAAACTATTAACACTATCAAAGTAGAGTAGTAGCCTAGAACTCAAGGGATCAGGGTTTCATTCTCAAATGGCACTCCTTGTGACCTTGGGCAAGTCATTTTACCCCCCATTGCCTCGGAAGAGAAAGCATGGCAATCTACTTCAAAGTCATACCTTGCCAAGAAAACCCAGGGGCTACTGGGTCTCCAGGAGTCTGCATTGACTTGACGACACTTTAAAAAAAAAAAAAGAACCACTTTCATGATGGCAAAAACTTTGGATGCAGTAACTAACACTCCACAAATGCACCCAATATCTGACCCAGTAGTCTCCCAGATCTTCCTCAATATAGCCTCCATCCTCCTGCTTCCACAACTGCACTCAGTCACTTGGTGCTATCCTAACCATAGTGAGGTCTGTTAAGAACCCTGTGGAAGGTAACCACCTCCCCATAGCCTGCAGTGATGCCTGGCCATGCTCCCACAGCTCACAGCAGTGATGCCCACTAGACCAGTGAATCCTTCCAACATCTCAGTCCATTTAATCTAATACCTCCTTATCTCTGGTCAATTCCAGGAGAAGGTTACCCTGACCACCTCATCCCAGCTGCGGCTGCAAATCCCATAACTCAACTCCTACCCCCGAACATTCCCTCCATACCCATAAATAGAAGTGGCAGAAGGGAGGAAACGCATAATTTCCCCAACTGCATCCGCCCGATCAAACAGCCTCTAGTCTGCCAAAACTCCCCTTCCCAACTCCCATATTCTCCTCACCCAAAGCAAGATTCCCAAATCCTCTAATTACTGACCCCTTGACAACTCCCCTCCATTTTCAAAACTGTCCTTTAGAAGTGGACTAAGCCATGTTATAGGGTCACTTTCTTAGCTCACTAGCCCTCTATAATGATGCTATCCAATAAAATGATAACCATGTCCCTCACATGACTATTGCTTCTCACTGGAAAACCAATGGAATTTTAACCAGTGGTCAGGGTGGAGAATTTAAAATGAAGATTTGTCCAGTTTAGCAAAGAAATCTTTTGAATATTGGCTCCTTTGAAATTTTGCAAACAAGCCTAAGTTTGAATTTTATTTTCATTACAGTGAACTTGCTTTCTGTGTTCTAGTTCCTTGATGATATGCCACTATTCTGTATCTTTGAAAATGTTTTTCTTAGGAACAACTTCCCCACATCTGTTTCTTTTATATCCTGTCATACATTTCTGTGCCAAGGAGAAGTAATACACCAGCACTTAACTTTCTAATGCAATGAACTTTTATTACATTTTGGTACATATTTCTAGTTCTTTAACACAAATGTAATACAGATGACATGTCTCTTTGTTATAAAATATACTGGCCCTAGAGTGTGAAAATTCACATATCATGAATTGGTATGGACATTGAAAATGGAGTGCTAAGTAAAACAATACATCCCTACTAGCAAAACATGGGCATCCTCTAAGTCATTATAATCTATCAATGTAGAAACTCTCAGTGCCTGTTTTGGAAAATGTTGGTTAAATAATGTTTAACCTCTCTTTGATCAGACATCCAAATTTCATCACACTTTTTCAAAAATAAAAAATAAATAAAAGTTGCCACCATGTATTATATTTAAATTGTAAATTACTTTATATGCAACAAAAATTAAGGGAGTTAATGATGACTCCCAGAAGGTTTTTTTTTTTTTCTTCATATTAAAATAGCTTCACTCTTGGGAGCAATATCTCCAAATGGGTTAGTTTTGCACATACCATGATTGTAATGAACCACACTCCTAAGCCAGGGTACATGGCATATGATCTCAGTCTCTCATATTTACTGCTAACACTTTGAGGCCCTTTTACTGAAGGTTTTAATGCACGTCAATGCAGTTAGCTCATGTTAGGTGCACACAGTTCTATGAGAAAAAAAAGGGACTGTAGTAGTTGGTATGGAAAATTAGACTAGATAGGCCATATGGTCTTTTTCTGCTGTCATGTTTCTATATTTCTACTTTATTAAAATGCATTAACTTTTAGTAAAAGGGCCCCTTTGTGTAGTAATTGCATCATGCCAAAGCAAATTTCCTTCTGGAATGCATAAGATATAGCATGTTTAGGCAACTTAGTAGTTAGTGCACAAAGTGGTGAGAAAGTAAGAGGTAATACTGCCAGTGCTATGAGTATCACACAGATACAGCAAGCAGGGGCGGCCCAAGGGTGATGAAGAGCCATGTGCAGAGACTCATTGTGGGGACTTATTTGCATATCCACTGGACCTCATTTGCATACATTTAATTTACTTTATTTTAAAATGTATATGTTACCCATCTAAAATTTTAGGAGGCTTTCAAAGGAACCCTTCACAAAGCTCTTTTTTTTTTTCCTGGCAATGACTTATCTGCATGTTTGCTACATATTAATGTGCATTAAGTGCCACTGTGTCAATAGAAATAAATGGGTGTTCCTGCACTTAATGCACATTAATATAGAAATATAGAAAATATGATGGCAGAAAAAGACCACATGGCCTATTTACAGTAGTCTGCCCTTGCATACCAACTACAATAGTCTCCTTTCTACCTTTAGAGATCCTTTGTGTTTGTCCCATGCTTTTTTGAATTCAGATACTGTCCTCGTTTCCACTGCCTCTACTGGGAAACGATTCCATGCATCTACCACTCTTTCTGTAAGAAATATTTCCTCATATTACTCCCAAATCTATCCCCTTTCACTCTCATTCTGTGTCCCCTCGTAGCAGAGCGTCCCTTCAATTGAAAGATGTATTTAAAGGTCTCTATCATATTGCCCCTATACTGCCTTTCCTCTATAGTATACATATTGAGATCTTTACCATTTTAGTAGCCATTCTCTGCACCGACTACAATCTGCTTATATCCTTTTGAAGGTGCGGTCTCCAGAATTGCACACAATACTCCAAATGAGGTCGCATCAGAGACTTATACATAGGCATTATCACCTCCTTTTTTCTGCTGGACATTCCTCTCCCTATGCACCCAAGCATTCTTCTGGCTTTCGCAGTCACCTTTTATACCTGTTTAGCTACTTTAAGATCATCAGATACAATAACATCCAGGTTCCACTCTTCTTTTGTGGACAGAAGTACCTCAGTCCCTACACTGTAGAGACTGAGGAGTTTTGCAGCCTAAATGCATGACCCTGCAGTTTTTAGCATTAAATTTCAGTTGCTAAATTCTAGACCATTCTTAAAGTTTAGCTAGATCCCTCCTCGTGTTATTGACTCCTTCCTATGTGTCTTAGCATCTCAGATTTTGGCTCCTGGCAGACAGCAAACCTCTCTGGACATCAAATCTGGTCAGCAGATGGATGCCTCAGTACCCCTCAGAAGATAGTCACCAACCACCACTACCCTTCACTTCCTTGTGGTGACTGATTCTGAAAATTTGGCATGCTTAAGCTGTGGTTCTTCCCTTTCCTTGGATGCTTCTATCTCCTCCAATTCCAGGGTGCATTAACTTTTAGTAAACATGCCTCTTAATGAGTGTCTGAATACCATCTGCATGGGAAGTGAGGATAAAGAAAGACTACCAGATTTCTACATTATTATTCTCCAGTGCCAAAGGCCAGGAACATTAGGAAGTACTGTAAACCCTGCCCATTTAGAACCCATCAGAAAGACATAAAACCCCAAACAATTCACCACCAAAATATCCTCTAAACAAAGTGAATATAGAAAAGATCCTAACTTGCAAGCCTATCCCCAAGTGCTATTTACACATTATTTTTTGTCGCATCACCCACCATGAGAGATTGCTCCCTCCCGAAGTGGGTCCTCCTTTTTAATCAGAGTATTCATAAAAACTGGAAACCAGCTTCACTACGCGGGATAACATTCACTTGAATGTTCCCACAAAAATCCCCAACAAACTCCACAGATTTCTATTGCTGGGGTGAATCAAATAATCAAAGGAGAATAGTATCTCTCAAACAATATTATCCTCGTTCACTTCCTCCTTCTGCGATCATTGAAAACATGTGAGAAAAATCTCAAACTCGCTTGACAAACCCCACTTTTTTTGTGTGTTCAAGCTACAGTTCTCCCCATAGTTGTACTTAATTGAAGGAGCAAATGGAGTGTAGTGGGTCAAAAAGCCAAGCACCAAATCGAAGTAATAGCAGCAATCGGGAACCGCAACACGCGCTGTGTTTCAAACCTTGTATCTTCATAGTTCTAGCATTTAGAACCCATAGCAAACCCGCCATATCATAACAGCACTACCTGGACTCACAAAGCACCAAACCCTACCTATCAAAAGGCAACACTGCAAATATTAAACCAATACATCTTGTACTACTCAAACCTCATATATCCTCTGCCTCTAATTCTATATGTCAGTTTTATTCAACAATCAGATTCTTCTCCTCCCTACACACTCCCCCTACAAAAGTATCTTCCCCAGTCCCTAGCCCCTCATGGCTAGCCTCCTTCTTTGCTTTCAAGGTGCAAGACTTTTGTCGCTCCCTCCCGGTCAACACCTCCCCGCTCAAATCTCCCTCTCTCCCCCCCCCCCCCACACCAGCATCCCCATCCTTGTCCCATACTTGGTCCACTTTCCAACCCATTTCGCTACTGTCTAAATCCATCTCTGCAACCCGGAAAACGCAGTGTGCCCTTGATCCCATTCCCTCTCAATGGATTCCAGAGCCTTCACTGGCTCTTCTCCCCATCCTACTATCTCTGTTGAATTCCTGTCTCTTCTCTGAGTCTTTTCCTAGCTTCTGGAAATGTGCCATAGTTCGCCCCCTCCTCAAGAAGCCCTCCCTTGACCCAACTGACCCTGCTCACTATCGCCCCATATCTAACTTCCCTTTTATCTCCAAAATTCTCAAGAAAGCAGTCTTTTCACAGCTCACCACTCACTTGGATTCCACCCACTTCCTATATCCACATCAATACAGTTTCTGCCTTGGCCACAGAACTGAGTCCATCCTTCTATCCTTCCTTAACAAGTTACACATTTCTCATGAGTGGAGTGATGTTTCTTTAGCAATCTCTCTAGCTTTTTCTGCTGTTTTGACCTCGTTAACCATTCCCTCCTTCTCTCCCGTCTCAGGGATGCCGGGCTCCAAGGCACAGTTTTTTATTTGTTTCACTCCTTTCTGCACTCCCGCTCATTTTCTGTCGTCACTGGCCCCAGAACATCTGCCTCACTACCTTTGCTCTCCAGTGTCCCCTAGGATTCTGTACTTGCCCCACTCCTTTTTAATGTCTTCCTGGCCCCTTCACTCTTCTGATACAACAGACTGGTATCTTGGCATACTATTATGCCAATGGTATCATTCTTTTTCATACCTCCCCTACCAATCCGGATCTTTCATCTCTAAATACCTGTCTTTCACTTGTCACCCACTGGCTGACTACTAACCTCCTTCATCTCAATCCTTCCAAGACATCTGCAATATGGTTCACCTTCGGCAATTACTGTCCCACACCTGGCCCTCTTCACCTCAACTTGCCAATCCCACTAGTATCCTCACTACAGTATCTTGGCATCATATTGGACTCTGATTTGTCCTTTCACACTCACATTTCAGCTCTAACTCATCGCTTATACTTCTACCTTCGACAAATCTGCTCTGTCAGTGCAATCCTGCCTCCTGCGTCTCTCACTACTCTTATGTCTGATTATCTTACAATTAGACTATTGCAACATAATCTTTGCCAGTCTGCCTCAATATCAACTTCATCGCCTCCAAATGATTCAAAATAATGCTGCCAAGATCCTCTCCCATATTTCCCATTTCAGCCACATCACATCAAACCTCACCTTATTCAGTTACATTGGCTGCCTGTCTCTCATCGTATCATTTTCAAGCTATTGATTCAGACTCACAGAGCCCTTTATACACACTCTTCGGTACCTATCTGACTCCCTACAGTTCCGCCCAGTTCCTCATAGCCTTTGGTCCATACATGTCAATCACTTTGCCCTTCCTTCTTCTGCCCATGCCAACCTTGAGCAAACTCGTCACTCAGCCTTCTTTTTCCTGGCACCTTTCATCTGGAATTCTCTCTCCTCCACACTCCTCCAGGACCAGTCCTACCTTAGATTCAAGTCACTCCTAAAAACTCAACTCTATAGTGCCGCCTGTGACCTTCCCCTCTTGGCTCCCCCTCACCCTCTTTGGCTTGAGCCTTCTTTTCTTCCTCTTCCTTCCCTCACTCTGGTATGAATGTGTGCTTTCCTGTCCAAAATTGTAGTTCCTTTCCTATTTCCTGGCCTCTGGCTACCTTTTGGTTATTATTGTACACCATCCTGATGGCCCCCGAAGGAGCAGTATATTAAGCATCATAATAAAGATAAAGTGAGACTGTCACATAGAAACTACATGGACAGAATTCTGCAGCTTGGTTACACATGTAAAATATAGAATATCACCAAACACAGAACAAGGGATCATAATTTAGAAATATGAAGACAATAATTAAACTGGGAACCCCAAAAGCCAAACTTGGAATGTACAACCCAGTCAATCGTAGTTATTTCTTTCCTCCCACACAAAATATATTTTCCTCTCTCCATCCTCACTCCCAGGCTTATTTTTTTCTATTGCGAGCTCCATCTCCTTGTCCTCCCCCAACATCAGCTCCCTTTTAGTTCCAGCCCCTCCCAGCACCCGCTCTTTTTCAGTCCCTTTCTCCCATCCCCTGATTTGTAGTCCTAGCCCCCTGTGTTCTTCCAGGGCCAGCAGCTCTCTCCTCCCCCCCCCATCAGCCCATTCAGTCTTAGCCCCCCCCCCATCAGCCCATTGTCAGTACTAGCCCCCCCCGATCAACCCATTTCCAGTCCCAGCCTATATCCAGTCCTAGCCCCCCCCCATCAGCCCATTACCAGTACTACCCCCTCCCAACCTCCCCTCTCAGAAGAGCCCCATGCCTGTCTGCCCGGTTTCAGAGGGAGCTAGGGAGGTCTGAATCCTGGTGCTCTGGCTCACCACTGCAGAGCCACAAGAAAGAACAGAGTTTCCTTCTTTTCTGTGGCTCAGTTAAAGTTGAGCTCACCAGTGCTCTGAGTGTTGGTAGGTTAAATGGGGCATTTCCCCTCTCTTTCTGGTCAGGCAGGTGTCGGGCCTCCCAAGGCATGGAACTATGTGTGGGCAACATTCCCACGCAATGGACAGGCTAGCCCTTACATCAAGTGGTGGAAAGTGCAAAGAATGTCCCTGGCTTTTCATCTTTTACACCACCCTTATCTCTAATTCCAGCAGCAGCAACAGAACCAAAATTCCCCAAAGAAGCAGAAAGAAAGCCTGCAAAACATCAGAGGTGTGGAGATATTTTGAAGTGCTTCATAATGTAGAATGCATGTAGTGCTGGAAGACTATGAAAAGATAATGGACCATCTTTCAAACAGTGGCATGCTGCACCATTTGCAGAAGCAATATCACTTCAAGTTAAGCCGCCTTGCTGAGCAGACTAGATGGACCATACTGGTCTTTATTTGCCATCATATACTATGTTACTATGTTCGAAGGAGGGTGCTGATACTAGGTTGTAATGGTGTGCATTTATGAGTGCATGTTCTTTTGGGCACTTACAGTAAAAATTTAAAGTACACAAAATTGCTTGTAGGCACATACCTCTATGAATTAGCCTGACTATAATTGATTGCACATATAAAAAAGTTGTGTACATACAACACATGCCTAAAAAACAAATACATGAATAGAACCTTCCAAAAGTTATTGAAAACCCGTCTGTTTAAGGAACATTTTGAAGGTTTTACCTAACCTCTCCCTCACTTGGTTTACAGCTTGTCGTGCTGTGAGGGCTTGTGTGCATCAGTGATGCTGAGAGCTAAACTATCAGTAGTTTAACTACTGGCAGGGTCTCCCAAGATGGACAGGTCTCAGCTGAGGTGCCAGACCAAGACAAACCACCCATCTGGGCAGCAGCAGAATGGGATAGTGTTGACGGCGGAGGATCACATTTCTGTGACTACGGCAACAACACCAAACTTAAACTATGCGGAAGAAAGGCCTGGCAATCTACTTCTGTATCTTGCCAGGAAAACCGAATGGATAGTTACAACAAAACAAACTGTGCTATAGTGCTGGAAGATGAGATCCCCCAGGTCGGAAGGCACTCAACTAGCTACTGAGGAAGAGCTGAAGACTTTTCAGAGTAAATCCAGCATTTATGATGTGGTTGGATCAAAGCCCTCGGGAAGTCTGACTGCTGATGTAGCTGCACATGAAATGTGAGTCAGAAGCTGTAAAGATGTCTTACACATTGGAACATGGAACGTACGAAGCATGAACCAAGGGAAGTTGGAGGTGGTCAAAAATGAAATGAAACATGTACAACTTGATCTGTTGGGTGTCAGCGAACTGAAATGGACTGGCATCGGGCACTTTGCATCAGATGATCACATGGTCTACTATGCTGGAAATAAAAGACAAAGAAGAAATGGTGTTGCATTTATAATAAAGAAGAAACTTGCAAGAACTGTAATGAAATACAATGCAGTCAGCGAACGCTTAATCTCTATTTGTCTACGAGGAATTCCTATCAACACAACTATAATTCAAGTATATGCCCCAACAACAGCTGCAGAAGAGAATGAAATTGAAGAGTTCTATGAACAAGTACAAGCTGAAATTGACAGAACATGCAAACAGGATATCCTGATAGTCATGGGTGACTGGAACGCAAAAGTTGGCAACAAAGAAGGCAAAGTAGTTGGAAAATATGGACTTGGCAACAAAAATGAAGCTGGAGAAAGACTGATAGAATTCTGCAAGACCAATGATCTATTCATCTCAAACACCTTCTTCCAGCAACACAAGCGGTGACTGTACACATGCACTTTACCCAATGGATTGTATAAAAATCAAATAAACTACATCTGTGGAAGTCAACGATGGAAAAGCTCTGTAACATCAACAAAGACAAAACCTGGAGCTGACTGTGGTACAGATCATCAACCACTCATGAATGCAACAAAATATGACCTTGAGAATATACCACTGGAATTTAAAGACTGCCTGCAAAATCAATTTGCTGCTTTAGATACAAATGACGGAGCTCCAGAAGAGTTATGGAATGACATCAAGAAGGTTGTGTTGGAAGAAAGCGAGAAGTCTCTACGAAAGGTGAAAAAGAAAAAACGACCAAAATGGATGATGGAAGAAACTCTGAAAATTGCCCAGAAACGCAGAGAAGCTAAAGCCAGTGGAGAAAGAAAGACAATCAAAGAACTCAACAGAGATTTCCAACGTGCAGCAAGAAAGGACAAGGAAAAGTACTACAATGACGCATGCAAGGAAATAGAAGCAGAAACTATTAGAGGAAGAACAAGATTGGCTTTCCTAAAGCTACGAGAGTTAAAGAAAAAGTTCCAGCCTCGAATTGGAATGTTACAAGATGCTCAAGGTTCTATGTTGAATGATGCTGAGAAGATCAAGAAAAGGTGGAAGGAATATACAGAGTTTTTATATGATAAAGATCAAGTGGACCAACAGCCGTTTCAACCTGTACCTTATGAGCATTTAAAGCATTATCAAAGAACAAAGCACCAGGCATTGATAGCATTCCCATAGAAATATTACAGCAATCTGATACAGCTGTTACCGTACTTACAAGGCTCTGCCAAGAAATATGGAAGACGACATCATGGCCAACTGACTGGAAAAGATCTGTGTTTATACAAATACTAAAGAAAGGCGATCCAACTGACTGTGGAAATTATCGCACAATCACTCTGATCCCACATGCCAGCAAGATTCTACTGAAGATTATTCAAAAGAGACTACAACCATACCTGGAACAAGAACTACCTGAAGTGCAAGCAGGGTCCAGGAAAGGGCGAGGAACGAGAGACATCATTGCGGATGTGAGATGGATCCTTGAATACCATTTGTGGAAGAGTGGCCTAGTGGTTGGGGCAAGGTACTTCAGGCCAGAAAGTCAGGGGTTCAAATCCCACTAGAGGACAGCAACCTTGGGCCAGAAGGACTGGGGTTTCTAGTCCCACAGGTGCTCCTTGTGGTCTTGGGCAAGCCACTTAAACCTTCATAGCCCATGTTCCCTGTAAAATAGTTATCTCCAAGTTATAGTGCCCTGTTCAATGTAATTTCAGTTTGTTCAATGTAAACCACACTGATGCAGAATAGCACGGTATATAAGAGAATGTAAATAAATAAAAGGATATCTATTTGTGCTTTATTGACTATAGCAAGGCTTTTGACTGTGTAAACCATGAGAAACTCTGGACCATATTAAGAAGCATGGGTATACCGGGGGGGCGGAGCCTGATGCCGAGCGGAGTGGACGTGTAGTGCGGTGGCTCCGTGGAGACTCTGCAAGAATCCTGTTTATTTAGTACCTGGTTTGGTGCTCTAAGTCTTCTGGGGCGACAGACGGTACCTTCCTGATGGCGGGCCCGAAACCGCAACGCTTGGATTATTCAGGGGCAGCGACTAGCAATGCGAAGCGGTCTAAAACGGAGCCTATCTCTCCACAAAAAATGGCGCCTACACGGGAAGGGCCCGACGCTCACCTCGAACTTCTTACTGAGATACGTGGCGTTAAAGAACTCGTCAAAGCCAACGGGGTAGCTTTAGCCTCTATGCAGGAGGACCTGGTCGGGCTTAATGCTAAACTGGAGGGCCTGTCTGTACGCCAGGACAAGGTGGAGGGTATACTCACCGTCCATGAGGCCCGTATTGCAACCATCCCAAAACTGGAGAGACAGATCAAGGCGCTGCAGCGCGAAGTTGAAGACGGCAATAACCGCGCACGTCGCAACAACATTCGACTGGTGGGTCTGCCGGAGGGAGCCGAAGGAAAGGATATGCGCGCTTTTCTTTTTAAGGCCATTCCCGAGATTCTGCACTGCACCTTTGACAAAGATTTCGAAATCGACCGCGCTCATCGAGTTCCTTCTCATGTTGTGGCACAAAGCTCCAGACCTCGGCCTGTAGTACTGCGTACCTTGCGATATCAACAGGCCGCGCAAATCTTGGAGTTGGCGCGCGCAAGAGCCCCAATTGAATTTGAGGGGCGCAAGCTCTCTTTCTATCCTGATCTCGCCAAATATACTGTTAACCGGCGTAAGCGGTTATTGGAGTTTCGACCCCGACTTCAACAGATTCAGGCGCGCTACGGCCTTATGTATCCTGCGCGTATGCGAGTTACCTACCTTAACCAAACTCGCACCTTTGAGGAGCCTGACGCGCTGCAGCAGTTTTTGGACGACGCTGAAGCAGCTCAAATGCGCTGAACTTTGGCTTATGACTATATTCATCCTCTGCGTGAAAGCTTTCTCCTCTGTGTCAAGCCCCGTTTGCGGCCTCATTATACGTTGTGGCCCGCTGCTGGAGGGTCCTTTCCCAGCGCCTCTGGAGTTGGAGTGACCCGCGGACTGCATTTATGTTGAAGACTTTTTCGTTGCCCTGTTAAGGTCATATTTTCTTTACTAACAAACGACCTTGCTAAGGACTTCCTGATCTGTAACATAGTTCTCATCGTAGATATTGGGTTTATTAAATTTTGCTGTTTTCTCTCCTATGTCTGTTTCCAGGCAAGGTTATCCCCCTGGCTGTTGTATCTTATAAGCGGTAAGGGTCTGGTCTCTCTTTGAGCCTCCGGCGCCAGCTCCACCGGCCTGTGCTCACCTTTTTCCTGTGCTCAGGACTTTGCCTCTCCTCCGGGGTACTCACTGGTGGTCAGCTTTAGTAACTCTTTTCAGATGCCATTAATCTCTAATTGGTACAATTTGCCTAAATGCTTTCTCTGGGATAACTGGTTTTCTTCTCAGGCCATGGTGGGCTCTCTTTTCTGGCCCTTAGGGGATATTCTAATTGCATGTTTCAGTGGCTCCGTGTAAATTACTTTCCCTCAATGTCCAGGGTATTAATAGTCCGGTCAAGAGGCGGAAAATTTTGGACTATGCACGACGAGAAGGGGTAGACATTTTGTTACTCCAAGAGACACATCTGAATTTACATGAGTCACTGAAACTCACTCAGCGACCCTATAAAGTTATAGCATATTCCCCAGCAGTTAGGAAGAATAATGGGGTTGCAATTCTGGTCAGATGTTCTCTTGGGTTAAGGGTGTTAAGTGTTAAATCTGATTCAGATGGCCGCTGGGCTAAAGTGTTATGTAAGATGGGAGAGCTAGAGGTGTTGCTCATGTGTTTATATGCTCCTACAGTAGACAACGCTGCTTTCTTTACAGCAATTGCAGAGGAACTACACGCTGATAGTGGGAAACTGATCTTGGTTGGGGGGGATTTTAATCAAACATTGGATCCCCTGATTGACCGTCAACCTCCTCGCTCTGCTCAGCGGTCTCGGGGGCATCTCATACTTACCTCCATAATTCATGAGATGGCTCTTGTGGACATCTGGCGCCTACAGAATCCACAGGAATTGGAGTTTACTTTTTTCTCAGCGCCACATGCGTCGCAATCCCGTATAGACTATTTTCTGGTCTCTAAGGCCTTAGTTCCCAGTATGGGTCCCTCTCACATTCACTCAATTCATATCTCGGATCACGCGCCCGTCTCGGTGCTTTTGCAAGGTGATCCCTTGCAGTCTCCGGCTCCGCATTGGGCCTTGGATAGATCTCTTCTCGATATTCCTGAGTTCCAGATTGAAATAAACTCTGCTATTTCTGACTATTTCCAGCTTAACTTGGTTCATGCCACCTCCCCCTGGGCTTGGTGGAAAGGCTTCAAGGCCACGATAAGGGCGGTTATCATCGGTTTTGATATACGACTAAAAAAGCAGCGGAAACAACGGCTGCGAGCTTTGGAGCAGCAGATTAAAGCCGGCGAGCGGGTTCTTACTCGTCGCTCTGACCCGTGTATCCTATTGCGTCTTCGGCGCCTGCGTTTTCAGTACAACACCCTTATGTACACTGAGGCCTCCCATCATGTGCGCCGGCAACAGGGATATTATTATCGGGAGAAGAATAAAGCGGGTAAGCACCTAGCGTCCACGTTAAAGGGCAAGCGTGAAAGCAAGCGAGTTAGTGCTCTTAAAAGCCCGTTGGGGTCGGATCTCCTAGTCAGAGACGCGCAGATAGCCGAAGGTTTTCGGGATTTTTATGCCCATCTGTACAGTTCGGAATGCAAATTTTTATCTGAGGGCTTCGCACAGTTGGTAGCCAATTTGCAACATCCTACTCTATCCGAGGATCATCGGGAGGCGCTTGACGCACCCATTACCACTGCGGAGATTAAAAAGGCAATTACATCTATGGCCTCGGGCAAGGCCGCTGGTCCAGATGGGCTGCCGGTGGAATTTTTTAAAAGATTTGCCCAAGCCCTTGCCCCTTATTTAGAGCAGTACTACCGTCTTTTGTCCATAGAGGGGCACTCAACAGGTTCCTTCGCGGTTGCTAATATAGTAGTATTCGAGAAACCGGGCAGAGATCCTCAACTTGTTTCTAACTATCGCCCCATATCCTTGCTTAACGCGGACTACAAGATTTATGCCACTGTATTGTCAACCCGGCTATCCGGGATTATTCCATCCCTCATCCACCCCGATCAGTGTGGTTTCACGGAGGGCCGCTCGACAGCTGACAATGCGCGCCTTTTATGTCATATTCTACAAGGTGCAGATGCGATGGGGGAGTCATTGATTGGTCTTTCATTAGATGCAGAAAAGGCCTTTGACCGCTTAGAGTGGCCTTTTCTTTTCGCGACTCTTCGCTGGTTTGGCTTTGGGGAGGCCTTTCTACGGGCCCTCAATCCCTTATACTTTGACCCCATCGCTCGGATCAGTGTTAACGGTGTTCTTTCGGCCCCCATTGCTTTGCAACGCGGTACCCGCCAGGGATGTCCGCTCTCCCCTATGCTCTTTAATCTTGCAATGGAGCCTTTAGCTCTTCTTATAAGGCAGAATTCGGATATTCAGGGAGCTAAGGTCGCGGGGCTGGAGATTAAGCTTTCCGCATATGCGGACGATCTCCTTTTATTCGCTTCGCCTGATTCTCTTCCTATAATATTGGACACCATTGAGAAATACTCGAGATATTCAGGATATAAAATCAATTGGTCCAAGTCTGTGATGTTTCCTTTGAATAAATGGGCTCACAAGGAGGCCATTGGTGAGTATCCCTTTTTGTGGGAAGCGGGCGCAGTGAAATATTTAGGGATCCGCTACCGGTATCCATTTGAAGAAACGATCAGATGTAATGTGGAGGAGATCCTGGCTTTAACGCGGGATCTGACTACGAGGTGGTCGCCCCTAGCACTCTCCTGGTGGGGAAGGTTAGACACCATAAAAATGATGATTGTCCCCAAAATTAATTACTACTTAGAGATGCTTCCTAGTTATCTCCCCTCTCAGGTGTATCAACAGCTAGAGCGGCTACTCTTGCAGTTTCTCTGGAATAATAAAGTCCCGAGGATCGCCAGAGACAAACTTCGACTTCTCCGGGAGCAGGGAGGTGTGAATTTTCCTAATTTCCGCTTCTATCATCACGCCTTCCTGCTCAAGCAGGGGTCCCGTTGGATGGATGGCTTTTCCGATGGGCGCCCGATATGGGTCCTCTTGGAGGAGAAGCTGTTAGCTCCAGTGCCCTTGCGGTATGCCCTCGGAATGCAATTTCCTACTACTTTTCTGCTTCCCACTATTATTATTGATACACTTAAAGCGTTTCAGTCGTTCATCAAATCTTGTGAGCCTAAAGGGGCCTCTCATTTTCATCTCCCTCTATGGTATAATCCTCTATTCACTATTCTGAAAAAACCTGTTGCCTGGAAAACCTGGTATTCCCGGGGGATTTGGCTGGTGAATCATCTATATTCTGCTAGCAGGTGGAAGACTTTCGTGGAACTCAGACGTGAGTTTGATCTTCCCTTGTCCTGTTAGTTCCAGTGGCTTCAACTTAGGCACTGTTTGGGAGGGGCAGATGTAACCCCGTCTCAGGACCCCAGTACTGAGGGTGTCATTGTCTTTCTAGATCAAATTAGGCAAGGTACGGGAATAGTGTCAAAGATTTACAAGAAATTTGCTGGGTCCTTGCCCCTAGTGACGAGCAAGGTACACACGAAATGGGAATGTGATACAGGGAAGATGCTCTCTGAACTTCAGTGGAGGAAGTACTGGTGCAAGCAGGTCAGAGTGACTAGGTCCGCCTCCTTGACCCAGACATTATTCTTTTTTGCTCATAACTGTTTCTATACTCCAGTCGCTCTAGCACGGTGGGATAATTCCCTTAGTCCCCTTTGTTGGACATGTGGGGAGGAGGTTGGCACTTTAAGGCATCTCGTTTATGAATGCAGAGGGGTGCGCTCTTATTGGAACTCTGTATGGGAACAGGTGCAGGGCGTCCTCCAGTTCAGAGAGCCCCTTTCTTGGCAGATAATAGGTCTCCGCTCCGCAGCGGATGTCCCTTCTCTTCCTCAACATGGCGCTTTTCTACTCAATTTCATGATTGGTGTTGCGATTTGTTTAATCATGAAATACTGGAAAAATACCACGCACGCTTCTTTTCATGAGTGGTGGAATCATGTTAGTTTATATAGTCAGTTTGAACAATGCTCTTGTAAGTCTAATCCTCTGTCTGGGAACGCTTCCTTAAATGGCAATTACTAAATGACTTTGTTGCTTCTGCTAATTGTCGTAGCTGACCCTGTTTAGTACACTGTGATCTCCCTCGGGAGGCTTGTTTAAGTACCTCGGAGGAGAGCGATGGGATGGGTGGGGGGGAGGGTTTTTTTTTTTTTTTTTTTTTTTTTTGGGCTGTTGATTGTGTTTGGTGTAGTATTAGGCTTGCTGTGTTTAGCTAGCTGTTTCTGTGCTTTGCTGTGTTTTGTCTTGTTGTAAAAATGAAAATAAAGATTTAAAAAAAAAAAGAAGCATGGGTATACCAGAACATCTGATCGTACTCTTGTACAATCTGTACATTGATCAAGAAGCAACAGTTCGAACAGAACAAGGAGAAACAGAATGGTTTAAAATAAGGAAAGGTGTAAGACAAGGCTGCATACTTTCCCCCTACCTGTTTAATTTATATGCAGAACAAATCATCAGAGAAGCAGGATTGTATGAAGACAACAGAGGTGTGAATATTGGTGGAAGACTCATCAACAACCTTCGCTATGCTGATGATACCACATTACTGGCTGAAAGTGAAGATGATCTGAAACATTTGCTTCTTACAATCAAGGAACATAGTCTCAAAATGGGCCTGCACCTTAATGTAAAGAAGACAAAGATCATGACAACTGGCATAATCAACAGGTTCATCGTTGAAGGAGAAGAAATTGAAATTGTGAACAACTTTAACCTACTTGGATCAACTATCAATAAAGAAGCAACAAGCAGTCAAGAAATCAGATGACGCATTGCTCTTGGCAGAATGGCTATAAAAGACCTAGATAAAATTCTCAAGAGCAGAGATGTCTCTCTCCATACAAAGATTTGACTTGTTCAAGCCATGGTATTTTCAATAACATCATATGGATGTGAAAGTTGGACAGTGAAAAAGATAGACAGGAAGAAAATTGATGCCTTTGAATTATGGTGCTGGCTGTGAATACTGTGTATACCATGGACTGCCCGAAGAACAAACCAGTCAGTACTAGAGGAGATCAAACCTAACCTTTCTTTAGAAGTTCAGATGACAAGACTTCGACTTTTATACTTTGGACACATCATGCGAAGAGAGAGATCATTAGAGAAAGACATCATGCTTGGCAAGATAGGTCAACGCAAAAGAGGAAGGCTAGCAATGAGATGGATCGATACAATAACAGCAGCTATGGGTACCAGTCTGTTAACAATGAGCCATCTGACTTAAGACCGAACACAATTTAGGATAGCTATCCAGAGGGTCGCCATGAGTCGACTCCGACTTGACGGCACTTAACAACCTAACCTCTCTTCTCATCATTATGAACTGTGTACATTGCTCTTTGCACCTGTTGTGTGGTCTTTTCCAAATTCATCAGATGACACTCTTGTCTTTATTCCTCTCCCTGACCTTGCTAAATGGATCCCAGTTGCAATGCTATAATGTTATGTTGGTTTAATGCCCTGTGTTACCATGTTCACTGGAAAGGTTTGTTGCATTAAATGTAAACCGCCTTGATCTTTGGAAAAGTGGTATAAAAGCATTTCAAATAAATAATAAATAAATAAATAGCAAACATGAAAAAGTGCAAGAAAATCAGGAAAATTTCATTTCAAGCAAACAGGAACCAAACTTCTACTAGGATGGGAACACAATCTTACACTGCAAGTAGCAGTGACAAAAAACCTACAGAAAATAGAAAATCTGCTAATGAACCCGAATGTCCAGTCTCTTCCCCCAGTGATGTGCCAGGTAAGAAACACCAACATTCATCAAAGCAATTCACCATTGAGGCATCATTGTACCAGGGCAAATGACAGACTCCATCAAAGTTTGTAATAGCAACTTTGGTATTGGGGAAATGACTGCTCTCAATGATCAGCTTTATAGGTGTTGAGAATATGGTGATAACTCTTAGTAGGTGAGTGATGCCCAGCTTGTACAACCAGTACAATATGCAACTGAAAGCACAGTCGGCCAAGGCAAAAGCAGGGTTGGCCCATCCACTAGGTTGGCTAGACAGCCGCCTAGGGTGGCAGACCACGACAAGCGGCACGGCAGCTTTGTGCCGCTTCAGATCCCCCTCCAAGCAACTTCCTACTTTAAACTGCCACTACCGCTAGCCCCCCAGAAGATGGAATCAGTGGCAATGGTAGTGGCAACAGGGGGCACTGGCAGTGCCATTCAGCATGGAGGGGGTGGCATGGCTGGAGCTCCTGCCTAGGGTGGCAGAAACCTTGGGACGGCCCTGGGCAAAAGGTAGTAGTGAGCATTTCACTAGCAATAACTGGAGTAGTCAGAATGCTACATATGCCTAACTTGCACTGACTAAACAACAGGAACAGCTGAATGAGACAGGGCCATTCTGTAGGTATGGCACCAGCAGCAGGGTACAGATGGGAGATAGTTAGTTGATGGAGAATAGTCATATCTCAGCCATTATATCTGCAGAAAAAAAGGCTATGTTGGGTGCTAGCAGCTAGGTCAGAGAGAGAGAACTGTGGTTCCTGGTTATTTTGGCCTGGTAATCTACTTCCGGTCATACCTTGCCAAGAAAACCTAGGGCTGCTGGTTCACCAGAAGTCAGTATTGACTTGATGGCACATAAAAAAATAATTGTGGTAAGAACATGATTAAGACAGTGAAGAAAGGTGTTTTTTATGGGATCTGATACTTTGCATACAAAGGAGGTAATTTCATAATGAGTCACATAAAGTTACCTGCCATCAATGTGTGTAAGTCACCTATTTTCAATAACTAATGTACGGGAATGGACACTTCAGCGCATAGTTTAGGCAGGTGCTATTCTCTAAGAAAGCTCGTCAGGGTGATGGTATGTACTTTTGGAGTGTGTGAGCACAGAAATAGAGCCTACATTTCTACAAATCTAGGCAGAGGCATTTACATCAAGTCTAAGGTTTGTGTAATTAGTCATGCCTAGATTTGGTGTGCATACTTTAGTGCTTATGCCTCTATTTTATAACATTCTGGTGAGGAAACAAAAACAATTTCTATAGTTAGATTAATTTTCAATAATTCTAAAAGATTAGGGCTCAAATTTTTTTCACGATATAGCCTACAAAGCTTATTACTAACTTCATCATCACCCCAATTGGCTAGGTTCAGCTGTGTCATATGGGTTCGTAGGCAAAAAAACCCCTCATTTTCTTTTGTTTCCTGCATCATTTTCAGGTTTGTCTCATTTTGTTTTGTTTCTTCTTAATAGATTATTAATTTGTTTCATTTTTTTAGAATACATTTTCATGAAAGAACATGTAAAGGGGTCTATAGAATGTTACCTGCCCCTCTCCAAAGAGATTGTCAACAGTCTCTTTTAAGAGATTCTGCAGCCCTGAGATCGGGGCTGGGAGAACGTGGCTTACAGGAAGAGGTGAAGAAACAAGCAGGCTGCAGGAGTGAGAGGCCCGTGGAGTCAGAACTCCTTCCTAGTCAAACTGTGCAGAGATAGTAGGAACTTTCGCTGGGGAAGGAGGAAGGGCTGTGAGAACCTGCTTATGGAGGTTTAACAAGCTGGGACAGAAGTAAAAGCTGCTTTTATTTTCCCTGAACTGCTGTCCTGGGTTTTGCTTTTTGGAGGTTTAACAAGCTGGGACAGAATAAAAACTGATTTTGTTTTACCTGAACTGCTATTTGGCCTGTGTTGTACAGAAAACTCCTTCTCACTGCATGCCATACTACCATACTGAGATTTCCTCTAACCATGTGACTGTATATATTTTCCCCCTCTTCCCTGTCTTGATTTGACAACCCCCAAAAATGAAATCAAATCGCTGCTGATCGCTGGAAGTAGCGGTATATAAGTGTGTATTAAATAAATAAATAAATAACAAATCCACATCCCTCCAGGGCTGGGCCTCTACAGCAGGATTTTTCTTTGTATGGGCTAAAGGGTTAGTGTCACCTTAGGGAGATTGAAAAAGTTATAGTCAGTGCCAGAAAGGCAGGCTTTGTTTTAGCCACTAGAAGCTTCTAAACACTTGTTGGAGTTTGAATACTGCAGGGTTAACCCGACTGCAGAAGAGGAAGCTGTGGTGGTGTTGCAAGAGAACATTGACAAGTCAGGATGGAGTGGCTCCTCCAGATTCTCGTAGGAGGTCAGCAGAAACAGCATCAGCATCAGCAGCAAGGGCAACAGTAATCAGCAACAATGTCAGCATCAGTTTGAACATGCAGTGCTGGAAGGGCAGCAACAACAGCAGCAGCAGATACAGAGGGGAAGCTACAGAAGAGTTCCCTAGCTCAGTTGACCCAGGCCCTGCAGAGACCACAACTCCAACCTCCAGCGCAAGTGCTTCTTAAAATGAAGGCAGAAGATGATCCTGACCACCTTTTGGCGAACTTTGAATGATCTGCCTGCATGGCTGGGTGGCCAGAGGCGACATAGACTACCTATTTAGGGAATCTTCTAATGGGCGACAGTCAGGCTGCATTCCAGGATGCCATCCCAGATGGGTGAGCTACATATGCAGCTGTCAAGGCTGCCATTCAGGAACATGCTGGCTGTACCCCAGAGGCCTACTGCCAGTCAGGGGCGGCCCAAGGGGGGTGCGGGGCCATGTGCGGAGACTCAGTGCGGGGCCTCATTTGCATAAGTGGCCTTATTTGCATAAATATTTGCATAATGTTACCATACACTAACTTTTAGTAAACATGTCTCTTAATGAGTGTATGGATAAAGAAAGACTAAAAGATTTCTACATTACTATAATCCAGTGCCAACTGCCAGGCACATTAGGAACCACTACAAACGCTGCCCATTTAGAACCCATAGCAAACCCACCGTATCCTGACAGCATTACCAGGACTCACAAAGCACCATACCCTACCTATCAAAAGGCAACACTGCAAATATTAAACCAATACATTTCAGAGAATACTGGGGAAAGAGAACAAGTGGCAATGTCAAATAGGAATTACATAAACAGAATACCTCAGCTCAGTTACACATGCAGAACATAGACCATCACCAAACAAGGAATCACAATTTAGAAACAGGAAGGCAATAATTAAACTGGGAACCCCAAAAGCCAAACTTGGAAGTACAACAACACTGTAGAAATAAAACTATAAATTAATTTCCTCTTGTACCAAACAAAGCACAGACGTTAATGATGCACATTTCCTAGAGGTTTCATATTCCAGTTAATAAATTCAAAATAAAGAGATATTTCTACCTTTTGTGAATTTTTTTTCAGTTGCAATTGTTCCAGCCACTTTCTTCTGGTTTCTTCATGTTTTCTGCTAACTGTCCATCGTCTGCTGTCCATTTGTTATTTCTTCTCTCTTCTAGTTTTTTTTTCCATTCTCTCTCTCTACATCTGCTTTAACATACTAATCTTTCTCCTTTTGCTCTTTCCTCATTCCTATTTCATCCACACAAATTTTACCCCTCCATCCTCAATCCCCACTTATTCTCCCAATACCAGGCCAATTGTAGATTTTTCATCCCTCCCACACAAAATATTTGTCCCCTCTCCATTTTACTCTCCCAGCCCCATCCCATTCTAATCCTCCCCCAACATCAGCTCCCTTCTAGTTCCAGTCTCACCCAGCATCCATTCCCTTCTAGTCCCTGCATCAGCCCATTTCCAGTCCTAGCCCACCATCAACCCATTTCCAGTCCTAGCTCCCCCATCCATTTTCAGTCTGAGTCCCTTCATCAGCTCATTTCCAATCCTAGCCCCCCATCAGCCCATTTCTAGTCATTTCCTAGCCCCATCATCAGCCCATGTCAAATCATAGCTCCCCTCCACTCAGTCCAATTCCAGTCCAAGCCCCCCCCATGAGCCTACTTTCAGTTCTAGCCCCTCCATGAGTCCATTTCAATTCAAGCCCCCACCACAGCCCATTTCCAATCTTAGCTCCCCCCAACAGCCCATTTCCAGTCCTATCCTAGCTGCTCCATCAGCCCATTTTCAGTCCTAGCTCCCTTCCCTCACAGCCCATTTCCATTCCAAGCTCCCTCCCCATCAGCTATTTGCAGTTCAAGCCTCCCCTTCCACTCAGCCCATTTCCAGTCATAGCAACCACCCAACCCATTACCAGTCCTAGCCCCCCATCAACCCACTTCCAGTCCTAACCCCCATCACCCCATTTTCAGTTTAAGCCCCCCCTATAACCCATTACCAGTCCTAACCCCCCCATCAGCCCACTTCCAGTCTTAACCCCATCAGCCCATTGCCAGTCCTAAACCCCCCCCCATCAGCCCACAGCCCATTACCAGTCCTAACCACATCAGCCCACCTCAAGTCCTAACCCCTCCCCATCAGCCCATTAGCAGTCCTAACCCCCCCCCACCCCCACCCCCAGCCCATTAGCAGTCCTAACCCACCCCCACCCCCCCAGCCCATTAGCAGTCCTAACAACCCCCCCATCCCATTAGCAGTCCTAACAACCCCCCCAGCCCAGCCCATTAGCAGTCCTAACAACCCCCCCCAGCCCAGCCCAGCCCAGCCCATTAGCAGTCCTAACAACCCCCAGCCCAGCCCATTAGCAGTCCTAACAACCCCCCCCCCCAGCCCAGCCCATTAGCAGTCCTAACAACCCCCCCCAGCCCAGCCCAGCCCAGCCCATTAGCAGTCCTAACAACCCCCAGCCCAGCCCATTAGCAGTCCTAACAACCCCCCCAGCCCAGCCCAGCCCAGCCCATTAGCAGTCCTAACAACCCCCCCCAGCCCAGCCCAGCCCAGCCCATTAGCAGTCCTAACAACCCCCCCCCCAGCCCAGCCCAGCCCATTAGCAGTCCTAACAACCCCCCCCAGCCCAGCCCAGCCCAGCCCAGCCCATTAGCAGTCCTAACAACCCCCCCAGCCCAGCCCAGCCCAGCCCAGCCCATTAGCAGTCCTAACAACCCCCCCCCCAGCCAAGCCAAAAGTAAAAAAAAAGAAAACCTGTCTGCTGCCGCGGTCGGGGCCGCCGCGGCAGAATCGAGCGTGCCGCGGGGCCCCCCTGTGCACGGCAGAGCCTGCCCTCCCCTGTAGCAGCTCTCTCTTTGGAGCTGAAGTCAGACGCGCCGGCTTGCAGAGCAGAGCGCGAGGGAAGAGTTTCTCCCTCGCTGCTCTGTTAAGCCCGCGGGGGCTGATGGGAACTTCCCATCAGCCCCCGCGGGCTTAACAGAGCAGCGAGGGAGAAACTCCTCCCTCGCGCTCTGCAAGCCGGCGCGTCTGACTTCAGCTCCAAAGAGAGAGCTGCTACAGGGGAGGGCAGGCTCTGCCGTGCACAGGGGGGCCCCGCGGCACGCTCGATTCTGCCGCGGCGGCCCCGACCGCAGCAGCAGACAGGTGGGTTTTTTTTTTCCAATTTTACTTTTCAAAAGAATGTTTTTTGCGCGGGGCCCCCTGAAACGCGGGGCCCTGTGCAAAAAACATTCTCGCTCAATGGACGGGCCGGCCCTGCTGCCAGTGATTCAGAAAGAGGAGACTCCAGATAAAAGAGAGCCCTCAGAGGTTCCTCTATCAGCTAAAGGATCTCACATAGAAGTGGCTGCAACCAGAGGGAAAAACTGGGCCCGAGATCGCCAAGATTGTGCTATTGGAGCAGTTTTTGGAGGGTTTGACCACCCTGATGAAACAGTGGATATGACAGCTCCCCAAGCTTACACTGGAGAGTGCACTGGAAATAGCCGAGGGGTATCATGAAGCCCAGTCAGCAACTAAAGCAGACAGTGAGAAGGGGAAGAAGTTACCCATCAGTCCAGGAGTATGGAAGGGGAAGCCAGAATGGATGTTGGCTCCCATGTTCTGACCTCTAAAGTCTCCTTTTAGGAGAGGGCATGACTTCAGCCACGAACCCTTCACCTGTTTTAGGTGTGAAGCCAAGGGATGCAAGAACTCATGGATGTCAGCCTAACCACCCCTTACACCTGCATTTTTGTGGACACTCACCATTCAGGGGCACAGAACTTTGTGATTCCAGTGGAGCTCGAGGGAAACTGCCTCCAGGCTTTGATAGACTCTGGGAATGTGTGGATCCTCATTTGCTAGGAAACCATAATCTGATTTCAAATTTACTATTCAAAGATGGTAACACTGGCCTGTGTACATGGAGACTAGAGGCAGTATCCAACTGCATAGGTTTTACTTTAGACTCCCGCAGGGTAAGCCACGTTTGAGGTCATAGTGCTGCCTTGGCTCCTGTATCCAGTGGTGATCAGCTGAGAATACACAAACTTCAGAGTGATATGGGCCAGGCTAACTGATGTCTCTGCTAAGTTGGACCAGGAAGATTTCCCAGATACTTTCCTGCCTGAAGACCCAGATTTATATGTCAAGAATCCCAAGTTTGCTAAGTCCCAGAGTTGATGTCACCGGAAAAAGCTACGCTACCAACAGAATCTGGGGACTTAACAGGGATTTTCACAGGACACCTACAAGGGTAGTACCCTTCGAAAATCCCAGCTAAATCCCTAACGCGCCCAAATGATAACCACATGGCATTAGGGCATGTTAGGGGCGTTCTGGGGCGGAGCAGGGGCAGAGGAAGGGGCTACTTGGGTAGCAGTGATTTTTGATACTACTCGTGTAGCCCTCTGTGCCTTGCCTTTCTTTGCAATACAGAAGCTATGCCGGTAGCATCGAAAATTGCTGCTACCCGTGTAGCTTCTGCGGCTGTCAGGGCATTCAGGCTAACCCGAATTTTCACTTCTGCTGGTGTGGAAGTGAAAATCCAGGTTACGGGGGTTGGTGGGCAGGCTTTGTGCCGCTGCGGCACATAACCTGCCCAACTCAATATCAGGCCCATAACAACTAGTACACACATATTTGATTTTATAAAATAGACATAAAATATGCATATAAAAATGTACATTAACTAGGTGCCCAATTATAAAATTGCCTTCTAAGAGTCTCCTTTCTTTGCCATGGCCTGTTATAATTTATTATGGTCAACCCTATTGAAAGCTTTTTTGAATCTATAAGAACTGCTGCTGTTGTTAAATGCTGCCAAGTCAATATGAACTCATGGTGATTCTGTAAAAAATTGCAAGAGGATCTTGATAAATTGGAAGACTGGGCATCCAAAAGGCAGATGAAATTTAATAAGGCAGGCAAAGAGAGAATTTGAAAAAAGCTTGCCGTGGAAGCAAAAACACTTAATAACAACTTTTTCAAGTACATTCATAGTCAAAAACCTGCGAGAGAGTTATTTGGACTATTAGATGATAGAGGGATAAAAGAGGTACTATGGGAGGAAAGGCCAGAGCCTTGAATTAATTTTTGCTTTGGCTTTTACTGAAGAAGATTTAGGGAAGATACACATGCCTGAAATGGTATTCAAGGGTGATGTATCAAAAGAGTTGAAAGGAATATCTATCAACCAGGAAAATGTATTACAACTATTTGATAAACTGAAAAGTAGCAAATCACCTAGACTGAATGGTATACATCTAAGGGTGTTGAAAGAACTGAAATATGAGATTGCAGACCTACTATTCTGTAAACTATCATCAAAATCATCTGTAGTACCGGAAGATTGAAGAATGGCTAGTGTAACACATATTTTAAAAAGGATTCCAGGGGTGATCTTGGAAACTATAGACTGGTCAGCCTGATGTCAGTACCAGGCAAAATGGTAGAAACCACTATAAAGAATGAAACTACTGAGCATGTAGATAGTTATGATTTGATGGGAGAAATCCTGCAAGGAGTTTTTTACAAGGAAAGTCTTATCTTACTAATCTGTTATATTTTTTTGAAGGTGTGAATAAACAGGTAGACAAAGGTGAGTCAGTTGATATAGTGCAGGGGTTGGCAAGTCCGGTCCTGGAGAGCCGCAGACCAGTCAGGTTTTCATGATGTCCCTAATGAATATTCATGGACCTATTTCCATACAATGGAAGGCAGTGGATGCAAATAGATCACATCAGGTACCACCACCCAGGAAAAAGATTTAGGCGTCATCGTGGATAAAACATTGAAACACTTTGCCAAATGTGCAGTGGTAGCAAAGAAAGCATATAGACTGCAAGGAATCATAAGGAAAAGAATGGAGAATAAAATCAAGGATATTATAATGACTCTGTATCTTTCTATGGTGAGACCTCACCTTGAATTCACCATAGGCAGGATTCACCAGAGGCAGGTCTTGTCAGACAAATCTGATTGATTTCTTTGACTGGGTGACCAGGGAGTTGGACCGAGGGAGAGCTCTAGATGTGGTGTATTTAGATTTCAGTAAAGCCTTTGACACTGTTCCTCACAGGCGACTTATAAACAAACTGAGCACCCTAAGGATGGACCCTAAAGTTACTGCTTGGGTTAGAAATTGGTTGGGTGGGAGGCGACAAAGAGTACAAGTAAATGGAGCTCACTCTGAGGAGAAGGATGTTACCAGTGGTGTGCCCCAGGGATCTGTCCTTGGTCCGATTCTTTTTAACATCTTTGTTAGTGATATAGCGGAAGGGCTGTCGGGTAAGGTTTGCCTCTTTGTGGATGATACCAAAATCTGCAATAGAGTAGACACCCAGGAAGGTGTAGATAACATGAGGAGGGATCTAGCTAAGCTTGAAGAATGGTCTAGAATTTGGCAGCTGGGATTTAATGTTTTATTTATTTATTTTTATTTAGCTGCATTTATATCCCGCTTTTCACTGGGTCAAAGAGGTTGGGGGATACATTTAACATGAGAGGATTTGAGACACATACACTAATACTTACAGGGAACATGGGCAATGGAGAGTTAAGTGGCTTGCCCAAGACCACAAGGAGCACCTGTGGGACTACAAACCCCAGTCCTTCCAGCCCAAGGTTGCTGTCCTCTAGTGGGATTTGAACCACTGACCTTCTGGCCTGTGGTACCTTGCCCCAACCACTAGGCCACTCCTCCCTCTTGTTAAAAAATGTAAGGTCATGCATTTGGGCTGTAGCAATCCAAGGGAGCAATACAGTATAGGAGGTGAAGTACTTTTGTCCACTAAAGAAGAGCGGGACCTAGGCATGGTTGTGTCTGATGATCTTAAAGTAGCTAAACAGGTAGAAAAGGCAACGGCAAAAAGCTAGAAGGATGCTTGGGTGCATACGGAGAGGAATGGCTAGCAGAAAAAAGGAGGTGATAATGCCTCTGTATAAGTCTTTGGTGCGACCTCATTTGGAGTATAGTGTGCAATTCTGGAGACCGCACCTTCAAAAGGATGTGAACAGGATGTAGTCGTGCAGAGGGTGGCTACTAAAATAATTAGTGGGCTTCATTATAAAGCATATGAGGACAGACTTAAGGATCTTAATATGTACACCTTAGAGGAAAGGCGGGATAGAGGTGATATGATTGAGATGTTTAAATACCTCCGTAGCATAAATGTTCAGGGAGAGAGCCTCTTTCAATTGAAAGCAAGTTCTGATACGAGGGGACATGAGATGAGGGTGAAGGGAGATAGATTCAGGAGTGATATGCGGAAATATTTCTTTATGGAAAGAGTAGTGGATCCATGGAATAGTCTCCCAGTGGAGGTGGTAGAGATGAGGACAGTAACTGAATTCAAAAAAGCATGGGACCAACACAGAGGATCTTGAAAGGTAAAAAGTGGACTGTTGTAGTTGTTGATATGGAAGGACAGACTAGATAGGCCATGTGGTCTTTTTCTGTCTTCATGTTTCTATGTTTCTATGAATATTGTGTGGAATTCTGGTCGCCATATCTTAAAAAGGATATAGCGTTTTTAGAAAAAGTACAGAGAAGAACCACCAAAATGGTAAAGGGATGGAAGGATACCCCTATGAGGAAAGGCTTAAAAGGTTAGGGATCTTCAACTTGGAAAAGAAACGACTGAGGGGAGATCTGATAGAGGTCTATAAATTAGTGAATGGAGTGGAACAGGTAAACGTAGATTGGTTGTTTATGCCATCAAAAAGTAGAAAGACTAGGGAACATGCAGTGAAGCTATAATGTAACCCATTAAAGACTAATAAGAGAAAATATTTTTTTGCTCTATGCGTAAGCAAACTCTGGAATTCATTACCAGAGGATATAGGGGAGGAGTGGCCTAGTGGTTAGGACAAGGTACTTCAGGCCGGAGGGCCAGGGGTTCAAGTCCCACCTGGGGACAGCAATCTCAGGCCAGAGGGACTGGGATTTCTAGTCCTATAGGCACTCCTTGTGGTCTTGGGCTAGCCACTTAACCCTCCATTGCCCATGTTCCCTGTAAGTATTAGCATATGTGTGTCATATCCCCTCGTGTTAAAATGTATCTCCCAATTGACCGCTTTGACCCAGTGAAAAGCAGGATATAAATACAGCTAAATAAATAGTAAAAGTTGTTAGTGCAGTGGGGTTTAAAAAAAGGTTTTGTCAAGTTCTTAGAGGAAAGTTCCAGAACCCGTTATTAAAGAGGACCTGGGAAATCCACTGCTTACCCTGGAACAAACATTGTGAAACCCACTTACCTTTTGGGAACCTGCCAGGTACTTGTGACCTGGATTGGCCACTGTTGGAAACAGGATACTGGGCTTGATGGACCTTGGTCTATCCCAGTATGACATTTCTTGTGTTCTTAAAAACAGTGTTCATAAAAGCCTAGATCATGCACAAATCATTCCTGTTGTAAGGAAGTCAAGAGAAACCCAAAGCTCATCTGGGATCAGTGCCTTTGTGACAAATATTAAATTGTTTAGTTTACACGACAAAGAAAATTGCAATTCCTGATTGCAGCAAGGCATGATAGTGAGCCTCTCTCCTGGGCCTGAGATCAAGAAAAGTTACTTTTCAGTTACGGTAAGTATTACTCTGCCATGAAAAATATAGAATCTGTTTTTACCTATGGCAGTGCAAGGGTCCCCACGTCCTCTACCCAAGAACATCCCTAGAAAAGAGAAATCAACCTTCCTGGCTCACTTGTTCCCCTTCCTCTCTCACAGCAAAACGAACTCTGCCCCTACCAGTACTTCCCTTGAAAGGGAAACACCCTATTCTGGCCCCATGCTCATTTAGCAGACATAAACAAGAAAATTAATATGTGAAATAACTTTTATCCACTGTTGTATTTTCTTATTTTGGATTTGGCTGAGTTTTCTCTGGGATATTTTCAGCTAGTTTTAATTCAATTGCATAGTGAGGATAGATGGACCATTCCAATGTGTAACTAAGAAAGAAGGGCTTAATGTACTGTGTCTGTTTATCTCTGTGAATAACCTGTAATCTTTGCTCACTTAGCATGGTTCTGTTCTATAATATGGAAATTTCACTAATAAAGTCAATATCATTTTGCTATTTGCAAGTACAACTTGAGTTTAAGTAACATTCTATGTAATTTATTTTTCTTTTATTTATAAGTTTATTACAAATGATTTTATTTATTTATTTATTTATTTATCATTTCTTATATACCGCTTTTCAATTTATAAAAGCAGTTTACGGCAAAACAGAACAAACCTTACAAGGAACGGTATAAGAACTATTTACATTTAACTGTTTACAACACTATAACTATTTACAATATATAGATACTAAGCTAGACAAGATCTTGTTATGGGGCAGTTTTGTAGGAATTTCAATCCGGTGGTTGTGTGTTTCATATGCTTTTGTATTGCTTATTAAAAAGGTAGGCTTTTAGATATTTTCTGAAGTTGGCGATGTCTATAATATCTCTTAGGTGGTGTGGGAATGAGTTCCATGTTGGAGGTGTATAGTATTTGAATGCTCTGTGAAGCAAACTTTGTGAAGAGTTGGATGGTATGGATAGTGTTGAGAGGGTGTTTTGGTGGAACTTCCTCCTTGAACGTGTGTTTGGTACTCTTTTGATGATTTTGTTTAAACATTGAGCGGACTGGTTATTTAATATCTTGTATGTCATCATTATGGCTTTATATTCTATTCTGGATCTGATGCAACCTGCTAGGTACTTGTAATTCCTGATTGTAGGGAATTATGTTACCAAAATATAAAGAAAACCACAATATAAAGCATCTAATACATAACACATCAATCCTGAATAAACATAGTCAAGCCCACATCAAGGGAGGAGAATCAGGGAATAAACAAAGACAATCCATAAAAGAAAATCAAACGCCAAAGCGCTATCTAAGGAGATAATAAATATGCTAATATCCCTATTTCTGACTGTCCCTTAAGAAAGATTGCAATTGAGAGGCATCAAAAAAAGCATATGTCTCCCCCTGCAATGGCAATTTGCAGGGAAATTTCAAATAAAATGTTTCCCCAATTGAACTACCTGCTACTGAAGTTCCAAAAACTGGTGATGCCTAGCCTGAGTCTGGTGAGTAGCATTAGGAAGAATATTTAATTTACGGCCACAGAAAAGCTCATCCTTGTGCTGGAAAAAGGCTTTAAGAACTTTATATTTAATGGATTCTGACCCCACCATGACCACTAGGGTACCCCTCTTATGGATGTCATCCAAAGAATCTTCTAAGAAAGCAGACAAATCCTGGCTAGGTGCTGGGTGGAGAGAATCAATATCCCCCCCCCCCCCCCCCACACACACACACACTTGCCACCCTGATCTTTCTAGGAACATAATACATCTGTAAGACATTAATGGAATCTGTGAATTTGAGAATCTCAGAAAAATATTTTTGAAGAAGAGATTTTCGAAAGAGCAAGTGGGTTAAAGGAAAATTAAAAAAACTGAGATTCTTAGCCCATAAACCATTCTCTAAAGCCTCCCATCTGGCTGGCTTGAACAGCCAAAGAATCTTTAATAAAAGCATTGTTTGAAAAAGCACAAGATTGGACATGAGAATGAGTTTGATCCACAGATTTACTGAAACTACATAACTGTTTATCCACTTCAGAAAGTTTATCCACAACCATACATAAAGAAGCTACTGTGGTAGTCAATCAAAGATCTATCTTGTTAATCGCCCCAAGAAGGTATTTAAGGGTTACATCATCCTTTGTAGCGGGACTTAAAGAAACCCCATCTGGAGATAGCAAACTGGACGAAAGAGGTATCAAATGTCTATCCATAGGTCTCAAAGTCTTACCTTGCCCTCCTGTAGTAACAACTACCTTCGCGCTGGCTTTATTCTTATGTTTTCCCCATCATAAACCACTGGAAGACAAGCTCTAACACCTCTGGTGCACCAAAGGGGTGTGATGTGCCCCTTTGGTCACACCCCTTTGGTTCGCGACCCACGGGCGCATGTGCCAGCTGCTGATTCAAATAGGGCCCGAGGTCCTCACCAAGGGAAGTCCTCCGAACACTTGCCTGCTCAAGGAGCAAATGGCAGCAAACACCAGGGCTTATCCAGCAAGGCAGATGGTATACTACTCGTTCTCCACCACACACCCGATACAGCTCCCCATTCTTGCAACCCCTCCCCCCCCCACACACACACATACATACACACACTTTTCTTAATCTGCCTGTGTTTCAGGTTGTTAAATGTATCCTGACTTCTGAGCATAAGGAAACTAGGAATGGAGTTCTTTCCCCTCATCCTATCTAAGACTATTTGCATTGATTTTGGGTGGCTCAGAAGTATACTGGCCTTATTTGCAAGAGAAATGTATTATGGTATGGCTTTCTTCTTTTGTGCTATTGTTCTATGAGTTAAGAAAACACTCACTTGATATGTTTTCTGTGAAGAAAATTCAATATTATGCACAACGATGCTTTTCCTGACTTTTAACTAGAAGCAGCTAATAAAATCCTGCTGATGGTAGTTGAGCCTGGCTTGGTGAGGTATGTGCGTGGAGGATAGCTGGAAGACCCTGCTACACTTAATCTCGAGGATTCTTTCTGGATGTTTATGTTTATGTTTATTAAAATTTGATATACCGCTCATTCAGGAAGATCAGAGCGGTGTACAATATGAAAACAAATAAAAACTTATAAAAACAATCAATACAATAGCTAAAAAAAAAGGAAAAGAAGTTACAATTTCAAAATATAAAGCGGGGGAGTTAAAGGACACAACACAACAGTTAAAAGGAAGAAGATGACACAAAAGGGGAGGGAAGGTCCAGAGCGAGAGAGAAGAGGTGGGTTTTCAGGTTACACTTAAAGGTGTTGTGGTGAGGCTCGAGACGGAGGGCGGGAGGGAGAGAGTTCCAGAGGGCAGGGGCTGTGAAAAAAAAGGCAGAGGAGCGGGTAGACTGTAGGTGGGCTAGAGAAGGAGAGGGAAGTGTGAGGCGGTTGAGGTGAAATGAGCGAGGAGTGCGTCTGGGGGTGTGGTAGGTGAGAAGATCAGCCAGATATTGAGGAGTGTTAGTATGAAAAGCTCGATGAACCAGCGTAAGCAGTTTGTAATGAAAGCGGAAGGGTAAGGGCAGCCAATGGAGATGAGAGAGCAGAGGGGAAACGTGATCGCGGATAGAGGAATGGGTGGCAATGCGAGCGGCTGTATACTGAATACGCTGAAGACGATATAGCTGTGACTTAGAGAGACCAAGAAAGAGAGAGTTTGCAAAATCAATACGAGAAATGACCAGAGAGAGAAGTAGTGTAGCAAGCGCAGAAGAAGTAAGAAATGGACGAATAGCACGGATTTGACGTAAGAAAAAGAAGGAAGTTTTAGTGACATGAGAGATGTGGTCTTGAAAAGTAAGGTGAGAGTCAAAAATAACGCCGAGGTAACGGAAAGAGGGGACCAGAGATATGGGAGAACCTAGGAAGGAAGGGGCCAAGAGGGGAGGGGAGTCACCACGGGAAAACCAGATAGCAGTAGTTTTTGTGAGATTAAGATGCAGACAATTCTGTGATAACCAGCTAGCAACCAAGGAAAGACAGGAGTTAAGTGGAGAGAGATCAGGGTGAGAGGGGGAAGTGTGATGAAGAAGAACAATGTCGTCAGCGTAGTAGAAGGCGCTGATCCCGGATTGTTGAATCTGAAGAGTGAGGGGAGCCAAGAAAAGATTGAAAAGAAGAGGGGCAAGAACAGAACCCTGTGGGACACAGCATATCAAAGGAAAAGGGTCAGAGGCCGGGATAGAAGAGGAGGAGGAAAGAACAGAGCAAGATCGGGAAGAAAGAAAAGAGTGAAACCAGTGAAGTACCGTATGGGAAAGACCTGCTTCTTGGAGACGAAGAAGAAGGAGAGAGTGATCAACAAGATCAAAAGCTGCAGATAAGTCAAGGGCAACCGCCACCGAGATATCACCACGATCATGAGCTACGTGAAGAGCATTAGTGAAAGCAAGAAGGACAGTTTCCACACTGTGACCCTGACGAAAACCAGATTGACGGGGGTGGAGAAAGTTGATGTTGTCTAGATGGTGAGAAAGCTGAGAGAATACAAATTTTTCCAGGAGTTTGGAAACGAACGGAAGATTAGAAATGGGACGATAGTGGGAGGGAATCAGAGGATCAAGGGAGGGCTTTTTCAGAATTGGGCGGATTAGTGCATGCTTCCAGGAATGGGGAAAAATACCTGAAGAGAGACTAGAGTTAATTATAGAGAGAAGAGGGGGAAGGAGTGCAAGAGATGGATCTAACAACCAGGTTGAGGGTATAGGATCAAGGGAACAGTAAGTCTTATTAGAGGAGGAAATAAGCCGGTGAAGTTCAGCAGAGGTGAGCAGAGAGAAAGAAGACCAGGTATGAGAGAGAGTTGGAGACGGCGGAGGAGATGTAATGGAAGGAGGGGAGGTAATAGGTGGCGGGCATGAGGGAAGAGAGGCCTGAAGGCTGAGAATTTTGTCATTGAAAAATGTGGCAAGAAGTGAAGGAGGGGGAGATGGGTGAAGGGAAGGGGGAGGGGCGGAGGGGAGAAGAGAGGTAAGAGAATGAAGCGTGTTATAAAGGTGCCGGGTCTGATTAGGAGCATTTGAAATGGCGTTAGAAAAGAAATCCCTTTTAGCAGCATGTATTTGAGTACGGTAGTGGGAATGATGAGTCTTAAATGATGAAAGAGTAATTGGAGATGGAGCCTTACGCCACCGCCGCTCGGCTCTGCGGAGCTGTGAGCGGAGGAGCCTAAGGCCGGAATGGTACCAGGGCTGAGAGGGGTGACGTTTTATGGGACAGGGCTGTAGAGGAGCCACAGCGTCAAGGGCATCGGAGAGAGTGGAGAACCAAAGAGAAGCTTGGGAACTGGGGGAAAGGGAAGGAAAGTCAGAAGGAAAAAGAAGGGATGCAGAGGGAAATTGCTGTATGGTGGAAGGAGTGATCCCCCTCTCCATCAAGGTTACCTTTATTTCTCTGTGGATCACCCCTAAGCTCAGCTGGCAAAAGGTTTATTCTCCCTTTCAATGACTATTCTGTAATGATACCACTCTACAGCAATGCTTCTGAAGCCTCTCCTGGAGGCACATCCAGACAGGTTTTCTGAACTGTCATAATGAATATTCATGAGTTAGCATTACATATTTTGGTCTTTCATTTATGTTCATTATCATAATACTGGCTAGGTGCGTCTCCAGAAGAAGGGTGAGAAGGCTTTTACTGTAGTGAGTTCAGCTCTTATCTCCCACCTCCTCCTCTCTGTTTTACTTCTTAAAAACCAACTAAAACTTTCTAGGGTTTAACTTTTTTACGGGTTGAAAAGTCATGGCCTTCAGTGCAAAATTCAGAGAGTGTTCTTTGTGGTTAACCAAGACAAAAATTATAAACAGCATATGCTATTTGAACCAAGATGCATTTCACTAGTAGTTTGCAGCTCAGTCCTCATGATCTAAACAGTGAGCTTGGTTTCACAATATCCACAATAAATATCTATGAGACATATTTTAATAAAATAAGGAAAAACGCATGCTACTATATCTCATGCATGTTCATTGGAGATAGCCTGAAAATCCACTTGGCTAAGTTATCCCTGAGGATTAAGTTGAGAACCACTGCTCTGCACGCTGCAATGATAAGGCAATAATGTTTCATGAAAGTATGAAATAAACTCAAAGTAGTTACCTTGCAAATATCAAGTGGAGGAAATGACCTGAAGCTGATTACAGTTAGTGCCAGTTTTGGTTGAACGAGTTCTAATTTGACCCCCAAGTGACAATGCCACCAAAGGACAACCATGGGAAATATATGAAGACAGCAATTTCAACAATGTCTTCATGGAAGCAGTCTGACCTAATCAGTGTCAAGAGAGACAAAAAATTGGATGCACTCTCAAAAGGGTTTTGCCAGCTCCAAAAAAATCTTGAAATATTTATGATCTAGTTTCAAAGAAGGCTCTTCTATTACTGACAGGGATGTAAGGACAAGAGAATCAAGAGGAGTGAAGCCGAACACCAATATGAAATAAAAATCTTAGATTTTTAAGCACTATGAACTTGCTAGTGTTAACACTATAAACACAGTGCTACCATTCAAATCAAAATCTGAGAACAAATAACAAAATCTTAAAAATGTAAAAAAACATAGAAAATCCTTAAACAAAATGAACAACAGAGCCTCTCAAACTCCTTTGCAAGATTACAACATCTTGGAAATTGTAGTGCTGTGCTCATAATGCTATTTTAAGCCTATTTTATAAAACCAAATAGATGCCTACTTGTCTTTATCAGATACTGCAGAAATTGCACCTTAAGGCACAGACATGTACACCACCCATAGAGCCTGACCTCCCTGGCACTTACCCATAGAGCGTGGAAATTATAGAAATTTATAATTTATATATGTACTTATGCACTCCATCCATGCTCTTCTCAAATTCTACTCATATAATATGCCCACCAGCAGAGTGTGTGCAGTGCAAACGTGTCCTTCTGTGCTGGTCAGTATTTTGTAAGGTCATTTATACAACAATGCATAGGAGTGGAGGAATAGCCTAGTGGTATGGTAACCAAGAGACCAGTAGAATTCCTCATCTGCAAACAATTATTAATGTCCCACTAACTAGCCAGCTTAAAATGAAATTTTAAAAGGTTGTGCTTTTCTATTAATATTCTAACATATAAGGGCATGCATGCCAAACCACACTAAGAATAGGCATCTTAGCACATGTTTAGTGCCCAAAATTAGTGGGATATGTGCCCATCCTGTGCTGTTGAAGGCATTCCCAGTAAGTCCCCTTACAGTTAGCAAGGTGGAAAGCACCTCACCGCACTAAGAGGGTCATTGTATTACTGGATGCCTAGTTTTGGGCACTTAGAACTCATCTATCCTGAGCCAATTTTATAAAGAAAAGTGGGTGCCTACTTTTCTTTATAAAATAGAAGCATGAGTGGTGCAAAAATCTAGAAGCAGGCACTTCTGCCTGCTCTAGGGCAGGTGTAAACGCCCAGGTCTAGCCTTTTCAAGTATCCATGTAAATGTAGGCTCTGCCCATGCTCCAGCCAAGCTCCATCCCTGTGCACATCCACACTAAAAGCACTCTAAGATAGGGACTTGCATGTGTAAATGATGCATATATGTAGTCAGGTGGCTCTCTTATGAAGCATGCTGGAGCACATACCAGCACCCATTCAGGTGGTGCTAAGTGCACCATGCTAACGGCAACATTGACAATTAGTGCACGTTAATGATGCCTGTGCTAATCACAATCTGCAGCCAACACTTAACCTTCCATTGCCTCAGAAAATTCCAAGTTGTCATTGTCCCTGTTTAATATACATTACCAAGTTTAAATTACAATGTAAACCGCTTCGATTGAAATGATAAAGCGGTATAAAAGACGTGATAAATAAGCACCCATGCTACCCCTATCCCACCCAGGCTCTGCCCAATAGTATGCCAAGTAGTTAGCAGAGGGAGGAGTGTCCTAGTGGTTGGGACATGGTACTTCAGGCCAAGGGTTCAAGTCCCACTTGGGGACAGCAATCTCAGGTCAGAAGAACTGGGGTTTCTAGTCCTATAGGCACTCCTTGTGGCTTTGGGCAAGCCACTTAACCCTCTGTTGCCTCAGGTATGCATAGATTGTGAGCCCTTTGGGGACAAGGGAATGTATCAAATACCTGTTTGTAGTAGCTACATAATGTAAACTGCTTTGATTGAAGGATAAGGCAGTATAGAAAGCAGGTTAAATAAATAAACTGGGCAGTTCAGGGCCTTCCCGAGGCTGGGTATATGGCCACAGGCCCAATATATGAGATAGTACACTTGGGGTGATGGTATTCCAGGGCAGCACAAGCCGCTGGTTAGAAACATGAAGGCAGAAACAAAACACATGGCCTACCTAGTCTGCTCTTCCATATCACCCACTACAACAGTCCCCTTTTTCCTTTAGAGATCCTCTGTTTGTCCCATGTTTTTTTGAATTTAGATACTGTCCTCATCGTTACCACCTCCACTGAGAGACTATTCCACACATCTACCACTATTTCCAGAAAGAAATATTTCTGCATATTACTCCTGAGTCTGTCCCTTTTCACCCTCATCCTATGTCCCCCGCATAGCAGAGCTTGCTTTCCATCGAAAGAGGCTCTCTTCCTGTGAATTTATGCCACAGAGGTATTTAAACATCTCAATCATATCACCTCTATCCCGCCTTTCCTCTAAAGTATACATATTAAGTCTGTCCTCATATGCTTTATAACAAAGACCACTAACCATTTTAGTAATAACCCAAAGTTCACTGAAAAGGGACAGACTCAGGAGTAATATGTGAAAATATTTCTTTACAGAAAGAGTGGTAGATGTGTAGAATAGTCTCCCAGTGGAGGTGGTAAAGATGAGGACATTATCTAAATTCAAAAAAGCATGGGACAAACACAGAGGCTCTCTAAAGGATAAAAGGGGTCTCTTGTAATGGGTGATATGGAAGGACAAACTAGATAGGCCATGTGGTCTTTTACTGTCGCCATATTTCTGTTTCTAACAGCCACCCACTGCACAGACTCCATCCTGTTTATATCTTTTTGAAGATGTGGTCTCCAGAATTTCACACAATATTCCAAATGAGATCTCACCAAAGACTTATACAGAGGCAGTATCACCTCCTTCTTCCTGCTGGACATTCCTCTCCCTATGCACCCAAGCATCCTTCTGGCTTTTGGCGTTGCCTTTTCTACCTGTTTAGCAACTTTAAGATCAGCAGAAACAATCACCCCCAGGTCCCGCTCTTCTTTTGAGGACAGAATTACTTCACCCCCTATACTGTACTACTTTCTTGGATTTTTGCAGTCCAAATGCATGACCCTGCATTTTTTAGCATTAAATCTCAGATGCCAAATTCTAGACCATTCTTCAGGCTTAGCGAGATACCTCCTCATGTTATCCGCTCCTTCCTGGGTGTCTACTCTATTGTATATTTTGGCATCATCTGCAAAGAAACAAACCTTATCTGACAGCTCTTCCACAAAATTACTAACAAAAATATGAAACAGAATCGGACCAAGGACATATCCCTGCGGCACACTGCTGGTTATATCATTCTCCTCAAAGTAAGATCCATTTACCTGTACCATTTGTCACCTCCCCCTCCACCAATTTCTAACCCAGTCAGTCACTTTAGGGTATAGTTCTAGTATGCTCAATTTATTTATAAGTCATCTGTGTAAAAAGGCTTTACTTGAAGGACTACAGAAAGGGACTGCTACTTCTGGAGATAGATCTGCAATTGTAAGTATTTACTTCTGGTAATTTTTCTAAATCTTGGTGAAAAAGGAATTCTTTAGATTAAAGCTCATTAAACTGTGAATCCAGTGCATTTGTTAAATCAGTCAGGGCCTAGTATCAGCAAATAGCTTTTAGTTAAACTAAAAGCTCAACAGGTAGCTTTCAGTTTAAGTTTAAAACCCAGCAGAGAGCTTTTATTTTAAATTTAATACTCAGTCAAGACCTAGTAGCAGTAAAGAGCTTTGTTTAAATTTAAAACACAACAAAGAGTTTTCTGGTTAAATTTAGAACTCCAATCAAAATATATAATACCAAAACCCGGAAAAAATGAATACTATATAAACAAAACCAGGTAAAAAATCACCAGGGTAGAAGCAATAACTTTTTTTGTCGGGATAGCCAGCTCAGTAAGGAGGAAGAAAACCTCGTACCGCCGTGGCAATTTCCCTTTTTAATAAATATATTTTAAAATTCAGTATGCACTTAACTGAATTTTGGCAATCCATCTCATCCAGTCAGCAATGTAATAGGCACGACGTGGCACGTTTCGGGGCCGTAGTAGTCAAGCCCCTGCTTCAGGTACAAGACATTGCTCGGTAGCTTGAAATGATGTGTAATTCTGCTTCAAAAGCCGGTTTATATCATGACGTTGAGCAACGTAAACCCAGCTGTCTAATATCAGCTGGTAGTAGTATTCACTGAGGAAGCCAATCAGAGCTGAACAGGGAGGAGGTCACTATGTTCAGACCAAACCCCTAGTGCTCAAAATGGCTAATTATAGAACCTATACAATCGTATACCAGTCTTGTTGTTGATTAAGTCCATGTGGCGAAACCGAGTTTAAACGGTAAATCCATCGCTGTTCGCGATATTGTAGGGCTTGCAGTCTATTCCCCCCATGTGGATTGTGAGGAATATGATCCAAGATTCTCCAAGTACGTTTATCAAAAGAATGAGAGTTCTGAAGGCAGTGTTCAACCAGTGGTGCCGAAAGTGTCCCTGTACGTATTCTAGAGGCGTGCTCTCCCAGGCGGGTTTTAAATAGCCGAGAGGTATGTCCTATATAATATAAGGTGCAAGGACATATGATAAGATAAACCACAAAGGAGGTGGTGCAGCATGTATTCCATCGGGTCTGGTAGGTAGTGTGAGTGTGAACATCCAACCAAGATAAACCCGAAAGGGTATTGGAACAGTAAACACAATTACCACAGGGGAAGTGTCCTGCATTCTCATGAGAGCGGACTGGACGATCCAAATCTCCTGAAGTTTGCACTATCATGTCACGCAGGTTTGATTGCTGAGAATATGCAATCTGTAGTTTTTTCCTGAAACAAGGATGCAGACCTAAAATAGGCCAATACTGATGCAGGATTCCTACTACTTTGGATGAACCTCTCATATAGGGAAATACCGCCGTGACATTATTAGACTCGGAGGAAGAAGAACCTTCCAAAAGCCATTCTCTATGGACGTAACAAGCTCTCTTGTAAGCCTTCCTAATAATGTGGGGTGGATAACCTCTATCTCTCAATCGCAGGCTTAAATCATCAGCATGTTTCTTATATTCAGCTAGATGGGTACAGTTCCGGCGAAGACGCAGGAACTGGCCAAATGGTAAGCCGCGTTTCAAAGAAGGGGGATGGAAGCTGTCAAAACGTAAAAGTGTGTTCCGTTGAACAGCCTTCCGATAGAGGGTTGTCTCGAATCCATCATTGGTAAGTATAACTGTAAGATCTAAAGATTGGATGCTTCGAGTTTCAACTTGCGCTGTAAATTGTATGTTATCTTTGAACGAATTCAAAGCCTGGAGAAAATCTTCAAGCATCTGTCGTGTACCAGTCCAGATGAAAAAAATGTCGTCTAAAAAACGACGCCAAAAAGGAATATATATATATAGGGGATGAGAATAGATGAATTGCTCCTCGAACCATCCCATATATATAGTTGCTATGGAAGGGGCTACCGTGGCCCCCATAGCAATGCCAAAAATTTGGAGATAATGCTGTCGCTGATAGACAAAAAATTCTTTGTTAACACCAGAGCTAGAAGATCCAGGATGAATTGCTGTGGGATCCGGTCCGGTAAAGGTAAGGAACTAGAAGCCAGTCCCAGTAATACTTCTTTTTGATCAATATTTGTGTACAGAGACTGTACATCCAATGTGACTAAGAAGGTATATGTGGAAACCTCAGTACAGGAGGCTAAATGACGCAAAAAATCTCCCGTATCTCTAAGAAAAGAGGAGACCATGCTAGCTACAGGCTGTAAAAATAGATCACAAAATTGTGACAATGGTTCAAGGATTGAATTCCGACAAGAGACTATAGGACGTCCCGGAGGATGAAGCAGAGACTTGTGAACTTTGGGCACCAGATAAAAAGTAGGAGTCCTAGGAGATGAATTAATCAAAAAATCTGATTCTTGTTTCATCAGCCAATTGTTTAAAAAGGCTAGAGAAATGAGATCACTATTTCATTCTGAAGGTCAGATGTCGGGTCCGGATTAGGAAGGTAGTATCTTCGATTACTGAGATGCAGAAGCATTTCTGATTCATATTGTGTAGAAGATAAGATCACGGTAGCTCCTCCTTTGTCTGCCCTCCGTATAACCAATGAGGAGCTAGAAAGTTGTTTAATGGCCTGGAACTGACCCCGAGAGAGATTATTATATGCAACATAATGTGTAGATTCCAGTTGCAGACGGCAATTTTGTGATCTATTTTTACAGCCTGTAGCTAGCACGGTCTCCTCTTTTCTTAGAGATACGGGAGATTTTTTGCGTCATTTAGCCTCCTGTACTGAGGTTTCCACATATACCTTCTTAGTCACATTGGATGTACAGTCTCTGTACACAAATATTGATCAAAAAGAAGTATTACTGGGACTGGCTTCTAGTTCCTTACCTTTACCGGACCGGATCCCACAGCAATTCATCCTGGATCTTCTAGCTCTGGTGTTAACAAAGAATTTTTTTGTCTATCAGCGACAGCATTATCTCCAAATTTTTGGCATTGCTATGGGGGCCACGGTAGCCCCTTCCATAGCAACTATATATATGGGATGGTTCGAGGAGCAATTCATCTATTCTCATCCCCTATATATATATTCCTTTTTGGCGTCGTTTTTTAGACGACATTTTTTTATCTGGACTGGTACACGACAGATGCTTGAAGATTTTCTCCAGGCTTTGAATTCGTTCAAAGATAACATACAATTTACAGCGCAAGTTGAAACTCGAAGCATCCAATTTTTAGATCTTACAGTTATACTTACCAATGATGGATTCGAGACAACCCTCTATCGGAAGGCTGTTCAACGGAACACCCTTTTACGTTTTGACAGCTTCCATCCCCCTTCTTTGAAACGCGGCTTACCATTTGGCCAGTTCCTGCGTCTTCGCCGGAACTGTACCCATCTAGCTGAATATAAGAAACATGCTGATGATTTAAGCCTGCGATTGAGAGATAGAGGTTATCCACCCCACATTATTAGGAAGGCTTACAAGAGAGCTTGTTACGTCCATAGAGAATGGCTTTTGGAAGGTTCTTCTTCCTCCGAGTCTAATAATGTCACGGCGGTATTTCCCTATATGAGAGGTTCATCCAAAGTAGTAGGAATCCTGCATCAGTATTGGCCTATTTTAGGTCTGCATCCTTGTTTCAGGAAAAAACTACAGATTGCATATTCTCAGCAATCAAACCTGCGTGACATGATAGTGCAAACTTCAGGAGATTTGGATCGTCCAGTCCGCTCTCATGAGAATGCAGGACACTTCCCCTGTGGTAATTGTGTTTACTGTTCCAATACCCTTTCGGGTTTATCTTGGTTGGATGTTCACACTCACACTACCTACCAGACCCGATGGAATACATGCTGCACCACCTCCTTTGTGGTTTATCTTATCATATGTCCTTGCACCTTATATTATATAGGATGTACCTCTCGGCTATTTAAAACCCGCCTGGGAGAGCACGCCTCTAGAATACGTACAGGGACACTTTCGGCACCACTGGTTGAACACTGCCTTCAGAACTCTCATTCTTTTGATAAACTTACTTGGAGAATCTTGGATCATATTCCTCACAATCCACGTGGGGGGAATAGACTGCAAGCCCTACAATATCGCGAACAGCGATGGATTTACCGTTTAAACTCGGTTTCGCCACATGGACTTAATCAACAACAAGACTGGTATACGATTGTATAGGTTCAATAATTAGCCATTTTGAGCACTAGGGGTTTGGTCTGAACATAGTGTTCAGCTCTGATTGGCTTCCTCAGTGAATACTACTACCAGCTGATATTAGACAGCTGGGTTTACGTTGCTCAACGTCATGATATAAACCGGCTTTTGAAGCAGAATTACACATCATTTCAAGCTACCGAGCAATGTCTTGTACCTGAAGCAGGGGCTTGACTACTACGGCCCCGAAACGTGCCATGTCGTGCCTATTACATTGCTGACTGGATGAGATGGATTGCCAACAATTCAGTTAAGTGCATACTGAATTTTAAAATATATTTATTAAAAAGGGAAATTGCCACGGCAGTACGAGGTTTTCTTCCTCCTTACTGGGCTGGCTATCCCGACAAAAAAAGTTATTGCTTCTACCCTGGTGATTTTTTACCTGGTTTTGTTTATATAGTAAATTTAGAACTCAGCAGAGAGCTTCTAGTTTAAATTTAATACTCAGTCAGGACCTAACAGCAGCAAAGAGCTTTCAGTTTAAATTGAAAACACAGCAGAGAGCTTTCTTGTTAAATTTAGAACCAAAGACTCTCTCAGTCCAAGCAAAGGCTATGTGAATCACCCAGGAAATTGTTCACAGATTACCTTTGAAGCACATGACAGGGTATTGTGTAGCAGCCAGTTTTTAATAAGTCTTCTTTCCCTCCCTCCCTCCCTCCCTGACACCCACCCACCCCTGGGATAATCATAGCTTTATAGGTGCTTAAATCTCTTAAAGGAAAAGAGGTGCCATATCCACTTTCAGGTGCAGCTGTTTATCCTTATCAGGCATACATTAAGGACCTGAGATTAATTAAGCTTCAGGTGAACAAAGTACATTAAACATATTAGGTATAGTTTTATTAGTATAAGTATCTCTTGCAACCCTTAGTAAGTAAATAACTTAAATACCTAAACACAACCTTAAAACTAAGATGCAGACGGCAGTCCAGCAGTGAGATGGGGGTTTTCCAGTCTTTTGCATTTATGTATGATTATCTCTCATTTGGTGAGGGGTCTTATGTGTGCACTAGGTGCAAGGAGATCTTTGAGCAGACTTGGAGGACATAAGGAAGACAGAGGGGTACATCAATATGGATTCCGTCCTCACCACGGTGTGGAAACCCTGCTATTAGTGCTATTTGATACTATCATAAGAGGTATCGATAACACAAAGCAAGCCTTTATTCTCATATTCCTTGATATCTCATCTTCTTTCGACAATGTAAACCATGCCACCCTCATCTCTAGACTTGCCCAAATTGTCATTAAAGAAAAAACCCTTGATTGGTTTAAATCCTACTTCTCTAAAATAACCCAATATGTTTGAATAGATCAAATGGCATTAGCACCTTTCCCACAAGAACAGGGCATCCCCCAAGGTTCTGCCCTCTTAGCTCTATTGTTTAATCTGTACCTGCAACCCATCTGTATGATTTTTAAACGCCATAAGATAAATTATCACATATATGCTGACGATATCATGTTATACTCACCTTTCGATGTGTCCAACCCTGACTATAACAATATATATCAATGCCTATCAGAAGTAGAATTATGGCTGAAGTCAATGAACATGAACATTAACTTTAAGAAAACAGAAGCAATATTTATAACATGAAACACGAACTTTACCCCACCATCTGAAATCAACACTGGAAAGACAGTTAAAGATGAGATTAAATATTTAGGAATCACACTCGACAGGACTCTCACCCTTACATAACATATAAAACAGACTGTGAAAGTTATATACTATAAGTTAAGGACTATCCAACAATTACGACCATTAATAGATCGCTCCGACTTCAGATCAGTAGTCCAAACTCTAATAATGCCCCATCTAGATTACTGCAATGGTATTCTTCAAGGAACCACTAAAAAAAAATCGACACACTTTACAACTAGCGCAAAATGTCACAGCAAGAATCATCCACAAAGCGAAAATAACTGACCACATATCTCCCATTCTCTACTCCCTGCACTGGCTTCCCGTGTCATGTAGAATTATATATAAAATCTTAGTTACCACGTTCAAGATTTTGCACCGTCCTTTCTCTCCACACTCATCAATGTCTCACACGAAAACAGATTAAGAAGAAGAACAAACTTACACATGCTATTAGTCCCAAATTCCATCCGAAAAACAAATAGGAAGACAAGTAACTCTGCTTTTTCATTCTCCGCACCAACGCTGTGGAGCTCAGAGAAATTAAAGACCTCCATCTTTTTAGAAATGAATTAAAAACTCACTTATTCACCTTGCACTATCACAACTTCCAACATGATAATGTTCAGAATCCACAGTCTAACATTGAACAAAGACCATACTTTGACCCTACCTAGATATTATCCCACAGAGAACAGCCATAAATCCTTCTCGAGTAGCTAAATGAATTCAGTCGATCTTTCCCATATGTAAATAGTCTCATTTAATTTTCTTTGTATATAGTTCTAGGTTACGGCACGCTTTTTAGCCGAAGTTTTAATAGCTATTCTGTTGCTTAATCTGGGTTCAATGTCAAAAAAAAAATGTTCTACAATAGTTATATGTAAAATAATAGTTCTCTATTATTAAGTTTTATGTTCATTGTAAACCGCCACTGATCTCTGGAAGAGGCGGTATAGAAAAATTGTATAAATAAATAAAATAAATAAATAAACATAGACGAGACTTACAGGGATATAGCGCTGAAGTCCCACCTCCAGTCTGGCGGCATCCCTGTGCCATGGAGAAGAGAAGTCATGTGGCAGGAGAGCATCACCCTGGTGCGGCAGGAAGTGATCCTGTAGTTAGGACCTGTCCTCCAGGTGATGAAAACCCTCTCGCACCGAGAAGGTTTCTCCAGGGCCATGTGCCCACAAGGGAAGAGTTAGCTGTTATAGTTGGTGATTTGATCATTAGGCATGTAGATAGCTAGGTGACTGGTGGATGTGAGGATCGTCTGGTAAAATGCCTGCCTGGTGCGAAGGTAGCGGACCTCATGCGTCACCTAGACAAGGTCTTAGATAATGTTGGGGAGGAGTCTGCTGTCTTGGTACATGTTGGTACCAATGAAACATAGAAACAGAGAAACAGAGAAATATGATGACAGAAAAAGACCACATGGCCTATCTAGTCTGTCCTTCCATATCAAAAACTACAACAGTCCCCTTTTTACCTTTAGAGATCCTCTGTGTTTGTCCCATGCTTTTTTGAATCCAGTTACTGTTCTCATCTCTACCACCTCCACTGGGAAACTATTCCACGGATCCACTACTCTTTCCGTAAAGAAATATTTCCACAGATCACTCCTGAATCTATCTCCCTTCACCCTCATCCCATGTCCCCTCGTAGCAGAACTTGCTTTCAATTGAAAGAGGCTCTCTCCCTTAACATTTGTGCCATGAAGGTATTTAAAGATCTCAATCATATCACCTCTTTCCTGCCTTTCCTCTAACGTGTACATATTAAGATCCTTCAGTCTGTCCTCATATGCTTTATAATGAAGACCACTAATCATTTTAGTAGCCACCCTCTGCACCGACTCCATCCTGTTCACATCCTTTTGAAGGTGCGGTCTCCAGAATTGCACACTATACCCCAAATGAGGTTGCACCAAAGACTTATAGAGAAGCATTATCACCTCCTTTTTTCTGCTAGCTATTCCTCTCCGTATGCACCCAAGCATCCTTCTAGCTTTTATCGTCGCCTTTTCTACCTGTTTAGCTACTTTAAGATTATCAGACACAACCATAACTAGCCACGCTCTTCTTTAGTGGACAAAAGTACTTCACCCCCTATACTATATTGCTCCCTTGGATTGCTGCAGCCCAAATACATGACCTTACATTTTTTAAGATTAAATCCCAGCTGCCAAATTCTAGACCATTCTTCAAGCTTAGCTAGATCCCTCCTCATGTTATCTACACCTTCCTGGGGGGTCTACTCTATTGCAGATTTTGGTATCATCCGGAAAGATCAAACCTTACCCGACAACCCTTCCACTATATCACTAACAAAGATGTTAAAAAGAATCGGACCAAGGACAGATCCCTGGGGCACACCACTGGTAACATCCTTCTCCTCAGAGTGAGCTCCATTTACTTGTACTCTTTGTCGCCTCCCACCCAACCAATTTCTAATCCAAACATTAACTTTAGGGTCCATCCCTACGGTGCTCAGATTGTTTATAAGTCGCCTGTGAGGAACAGTGTCAAAAGCTTTACTGAAATCTAAATACACCACATCTAGGGCTCTCCCTTGTTCCAACTCCCTGGTGACCCAGTCAACGAAATCAATCAGATTTGTCTGACAAGACCTGCCTCTGGTGAATCCATGCTGCCTCGGATCCTGTAATCTGCTGGACTCCAGAAATCTCACTATTTTCTCTTTCAGCAGCGTTTCCAATAATTTACTCACCACCAAAGTTAAACTAAGCGGCCTGTATTTTTCAACCACATCCTTACTTCCGCTTTTGTGTAAAGGCACCACATGAGCCTCTCTCCAGTCCTTTGGCACCACTCCCGACTCCAATGAGGCATTGAAAAAGTCAGTCAGTGGAGCTGCTAGAATGCCCCCAAGTTCCCTCAGTATTCTAGGGTGTATCCCATCTGGTCCCACCGCTTTGTCTACTTTAAGTTGAGCTAGTTTCTCACGAACACAGTCTTCTGAAAATTGTTCAAGATGTCCCTCGCTTCTGTTCCTGTTTGTGGGTGTTTTCTGAGGTCCTGCTCCTGGTTCTTCATCTGTGAACACAGAACAAAAATATTTGCTAAGCAATTCCACTTTATCCTTATCAGCTTCTACATATTCCTCCCCTGCACCCTTGAGTCTGACAATACCACTTTTGCCCTTCCTCTTCTCACTAATATATCTGAAAAATGTCTTATCCCCCCATTTTATTGCATTGGCTTTTTCCTCCTCCTTTTGAATCTTTGCCTTCCTGACTTCTTTGCTAGCTTCTTTAAGTTTTTCCAAATATAATGACATAGAAAAATGTGATAGGGAGGTTCTGGAGGCTAAATTTAGGCTTTTAGGTAGGAAGTTGAAATCCAAAAATTCCAGGGTAGCATTCTCTGAAATGCTTCACATTCCACGTGCAAGACCCAAAAGGCAGGCAGAGCTCCAAAGTCTCAATGCGTGGATGAAACAGTGGTGCAAGGATGAGGGGTTTAGATTTGTTAGGAACTGGGGAACATTCTGGGGAAAGGAGGGGCTCTTCTGAAGGGATGGGCTCCACCTTAACCAGAATGGAACCAGGCTGTTGGTATTAACCTTAAAAAAGGAGATAGAGCAGCTTTTAAACTAGATAATATGGGAAAGCCGACGGACGCCCTAGAGTGCATGGTTCAGAATAATGTATCCTTGAAGGATACTAGTAAAAGACTGAAATTAGGGCATATCAACAGAGAGGTTCCAATAAAGACAAAAGTATCCCAAATGCCCTTGAGTACAGAGCAGACAGAGCTTAAAGATTCCAAATTACCCTGCCTACCAATAGACAGATTAATATGAATAAAATGCAGCCTTTAAAATTCTTGTATGCAAATGCTAGAAGTCTAAAAAATAAGATGAGAGTTAGAATATATAGCACTAAATGAGAGGTTAGAAATTAATGGTATCTCAGAGAAATGGTGGAAAGAGGACAACCAGCGGGGCACTGTGATACCTGGGTACAAACTACATCGTAATGATACAGCAGATCAAATTGGTGCAGGAGGTACACTCTATGTTAGAGAAGACATTGATTCACAAAGGATTAAAGTTTGGCAGGAAATACAATTCGCTATAGAATCTCTGTGAACTGAAAATCCATGCAAAAAGGGGAAAGTAAAGGCAATGGCAGTGGCGATGTACTATTGACTGCCTGGTCAGAATGAACAAATGGATGATGAAATGCTCAAAGAAACCAGGGAAGCTAACAAACGTTACAGCACAGTAATAATAAGGTGATTTCAATTACCCTGATATCGACTGGGTTTGTGTCACAGCAGGAAATTCTAGGGACATAAAGTTCCTAGATGAAATAAATGACTGCTTCTTGGAGCATCTGGTTCATGAACTGACCAGAGGGGAAGCCATTTTGGACCTAGGCCTTAGAAGAACACAAGATCTGGTGCAAGAGATAACGGTGTTGGGGGCCACTTGGGAATAGTGATCATAGAATGATCGTGTTTGATTTAATAAATGAAGGAAGGACAGTAAGGAAATCCACAGCACTACCTTTTAACTTTCGAAAGGGAGATTATGATAAAATGAGGAAAATAGTTAAGAAAAAACTAAAAGGAGCAGTTACAAAGGTTAAAGATTTACATCAAGCTTGGGTGTTGTTTAAAAATACTATCTGGGAAAACAGAAAAGTGGAAGGAAGTCCAAAAAATTGCCAGCATGGTTTAAATGTGAAGTCAGAGAGGTTGTTGTTGCCAAAAAAGCATCTTTCGGGAAATGGAAAAGGAGTCAAATGATGAAAACTGGAAACAGCACAAGCACTGGCAAGTTAGAGGCAGGCAAAGAGAGAATTTGAGAAGAAGCTTGTTGTGGAGACAAAAATGCATAATAAAGAGTTTTTCAAGTGCATTCATAGCAAAAAAAACTGTGAGAGAGTCAGTTGGACCATTAGATGATAGAGGGGTAATAGGGGCACTAAGAGGGGACAAGGCCATAGCGGAGAGACTGAATGAATTCTTTGCTTCGTTCTTTACTGAGGAAGATTTAGGAATGTTACCCATGACTGAAATGGTATTTAAAGGAGATGCTGAGGAAGAATTGAAGAAATATCGATACACCGGGAAGATGTTTTACAACTATTTGATAAACTGTAGCAAATCACCAGGACCCAGATGGTATACATCCAAGGGTGTTGAAAGAACTGAAATATGAGATTGCAGACCTACTATTAGTAATCTATGAACTAGCATTAAAATCATCGGTAATACCTGAAGATTGGAGGATGGCCAGTGTAATGGCAATTTTTAAAAAGGTTTCCAGAAAACTACAGACCGGTAAGCCTGACATCACTAAAAATGGTGGAAACCATAATAAAGAACAAAATTACTGAACATGTAGATAGTCTTGGCTTAATGGGAGACAGCCAACATGGCTTTAGCCAAAGAAGGTCTTGTTTTACTAATCTGTTATGTTTTTTTTAAAGGTGTGAATAAACAGGTAGGCAAAGTTGAGTCAGTTAATATAGTGTATCTGGACTTTCAGAAAACCTTTGACAAGGTCCCTCATGAGAGACCTTTGGCAAAATTAAAAAGTCATGGGATAGGAGACAGTGTACTATTGTGGATAAGGAACTGGTTAAAAGATAGAAAGCAGAGGGTAGGGCTAAATGGCCAATTTTCCCAATGTAGAAAGGTGAATAGTGGAGTACCCCAGGGATCTGTGCAGGGTCCGCTGCTTTTTAACATATTCATAAATGACCTGGAAATGGGAATAACAAGTGAGTTTATCAAATCTGCAGATAACACAAAACTATTCAAAGTTGTTAAAACCCATGAGGATTGTGGACAATTGCTAGAGGATCTTGATAAATAGGAAGACTGGGCATCCAAATGGCATATGAAATTTAATGTGGACAAGGGCAGAGTTATGCACCTAGGAAAGAAAAACCCAAACTATGGTTACACAATGCAAGGTTCCAAATTAGGAACCACCACCCAGGAAAAAAGAATTAGTCATCATTATGGATAATATGTTAAAACACTCTGCCCAGTGTGCAGCGGCGGCCAAGAGAGGAAATAGAATGCTAGGTATCATAAGGAAAGGAATGGAAAATAAAACAAAGGATATTATAATGCCTCTGTATCATTCCATGGTGTGACCACACCTTGAATATTGTGTGCAATTCTGGTCACCGTATCTTAAAAAAGATATAGCAGAATCATAAAAGGTACAGAGAACAGCCACCAAAATGATAAAGGGGATGGAAGTATACCCCTATGAAGCGAGGCTAAAAATGTTAGGGCTCTTCAACCTTGAAAAGAGACGGTTGAGGGGAGATATGTAGAGGTCTATAAATGAATGAATGGAGTGGAACGGGTATACGTAGATCGATTCTTTATGCCATCCAAATATAGAAAGACTAGGGGGCATGCAATGAAGCTACAGGGTATCCTATTTAAGACTAATAAGAGAAAATATTTTTCACTCGACGTGTAATCAAACTCTGGCATTTGTTACTGGAGAATTTGATAAAAGCTGTTAGTGTAGTCGGGTTTAAAAAAGGTTTTGGACAAATTCCTGGAGGAAAGGTCCATAAACCATTATTAAAGTGGACCCAGAATTTCCACTGCTTCCCCGATACAAACATTGTGGAACCTGTGTCTTTTGGAGAAACTGCTAGGTACTTGTGACCTAGATAGGCCACTGTTGGAAACAGGATACTGGACTTGATGGACCTTGGTCTGACCCAGTATCTTATGTTCTTGTGTTCTTAAATCTAAGTACACTACATCTAGGGCTCTCCCTCGGTCCAACTCTCTGATCACTTAGTCAAAAACATTAATTAGATGTGTCTGACAAGACCTGCCCATAGTAAAACCTTGCTGCTTTTGATTCTGCAATCCACTGCACTTCAGAAACCTCCATTCATTTACTCAACATAGAGGGCAGACTAACTGGCCTGTAGTTCTCATCCTCATCCACTTTTGTGTAAAGGGACCACATGCGCCTTTCTCCAGTTCTCTGGGGCCACTCCCAACACTAAGGAAGCATTAAAAATGTTAGACAGTCGAGCCGTTAGATCTTCACCAAGTTTCTTATTTACTCTGGGATATATCCCACCCGGTCCCGTCGCTTTGTCTACTTTTGCTTTAGCTAGTTCCTCACAAACACAGTCTTCTGAAAATCATTCAAGATCCCCTTCACTACTGTTCCTATTTGTGGATGTTTTATGAGTTCCTGTTCCTGGTCCTTCATCTGTGAACATAGAACAAAAATATTTGTTAAGAAATTCTGCTTTGTCCTCATCAGCTTCTATATATTCCTACCCTTCACCTTTAAGTCTGACAATATCACCTTTGCACTTCTTCCTCTCATTAACATATCTGAAACATTTCTTGTCCTTTTATACTGCATTGACTATTGTTTCTTTTATTTGTATCTTCATTTTCCTGACTACTTTCCTAGCTCGTCTAAGTTTTTCCAAATATTGATGCTTATCTTCCTCTTTCTGTAATCTCTGGTATTTTATTAAGGCCACTCTCTTATTCTTCACCTTTTCAGCTACTTCTTTTGAGAATCATATCAGACTCTTTCCTTTTACATTTCTTTACTTTACTATCAAAAAGGTTTGTTATTCTTAAAATATTTCTTTTCTGTTTTGCCCATTGATTTCCTATTCCCCCAGTGGTTCTCATCCCGCTAACAAAAATTAATTACAGCAAAACCATCATTACAGCAAAACCAGTCATCTTCACTCATCAACGCCATTGAAGATCTTGGATATCAACAGCTTATCACGGAGCCTACTCATACTAAAGGAAACATTCTTGATATGGTCTTCGCTCCCCAATCTGTTTGTAAAATCGATCACCAATGAACCATGGTCAGACCATAAACTTATAAACCTACAAATTCCTCTGAGCAACAATCATCTAATCAACAACAGAAAACCGGACAACACATCTAGAGTAACAAGAGGCTTTCGACCTTTCAATAGAGAACTTATACTGTCAAGCACCCAACCACTCCTAAACAACACAGTACTCAACCTTGATGAGTCTGTCACCGCCTGGTACAACAACCTCAACACCATTGCTCAACTACCACACAAAAAGAACACATCATCAAGAAAAAAAACCTCTGCTCCATGGTTTTCCCCCGATTTACAGTCCTCCCTTTCCCACCTACGAAGACTCGAAAAACGCTGGCGCCGCTCACTTTCCATCGATGATCACGCAGCCTACAATCAACACCTTTCATCTCACCGCAAGGCAATCACAACCACAAAGAAGCAATACCACACTGATATGCTCAAAAGATCTTTAAACAAACCTCGCGACCTCTTCAACCTGGTTAAATCACTATCAAAGGAACCATCTTCAGAACAAAAAGAAGATATCCACCCACAGGAATTTGCTGATTACTTACAATCAAAACTTCTACAAACAGAAGAACTATCAAAAACCACTGTACACAAAACAGCCTGCATAACACCCCTATCTGCACTTACCACACCCTCTGCTAAACACATTGAAGACACAATCGCCTCACTCAACACCACGACTGCACAAACCGACCCGTGCCCAGCCTTCTGGATAAAGGATCTCCAAAGCTCATTTAGCCCTTTCATTGCAAGAATCATTGACCTCTCCTTTACATCTGGCTCCTTCCCATCTTCATTAAAGCTCACATCCATTAGACCTCTGCTAAAAAATGCGAAACTAGACCCTAAACGGCCCGATTCCTACAGGCCAATAGCCAGCATCCCCCTTCTAGCAAAGATATTTGAGAAAGAGGCACAAAGGCAAATCCAAGACCATATAGATTCCGCAGCCCCCCTGGACCGTTCCCAACACGGCTTCAGAGAATTCCATGGTGTTGAGACACTACTTACTACTCTATTCAATGATGTTCTCACCACTATAGACAACCTACAGCAAGGCGTCGTACTAATCTTCTTGGATATAGCAGCAGCATTCGATTCAGTAAACCATGAGATCCTCCTCGGTCGACTAAAAGAAAAAGGCATCTGCAACTCAGCACTCGAATGGTGCAAATCATACCTCGACACCAGAATGCAATATGTGAAATCCGCAACAGGAGAATCCAAACTCTTCCATCAAAAACAAGGCGTTCCACAAGGGTCCTCTCTCTCTTCCCTCATGTTCAACATCTATATGCAGCCGATCTGCAATATCATCAGATCATTCAATGTGAGATGCATGGTATATGCGGATGATATCCTACTCTACATGCCATTTTCCACAAAGCAAATGGATTTACTGCCTATAACAAATTGCTTCAATGCAGTCTCTGAATGGCTCCTGTCACAGAACCTCCGCATTCAGCACAAGAAAACTGAGGTTCTCTTTATCTCCAGAGACCCCAACTTCACACCACCACCATATATAAACGTCAAGGGAGCTGAACTATACACCAAGGAAGCAATAAAATACCTCGGAGTAACATTTGACCATCGGCTCAACATGATACCACACATAAATAATATTGTAAAAGCTGTGTATTTCAAGATACGCACTCTCAAGCACCTACGTTCCCTTCTTGACCCAGAGGACTTCAGAACCATTTACCAAGCACTAATCCTACCTCATTTTGACTTCGCCAACTCAATTCTTCAAGGACTCCCACAATCCACCTTGAGCCCATTGCAGCTCGCTATGAATACTGCAGCAAGGGTTCTTCAAGGAGCATCCAAGAGTGAACATATCACACCTATCCTCAAACAGCTCCATTGGCTCCCCATACACGGAAGGCTGATGTTCAAAACCCTCATTCTTACATTCAAGGCTATCAAGGGTATATCTTCCAACTCACTCTCCGAGCTCATCCAATCCGTACCACCAAACAGAATTAGAAGACAGGCAGCATTAAGCTCCTTAGCATTACCAAAGGCCATAACAACATGCAATCTATCAACAGCGAACAGAGCTTTCTTGTTTTGCGCACCAAAGTACTGGAACTCCCTCCCTTCTGACATCCGTACCATAACCGACTTGACCCAGTTTAGGACGGCCCTTAAATTCATCCTATTCACCAAATACTACTCCATATGAAGTTAACATAATAGTCCCACTACATATCCAACCACTTGTTCTTTTTTCTTTTCTTCCTCGCCCCAGCACCCTTGCTAAGTCATGTACATAGTTCGAGTATGTTATCCAGTTAACAGATTGCATATTCCATGTAAATAGTTCTCCCATGTTGCTCCAAGTTTATACTCCTGTTATATGTAATACCGAACAGCCTGTTGTTCTGGTTTTGTTTGTGTTCTCTGTGAACCGCGCTGATGTCAAAGAGTGCGGTATATAAGAAATTAAAATAAATAAAAATAAATAAATAAATAAAACAACTCTTTGAGGAATTGTCCCATTTTGACAAAGGTAGTTTTACTAAAGTCTAGGACCCTCACTTTTTAATGGACTTTATCAGCCCTAGTCTTAATTCTGAACCCCACCATCTGGTGATCACTGGATACAAGGTGATTCCCCACTATAACATCAGAAATACTTTCCCCTTTGGTAAACACCAGTGTATGGCCCTTCACATGTGGGTTCTGTTACCAGTTGTTGGAATAATTCTCCCTGTAGAGAATCCATGATTTCCTTATGTCCAGATGACACTGCAGCAGGGATACACCAATCAACATCCGACATATCAGTAGCACATTTCCTTTCATGGCAGTACTGTGAAAGTCTTCAATTAAATCTCTGTCCACTTCTTCTACCTGTGAAGGAGATCTGCATATCACACCACTGCAAATGGATTCCCCAATCTTTCTTTCTAGTTTAACCCACAGTGCCTCCACCTTCCCTTGTAAGCTCTGTAATTCTGTAGCTTTAAGAGGCTTCTGCATCTCTTAGCTCTACTTACTAAGTGCTCTGCAGGACAATTTTTAGTAGGCAGGTGATTCCTGGGCAGTTTATTTGTAATTGGAACACAGTCCAGCAGGACTTAATTTGGAGAACAAATGGCACTGTTTTTTGCAATCAAGCTTTTAAAATTAATTTTTGTGGGCAAACTGGGTATATATGTATGCATGCTTCTGTGTCTGGTTTTCAGTGCCATGTTGTGCGAATGAGCTATTCGCAGGTATGTTAGTGATGTTTTGTAGAATGTTTTGAATTGAATTATTGATAAAAATGTTGGTTTATCTTATTTTTAGAAGGACCTCAAAGAAGCACCATGTTCAAGGGGAGGGGAACTACCTGCCAGGTTGGAGAATGGATATATGAATTTCAGCTGCTTGGGTCTGTGCTGAAGTGACAGTTGTATCAGCTGTTAAGCACAAGATAAAAAAATTCAAGAGATTTTGAGACTATTTCTATGTTATTTTTATATGCATGAAATATGGGGCTATGATGAAATATCAAGTCAATGACTGTGTTAACTTTGGTCACATTAAGAAATTTGAGTTCCTATTCTCCTCTTCCTCCTTTCTCAGTCTCTGTGGATAAATCTTTACTCCTCCATGTTTCCTCGGCTTGCAATCTTGGGGTTGTCTTTGACTTAAGAACATAAGAACATAAGAACATAAGACATGCCATACTGGGTCAGACCGAGGTCCATCAAGCCCAGTATCCTGTTTCCAACAGTGGCCAATCTAGGTCCTACACACCTAGCAATATCCCCAAAAGACCACAGGTTCCACAATGCTTGTACTGGGTCAAGCATTGATATCCTGGGTCCCTTTTTAATAGTGGTTTATGGACCTTTCCTCCAGGAACTTGTCCAAACCTTTTTTAAACCCAGCTATACTAACAGCCCTTACTACATCCTCCGGTAACAGATTCCAGAGTTTGATTACACGTTGAGTGAAAAAATATTTTCTCTTATTTGTCTTAAATAGTTTACCCTGTAGTTTCATTACATGTCCCCTAGTCTTTCTATATTCTGCTAGCGTAAACAATTGATCCACGTTTATCCGTTCCACTCCATTCATTAATTTATAGACCTCTATCATATCTCCTCTCAGCCGTCTCTTTTCCAGGTTAAAGAGCCCTAACCTTTTAGCCTCTCTTCATAGGAGTAGCCTTCCATCCCCTTCACCAATTTGGTGGCTCTTCTCTGTACTTTTTCTAATAACGCTATGTCCTTTTTAAGATACGGTGACCAGAATTGCACACAATATTCAAGGTGCGGTCGTACCATGGAGCGATACAGAGGCATTATAATATCCTTTGTTTTATTCTCCATCCCTTTCTTTATGATACCTAGCATTCTATTTGCTTTCTTGGCCGCCGCTGCACACTGGGCGGAGGGTTTTAACATGTTATCCACGATGACTCCTAAGTCCTTTTCCTGGGTGGTGGTTTCTAATGTGGAGCCTTGCATCGTGTAACTATAGTGTGGGTTGTTCTTTCCTAGGTGCATAACTTTGCATTTGTCCACATTAAATTTCATCTGCCATTTGGATGCCCAGTCTTCCAATTTATCCAGATCCTCCTGCAGCTTTCCACAATCCTCTTGGGTTTTAACAACTTTAAACAGTTTTGTGTCATCTGCAAATTTGATAACCTGACTAGTTATTCCCTTTTCCAGGTCATCTATGAATATGTCAAAAAGTAGCGGACCCAGTACAGATCCCTGGGGTACTCCACTATTCACTTTTTTCCATTGGGAATATTGGCCATTTAGCCCTACCCTCTGCTTTCTATCTTTTAACCAGTTCCCGATCCACAATAGTACACTGCCTCCTATCCCATGACTTTTTAGTTTTGCCAAAAGTCTCTGATGGGGGACCTTGTCAAAAGCTTTCTGGAAGTCCAGATACACTATATCAACCGACTCACCTTTGTCTACCTGTTTATGCACACCTTCAAAGAAACATATCAGATTAGTAAGACAAGATCTTCCTGGTCTAAAGCCATGTTGGCTGTCTCCCATTAGGCCATGACTATCTACATGTTGTGTAATTTTGTTCTTTATGATGGTTTCTACCATTTTCCCCGGTACTGATGTCAGGCTCACCGGTCTGTAATTTCCCGGGTCACCCCTGGAACCTTTTTTAAAAATTGGTGTTACGTTGGCGACCCTCCAATCTTCAGGTATTACAGATGATTTTAATGAAAGTTCACAGATTACCAATAGCAGGTCCGCGATCTCATATTTCAGTTCTTTCAACACTCTGGGATGTATACCATCCGGTCCAGGTGATTTGCTACTATTCAGTTTATCAAATAGTTGTAATATATCTTCCCGGTGTAGTGATATTTCTCTCAATTCCTCTGCAGTATCACCTTTAAGTACCACTTCAGTCATGGGTAACATCCCTACATCTTCCTCAGTAAAGACCGAAGCAAAGAATTCATTCAGTCTCTCTGCTATATCCTTGTCTCCTCTTACTGCCCCTTTTACCCCTCTATCATCTAACGGTCCAATTGACTCTCTCACAGGCCTTTTGCTACGAATGTACTTGAAAAAGTCTTTATTTCGTGTTTTTGCTTCCGTAGCAAGTTTCTTCTCAAATTCCCGCTTTGCCCGCCTTATCAATGCTTTGCATTTAACTTGCCAGTGCTTGTGATGTTTCCAGTTTTCATCATTTGGCTCTTTTTTCCATTTCCTGAAGGTTGCTTTTTTGGCAGCAACAGCCTCTCTGACCTCACCTTTAAACCACGCTGGCAGTTTTTTGGACTTTCTTCCACTCTTCTTAATGCGTGGAATACAGCTGGTCTGGGCTTCGAGGATAGTATTTTTAAATAACACCCAAGCTTGCTGTAAGTCTTTAACCTTTGGAACCGCTCCTTTTAGTTTTTTCCTAACTATATTCCTCATTCTATCATAGTCTCCCTTTTGAAAGTTAAAAGATAATACTGTGGATTCCTTTACTATCTGTCCTCCACTAATTAAATCAAACATGATCATACTATGATCACTATTGCCAAGTGGTCCCAACACCCTTATTTCTTGCACCAGATCTGGCGTTCCACTAAGGATTAGGTCCAGTATGGCTTCCCCTCTGGTCGGTTCATGAACCAGCTGCTCCAAGAAGCAGTCATTTATTCCATCTAGAAACTTTATCTCTTTAGCTTGTCCTGCCGTGACACTGACCCAGTCGATACCGGGGTAATTGAAATCACCCATTATTACTACTCTGTTGTGACTTTTGTTAGCTTCCTTGATTTCTTTGAGCATTTCATCATCCATTTGTTCATTCTGGCCAGGCGGTCGATAGTATACTCCCACTGCCATCGCCTTCCCCTTCATAAATGGGATTTCAATCCATAGAGATTCTACAGCAAATTTTGTTCCCTGCAAAACTTTAATCCTTTCTGACTCAATGCCCTCTCTAACATAGAGTGCAACCCCTCCACCAATTTGATCAGCTCTATCATTACGATATAGTTTGTATCCAGGTATCACAGTGTCCCACTGGTTATCCTCCTTCCACCATGTCTCTGAGAGTGCAATCATATCTAACCTCTCATTTAGTGCTATATATTCTAACTCTCCCATCATATTGTTTAGACTTCTAGCATTGGCATACAAGCATTTTAGAGACTGTATTTTTTTCATATTAATCTGGCTATTGGCAGGCAGGGGTAATTTGGAATCTTTATGCTCTGTCTGCTCCTTACTCAAGGGCATTTGGGCTACTATACCCCCTTTTGGAACCTCACTGCTTTTGGTAGTATCCTTCAAGGATACCTTTGTCCAAACCATGCGCTCCTGGGTGACTGTCGGCTTTCCCCTATTTTCTAGTTTAAAAGCTTCTCTATCTCTTTTTTAAAGGTTAATGCCAGCAGTCTGGTCCCATCCTGATTAAGGTGAAGCCCATCCCTTCGGAAGAGCCCCCCCTTTCCCCAGAATGTTCCCCAGTTCCTAACAAATCCAAAACCCTCATCCTTGCACCATTGTCTCATCCACGCATTGAGACTCCGGAGCTCTGCCTGTCTTTTGGGTCCTGCACGTGGAACAGGAAGCATTTCGGAGAACGCTATCCTGGAAGTTCTGGATTTCAACTTCCTACCTAAAAGCCTAAATTTAGCCTCCAGAACTTCCCTACCACATTTTCCTATGTCATTGGTACCAACATGTACCAAGACAGCAGACTCCTCCCCAGCACTATCTACGATCCTATCTAGGCGGTGCGTGAGGTCCGCTACCTTCGCACCAGGCAGGCATGTTACCAGGCGATCCTCACGTCCACCAGCCACCCAACTATCTACATTCCTAATGATTGAATCACCGACTATAACAGCTGTCCTGACCCTCCCCTCATGGGCACATGGCCCTGGAGAAACGCCCTCGGTGCGAGAGGGTTCTGCATCACCTGGAGGACAGGTCCTAGTTACAGGATCACTTCCTGCCACACCAGGGTGATGCTCTCCTGTCACGTGACCTCTCTCCTCCATGGCAACAGGGATGCTGCCAGACTGGAGGTGGGACTTCAGGACTATATCCCTGAAGGTCACGTCCATGCACTTCTCTGTCTTTCTTATGTCTTCCAGGTCTGCTACTCTAGCCTCTAGAGAACGGACTTGTTCCCTGAGAGCAAAGAGTTCTTTGCACTTCGTGCATACGTAAGATCTCTCACCAACTGGGAGAAAATCATACATGTGACACTCAATGCAAAAGACCGGAGAACCCCCATCTCGTTGCTGGACTTCTGTCTGCATCTTAGTTTAAAGCTTGTGCTTAGATCTTTTAAATTCTGTATATAATAAGGATTGGTGTAGATGCTTATACCAATAAAAGTTTATCTAATACCCCTAATACACCTTGTGTACCTAAAGCTTAATTAATTAATTGCAGGTCCTCCGTGTGTGACTGATCTGGATAATGAGCTGCACCTGAGAGCAGCCCCTTTCCTCTAAGATGTGCAAGTACCTATAAAGCTACAATTACCCCAGGGGTGGGTGGGTGCTGGGGAGGGAGGGAGGGAGATAAGTCCTATTAAAGAGGGCAGTCCCACTTCTATCTTTCCTTCTCCACACACATCCATCTGATAGCTAAGACCTGCGATTTCTTTCTCTATAACATCAACAAAATCCACCCATTCCTTTCTCAACACACTATCAACTTATCCACTCCTTAATCATCTCCCGTGTTGACTACAGTAACCTACTCCTTGCTGGTCTCCCTTTGAATCATCTCTCTCCCCTTCAATCTTTTCAACACTCTGCTGCGCGGCTAATCTTCTGCCAGCCTCGTCATGCCCATATTACCCCTCTTCTCAAGTCACTTCACTGGCTCCTTATCCATTTCTGCATCCATTTCAAACTTCTCCTGCTGACCTATAAGTGCATTTACTCTACAGCTCCTCACTACCTTTCTTCTCTTACCTCTCCCTACACTCCCCTTGGGAACTCTGCTCTTCTGGCAAATTGCTTCTATCTGTGACCTTCTCTTCTACTGCTAACTCCAGACTTTGCTCCTATCACCTTGCTGCACCTTACACCTGGAACAAACTACCTGTGTCTGTACACCAGGCACCTTCTCTGACCCTTTTCAAATCCAGGCTTAAAACTCAGCTCTTCGCTGCTGCTTTTGGATCTTGACTCACCTGATCATCTTGTTTCTTTACCATTCCCCCTAGATGTATCCCTGTCTACACCTTCTGTATTGTCTGTCTTGACTAGATTGTAAGTTCTGTTGAGCAGGGACTGTCTCTTACATGTCTGTGCAGTGCTGTATACATCTTTAGTGCTATACAAATGCTCATTAGTAGTAATAGTAGTAGTAGTAGTAGTAATAGGTTCTAGCAGGAGCACACAGCTATTTTACTGAACAACGGTATTTCTATCAGGAGGGATGAGTGTGGAGCACTGAAGGAGCCACATCTATCTAGCCAGCCTGATGGCTGAATCAACCCTAGCTATCATAGGATGACAGACTTCCCTCACATCTACCATTCTTAATGAATGTGCTTGTCAACTATTGGTCTTCTGCCACAAATATTAGCCTTTTATTATAGGGGCTTCCATCCTATCTTGATGCTGTGTTGGTTTTCCTCAGCTCTTCTGAGCTATCTCTGCCAGTGCTAGAGCCTACTCTCACTGCTTATTGGGCCTTCACCATGGTGCATCCTCTGATTCTCATTTAAATCCCTCAGTATCTCTTCTAAGTAGTCCTTAAATGCTTTTTCCTCCCACTTGAGAAAACCCTTGATAAAGAGAAATACAATAATCCAGCCTGCTTGTCATATATACATGGACTAACTTAACCAAACTATCAATGGACAATAATGGCTTTTGCTGTTGAATTAATCAAAGTTGACCAAAACATGATCTTTCCAGTGCTAATTTGTGATGATAAGCTGAGCATTGAGTCAAATTTGATTACCAGATTAGTCAATTCCTTGCTACTGGGAATCAAAAGAACACTCAATTGTGATTCAACTGTAGAAATTTCTCTCTTCTAGAAATCCACATCACTTTATATTGCTCTCTATTCAACACCAAGGGGTATGTCTAATAAAGTGTGGTAATGACACAATGGGGTCATTAGTGGGCGTTATCAGTGCCCGTTAGCGGTTAACGTAGAGGAAAGCACCGAGAATGTTGGCTTAATGGCCATTAGGCTGCTACCCTGGGAAAAGGGAGAAAGGGGTGGAGAAGGGACATTATGTGGGGAGTCCATGGGCAGAGACAACGGTTGCTCTTCTAACATGTGAGATTGGTGTGCATTACATGGGATGGCACCAGGATCTCTAAAGCCAGCTTAATGGCTCCCTTGCAAGGAGAAAGTCATTTTTTGTGTGTAATAGATTGCACATGAATCACACTGAGGTGTATGCAGTGTGCACCATCCAGACCCCAGCCCAGAAATGAGTACTAGGTGTGTCCCACTCCATGTCACAGCATAGGGCCCTTATTATAAAGGGCTCTATGATGTTAGTGCTAATGTGGCAAAAGTGGTGCAAGGATGTCATGTCAGCAGGGCCAGCCCATCCAGGGAGTGGAGGAGTGGTCTAGTGGTTGGGGCAAGGTACTTCAGGCCAGAAGGTCGGGGGTTCAAATCCCACTAGAAGACAGCAACCTTGGACCGGAAGGACTGGGGTTTCTAGTCCCACAGGTGCTCCTTGTGGTCTTGGGCAAGCCACTTAACCCTCCATAGCCCATGTTCCCTGTAAAATAGTTATCTCCATGTTATAATGCTCTGTTCAGTGTAATTTCAGTTTGTTCACTGTAAACCACACTGATGCAGAATAGCACAGTTTATAAGAGAACATAAATAAATAAATAAATCCACTATGGTGGCAAGGTGGCCACCTAGAGTGTCCAATCATGATAGGTGGCATGACTATGTTGTGAAAGCTTCAACACACATACAATGCTGTCACTCTCAAAAAACAGTCACCCCACTGCTGCTGCCCCCCAAACCATTGTCCATTCTTGTGGCAGCATGGGGCAGTGGCAGCTGCAGTGACATAACTGACATAACAGTGACAGGAGGGAGGAGTGGTCTAGTGGTTAGGACAAGGTACTTCAGGCCGGAGGGCCGGGGGTTCAAGTCCCACCTGGGGACAGCAATCTCAGGCTGGAGGGAATGGGATTTCTAGTCCTATAGGTGCTCCTTGTGGTCTTGGGCAAGCCACCTAACCCTCCATTGCCCATGTTCCCTGTAAGTATTAGCATATGTGTCTCATATCCCCTCGTGTTAAATGTATCCCCCAATTGACCGCTTTGACCAGGTGAAAAGCGTGATATAAATACAGCTAAATAAATAAATAAATAACTCCATATGGAAAGCAGTGGTATGTATGTGTGCCACCACTGTCAAGATGGAGTCTTGCCATCAGGGCCCCCCCAAAATGAGAAGATGGAATTGGGGGGGTGGCAGCAGCAGGGGAGGGGGCAGTGATGGCAGCTCCGGCCTGGAGCAGAATAAACTTTTTGGCTGGCCCTACATATCTGGTACAATGCTGCTGTGTTAACTGTCAGGAGCATGGCAAGCATGTCACTGGCAGGTTAAGCAGATCCCATAGTGTGTATGGTGTTAATGTGGGTGCATGTAGCACCACCTACTAAAGTGCCAGTAGGTGATCCTGTGCTAAGGCAGTTAGTGCATGGTATGAACTGTGCACCAACTGCACAGAGCATACCTTGCCCACACTGTGCCCTACTCTGCCCACTCGCAATTTTAACATGAGATATACAGTTTGTGTGGAAATGTCCTGCACTGTCATGGCCCCACACTAGCTGCCATTGCATGTCCCAATGCACAGTCAGCATTGCTAGAACATGCGTTCTCAGCAAACCCCCTATAGTACAAGAGTCTCCATGGCAATGTATACAGCAATGCCAGTGGTGCAAGTCCATTCCAAGGGAGTGAGACAGTGAACTGTCTCTGCAGAGGCAAGAGAATAGCAGGCACAGGTGGTAGGTGAAAATGTGCAGAGTCTGCTAAGTATAGAGTGTCCATTCCTGTGTCCTTGGAGAAGGCAAGTCCAGGCAAGAAAGCAGTGTGCCTTACAAGACAGAGCCACCCTCCCTGGCCATCCCCAGAACCAAGTGTTCACCCTCAATAAGCCTAGCTTTGGGCCTACAAGCAAGCTGTATGAACATCTGAGGCCTGACCTCTACCCTCTAACTGCCCCTTCACATGCCATACCAGGACTGCTCAAGTGTCTGAGAACTCTACATTTCCTTGCCTCTGGCTTCCTCCAAACATTAGTTGCTGTATTAGGAGGAATATGCCGTTATAACTTTTCCAGCTGCCTCCATCAGGTACTGTGAGCCATGAGCAACTGCATTTGGAATGACTGCATTTCCCAATTAGAGTCAACAGTGTGAGACTCTAAATCTTGCAGTGTGAGAGAATATATGGGCAACCAAAATCTATGGCAGTTATGGACTGCAGACATGTGGTGCTTATCCCACCCAGAGACTGGCGAGCGGTGCATCGCAACCACAATAGCCATCATGCCCTGAATGTGCAGGTCATCTGTCATGCCTACATTATCATTGCCAAAGTGGTAGCCAGGCTTCCTGTGTCCACCCACGATCCATACATCCTGCAGTAAACAGAGCAGTTCAAGGAGGGAAGAGTTGGATGAGGATTCCGGCCAGGTAAGTAATCTCAGCTTTACTGGATATGTGCATATGGGGGGTCAAATATGCCAGTCAGGCAGGAAGATTAGCCAATAAGATAACATCCCATGTCAGAGGAAAAAGACCCACACTGTCCACTGTCCTCTCAGTTGGCAAACTATGACCAGGGGCTGTGTATGAACCAGTGACCCTTGCATGAGTAAGCACTCAGTTATTAGCCACACACAGCAGAGCTGCATGAAAGTGAAAATTACTCAGTGTGTTCTGCCAGCTGTGAAATTATTCCAGGAGTGACCCACAATCTCTCTCCAGGAAATGGGTACATAAGCAACTCTGCTAACTTACAATAACACACACATTCAGAACTAGGGGTATCATGCTTTCCCCTCTGGCAAGACAGCTCCGATATGTAAGACATGGATGTCAGTAGAACTAGCAGCATATCGATGCAGATATACATACAGACCTAACAAGATGTCCCTGTCCTTCACCTGCCCAACAAGTATGACACAGAGCCTGCAGAGAGCTACATAGACATAGGCATACCCAGTTCATGCCATCATGCATCCTGACAGTGACCACATATTGTCGCGCCCCATTCTGTCCAGGCGGCTGCCTAGAGGAGGGGACGTGCCTTAATATAGTCCAGAGCCAGGGCTTCTGGGGATTGTAGTTGTGGGTTCAAATAATATTGAGGCCCGAGAGTTTAAGGCAAACACAGGAATATTTATTTTTGTTTTCCACCTTCCAAAAAGAGCCTTTAAAAGCTCAACGCATGGTAAACAAATTAATATAGGATTCTTTCTCCCAAAACTATGTTTTCCACAAAAGAAAAGACTTTTACATACAGCACCATATAGTAACTGTTTCTGTCAGGTTAAAACGCTTTGTAGTTACTTTTCTTACAACTTCCAGCATTCAGAACAAAGCTTTAATTGCTTCCTTCAGCATTAAATACATGTAGCTGTTTTCTTTTAAAGTTCCAGCCTTCAGCATAAGGTTTTAGCTTCTGCACTCAGCATAAAGCACGTGTAGCTGTTTCCTTCTTTTAAAAGGCAAACAGGATTCTTGAGCAATACTGACTTAAACAACGTCCAGCCTGTTTTCTTTTCTGCTTTACCAGACAGTAAGATTCTAGGCCTTTCTCCTTTCAGTTAAGACCATTACAAAGTCTTATGACATAAAGAACAGTCCATTATAGAAGACTCAGATTCCTGGTCAGATTCATAACATTCAGTTTGCATTTCTTCACCATTAGTGCTTTCTGTATCCTGCTTTAATTCTCCTTGTACAAACTCAGGTTTAACCCCTTCCAGCAGCTCTAGTACTTTCCTCCAATAAGACTTCTCTTTGCACACAGGCTTTTCAGCAGGCCTGTGAAGTGTCTTCTCTCTCATTAAGTGGCACAGTGCCTCTAACTGACTTAAATTACTTTTAGTCACAGTTTTACTCACGTTCCCTTTTTGAGCTGGCAAATTTCCAATAGCTTCCTGGATTACTGCCAAAATACCTTGCTCCTCGTCAGAACTTCTCTCAGCTATAAATCTCCTCCCTCCAGAGCCAAAAGCAGTTTCTCTGCAGCACTGGCTCCTCTCTGGGTTATGGCTTCTACCACTGAGAGCTCCACTGCATTCCTCAGCATTCTCTGTGGTTAAACTTTTCCCGTGACTTGGCCTCACAGCTTCCTTCCCTCTGGAACCCTCTCTAGTGTTGTCCTTGGAAATACTCTTCTCTTCAGCTGCCCTGAAGGTCTTCCTTCCTTCAGACTTCCTCAATTTTCTGCTTCCTTCTGTTCCCCTGGTGGTTCTATTTCCTTCTATTCCCCTGCGTTTAAATGAGTGTGCCTGAACTAGGGTCCCATGCTTCTCCCCCAGGTGGCTTTCATTAACTTTACTACTTGCTTCGGAGCTTGGGTGTGGCTTGTAACCAGGAGCTACATGTGTTTTTTTCTGTTTAGCTTTAGCATGAGAGCTACAGCCTTCCTGCCTGTCTCTCTCCCTAAAGGTAAATGGGTGTTTTTCTACTATTTCCATAGGCTCAGAAACACTTTTGCCATCACAATATATACACATAGAGTGATGGACCTACACTCCCACATGGCTATTCTGTGCCACTGAGTCCATGGCCACTACATGTAAGAGGAAAGGGCCACAGGTTTAAGACCAGCCTGATGATAAGGAATGATATTTCCAGGTATGTTCCTTTATCCTACATTTCCATAGCTGTATCTACATGTGCAATTTTGATCATCTCTTCTAGCAGTTCCTCTGTCAGGCATCACTCTCATATGGCCCTGCAGTCTTCAGCCACTGCTATACCAACATTGGATCTAGGGCATAGTGTGCACACACTGAGTGGGCATTGCCACAATGTCCAAGGATAAAAGGAAAATTACCACACTATTAATATCTCAAAGGGCTAAAGAGAAGAAGGTCAAGTCCCAACAATAAGCCAAAAAGAAAAGACCTATTCTCAATAAAGGTTCTCTACTGTAATCCTAAATATCTAATATTTTGTCGGACCAATGGTCTGTGTGAGGACTTAACCTCTATGACAGTCCATGTCCATTTTAATCATTTTGTGCAGTAAAATGTGCTCAATAACTCAAGTCACTTATCTTGCAATTCATCAGTTCTTGAAACAAACACTACCTACACGATATAAAAAGAAGAAGCAATCATGGGGTATGACACAGCACTGTGTTTCAGGTCCATCAAATTCTAAAGACCCTGCACCAGGCATACATCTCTAAATTACAAGATAAGTGACTTGAGTTATTGAGCACATTTTACTGCATAAAATGATTAAAATGAACACAGATTGTCGTAGGAGTTAAGTCCTCACACAGACCATTGGTCCGACAAAAATATTAGATATTTAGGATGACAGTAGAGAACCTTTATTGGAATAGGTCTTTTCTTCAAGGATAAAAGGAAGCATTGTATCTCCCTGGTTTCCCCTTTCCTCGAGGGCACATGCCTTTGCCAAGTCCTCATTCCAAGCCTTTTGACAGTGAGAAGCTGCAGCAGCACTGGCTGTACATCCTCACGTGAAGAGTTTGCACGTTAATAGCCACACACATCTAGTGGGTGTTGGTATAAGGTCCAAGCATTGCAAGAGGCATGGGATCTCCCTGGCTTTCCCTTCCCTGGAGATTGCATCAAGGAGGCCTAAGGGGCAAGTAAGAATGTCAACATACAGACGATAGAAGGTATGTAGACTCACCTCTTTTGGTCAGTGGGGTCATGTCTGTGTGTGTGTAGAGAGTTGGGAGCTGCAGCAATGCACTGTGCATGCATGCGATGCACTGGCATTCTGGCTGCGTATACAACATGCTGCATGGTCAGCCATTCTGCATCTCCATATACTGTGTGAGACACCATTTGGGGGCAGAAGGCTGGTTTCCCATAAGTAGATACAACCTGTTTAAGTCACTGACTGACTAGGTGTGGCAGCACATAATTTTTCCCCAAAGCTGTGAGCTTCAAATGCATTCCCAGTTACACTCATTGGTAAACTCCATCCTCACAGCATGCTCTTCCACTTATCTCTCAACATATGTGTGTGTGCAGCAAACCTGATCTCTGACTAATCCTCCAGACCTCAGAACGCACCTGTCTTCGCAGGTGAGATGCCTGATTTAAGCCAACTGTCATAATAACTGTATCTGGGGCAACACTCTCAGCTCCCTTGGTGCAGTTGCAGCCTATTGGGAGCTAAGCTCACATGGAGGGCTGACTTTTGTGAATGTCCAATATTGTCACTTAGTTGGTAAGACAGGAAATAATATGTGATGTAGCTGCACGCAGTTTGCTCTTGTCCAGGGCTGCAATCAGAGAGTGCAGTCTGGGGGTCTCTCAGCTCCATCCACACTATGAACATATATGCATGTCCTTCTCCTGCACATCTGCACATGATATATACTATCTGAATACTCTCTAGTTATAATTTGCTACAGCATTACGTAGTCCTCCAAAACAACAACTTGTCTGAAGTTTACAGAGACAGCATGCAGTTGTTTGCCCTAGCTATGGGACACTGACCTCTGAATGGTGCATAGAAAATTCCAGCAGGAGGAATGTGCTACAGGATGCCATGCTTGTTTCTGCATCGCCCGCCATCATGTGGGAAGGCAGTGGTTGGAGGTGAATGTTGGAATGTGGGTGGTGGAACAGTCCCATAGATGTTGTGTATGTTCCTCTGGTAGGTGAGGTGGCCATTCAGAGGCTATGCTTGGATGCACAGAAGCTATAAGGGCCTAGTCAGCTTCTGCATGTTTCACATCACAGGCCCTGCATGAAAGCATCTTCCACTCTCCACGGACACAGAGTGTGACAGTCACATGTAAAAGAGTCTGGGGATGGTGGCATATGTGAAGAGAGCAACTGTACCAACCTCTACTCCAATGTCCAACTTGCCATAGTTCAATGTGCTCTTTGAGGTGGGGGGGGGGGGGGCTGTGTTCAAAGGGTAAGAGAGCGCATGTGCTGCCCTGGACATTTTGGTAATGTCCATGGCCAGGGGCATGACATTATATGGGAGTAGGAGCATGGCACTATGTTCGGTGCTCACTGACAAAAGCTGTATAGGGGGAGACAGTATTTTGGTATGTGACAGATGAATGGCACTGTGCAGCCTGTCTCTGGGCCAGTTTCTAGTGCTCTTTGCATAGCATTAGCTGTCCCCAGGATCGGACTAAAAGGGTACACAATTATGCGCAAGGGATTCTGGGTATTGTCCAAAAAAGAACAATTTACACAGGATGTACATGAGTCAGAGGTGAGGTAAATGACTGAGCCATATTAACATGGGTCTGGCACGATCACAGCCTGACTGCATACAAGTGTTCATGCTGAGAGGCTACACTCATTCTGACTGAGCTGGGTCCATTTCAGGGCTATGTAACCACATTGCGCTATCTAGGGTCAAGCTGCTGTGACACAGGCACTGTTCCTTTATGGCAGTCCAGTCAAGCAGTACCTGCATAACACATAAGTAATACATAACTAGAAACTTTATGGATAACCTGGGCAGCACATCTGTTGCTCCATCACATATATGCAGTACATGAAGACAAATCATACTCCTGGGATGGCCACCAGCACAGGTCATCACTCGTACTTATTCCATATGGCCAATATGTGACACATCAATTCCAAAAAATGGTGGACATCAGATGTGTTATATCATGCAAGAGACATTCCACAATACAGTCTGATTGGGGACCTGTCACAGAAACATTACCAATGTGGCCATGTATCTGTAGAGTTGCACTTTGTAGTAGCATTCAGCTTGTAGAGATGTGTGGCTGTAATGTCCTTGGATCTTAGACAAGTTACTTGCCAAATTGTTATGTGCATATATTTCGGGATGGTTATATGGTGATTATAGCAGGTGAGAAAGCTGTGAAAACAAAAGAGATGTTGTTAGATGTTTCCTGTGGCAGTGCAACAATTTATCATGCACAATAGAACAGTGGTTATCTCCATTTGGGAGGGCACATCTGAGACGCCTGACAAGGGCAGAGCTGTGAAGGGTTCAGGGTCCTGGCTTGTCAGGTGAACTGTACTCGCCTACATTTGAAGATGGCAGTATACGTTGGATGCATGAATTCCAGAGGATAGAAAAAGAATGTAGCAGCCTTTGGAGTCAATCGACTAAATACCTGCATATATATGTTAACATTTGATTGTATTATTCTGCTAAGGTTTCCTATTTGTTTTGCTACTCACTTCTTTTCTTCAACGTGCAAGATCATGTTTACATGCTTTCCTTCCTGAATCATGTAAACTGCATTTAAGGAGTTGGCAGCAGATGCAGTGCTTTGTCTCTCATTTCACACTTCACACAGAGGGCAGGTTGTGGTTTCAGTCTGAGATCAGGGCGCGTCCCTCGGGACATGTGGTAACCTTACATAAAATTGATATGGCCAGCGACAGGTTGTGAACTCTCAGCCTTTGATGTAGGGGGCAGTTACCTTGTTACTGTGTAGTAGCACAACTGCCTATGAACTCTGTGTAATTGCAGTGGACAAGACTGACATTTCAGCAGATGCAGAATCAGCAGAGGAGGCATGACAACATTACAGCTAGCATTGGGGAAGGCCTGGCATGACTACATTGGACATCACTGATGTTGAGCTATGGCAGAAGGAGGCAAGCTACAACATGTCTGCTTTGGGGTCACACACACACACGCACGCACACACGCACCCTATCCACATGTACATAGCATAAATACTTGATGGGTGATTTGCATGCTTTCTGCCTTGGCACGCATCATCCCCTTTACAGACCCAGCCATTGACCTAAGTAGAGGTATTGCAGGAGGTTGGATCATTTGTGTGGTTTGTGACTTTGCACTAACACATGTGCCATGATTCTCAGAGTGCTCCCTGCATTGAGTGCAGCCTTCACAAAGTGGGCCTGGGGCATGCATTTCCTTGTGCATATTAGAGGTACAGATGGCATTTATCATATACTTCTATCCCATCCCATATAACCCTTTGCCGTACTGCCTCCTCTACTGTTGGCATGTGACCCTATTAGATTACAACAGCTATTCAAGCAGGAAGTGTTGCTTCTCTTTCTTCCCCCCACCCTTCAGCCTAACTCCTGCTCTTGAGGGATGTGTAGCAAATTGTCAGATACTGTCATTCCATTAAAGGTGTTAGCAGTGCTTTGTACCGCCACACCACTATCGGTGACAAAAGCTATGTTTGCTTATGTGGGGCTACTACAGCTGTTCATACTGAGGTGGCTCCTGCTGCCGAACATGTTTTTCTGACCCACAATTACTGCCCTGCACATCAGTGCCAAGGTGGCCACCAAGTCCTTCAGAGACTAGAAAAGTGTATGTACACATATACCACTGCGCTTTCTTTTTTTTTTTTAATATTAATATTTTTATTGATAATTTAAAAAAGAAAAAGTACAACAAAAGATTATACATCATAGAGAAATTTACAGAAAATAACATAGTCCACGCCCAGGGAAGCGGCCGTTAAAAAATATACAGGCAGAAAATACACAATATAATTAAAATTAAAAAGAAAAACGGATTGAGAGGGAGAACTGTCCCCAAACTATATTAAACTCATTATACTTTACTTACTGAAACCTTGATCAACAATTTACTTCACAGGAACCTGGTTTATAATGAACGATTCTAAAGATGAAGTCTCTAAGAAAACATACTTGGTGCCACCTAAAATAACCACACATTTACAAGGAAATTTTAAGAAAAAGGATGCACCAAGTGCTAAGACGCGAGGCTTTAAAGACAAAAAAGCCCTACGCCTGAGCTGCGTTTGCCTAGAGACGTCAGGAAAAATATTTACCATGCCCCCACAAAATTCAGCATTCTTATTTGCAAAAAACAAGCGCATGACAGAATTTTTATCAGTCTCAGAGACAAAAGATACGAGCAAAGTAGCACGGGAGGAAATTACGTCACGAGAAGACTATATACTCAGATACATCTAATGAATCTTTTAAAGCCTTAGGGGCAGCTCCTGGGGAAACCCCACCAGAAGGTGTCCCAGTCACAGGAAGATAATAAAGCTTATTTATAGGCGGTCTAGCATTATCTTCATATCCCAGAACTTCAATTAAATATTTATTAAATAATATCTGAGGAGACAGTAAGCGAGTATAAGGAAAATTTAAACATTGAATATTCATAGCCCTTAAAGAACTTTTCCAACAATACTATCCTTAATAAAAGACAAAGAGGATTTTTGCAAAGTGACACATTGGTTCTCTAATTTCTGGCATTTAGTATCCAAAGCTGCAATTTGAAAATCATGTTGAGCCATTTTAGCTACTGTGCCTCTCGAAAACTCAGAGAATTGAGAAGCTACAGAAGCTAATGACGTAATGCAGGCCTCTATACGAGAAAGAACAGACCAAACATCAGCAAGCGAAACATTTTGAGCGTCCACATTACCAGGAATGCCTTCAGAATGCATTCTAACACAGTCCACCGGTAGCTGAAGAACCCGTGGCAGAGGAACTATCAAGGGTTCAGAGCCACATTCCAATGGGGCGTAAGGAGATAAAACACCCCCCGGGGCTCCTTTCCTAACACATTTGATGGCCGAGTGCCCCCCTCCACAGACTGAACAACTATGCCGGAACTTACAGTCTGGGAAGGGGCAAGAGAACTTATTAAAACGCCAACACACGTCCCCGGCTCCCGCACCACTTGGTTTTTGCAACCCGAGAGCCCCTCCACTGCGAAAGGGCCGCCCCGTGCCCGCGGCCAACGCACTACCTCCTTTTTGTCTGTCACCGCCCCCTGCCCCCCCTCCCCCTGCACCGCCTCTCGCTGACATCTGCGTGAGCCAGAGGTTAATGTCCTGCGTCCCCCAAGAAAGCAACCTATTCTCTTCCATTTTGTCACGGAACTTCTCATCGTAGTTGAGCCAAGCCCAACCGTCATGAGTCTGTGCCGCTTCCAAAATTGAGTCCGCGTAAGCTAGCAACATCCCATATTGCCCCGGGTAATGATGCCCCCATACACTAGCCAACCGCAAGAAGGACCTTGTCCAGTTGACGATATTGTGTGACACCTTCCGGACCCTCCCCGCCTTCTCATCCTCCCTCCTCTTCCGTTTACTATCCCCCGACCGCTTCATGCCCTCCAGCAGACGGAAGATATCAATATATCTCCTCTTAAGAATCTTCCGTCGCAGCTTTCGCGGCACCTCCTCCCATAATTCTGAATAAACCACGAGCGAAGAGCCCCCCCTGTGAAGACAAGGAGGGAAACAACGGAGGGGAACCAGCCATGGCCCAAGACGGCTGCCAAGCCCCCAACCATTTGGCCCTAGAAGACCCCTGTCTCCCTCCCCACCAATGCTCCCAAGCTGTGGGATAGAAGCCCCCAGGCACGAAAGGCCAACCCCATGGGCCCCCCCACTCCGACCGTCCTGACCAGCAATGCCCCCTTGTGACCCACCAGGCACCTGGGCAGACCACAAACACCCCCCATCCTCCCCTCCCCCTTGTGATGCCCCCCCACCCGTCTGCCCTGCCCCACACGCCAGAAACCTGCTCCGCCACCACCCCCCTGTAGGCCCCCCTCCGAGCCCCCCTGGCACTGCCCCTGCCCCTTGCAAGCAAACGCGCCTGCTCCCCCCCACCCCCCTGAGCCCCCTTGCTCCTACTACTTCCCCTTCCCGGGCCCCCCTCCTATTACCCCTCCTGCCCCTTCCTCGCTCTTGTGCTCCCCCTCCCCTCCCCACTGGATTCCCCCGTGCCATAACCGCCCTTCCACTAGCCCTCCCCTTAGACTGCCTGGTCCCCTGACCCTGTGCAGGCATGCTAGGGCTCGTCTCAGCGTTGCCCCTCTTTTTTTTTTTTTTAACTTAAAAGGCTAACTAACCGCAGCCCTGGACCTCTGACCACCTTTCCCCCTCAGGCCAAACACTTGCCTCTGGTCCTACAGCTGCAACCGCCAACAATCCGTCCTCCTGTCACTGATCCTCAATCCTGACTGCTCCACTGTCCTGCAACCGTCCCTCCGCTCCGCGGCAGCCGATCCGAAACGGGGCCCGATATACTTTGCCGAAAAAAGCACCGCAGATGATACCCCACCGCCGCCGCAAACACCAACGAATGCCCGTCCTCGTCCTCTGCCTTGCTGGACTGTCAGCATCCCCGGCACGCTCCTGCTCACTTCAGGTGCCCCCACCCACCCGCTCCACGGCCATTGGCTCCTGCACCACTCACTCACCTGTGGGAGCCAATGCCTTTAAAAAATGCGCTTGCCGCCGCTCCTAGCCCCTCCTCCTCGACCCCGAGGCCAGGGCCACGCACCGCGCCGCCCCCCGGTTAACTGTGGCCGGCTGGCATGTGGCCCCGCGGCCTTCTCAATATATTAGATGTTGTTCCATACGTAGAAGGATTTTTCCAATGTTCCCTCCACACCAACGCGGTCTAACTACTTTTAGAACAAGAAAATGAAGATCTGAGACTGAACGATTTGCTTCGATCCAGTGTTGTACTAAAGGTTTATCTGCAACTTTTCTTCGAAGACAACTTGGAGTAGGCTATTGCAGAAGTCGAGGTGTGGTGTCATAAGAGCTTGTACAAGTGATCTGAAGTCTTGGGGATTGAGTAATGGTCTTAGATGCTGGAGTGTTCTAAGTTTGAAAAACATGTCTTTTGTGATTCGTTTTATGCGTGATTCCATATTAAGGTTTTGGTCTAATATGACACCTAGATATTTTACTTCTTTTCTGATTGGGATGTCAGTTTCATGTGTTGAGAAGTTTGGGGGGGGCGCTAAATGTTGTGTTCCTTGTTATGCATAGTACTTCTATTTTGTTAAAGTTTATCCAAAGATTTGTTGAGTTTAGCCAAGATTGGGCTTCTTTGATGCAAGAGGTGAGTGGATGTTGATTTGGGGTTGCGATGTCAATGGATACATACAGCATGAATATGTCACATATAGGTTGGAGGTATAGATTAAATAGTGCGGACAGTGCTGAGCCTTGGGGGATTCCTTGTTCTTGTTTGAATCTTAGTGAGGTTTCTATGCCTATTTGGAGCTGTTGAGTGCGATCTTCTAAGTACTGTATGATCTGAAGCACTGGAGTGTTGTGCCTGCAATTCCAATTTGTTCCAGTCTTTTTGTCATGTTGTTATGGTTGACATTATCAAATGCTGATGCAATGTCAAGAAAAACTAGGATAAATACATTTCTTTGTTGTCCAGGCTGCAAATCAGTTTGTCAAAGACAGTCAATAGGAGCGTTTCTTTATCTTTATCTTTATTTTGAGACTTGATCAACTGCCCTTCGCAGCATCAGAGCGGTGCACAAAGAAAACAATAAAATAGCACAGGCAAAAGCCAGAGAGGAAAAGAATTACAATTTTGATAGGAAAGGAACACAGTTACACCAGAAAAGGAGGAGGCAGAGAGGAAAGAGGACAGAGTTTGGACTCCATGGTGAGGTCAAAAGCCATATTGATGTTCGTCTAGGGTAGTATAATGATCATTGTGATCTTTCAATTGCATTTGGACAGATTTCTCTATTATTTTAGTTAAAAGGTCTATAGGTCTGTAGGAGCTAGGATTGATTTTGTCAAGTGTCCTATTTTTGAGGATCGGGCGGATCACAGACTGAGTTCAACTGGCATGAAACCTCGTGAAAGTGATTGGTTTACTATGGATAGGATGCTAGGGGCTAATTCGGTTTTGGTTGCTTTAATCCAGTTTGCAGGGCATGGGTCAAGTGCAGATGTGGTAGTTTTGATTATGCTGATGATGTTTAATAATTGTCTTTGGTCAATTGTGTGGAAGGAGCTCCAGGTATTAAGGTTTGTGTAATTTTCTTGTGATAGTGTGTGGTCAGCCACTGGGTTGCTTTTCAGCTTGTCTGAAAAGTGGTTTGTGAGTATTTGTGGCTTTTTGGTACAACTGTCTGTATCTGTGTTGGAGGTCTGAGTTAGGGATTTGACTATATTAAAGAGTTCTCTTGGGCGATTTAGTGTTTTGTTAAGAATGTTTGTATGGTATGCTTTCTTTCTCTCTAAAGATTGCTTCTTTGTAGGGTTGTCATATACACAATTTTTGTTTCTGTGCTTTTTGTTGCTCTCCATTTGTGTTCTATCTTTCTTAGTTCTTTCTTTAGCATTGTAAATTCTTTGGTGTACCATATTTCAGTGATTCTAAGTTTTGGGTATTCCTGGGTATTTGTAAATGTTGCAGCCTTTGCAATAGTGGTGTTCCGTGTGTTTATGTCTATTGATAAATTGTTTAGTTGTGGGAGTATATTCTTAAGGAATATGTCTTTGTTGAATTGGGTGAATCGTCTTGTTTGGGTTATTTCCTTAGTTTGGGGATGACTGTAGGGGTTCATGGGAATGGTGAATTCTATTAAGGTGTGGTCTAACCAGGGGATTTGTTTTGTTTTAGGGGGAATGAATGTGATGTGGTTGGTGAAACATTTTGGTAAGAAGACCAGGTCTAGGGTATTCCCTTTTGAGTATATGGGTGTGGAATCCCATGTCGTTCAATGAGTTGAAGATTAAGGATGCTTTTGTGCTGTGTAGGGATGGTAAATTAAAGTCCCCGAGGAGGATGTGTGGTTTTCTTAATGATGTTGTACATGCAGATTCGAGGATACAGGTTAAGTTATTATGGTTGGAAGCTGGCGGTCGGTAAACTAGGCAGATGGACAGGTGTTTGTTTTCTATGGTTATTATGTCCATGCCATTAAGGTATTAAGTGTGAGGTTTAGTTATTGTTTTCTTAGTATAAGGACCCCCCCCCTCCTCTTTTATTGTCCCTTGGACAATTGAACTGTTGGTATCCTTTAATTTTTAGCTGGTTTAGAATTACAATATCAGTTTCTGAGATCCAGGTTTCCGTGATGCATAGTAGGTGGGATTTTTCGTCCTTCAATAAGACAAGTATGGCTGGAATTTTGTTCTTTATGGAGCTTGCATTAATTAGTATGCATTTTAGTGGGGTGACTGAGGCAGGGGAGGGATGTGTGGGATTGTTTTGTGTGTGTATGTTTATCAGTCTGTATTGAGTTCTGTTTTGTTTAGAGTTATGTGGCCTATGTGTATTTCTGTGTGTGTGCTGGGTGGGGTAAAACCTGGAGAGGATAATGGGAATGTATAATTGTGGTGAAGATTCTGCTTGGAGAGCTGAAGAGAGGGTAGGGGAGTGGGTTAGTGTTAGTAGGAGGAGCACTAGGATCCGTATTTTTATATCTTTCATTGTGTATATCAGCGAGAAGACCCGTGTCTCTAGTAGGGTTGTTGATACTGTAGAGGGTATAGGGGTGTTTTTGTGAAGTGTTATGCTGTGGAGAGACTTTTTTAGCTGGGTGGTGATGGGGTTGATAAGAGGGGAGCAGTGAGATAATTAGGGTGGAATATGTGGATGCTCTTTTTGGCTGTTTAGCCCTAAGTAAGGAGTGGAGGAGTAGCCTAGTGGTTAGAGCACTGGCTTGTTAACCAAGCAACCAGGGTTCAATTCCTGCTAGCACTCCCTGTGGCCTTGGGCAAGTCATTTAACCCTCCATTGCCTTGGAAGAAAGGCCTATAAGGATTGTATTGGTCTTTCCGGAGTAATGGACCTAGTATTCAGATATCTACAGTTTACTCCACTTCAACTTGCAGCTATAGTAGGGGGAACTATGGCGTCTTAATTAAACAGACTCACCCTTCCCCTGTGTAGTCTCAGACCAACGTAGCGCTCTTAATCACACCAAATAGTGAAAACAAATGGCGCTTTACTAGCATCAATGACTACTGGGAAGTTGTCTTTTTTTGTCTTTTCTGTGTGATTGACTATTTCTTAATGCACCATTCGTGTTCCAACCCCTTCATATATTCACATTAATATTGAACAAGCTTATCTTATCTCATATCCACTGATGTTTGATGGGTTTCTCCTTCTCATTGAATTTTCCTCTCTCAACGCCTCTCTCGGCGCCGCTACGTTTCACTCCTTTATGGAGTTTCATCAGGAGATCTATCTGCAAATGAACAGTAGTGTTAAGAACGCTTGTCTCGAAAAACCTTGTGCTGCGTTAGGAGCTTTGGATTCAGTACAACAAAATGTTTAAAAACTTTTAAAACCAGTGAGTTTATTCTTTACAATCTTTTGTTTGTTAACCATACTCACTGTTAACTGCTGCCCACGTCTCTCTACTCAGTTTCTCAGCCAGAACGCCGCGCATGCGTCCATTTGGTGTGCTCAACAGGGTCTTAACCCTCTAGCACTTCCTTTGAATTCTCTTTTGGAATATCTCCTGCATCTCTCCAATGCAAGACTCAAAACGAATTCAGTAAGAGTCCATTTGAGTGCTATTGCAGCATCTCTTAAGCCCATCAATGGACAACCTGTTTCCTCTCATCTTCTTATTGCAAGATTCATGAGAGGCCTAACCTTAACTAAACCTCCCATTCGACCTCCTCCGGTGGCATGGGACTTAAACTTGGTTCTTGGTCAGCTTATGAAGCCACCCTTTGAACCCTTAGCCACTACCTCCTTGAAATGTCTTTCCTGGAAGGTTATTTTCCTTATTGCAGTCACCTCAGCTCGCCGTATCAGTGAACTGCAAGCTCTAGTGGCTAATCCACCTTATACAAGGTTCCATCATGATAAGGTGGTCCTTAGGACCAATCCCCACTTTATGCCTAAAGTGGTCTCCCCTTTTCATCTTAATCAAGAGGTATATTTACCTGTCTTTTTTCCAGCTCCTCATGCATCCAGTGCAGAGAGGAACCTTCATACTCTAGATTGTAAAAGAGCTCTTGCCTTTTACCTCCACAGGACACAGCAACATCGAAAGTCTTCTCAGCTCTTTGTTGTTTTTGATCCTTCTCATTTAGGACTTCCAGTCTCTAAAAGAACACTGTCCAATTGGATTGCTCAGTGTATCTCTTTTGCTTACCAGAGTAAGAACCTTTCTCTGGAGGGCCATGTCACCGCTCACAATGTGAGAGCCATGGCCACCTCTATGGCTCATCTAAACTCTGTGTCCATTGACCATATCTGTCGAGCAGCCACCTGGGCCTCGGTTCATACCTTTACAGCCCATTACTGTTTGGACAAGGACTCCCGCCGGGATGCCTTGTTTGGTCAGGCTGTCCTCAGACACCTGTTCCATTCTTGAACAACTCCAGCCCACCTTCCCTGAATGGATGCCTGAGATCCATAGGAAGATGAGGAACCTTTCAGGGTCTCATACCCTTCAGGGGATCTCCCGGGCATCTCAGCTAGGGAGTCCCCATATGTGAGGACTTATTCCTGCTTGTTCCTGGAGATAGCACAGTTACTTACCTGTAACAGGTGATCTCTGGGAACAGCAGGAATTAGTCCTCACAACCCAACCACCTCCCCTAGAAGTTGTATCTCTCTCTCTCTTTCCTTTCCTCTCTCTATTGTCTCAGCTTTAAACTCGAACTGAGGAGAGTTGGTCAGGAAGGCGGGAAGGCAGAGCGCATGTGCAGTGGGAGGCCCCAAAAGCTTTCCTTCTGGGAAGCTGGGGAGCTTTCCCGCGCAGGCTCCGTCGGTACCGACGTACCCATATGTGAGGACTAATTCCTGCTGTTCCCAGAGATCACCTGTTACAGGTAAGTAACTGTGCTTTCTGTCTTCAGAGGCGGCAGCAGGGTCTCTAACCATGTGCAGGCAGTGCTGCCTCTCCCTGGTGGCCACTTCCTCTCTCAATCCTAGCTCTTTTTCTTCATAGGCAAGTCGTGGGGGATCTCTGATTATGTATAAGTAGCATTGCCTCTCCCCAGGGCTTGCCTTCTCCATCGATCCTGCTATTTCCTTTTCAGAGGCAGGCTGCAGTGAGAGGCAACACTGACTGCACATGGTCAGAGACCCCATGTGCCTCATCCACCTCTGAAAAACAGTGCCAGGATCAAGGGAGAAGGCAGGCCATGAGGAGAGGCAGCACTTTCTGCACAAGAACCAGTGCAGGAAAGAAAGGAAAGGGGCAAGAGAAGTAAGGGTGAGGAATTAAACTATCATAGCAGAGCTTATCCTTTGGATAAAACTGTCTGACAATGCAACACGCCTCTTAAATTCATTTCATTGGCGTCTTATTGAGAACAGAGTTTTAACATGTACAGTGTGGTAATCACCACATGGCAGGACACATTAATTTATGTTTAGATCCACTTGTAACAAAACAGGTCCTGAAATAAGACAGCAGATATTAATGTTTCTTTTTTGTCAGAGCTGTAAACACAAAAGAAGGTGGAAAACCCCACCAACTCCTCGCTGTAACCGTTCCTTTTTACTTTTGGTTACAGCGAGGAGGTGGTGGGGTTTTCTACCTTCTTTTGTGTTTATGGCTCCGACAAAAAAAGAAATATTAATGTTTGCTGTCTTATTTCAGGACCTATTTTGTTAGGGTATTTATTTTGGTCTTTGATTGTTGGGACGTTTTGAGTATTGTCAGATCCATTTGTAGGCATTTGCTTGCATGGTCCCTGAATTGTGGAATTCTGTACATCTGAGATTTTGGTTAGAAAAGGATCATTGCATTTCATACTCAGGCTAAGGCATAGTTCTGTAAAGCTTTCAGTCAGGAGTGATGAGCTGATAATCAAGATATTTTATACAGTGAGTTCTATTTGAAGAGGATATTGTTTGGGTAAAGTATGGTGGGGGGGGGGAGGGCTGTTTGAGATTTGTTATAGATGCAAGTGTTAGAACAAAACCCCACCGCTACCTTTTATTGTAATTCACTTCAAATACCTTAGATGGTAAGAAGTGCGATCAAATGGAATAAATAAATCAATGGAGTTTGGGTATGATTTCAGCCTTTATTAGAGGGTTGTCAACATTAGAGACCTGGTTAACAGATCTTGAACTGAAAAATTTAATTGTTGTAACTGTTTTGCTTGACTTAGTTTCTGCTTTTATTACCGTAGAGCATTTGATCCTGATTTAAGATTGGAGAGCTATGGGATATGATTAACTGTGTTTAATTGATTTAAATCACATTATCCTAACAATGCAAAGTTTAAATCACATTTATCCTAACAAAGTTTAAAACAGGCTCAGCACTTTCTGCTTTACTTTTCAGTTTATAGTTGAGATATCCTTTCCATCTGATTGGAAGCCTAGAAGTGTCGTTCTTCATTATGCTGTTTGCCTCAAGTCAAAAAAATCTGCATAGCACATTCTTAATGATGGAAGAAATAATTAACGCAATTACTCATTGAGGGGCCTATTTACAACATTTGCCCAAGGAATCTCTTGTCCCCCCCCCCCCCCTTGATATAGACTGCAGACACTAAAACCTGCACTTTACGCTTTCTGCAAATATTTTTATGGGCGTAGCAAGGGGTGGGACAGGGGCGGGCATAGATGGAGCATGGCTAAGCACAAGTGGCGGGTTTTTCTCTTTCAAAAAGTTGGTAACCCTAACCTCGAATATTATGTGCAATTCTGATTGCTGGATCTTAAAAAGGATATAGCGGAATTATATAAGGTACAGAGAAGAGCCACCAAAATGGTAAAGGGGCTGGAAGGATACCCCTATAAGGAGAGGCTATAAAGGTTAGAGCTCTTCAACCTGGAAAAGAGACGGCTGAGAGGCGGGATTTGGCGGGAACAGCGGCCATGCCTTCAGCGTTGGTTCTGCCGGCTCATAAAAGCTGCTCTAAGCGGAAGGCTAAGTCTAAGAAGCCTCTTAATGTGGAGGAAGCTCCTTCACTCTCCGTCCCTGCTAGTCAGGAATCCTTGGAAAACACTTTTTCTGCAGCTTTTATTCTGGCCATGCACAAGGCCTATTGTTTAAAATGGCAGCAGGCTCAGGTTAAGGACGCTGCTCCTCTCCTCACCCAAACTCTGGGTGCAGCCTCTTCCCTTCTGGACCCGGGGGAGGGCCCCTCCAGCGCGGTCCAGGGTGCCCAGGGAGCTACCGATAGCGTCGGGCTACCAGCCCCTGAGATTCCCAGTGCTGAGGAGGGCGATTTTCTCTTAGACCCTGTCCTAGAGCAGTGGGCTGATCTTGAAGAGGGTGAGTTGGGGTCCGCTGAGGATCCTAGTCTTTTCAGAGTGTTTCATAAAGAGGAGTTGGGAGCACTGATTTCTCAAACCCTGGCCACCTTGAATATTGTCTTGCCTCCAGCTCAGGATCAGCCGTTGGAGGATCCCCTGCTCCAAGGTTTTAAAACGGAGCAGAAGTGCTTTCCAGTACACCGTGTCATGAAACAGATGGTGGAATCTGAGTGGGAATGCCCAGAAGCAACGCTGCGGGGGGCGCGGGCTATTGCCCGCTTGTACCCGTTGCCGCAGGAGGAGCTCGACTTGCTTCGGCTGCCTAAAGTGGATGCCTTGGTGTCAGCAGTCACCAAGAAAACCACCATTCCCGTTGAGGGCGGTGCGGCCCTAAAGGACTTGCAGGATAGGAAGTTGGAGGCTCTGCTCAAGCAGACCTTTGAAACCTGCGCACTGTCGCTACGGGCGGCTTTTTGTGGGGCATACGTGTCCCGGGCGTCCATTCGATGGATTCAAGGGGCCCAGGGCAGGGATGGCGTGGAGGACAGCACGAAGCTCGAATCCGCGGCGGCCTATCTCGCAGATACCTTTTATGACCTGGTTCGCGTGTCAGCGAAGTCTATGGCTTCGGTGATTGCGGCTCGGCGTTTCCTTTGGTTGCGCAATTGGTCGGCGGACGTTTCCTCGAAGGCCTGTCTCACTAAGCTGCCCTACAAGGGCTCCCTGTTGTTTGGGGAGGCCCTGGATAAGATTGTGAAGGATTTGGGTGACTCCAAAGGGGGTCGCCTCCCAGAGGACAAGCCTAAGGGTCAACGGCCTGCAGGAGGCTCCAGATTGGCGGGGCGGGAGCCTCGCAGGTTCCGCGGTGCTCGCTTTGCCCCCTACCCGAGAGGACGCTCTATGGCTCGGGGTCAGTCCTTTCGAGGGGCTCGGGGGTTTGGCAGAGGCTATTTCCAATCCCAGTAGTCCTCTAGTAAAAAGCCCCAATGACGTGAGGTTAGCCCAGATGGAACTCCCAGTAGGGGGTCGTCTGCAGCGCTTCTTTTCTGTCTGGGCCTCCATAACCACCGATCTCTGGGTTCTGGAAGTCGTATGCGATGGTTATGCCCTAGACTTCGCGCGCCCCTTACGGGAGGCTTTCGTGGCGTCTCCCTGCGGTTCTGCGGAAAAGACGGCAGCGGTGTTCGAGACCCTTCAACGCTTATTGCGCCTTCAGGCGGTCGTGCCGGTTCCGTTCGACCAGTTAGGGTCTGGTCGATACTCCATTTATTTTGTGGTTCCCAAGAAGGAGGGGTCTCTTCGTCCTATCCTGGATCTCAAACACGTGAACCGCTGCTTGCGGGTTCCGCACTTTCGCATGGAAACCCTCCGATCCGTGATCTGCTCCGTACAGCCCTCGGAGGTTCTTACCTCCATCGACCTGACCGAGGCCTACCTCCATATTCCAGTGAGGCAGGAGCACCAGCGGTTCCTGCGGTTTGCGGTTCCCATGGGTCACTTTCAGTTCCAGGCGTTGCTGTTTGGTCTGGCCACGGCACCGCGGACCTTCACGAAGGTGATGGTGGTTGTGGCGGCAGCTTTGCGGCGAGAGGGGGTGCAAGTGCACCCTTATCTCGACGACTGGTTGATTCGGGCACCGTCAGTTGCGGAGTCCGCCGTAGCCACTGCTCGAGTGGTGGCTCTGCTCGAGCAGTTGGGCTGGGTTATAAATCAGTCGAAAAGCCATCTACGACCGACTCAGCGGCTCCTGTACCTGGGGGCTCTGTTCGACACGAGCGTCGGAGCCGTGTTCTTGCCCGAGCCTCGGGTGAAGAAGCTCTTGGGCCAGGTGCGGGCGTTTCGGCGTCTGAAGGCGCCGACGGCTTGGCGTTACTTGCAACTGCTCGGGTCCATGGCGGCAGCGCTGGACTTAGTGCCCTGGGCTCGGGCGCATATGAGACCTTTGCAGCATGCTTTGCTCTCGAGGTGGTCTCCGCAGGATCACCCCCTGTCCCGCAGATTGCCGCTCGCTCCGCCCGTGAGCGACAGTCTGCTCTGGTGGTTGGAGCCCGCTCATCTCAGGGCAGGCATGCCCTTGCGGTCCCCGGAGTGGCTACTTCTCACAACGGATGCCAGTCTCGCAGGCTGGGGAGCTCACTGCCAGTCCCACTTAGCTCAAGGGCTCTGGTCGTCGGAGGAGTCGACCTCGTCCATCAATTTGTTGGAACTTCGAGCGGTGCGGTTAGCGCTGCAGGAGTTTCGCATGCTCGTCGAGGGAAAGGCAGTGCGAGTCTTCTCTGACAATTCCGTGGCAGTGTCTTACATCAACAAACAGGGCGGTACCGGCAGCATTCTTCTGTTGGAAGAGAGTCTCCGTTTGTTGAGCTGGGCGGAAACGCACCTGGTCGCCCTTTCCGCGGCCCATGTGGCGGGCCGCGACAATGTTCAGGCGGATTACCTCAGCAGGCATGCCGTGGATCCCGGGAAGTGGGAGTTGAATGCGGCTGTGTTCCACGACCTCGTTCTCCGATGGGGCCAGCCGGCCATGGACTTGATGGCCACCTGCGACAATGCGAAGGCCGGCCGGTTCTTCAGCAGGCGACGGGAGCATATGTCCGAGGGTCTCGATGCCCTGGCGCAGCCGTGGCCTTCGGTCCGGCTCCTCTATGTCTTCCCTCCGTGGCCCTTGATCGGGCGCGTCCTCCGGCGGATAGAGCGCCACAGGGGACGGGTAATTCTGGTTGCCCCGGATTGGCCGCGTCAGCCGTGGTACGCCGATCTGGTCCGTCTGCTAGTGGACCGTCCCTGCCGGCTTCCGGCACGGGAGAATCTTCTAGCTCAGGGTCCGCTTCTCATGCCGGACGTGGACCGCTTCTCGCTTACGGCTTGGCTCTTGAGCGGGAAAGGTTGAGGCGTCGAGGCTATTCGCCTTCGGTTATTGACACTCTCCTTCGAGCCAGGCGTACGTCTACTTCGCTGGCGTATGTTCGCGTGTGGCGGGTCTTTGAGCATTGGTGTGGAGACCGCGATCTTCGGCCAGGTTGCTCTCTCATCCCTGACATCCTGTCTTTTCTGCAAAGCGGGTTTGAGAAGGGATTGGCTCTTGCTACTCTCAAGGTTCAGTTCGCGGCGCTGGCGTGTTTCCGCGGTAAGATTAAGGGGTGTCTTCTTTCTCGTCATCCCGATGTCGTGCGTTTCCTTCGCGCAGTCCAGAACTTGCACCCTCCGATTCGCTCTCTCGTACCCGCTTGGGATCTTAATCTGGTGTTAGAAGCTCTTGCGCGACCTCCCTTCGAGCCAGCTCGGGAGGTGTCCCTTAAAGAATTGTCCTGGAGGACAGCATTCTTGGTGGTGCTCTGTTCGGCTAGGCGGGTATCCGACCTTCAGGCTCTTTCGTATAGGGAGCCTTTCTTGCAGGGTTTAAAAAAAGGTTTGGACAAGTTCCTGGAGGAAAGGTTCATAAACCATTATTAATGGGGACCCGGGAAATCCACTGCTTGTCCCAACACAAGCATTGTGGAACCTGTGCCTTCTGGGAAAACTGCTAGGTACTTGCAGTTTGGCCATTGTTGGAAACAGGATACTGGGCTTGATGGACCTTGGTCTTACCCAGTATGGCATATCTTATGTTCTTTCTGCCTTTACCTTAAAATGGTATACCAAAAACACAAAAAACAAGCACTCCACAAATTCAAAATCCCAAAACAAAAGAAGAGTGACAAAATTCAAAATTGAGCCAGCGCAAAAAGTAATTTTTGTCGGAAGATCGGCCGTGGGGTTTAAAAACCTCTCGAAGTCGTTACTTCAATTTTAATCATTTTTATGAAAGTCCAATAGTATAGACCCCCTCAAGAGCCAAACAAGGTGGAGAAATTAACCACTATTTAGGTGCCACCTTGAATAAGTAAGAACTGTTCATATCATTAAAACATGGTGATTTTAACCAAAGAAAAAATGACTTATCTGAACCAACGATGATCAGTGATCTTCAAACTTTAGATCCTTTATCGCCTTAATGATCAGTGGTCCTCAATCATATTGGTCAATGAATCGCTGACACAGTACTGCGTTTCGGGCAATACAAAATTACATGCCCTGTCTCAACGCGTAGTTGAACTGCCAAAAACCGCCATACAGCATCCCCACCTCTTTGAGACGCCGGCGCATGCTCATTGTAAATCCAAGACAAACAGGGAAGAAACAGCCATTTAACTGCCAGCTGGACCAATGGGCTTCCAACAAAGTAACATTAACCAATAGCACTACACAAAAACTAGAAACAATGAAAAACATCATTGTGAAAAATGTCATTATGAAAAATGGAAGCAAAATGGAAAAGAAACCCTTCACATTTTCATTGTCAAAACACACTGATCCAATCCAGCTCACGATTAAGTCCCAATGGTTGAACGGTAGACCAAGTGAAAATCCAACGCTGCTCCAAAATTTGGAGTGATTGTTCACGGTCACCGCCTCTTGGATTCTCAGGAACAAAATCAAGCACTCTCCAAGTGAGATCCTCAAATGAATGATGGTAATCTAAACAGTGCTGAACAATCGGAGCCGATACAGTGTTAGATCTAAGCCGAGAGGCATGCTCCCCTAGACGGACCCGTACCGAACGGACCGTCCGCCCAATATATAAAAGATTACAGGGGCAAACCAAAACATAAACCACATAAGAGGTAGAACAAGTGGTATGCCAACGGGCCGTATGTACTAAATCCGAATTTGGCACAGCCCACTCTCTCCCCGTTATGGATTGCAAACAATAAGTACAAGAGGTACATGAAAAATGACCCACTTCAACAGGAGACTCCAATGTGAATCTATCAAGCGGAGAGACAGTAACCCCCACAATATCACGGAGATTAGACCTTGAACTTGTTGGAGTTTCACAAGAAAACGAGATGTATCCTTAGTTGGTACCATCATTTTTGAAGGATACATCTCATTTTCTTGTGAAACTCCAAGAAGTTCAAGGTATTGTGGATTCCTGGTGGTTAGTATCTTTGGATGTTGCTTCAATGTATTCAAACATTCATCAGAATCAAGCGTTATCTGTCATCTCAAAATTGTCAGTTCCTTTACCTGATCGTATTCCAAGCTCTTTCTTTCAGGAATTGTTGCAAATGGTGCTTACACATAATTATTTTCAATTTGAGAAGCAATATTACCACCAGATTCAGGGAATTGCTATGGGGGCAACTGTGGCTCCATCGGTGGCCACATTGTATATGGCTGAATTTGAAGAGACCCACGTTTATTCTTTGCCCTGGTTTCTTAATGTGGTGCTTTGGGTGAGATTTTTGGACGATATTTTTTTCTTGTGGACAGGTACTGAATCGGCCTTAAAATCCTTTTTGGATTTGTTAAATTCATTAAGGACAAATTTGTCTTTTACGATGCAGTATCATTCGACCCAATTGGAATTTTTGGATGTTCTTGTTTACAAAAAGCATCATGCCCTTCACACAACATTGTTTCGAAAAGCGGTACAAAGAAATACACTTCTCACTTTTACTAGTTTTCACCCATTGTCTTTGAAGAAAGGTCTCCCTTTTGGCCAATTTCTCCGGTTACGCCGGATTTGCTCTGAGTTGGATTAATTTTTAAAGCATGCCTGTGATCTATCGCTTCGGCTGGCTCAACGTGGCTACTCTAAGAAGGTTATCAAGCAAGCCTTTTTGAGGGCACGTTATACTCATCGCGAATGGCTTTTTTCACCTTCTGCTTCTCAGTCTACAAATGTCTGCGATTTGGATTCTAACTCTTCAGATCAGATGCATAAGTTTGTGGGAGTTCTTCCTTATATGTCTCACACTCATCGGGTTAAGAAAATTCTCCTTCGACATTTGCATGTATTGCAATTACATCCGTGTTTTCAGGGCCATTTACAAATTGCCCATACTAGGGGGTCTAATCTCCGTGATATTGTGGGGGTTAATGTCTCTCCGCTTGATAGATTCACATTGGAGTCTCCTGTTGAAGTGGGTCATTTTTCATGTACCTCTTGTACTTATTGTTTGCAATCCATAACGGGTAGAGAGTGGGCTGTGCCAAATTCGGATTTAGTACATACGGCCCGTTGGCATACCACTTGTTCTACCTCTTTTTTTTTTAATCTTTATTTAAACTTTTAAGAAACATACAAAACAAATAAAACCATGATCATAACAAAGAGTTACTAGCCATTAAGAAAACCAACCAAAATATCAACACAGTCCCCCTTGCCCCCCAACCCCCAACCCCCCCCCCCCCCCCCGGTTCTCTGAGGAGCTGCTAATCACCATTTCATTTCAAAACTCAACATACAGAGTAAGTAGAGAAGTCAGTATTGTCCCATAGGATTAATACTCCAGCTGTCTCTCCATCAGTAAATAGAGGACCGGGCACAATATTGGTCTAAGAGCGACCATCTATGCAAATTTAAATCAGGTTTACCCGGATGGTGGAGTTTATTATAAACTTTCTCCAATTTAGCATAATAACAGACTGAATTCCACCAGCAATCTAAATGCAATGACCGAAAGTGTTTCCAATGAGAGAGTATAAGCTTAAGTGCGATAGCAATCATGAAATTCAACAAAAATGTTTTTTCCCTAGGCAGGTCTAAAGAGGGCTCAGTGGACCTCAACAATATCGTGGCCAGTGAAAGAGCAGATGAAATATCCAGAATTCTCTGGATCCGGAGCCATATGCTCTGCCAGAAGCCCTGCAATAAAGGACAGTCAAAGAACATATGCCTGTAGGTGCCCGCTTCCATTTGACAAGACCAACATTTGCCGGTCGATAGTTTATCCCACTTAGAGGCCTTAATGGGGGCAATATAAACCCTGTGCAGAAAGAAATACATAGATTGGGTAAGTGTGGCTGATCTCGAAGTCCGTGTAATGGGACCCCACAGCACTTTCCAGACATTAGGCTGCAACTCAACTGCAAGATCAGACTCCCAAATTTTGACCAATCCCGTAAGAGTCTGCGGGGCGTAATCTCTAATAGATTTATAAATAAAAGACATAGCTCCCTTTTGGCCGATGGACCCCTGGATTATATTATAGGGAACTCCAACAGGGGAAATAAAGACCCCCCTCACCCCCCTGACAGCTAAGCAATGTCTAAGTTGCAACCATTGGAAGTGGCAGGAGGATGGGAGGGAAAATTCCTTCTGCAAAGAGGGAAAATCTTTCCAGTCATCATCCCCTATTAACTGTCCCAGCGACCATATGCCACATTTCATCCACCTGCGCCAGGCGAACTCACGGCCCCGGATCTTAAACAATGGATTCCACCATAGCGGATCTTGCCTCTAAAAGGAATCCTTGTCGCCCACTAGCCTTACTAGCTGCCGGAAGGCTGCTTGGGTAGCCAAGATGACCCCCCCCCCCCCCATTTCAGAGGTTCCTGGGAGTTGCATACCTAACAGATAACAGATACACATAACACCGATACTAGCATCCCTTCACTGGTTACCAATACAAAGCAGGATAGTATACAAAACAATATTAACTACATTCAAAGCTTTAAATGACATGGCCCCGAAGACATTATGTAATCTAATAGGCAAAGAACCACCTAAGCCCACTCTTAGAAAAGGACAATCAAACAAACTAAAGATTCCAAAAGAATTCATAAAAACCCACAAATTAACAAATAACAGAGCCTTTTCCCATATAGCTCCAACCATCTGGAACTCGTTACCAGAGGACTTACGATCACTATCAGAGATAATGGAATTCAGAAAAAAATTGAAAACGTATCTATTCAATAAACACTATAATACCATGGAAAATCCTCCAATCAACTTAGATAAAGGCTAAATACGAACCTACCCAAATCAAGCTTATACACCCTCCTATAAAGGATAACATACAAAACTTAAATAAATAACACTCCATTCCTATGCCATGATATTCCTATTTAGTTGAATTCCTATGCCTTGATACTCCTACTTGTATATAGTTACAACTGGTATGCTCTGCCTAATGCGGTACAGACAGTACTTCTGTTTAAAATTGTCACACACACTGTTATAGTTGAAATATCCTGATTAGTTGTTGAATCCCTGAATTATGCAAGTTACGATGTTCTATGTAATAAGTTATAATGTTCAATGTTCTATGTAAAACAAACTCTGCTTTGTTAACTGTTGTTAATTGTACACCGCAACTGATCGCTGGAAGATGCGGTATATAAATAAGTGTTAAATAAATAAAATAAATAAACAGATATCGTAAGGGGAGTGGGGCCGCTAATCTCTCTTCCACTGCCAACCACGTCGGTCTTGGCACTAAGCCCTCGCCACCCGCCCACAAAGCCCCTTGCTTTAAGAGGAGTGCCAGGTGATATCTTTGAAAATCAGGAAATTGCACACCACCCTTATCCTTGGAGGCCTGGAGCTTTTTGGCGGCTATTCTCGGAGGCTTCCCATTCCAAAGGAAGTCCAGTAATGCTCTCTCGAGATCAGCATAAGCTCCCCTTGGGAGCTCAAAGGGCAACATGCCCAATATATAATTAATCTTGGGAGTTAAGGTCATTTTTATGGTCTCAAGTCTGCCCCACCAAGAGAGGAGAAGAGGAGACCAAGTAAGGGTCTTCTTTCGGATCAACAATAGGAGCCCAGCTAAATTAGAGTTAATTGTATCCTCCCGGGAAGCACAATATTGAGTACCCAAGTATGTGAATTTATCTGACTCCCATCTGAAGGGAAAATCTGCCAAAAGGCCCGAATGAGAGAGATTGTTCATTGGGAATGCTACAGATTTGGCCCAGTTGATTTTATATCCAGAGATGGAGGAATAGCAGTCAAACAAGGTTAATATTGATGGTAATTCCTCCGGCTGAGTGAATAGGAGAAGATCATCAGCATAGGCTGATAGCTTCACCTGCAGGTCCCCGACCTTAAAGCCTGAGATCTCCTTCTTCTGTCTAATAGCAATAGCTAATGGTTCCAAAGCTAGATTGAACAGGAGGGGAGAGAGGGGGCAGCCTTGTTGCGTTCCTCTGTGAAGTGAAAAGGAGTGAGAAAGGATTCCATTGGCAAATATGCAAGCGCTAGTATTGGCATATAAAACTTTCACCATGTTAATAAACTCTTCCCCAAGACCAAACCATTGCAATACCATAAAAAGAAAGGGCCACTCTAATCTATCAAAGGCCTTCTCTGCATCAAGTGAAAGACCAATATAAGGTAAAGGGCTATACGCAGCTCTCTCCAATAAATTGCATAGCAACCGTGCATTATCTGAGGTGGATCTCCCGAGGACAAAGCCACATTGATCTGGGTGGACAAGGTCTTCAATGACTTTAGTAAGTCTTTGCGCTAAGATGCTTGCATAGATCTTATAGTCGGAATTTAAGAGGGAGATTGGCCTGTAATTTGTCACGAATTCAGGACTTTTGCCTGGCTTCTCCAAAACCACAATTGTGGCTTCTGAAAAATGCCCAGTATCCTTCTGTCCCTTTATCAACTCTGCATAATACACTAAGAGATGGGGAAGCAGGTCCTCACAGAATACCTTGTAAAACTCAGCTGGGATACCATCAGGACCAGTGGCCTTGCCCCCAGACATTGCACCAATGGCTGCCCGTATTTCTTTACTGGAGAATGGGTTGCCCAGGTTCTTAACTTGCTGCTCCGTCACAGTAGGGTGCTGTAGATCTCTCACAAACGCCACAAAAGTGCCCGGATCCGGGTTGACATCCGAGGAATATAGCTGGGCATAATATTTTGAAAACTCATCTAAGATTCGTTCACTATTAGTTTGTGGCACTAAGTTAGCATCCATGAGAGAGACTATTCTCTTCTTTTCCTGTTTCCCCCTCAAAGCAGCGGCCAGGGATTTACTGGCCTTGTTCCGCTCTACGTGGAATCTGGCAGATTGCTTTAGAAGTATTTGATCCACCTCTGAAGAGACTATTTCATTATACTGGTATCTTAATCGTTGAAGCCTGATTAATATACTAGGATCCGGCCGCCTAGCCCATAATCTTTCAACAGCTTTAATCTGAGTTTCCAGGGCTAATAAATGAGCTTTATTCTTTTTGCTCTCTTGAATCGAATAGCTGGTGATTACAGCCCGGAGAGTGACCTTAAAGGCCTCCCACCAAGCCCAATTTGCTGTTTCCCCTACCTTGTTGGAATCAAAATAGGAGCGTATAGTCTCCCGTATTTCCTCTTGGAAGGAGGGTGCAGCCAGCCAAGCCCTGTTAAACGACCAGAGCTGAGTAGGCCGCTCAATCCCGGGAAGGTCTATTTTCAGAGTAACTGCAGCATGATCAGAGATACATATGCCCTCAATACCCGCCTCACAGCTCATGGCCACCAAGGATTTGGACACTAGAAAATAATCAATACGGGAGGAGGATTTGTGCAAAGGAGAGAAAAAAGTAAAGTCCTTTTCCGTCGGATGTAAAATTCTCCAGACATCGACCAGGCCATTAGCCTCACACAGGGCCTTGATTGCTAAGGTGGCCCTAGTAGGCTTCTCAACTCTCCCAGGATTGCGATCCACGAGAGCATCGCCCACTGTGTTAAAATCCCCGCCCATGATGATAGGGGCCGGTTGTTCCATCTGTACCTTACCCGACAGAGAACGAAAAAAGAGAGGGTCATCACAATTGGGCCCATATACATTTGAAATTAGCAGTGAGCTTCCACCCACCTGAATTAGAGAGTTGACCCACCTTCCCAAATCATCGTTACTTGAGCTTTCAACTACTACGGCCAATGTCCTCCTGACTAAAGTTGCAACCCCGTTTTTCTTTTGGAATGCAGGGGAAAAGCCAATTACTTTAAATTGTTTATTCTCTAACTTGCACGTCTCCTCAGGAGTAAGGTGCGTTTCCTGCAAGAGGATTAAATCGGCCTGTTGCCTTCCACAATAAGATAGAATTTTCTTTCTTTTAGCCGGGGACTTAATGCCCTTAACGCTTAAGGACAGTACCTTTAAACCGGTGGCCATTGAGACCCGTAAAAAGGGATAACAGAGGCACCTGATTCCTGCCTATACCTACTGCCCGTATACATATAGCATGCTTCAATAGCATCCCCCAGAGAACCGACATTCATACCCCATCCCCATAGCCAAGAATATGGGTGAGACAGCTTGACCAATTAAACATGGCGCAGCCGGGACCTAACAAACCAATACAACTAAACTGACTGAATATACAATATAATTAACACTAGCATCTTGTCTAGAAAATAAAAACTTCATAAACATTATTAGAGACATCCCTCTGAAAAGACTGAGAGGGCTTAACAATGACCGGGTGTAATTGGGGAGCTACACCCGACTACCTATTATACACAGCCATTGCTAGAAATGACACCAACAAATAAAAAGAAAAGTGATCCGCGAGGAGAAGACAATCACACATCTATTTATATCCCACGCAGCACTCCCGAAATGGGAAAAAAGTAACACAGTCACATGAACAGTTAGTTCTGATGCATCAGTAGGGACTCCTGATCTTCAATAAATCTCTCGAGGGCCGCTGGGTCATCAAAAGTCTTAGTCAAATTATTCAGAGTGACTTTGAATCTTGCAGGGTTGAAGAGCCCATATCTGGCCTGGAGATGCTGTAGCCGAGGTCTTAATGCAAGAAATAGTTTCCTCTTCTCCACCGTAGGTTTACTGTAATCAGGGAAGAAAGATATTTTCCGCCCTTCGGGAAGAAGGAGCTGTTTCCCCTTAGCAGCAGCTAAGATTTGAACTGCATGCTGATGTCGCAGTACACAAAAGATCATCGGGCGCGGCCTAGTGCTTTGGGGATTAGCAGAGAATGGAATCCGATGTGCCCTTTCAATCTCTAAGGATCGAGAAAAGTCCACCTTCAGAAATTGCGGCAACCAGTCCTCCAGGTACTGGATCGGGTCTCTCCCTTCCAGACCTTCCGGGAGTCCTACTATTCTGATATTATTGCGCCGGGCTCTATTATTCATGTCCTCCATGGATCTCTCGAGATACTCCACTTTACGGGCTGTCCTTCCACATTGCGCGACTCCCTCCTTACACCTTGCCACCGTTGCTTCCGCTTTTTCCAACCGGAGGGTCAGAGCCTGCATTTGCGCCCGTAAGTCTTTCATGTCCGTTTGCATTTCCGCGAGTGTGTCCCCGTTAGAGTCCACACGCTTTCGGATAGCCCGTACCTCCTGCAGCAGCTCCTGTAGGCCTCCCGGAGTGTCTTGCGTTGGTGTCTGTTTTTGTGGGGAAGGCAGGTCGGGCTTAGATCGTTTTGAGCCGGACACAGGGGGATTCCCGAACTCCAACCGAGTTTGCTTGCTCCCAGCCATAATTAGTAGCTCCAGCTCAGCCACACACTTATGGGAGAGGGACTGCAGTAGAGATGCACAGGATTAAGTTGTCAGGGTCCGCTGGAGAAAATTCTTATGTGGCCATGTTGGAGTCTTGCTGGCTGCGCCTCCCATTTGTTCTACCTCTTATGTGGTTTATGTTTTGGTTTGCCCCTTTAATCTTTTATATATTGGGCGGACGGTCCGTTTGGTACGGGTCCGTCTAGGGGAGCATGCCTCTCGGCTTAGATCTAACACTGTATCGGCTCCGATTGTTCAGCACTGTTTAGATTACCATCATTCATTTGAGGATCTCACTTGGAGAGTGCTTGATTTTGTTCCTGAGAATCCAAGAGGCGGTGACCGTGAACAATCCCTCCAAATTTTGGAGCAGCATTGGATTTTCACTTGGTCTACCGTTCAACCATTGGGACTTAATCGTGAGCTGGATTGGATCAGTGTGTTTTGACAATGAAAATGTGAAGGGTTTCTTTTCCATTTTGCTTCCATTTTTCATAATGACATTTTTCACAATGATATTTTTCATTGTTTCTAGTTTTTGTGTAGTGCTATTGGTTAATGTTACTTTGTTGGAAGCCCATTGGTCCAGCTGGCAGTTAAATGGCTGTTTCTTCCCTGTTTGTCTTGGATTTACAATGAGCATGCGCCGGCGTCTCAAAGAGGTGGGGATGCTGTATGGCGGTTTTTGGCAGTTCAACTACGCGTTGAGACAGGGCATGTAATTTTGTATTGCCCGAAACGCAGTACTGTGTCAGCGATTCATTGACCAATATGATTGAGGACCACTGATCATTAAGGCGATAAAGGATCTAAAGTTTGAAGATCACTGATCATCGTTGGTTCAGATAAGTCATTTTTTCTTTGGTTAAAATCACCATGTTTTAATGATATGAACAGTTCTTACTTATTCAAGGTGGCACCTAAATAGTGGTTAATTTTTCCACCTTGTTTGGCTCTTGAGGGGGTCTATACTATTGGACTTTCATAAAAATGATTAAAATGGAAGTAACGGCTTCGAGAGGTTTTTAAACCCCACGGCCGATCTTCCGACAAAAATTACTTTTTGCGCTGGCTCAATTTTGAATTTTGTCACTCTTCTTTTGTTTTGGGATTTTACCTTAAAATGAGCCGTTATCAGTATTATAACTTTACTCTTAAAGAATGCCCTAAATTGTTCACTACTCAGCTGAGTACCTAACTGATTTGAATCTAATGACTTACCTAATAATTTCTGAACTGAAAAAAAGGAGAAAAATGCTTCTCATCACTAGGACCACTTCAATTCCTTATGGGTCCCTGGGCAAACATTTGCAAATGGGCCTCCCCCCCCCCCATTCATGTGCCCCCTCCCGCTGCCACTGTTGACCCTCTTTGGGAAATGCAGCGGTGGCAATACATTCACAAAGATACCACGGCACCGGAGTTACCTTCTCTTATGGTGCCGATTCTACTTCCTGTTAAGGTGTAATTGGAGGGGGGCGGAAGCATGAACGGCACTGTGGCATCAGAAGAGAAGGTAACTTTGGTGCCATGGTGTCTATTTAAATGTATTGCTGCCACTGCACATCCCAAAGAGGAGCAGCAGTGGTGCAATGAGTGCAAGGACAGGAGCAGGGCAGCAGTAAGAATGAGGTTCATCTAAGGCACCTCATACTCTTGCACCAGCCCTGGTTTTACCTATGGGCAGCAGGGCAGCTGGGCCCCCGTTGTGGAGAGGTCCAGGGCAGCTGCCTCTTTTGCAAATAGGTAAAAGCAACCCTGCTCAGCACCTCCCACATTCTCTCCAGCTCTTTTTATTAAAAGCAAAACTTATAGTGGCTCTTAATTAGGATTGGTCTTTTCACGCCACAGTGTAGTGAATAAACAAATATTAAATGCCAGTAGCTATCGACACTACCACATTTACGGGTCCATTTGCTAAAATGCAGTAAAATAGCATGGCTACTACAGGAAGCTGAAGGATTTTCTAAACTGCTCTACCTGAATGCTGCAATCATGCATTACACAACACAAGAGAAAAGGTGGAAAAACCCCCATGATTTTAGATTCTATAATTGTAGAATGGTAACTAAGTTATTAAGCAATTGACAACCCAAATTTTGATGCATATTTTGTGGACTGTTATTTCCCATACATAACTGTTAACCAACAGGTTCCTAAGAGGGCAAACAAATGCAGACTTGGAAAGGGAAGGCAAACTATTTCTGAGATCTTCAAACATTAAAATATTCATATTTTCAGGAAATAGTAAACATTATTGGTTTCATATCAGCTGTTTTTTGAACAAAATCCTTTGTACGCTGATCTGATGAAGACTCAGCATGACTAAAGTAAGAAACGTCATAAGGCACACAAACCTGACGGCTGAGCATGACGGATGTGATAATAAAAAGCTGCTTGTGGTGGTTGATTGAACAAGATAATGGCCTTACTCCCCTAAGAGATTTTAAAGCAAAATAAAAGACTTAAGGGCCTGACTGTAAGCTTTTTCCCGTAGAAACAGTATGGGAGAATAGCCTTAGTGAATCAGTCCCTTGGAGGGCAATTTTCCGAGGTGAATGGGCACCGTTTCACAACATGCAAAGGGGCAAAGTTAGGCTGGAGAGGGAAAATATGCAAGGTGTTCTCATGTTGAAATAATCACACATATACTGTGTATGCTTTGTAGCGCTGTACAAATGATAAGTACTGTAGTAATAGTAGTAGTACTTGCTACAGTGCAGATGCAAACAGTCCAAGTACTTCTGTACTCATGACCTGCAAGCTGCAAGGGAGACTAAAAACTACCCATCAGTGGTTTGAACATACAGAAAAACACTGGTTTATGAGTCTGCTATATTATTTTTCAAAATTGAAATTTCCAATTTGATTAACTGTCACACTGCCTAATTGCACATAAGATCATCCATTTCATGTTGACTCCATGGATATTTCTAAGCATATGTCTATGCTAGGGATGGTCATTCATTTCCTTTTTATTTTTAATTTTTTTTTGGAAAATTTTAAGAGCATAATGTATGTATACTATCTTTTGGTATACTTCCAAGTACTTGTGACCTAGATTAGCCAATGTGGGAAACAAGATATTGGGTTTGTTGGACCTTTGGTCTGACCCAGTATGACAAATCGTATATTTTTAGGTTAAAATGTATTTGAGGCTGTCAACTCCCAGTTTACCCTCTCACCCTCAGGACTTTACAGAGGCCTTGTAACGTTTTCAATATTTATCACCCTGCTATCTTGAAAGTTAAACCAGGAACTAAAAGGCACTATCAATCCCTCCTCTACATTCAGAAGTCCCTCAAATTTCTCCATGCAGGCCTATTTCTGGCTTGGCATGTAGAACTACAAGAAAGATTGTCAGAGCAGTATTGGATTGTGAGCCATGAGGATTTAAGTCTATGTCCTCCTCCTAGCTCAGTATGCAAATTAGCTTTGGGTGGGGAGGATTTCTGGGTGCTAAATAGGATATCAGGAGAGACTGCCAGCCTTGTGGTTAACTTTTATTTCAAGATAACTAAAGGGAAGAATGCGGGGGGGGGGGGGGGGTTGTGTGTGTGTGTGGGGGGGGGGGTGCGGTGGTGATGGCTCACATATCTCTTTGAATTGGGGTGGATGAGAGGTAGATCAAGAGTACTGTCATCTCTGAGTGCTTATATTATTCCAATCAGTAAAAAAGACGAGATTGGAGAGCACTGGTCAGCATTGTGTTCTCTATGGCAGTGCCTACATTTGACCTAGCACTTGAATTCTACAAGCTTCTAAAGACCCTTTTGTTTGAATTCCTCATCTCAGATTGATCTCAGGTAGTTATTTTGTTGTTGCAATTGTTTGCTTATATATCTCAAATTTTATTTATTGTATGGTAAATGATTATTGCATACTTTTGTATTTCGATGCTGCCGATTCTACTTCCTGTTAAAGTGGAATTGGAGGGGGGCCGAAGCATGAACATCACTGTGGCATCAGAAGAGAAGGTAACTCTGGTGCCATGGTGTCTTTTTAAATGTATTGCTGCCACTGCACATCCCAGAGAGGAGCAGCAGTGGTGCAATGGGTGCAAAGACAGGAGCAGGGCCTAGGAATGAAGTTCACCTAGGGCACCTCATACCCTTGTTCACCTAGGGCATCTCATACCCTTGTTTTATTTTGCTATATAATCCACCTTGAAATTCGTATTTCCCAGTAAGATCAGAATATAATGTCTTTTTTTTTTAATTAAATGAAAATTAACCTAACTTCCGATAAAGTTACTTTTCCATGTTTTAGGTCTAAGAGGCATGCTTACTAAAATGTGTGCCAGTCGCATATGATTAGACTGTGAAACTAGTGTGGAGGCCTACACTAACTTTAGGGTAGGGTATGCATCCACTCCTCTGCTGTTGGCATATTGCAAATGCACAGAATTCTGAAACTGGCATTAAGTGTATCCTTGCTAATGGCAACTTTTGCAGTTAGCATGTACCCAAAATGCCTGCACTAAGAGCGATGCATGGTCAATGCCCACATTCCGCCCCTAACCCGCAAAGGACTTGCATGGGGAAGTTTCACTTTCAGAGAGGTCAGGACATAAGAACATAAGAACATAAGATATGCCATACTGGGTCAGACCAAGGTCCATCAAGCCCAGTATCATGTTTCCAACAGTGGCCAATCTAGGTCATAGGTACCAAGCAGTTTCTCCAAAAGACACAGGTTCCTCAATGCTTGTATTGGTTCAAGCATTGATATCCTGGGTCCCTTCTTAATAATGGTTTATGGACCTTTCCTCCAGGAACTTGTCCAAACCTTTTTTAAACCCAGCTACACTAACAGCCTTTACTACATCCTCCGGTAACAAATTCCAGAGTTTGATTACACGTTGAGTGAAAAAATATTTTCTTTTATTAGTCTTAAATAGTTTACCCTGTAGCTTCATTGCATGTCCCCTAGTCTTTCTATATTCTGATAAGGTAAACAATCGATCTACGTTTACCCGTTCCACTCCGTTCATTAATTTATAGACTTCTATCATATCTCCCCTCAGCCGTCTCTTTTCCAGGTTAAAGAGCCCCAACCTTTTTAGCCTTTCTTCATAGGAGTATCCTTCCATCCCCTTTACCATTTTGGTGGCTCTTCTCTGAACCTTTTCTAAAATCGCTATATCCTTTTTAAGATACGGCGACCAGAATTGCACACAATATTCAAGGTGCGGTCTCACCATGGAACGATATAGAGGCATTATAATATCTTTTGTTTTATTTTCCATTCCTTTCCTTATCATACCTAGCATTCTATTTGCTCTCTTGGCCGCCGCTGCACACTGGGCCGAGGGTTTTAACATGGTATCCACAATGACGCCTAAATCTTTTTCCTGGGTGGTGGTTCCTAATGTGGAACCTTGCATCGTGTAACCATAGTTTGGGTTGTTCTTCCCTAGGTGCATAACCTTGCACTTGTCCACATTAAATTTCATCTGCCATTTTGATGCCCAGTCTTCCAATTTATCAAGATCCTCTTGCAATTTTCCACAATCCTCCTGGGTTTTAACAACTTTAAATAGTTTTGTGTCATCTGCAAATTTGATAACCTCACTCGTTATTCCACTTTCCAGGTCATTTATGAATATGTCAAAAAGCAGCGGACCCAGCACAGATCCCTGGGGTACACCACTATTCACCTTTCTCCATTGGGAAAATTGGCCATTTAGCCCTACCCTCTGCTTTCTATCTTTTAACCAGTTCCTGATCCACAATAGTACACTGCCTCCTATCCCATGACTCTTTAGTTTTGCCAAAAGTCTCTCATGAGGGACCTTGTCAAAGGCTTTCTGAAAGTCCAGATACACAATATCAACAGACTCACCTTTGTCCACCTGTTTATTCACTCCTTCAAAAAAACATAACAGATTAGTAAGACAAGATCTTCCTTGTCTAAAGCCATGTTGGCTGTCTCCCATTAGGTCGTGACTATCTACATGCTGAGTAATTTTATTCTTTATGATGGTTTCTACCATTTTTCCCGGTACTGATGTCAGGCTCACCGGTCTGTAGTTTCCCGGATCACCCCTGGAACCCTTTTTAAAAATTGGTGTTACATTGGCGATTCTCCAATCCTCAGGTATTAGAGATGATTTTAATGATAGTTCACAGATTACTGATAGCAGGTCTGCAATCTCAAATTTCAGTTCTTTCAACACCCTTGGATGTATACCATCTGGCCCAGGTGATTTGCTACTCTTCAGTTTATCTAATAGTTGTAAGACATCTTCTCGATGTATCGATATTTCCTTCAATTCTTCCACACCTTTAAATACCACTTCAGTCATGGGTAACATCCCTACATCTTCCTCAGTAAAGACCGAAGCAAAGAATTAATTCAGTCTCTCCGCTATCGCCTTGTCGCCTCTTAGTGCTCCTTTAACCCCTTTATCATCTAATGGACCAACTGACTCTCTCACAGGTTTTTTGCTACGAATGTACTTGAAAAGGTCTTTATTTCGCGTTTTTGCTTCCGCAGCAAGCTTCTTCTCAAATTCTCTCTTTGTCTGCCTTATCAATGCCTTGCACTTGACTTGCCAGTGCTTGTGCTGTTTCCAGGTTTCATCGTTTGGCTCTCTTTTCCATTTCCTGAAAGATGCTTTTTTGGCAACAACAGCCTCTCTGACCTCACCTTTAAACCATGCTGGCAGTTTTTTGGACTTCCTTCCACTTTTCTTAAAGCGTGGAATACAGCTGGTCTGGGCTTCCAAGATAGTATTTTTCAACAACACTCAAGCTTGATGTACGTCTTTAACCTTTGCAACTGCTCCTTTTAGTTTTTTCTTAACTGTTTTCCTCATTTTATCATAGTCTCCCTTTCGAAAGTTAAAGGGTAGTACTGTGGATTTCCTTACTATCCCTCCTCCACTAATTAAATCAAAGGTGATCATGCTATGATCACTATTGCCAAGTGGCCCCAACACCCTTATCTCTTGCACTACATCTGGTGTTCCACTAAGGACTAGGTCTAATATTGCTTCCCCTCTGGTCGGTTCATGAACCAGCTGCTCCAAGAAGCAGTCATTTATTTCATCTAGGAACTTTATCTCCCTAGCATGTCCTGTTGTGACACTGACCCAGTCGATGCCGGGGTAATTGAAATCACCCATTATTATTACTGCACTGTAACTTTTGCTAGCTTCCTTGATTTCTTAGTGGGTTCATCCATTTGTTCATTCTGGCCAGGCGGACGATAGTACACCCCCACTGCCATCGCCTTACCCTTTTTACATGAAATTTCAATCCATAGAGATTCTACAGCAAATTTTGCTTCTTGCAAAACTTTAATCCTTTCTGACTCAATGCCCTCTCTAACATAGAGCGCAACCCCTCCACCAATTTGATGAGCTCTATCATTACGATATAGTTTGTACCCAGGTATCACAGTGTCCCACTGGTTGTCCTCCTTCTACCATGTCTCTGATATTCCAATCATATCTAACCTCTCGTTTAGTGCTATATATTCTAACTCTCCCATCTTGTTTTGTAGACTTCTAGCATTTGCATACAAGCATTTTAGAGACTGTATTTTATTCATATTAATTTGGCTATTGGTAGACATGGGTAATTTGGGATCTTTAAGCTCTGTCTGCTCCATACTCGAGGGCATTTGGGCTACTTTACTCTTTTTTGGAACCTCTCTGCTTTTTGTAGTATCCTTCAAGGATACATTCTTCCGAACCATGCGCTCTTGGGCGACTGTCGACTTTCCCCTATTATCTAGTTTAAAAGCTGCTCTATCTCCTTTTTAAAGGCTAATGCCAGCAGCCTGGTTCCATCCCGGTTAAGGTGAAGCCCATCCCTCCGGAAGAGCCCCTCCTTTCCCCAGAATGTTCCCCAGTTCCTAACAAATCCAAACCCCTCATCTCTGCACCATTGTCTCATCCACGCATTGAGACTCCGGAGCTCTGCCTGCCTTTTGGGTCCTGTGCGTGGAACGGGAAGCATTTCGGAGAACGCTACCCTGGAAGTTCTGGATTTCAACTTCCTACCTAAAAGCCTAAATTTAGCTTCCAGAACCTCCCTACCACATTTTCCTATGTCATTGGTACCGACATGTACCAAGACAGCAGACTCCTCCCCAGCACTATCTAAGACCTTATCTAGGTGGCGTGTGAGGTCCGCTACCTTCGCACCAGGCAGGCATGTTACCAGGCGATCCTCACGTCCACCAGCCACCCAGCTATCTACATGCCTAATGATCGAATCACCAACTATAACTGCTTTCCTAACCCTTCCCTCATGGGCACTTGGCCCTGGAGAAACCTCCTCGGTGCGAGAGGGGTTTACATCACCTGGAGGACAGGTCCTAGTTACAGGATCACTTCCTGCCACACCAGGGTGACGCTCTCCTGTCACGTGACCTCTCTCCTCCATGGCAACAGGGATGCTGCCAGACTGGAGGTGGGACTTCAGGACTATATCCCTGTAGGTCTCGTCTATGTACCTCTCTGTCTGTCTTATGTTTTCCAAGTCTGCTACTCTAGCCTCTAGAGAACGGACTCGTTCCCTGAGAGCAGAGAGCTCCTTGCACCTAGTGCACACGTAAGACCTCTCACCAGCTGGGAGAAAATCATACATGTGACACTCAATGCAAAAGACTGGAAAGCCCACATCCCGCTGCTGGACTGCTGTCTGCATCTTAGTTTTAAGTTTGTGTTTAGATCTTTAAGTTCTTTATGTACTAAAGGGTGCTATGGATATTTATACCACTAAAACTGTACCTAAGAAGTTTAATATACCTTGTTCACCTGACGCTTAATTAATCTCAGGTCCTTAGTGTATGACTGATTTGGGTAATGAGCTTCACCTGAGAGCACCTCCTGTCTTTTAAGTTGTGCAAGTACCTATAAAGCTGTGATTATCCCAGGGGAGGGTGGGTGTGGGGAGGGAGGGAGGGATATAACACTTATTAAAAGAGGGCTGCTACACAGTACCCTGTCCTGTGCTGCTGAGGTAAGCTATATTCTGATTTGATTTAAATTATAGCTCTTTGCTGCTGCTAGGCTCTAACCTATTATGAAATTTAAACTACAAGCTCTCTGCTGGATTCTAAATTTAACCAGAAAGCTCTCTTCTGTGTTTTAATTTGAAACTAAAAGTACTTTGCTGATGCTAGGCCCTAACCTATTATGAAAATTTAAACTGCAAGCTCTCTGCTGGATTCTAAATTTAACCAGAAAGCTCTGTTCTGTGTTTTAATTTGAAACTAAAAGTACTTTGCTGATGCTAGGCCCTGAGTGACTATGAAATTTAAACTACAGCTCTCTACTGGGGATGAAAGGTAACCAGAAAGTTCTCTTCTGTGTTTTAAATTGAATCTTAAACTGTTGCTACTAGGCCCTGACTGATTTAACAAAAAATAGTGGGTTCACAGATTAATTAGCTTTAAAAGAAAAAAAAATCCTTTCAGAAAAATTTCCAGAAGTATATACTCACAATTTCAGATCTCTCTCCAGAAGTAACAGCCCCCCTTTCTATTCCTTCAAGACTCGAATAGACCTTGAGAGGAGGTGTTGGGGATGGAATTGCTGTAGTCAGAGTGCCTTGTTTTAAAACCGTGGCTGCACTGCCAGTAGCACAGGTGCACCTAACACTACCTTTTGAGGTAACACGTGCATTGAGCTATCAGCACCTGCAGCATGCGACAACATACTACATGCTAGAGGTCAGTGTTGACCATGCCTTATCTCTACCTACAGCCTGCCCAGTTCTCACCTCAGTCTGTGCTAAACAATTAACATGGCATTTCTACTTTGCGTTTGTTTTTAGGGGATGCTAGTCTTTAGTCCAAGCTCATGCTAACAGCATACACTAATACCCCTGCTACCCGCTTAGCACACTTTCATAAACATCTCCCATAGTGAATACCGTAGATGGGACATGCAATTACTGTATCCTTTAACCATGATGTGTTCATAAGGTTGATGTCATTATTTGTTTCATGCCTCATTTAATAGGTAAATGTGAAACAATAAATTACTCTTTACTGAACTATGGGATACAGCAGTTAGGGGTAAGTTAGAATAGGTGCTTTTATGAATTTGGAGCTGCAGGAAAAAATGTAATATTAAAAAAAGGCAAAATTTGACTTAAAACTTTAGTTCTTTGATCCACTGATTACCATTTGCAACTTCTAACTCACTTTCCTTTATGAAGGCGACTGTTGTCAGTTCCTGCCGCTTCCAGGGCCTGCTGCAGTTTCCAGCTGTGGATGCCAACAGATCAAAGCTTATGATGGACTCCCTAGAACACAGTCTACGAGGAATACTAATAATAGTCTGTACTACTTGTAAAGGATCAAGTCATTTTCTCCACTCCTTTAAATAATCAGGGTTTCCTTGTACATGCTATTAATTGATTCAATATGCCAGAAGGAATGTCTGAACCTTTCCCACGCTTTACATTTACCAGTATATTATAACATACATTGGTCTACCTCCAAAGGTTGCTTTAATTCAAATCAGCTTTATTTCATAAAATATAACCAAATTGCTCTAACTTGTTTTGTCTCAGCTATGAAATTCTTTCTTGCATTTCAAATATTTTCTGCGAATTAGATTTTAAGGCTGCTTGAAAGTTGAAGGCTGAAGAGCACCAAACATTGTTAAAACATGGAAATATTTTGACACAAATCAATCGAAAATGTTGAATCGAGAATTTTAGCAAAATTAAATCATGGTGATCAACTTGCAGTCTATTTTTGGAAGGACAGTTCTAAAAAGTAAGGTCTATCAAATATCTAAACTAAACTAAAGTGAGCTACAATGGAATTAAAAGCCCTAAAGTTACTAGCCAGATAACATGTTAAAATAGATGAGTGACCTGTGTCAACAAACCAAAATTTAAGTCTAACAGCATAACTCATTCATTGACACTAAAAATGATAATACAGGCGTGGTACTATGGTACTACAGGTATTTTGAGTAAAACACAGCCAGGCCGATATTCAAAAACACTTAGGTGGTCAGCAGCAGCACTAGTTACATGAGTGATTTTAAAAAATCCTGGATAATTTTGGGTGTGTAAATTGTTATAGAGCCAAAGTCAACCATCCAAAAAAGAATTGGAGCATATGTGCATATTTTAGAATCTATGGGGGTCATTTTTTAAGCCCTATTTGTGCTTTGAGCATCCAAAAATTGGCATAGAGACGTCTCCAAAGCCATTTTAGAAGCTTGCTCTGGGGATGTCCGCAGAGTGAGGACATCCAAGTCTGAATGGGGGTGTGGTAGAGTCCTGGCCGGGGCATTCCCAGGAACCTAGATGTCCCCACTTGCTCTCAGAAACTGCATGGATGTCTAATTTTAAATCTGCTCCAGGCACCTGAAAGTGCTCATCTTGGCTGAAAAACATATATAGGGTGTAGAGAAGAAAGCACTCCATCATCTGCAGTACTCAGCACAAAGGCACGATAGCAGCCGTGGGATTTGAAGCTTGGCTGCCCTGCTTCTAACCCACTTTGCTAACCATTCAACTATTTTAGTCATCCGGGTTCTGAAATGCAGTTCTATGGATATCTATGTAGAAAGTCCTGCAGACATCCATATCGAGCACATCCACATTTGTGAAATTATGTCCGCATCTAGATATGGCTGCTTTTTTTTTCAGATGCTCTGACTTAGACATCCCATATTGCACTTGGATGTCCCTTCTAAAATTCCTCTCTAAACAAATACTTCATTACTCTGCTGACCCCTCCACCTAAACTCCTCTCCAAAATATGCCTACACCTGTGCTCGTAAAAGTGCACACATACAAGCTATATATTATATATCTTGGTACTCAGTCTCATCAAAAATATAAGACAAATAATGGGCCATATTCTATAAATTTTAGGAATTTATCATGTTACAACAATTGATTTGTGATAACGTAAGGAATTTGTATTTGATATTTTATTTATATAAAATTAATAAAGAAAACTTAGGGATATGTCTACTAAAATGCAATAATGGCACAACGGGACCATTATTTATTTATTTATTTATTTAACAGTTCTTCTATACCGCTCTATTTTAGATCAGAGCGGTTTACATTTAACATCAACTATACAACACAGGCACTTTGAGTTGTATTTACAATAAACAGGGAGATCAACTTGGAAATAACTGGGGGAAACTATGTATATTGTGTAATTATTAACATTGTATTACACTGGTACCTGATTTCAGGCAGAACATATCTACATCTTATTTACACTGGGAGTCTGAATTCTAGTTCAGTGGGTACTTCTTAGAGATCGGTTGGTTATCCTTTTTCATGCTGAGTCTGCTTGTTTAGTTGGGGTGAGTGATTGTCTGAGGGGCAATAAGTATGCTTACTAAGGCTGGATTCAGGGTAGTATGTGGTGAACAGGTGCTGCTTTAATGCCTTCCTGAATTGGGTTAGGTGAGTGATGTTTCGAATAGAGGTGGGGAGAGCATTCCATGCTCTGGGAGCATAGATTGTAAAGGCCCTATTTGTTGTTGCTTTTGTGCATGTCGTTATTACTTTTGGGACCTCTAGGGTGTTTTGCATCATGGGTCTTCTGCTTCTGTTCAGTGGTACCTTATGTATCATCTTGCTGATAGTTGTGGGGGTCAAAGTGTTTAAGGCTTTGAAGGTTAAGGTTAGAACTTTATGCAGGGTTCTTGCTTGAACCGGTAACCAATGGAGGTTCATCAGTACTGGCGTTATGTGATCTCTCCGTGAGGCCCCTGTTAGTACTCTTGCAGCAGTGTTCATTGCAAGCTGGAGAGGAGCTTGCGTTGCTTGAGGGAGACCGTGAAGAATTATGTTGGCATAGTCGAAATGTGGTAATATTAATGCCTAGTAGATCGATCGGTAGTCGCTGAAGTCAAGTAGCGGTCGGAGATGTTTTAAGGTCCTTATTTTCATATATACTGTTTTTACTGTGTTTTTTATGTGGGTTTTCAGATCCAGTTGTTGATCCAGTGTAACGCCAAGGTAGTGGATGGTGGGTTTGGTTTTTAGTTCTGTGTTGCCGATTTTTAAAGAGAGTGGAGGGGTGAAGTCCTGGTTCCTTGAGATGAAAAGGACATCTGTTTTGTTGTAGTTGATTCTCATGTTTTGTGTGCTGAACCATTCTGCTACTGCCTCAAAACATCTTGTTAGAGGGGAGAGGTCTGGTTGGTTGGTCCTGAATGGGATGTATAGAAGGATGTCGTCAGCGTAGGCTAGACAGTTGACCTTGAATGCACGTGCTAGGGCACATATGGGCTGCATGTAGATGTTAAACATCAATGCAGATAGTGACGAGCCCTGTGGTACACCCTGGTTGTGTAAAAATGGTTCCGAGGTTGTAGCAGGCTTATCAGTGCCCATTAGCGATTAACACAGACGAAAGTGCCAATAATGCTGACTTAACGGCCATTAGGCCATTACCATGGGAAATGGAAGTAAGGGGTGGAGAAGGGGTGTTATGTAGGTTGCCCAAAGTCGGAGACAATGGGCGCTCCCATAACGCATGAGGAGCTAAATGTACAATACATGGTTCGTCACCGGGATCGTTAACGCTAGCTAAGAGCAGGAAGAGGCTGTTTTTGTAGGTTACAGAATTCACATGAATCATACTGAGGTATATGCAGTGTGCATCACCCAGACCCCAACCCATAAATAAGTGCTAGATGTGGCCCACTCCCTGTCATAACATGAGGTCCTTTTAATAAAGGACACTGGTATTGGCATCAATGTGGCAAAGGTGGTGCTACGATGGGATGTCAGCAGGGCTGATTTGTCCTCTAGTTTGGCCAATCCTGATGGGCAACACAGCTATGTTGTGAAAGCTGCACCACACACACATGCTGCTGCTTTCAAAAAGCAGTCATTCCACCACCACCACCCCCTCCCCCCAAATCCATTGTTGCATTTTGCGGTGGCAGGAGCAGCAGTAGCGGCAACACGACTCCATATGGAAAGTGCTGACATGTATATGTGGAGCTGCTTTCAAGATGGAATCATACTGCCAGGGACCCTCCCAAGAATAGAAGATGGAATTGGGGGGGGGGGGCTAGCAGGGGGAGGGGTACAGTGGTGGTAGCTTCGGCCTGGGGCAGAATAAACCTTTGTGCCGGCCCTGCATGTTAGGTGCAACAATTCTGTGTTAACCAGCATGTCACTAGCAGGTATAACGGAGCCCATAGTGTGTGTGGTGTTAGTGTGGGTGCATGCAATGCCAGTTACTGAAATGCCAGTAGTTGATCCTGTGCTAAGGCATTTAGTGCATGGTGTAAACCCTGCGCCAACTGTGCAGAGCACACCATGCCCAAACTGTGCCCCACCCTACCCACTTGCAACCTTAATATGAGATGTACAGTTTGTGTGGAAATGTCCAGCACTAACTGTCATGGCCCCATGCTAGCTGCCAATGCATGTCCCAAGTATTCTCAGCTTTACTGGATATGTGCATGTTCTCAGCGAAAGCCTTGTAGTGCAACAGCCACTATAGCAATGCATATAGCAATGCCAATGGCGCAAGTCCATTCCATGGGATTAAGATAGTGAATTGTCTCTGCAGAGGCAGGAAGGTAGCAGAAGCAGCCTCCCCTCCATACAGGTAGTGGGTGACAATGTGCAGAGTCAGCTGTCTACAGAGAGGTCATGTTTGCATCCTTGAAGAAGGCAAGTCCAGGGAAGAAAGCACTGTAAATTATGAGATAGAGCCACCCTCTCTGACCATCCGCAGGACCAAGTACTCACTCTCCATAGGCCTAGCTTTGGGTCTACTTGCAAGCTGTATGAGTATCGGAGGCCTCACCTTGACCCTCTGACTGCCCCATTGCATACCATACCAGGGCTAGTCAAGCACTTGAGAGCTCTATATATCTTTGCCTCTGGCTTCCTCCAAACATCAATGGCTACAGTAGGAGAAATGAGCAGTTTATAGTGTGTTCCTCCCAAGTCTACTTAGGTTTCCCATTTTAGAAGATAGCATTTGTGAATTTGTGGGGATGCGAGCGAGCCACAGCACTTCTAGAATGTTGGTTCTCTCAGAGAATATATTTTGCGGCTATCATCCCTGATTCCCCAGGTGATGTGCGAAACACATCAGTCATGGCTTCATGACCTTACATCATCAATCATGAGAGTCGACATTTAAGCAGTGCACACTGTGCAGTGTCACTGGCAGGGGACACAATCATTTCTCAGAGATGCATGAACAGCTCTGGGGAATCCCAAACAACTTAGGTGAGATCTTATCAGTATTTTGTCAATGTCATGCATTTCAGTGAAAATATTGGCCACCCGGCAACTCATAGCATCATTTGAAGGATGGAGAGACACATGATTCTATCCTTAGGCCAGGTGATATTAGTCATGCTACAGCTCTGTTATGATAGTCATCTCATTAGAAGTGTAGCACACAGACACTTTTGTGTTTTTGCCCATTTTCCAGTGCTTCCATACCTTGCAACCTCCCCAGTCATGCTTCTATCAGGCTATTCCAGAGATATAGGTCCGACAGGTCCCTTCCCCCACCTGTGACTCCGAGGTTTGGGCTGCACCTCCAGCTTTGCCTAGTCATGGGCCAGGAACCATGCTAAATGTGTGACATTGTCACAGACATGGTGGCTTACCTATGGGAATATATCTAATGCTCAGCTCATATTCTGTGATGTTATAGCACAGAGTGAATATATTCCTATACATGTACACAGTCTGATGTTGCTTTGTTCCTTACAGGAACACTGAACCATTTCCATGTTGTCTGCATACACTTATCAACAGACCAGATCTGAGAATAGGTATATGTCATGATGGCCCTGCAGCCATAGACACAGATCCCGACAGCAGACCCTAGATGTGTGGGTCAGCATGCAACAGCTGTCATTGCTGCTTCCTATATCTTCCTGCGCAACCTCAGATATCGATTGTAGCCACATAGCACTGGCCATTGGCCCTCACTCCTATGTTGGCAGCCCTGGCTTTCACTGATGTGTGCTCTGTGATATAACATCCATGAAACAATATTCCCATTGGCCCCTTTAGGGACCCATACCACAGAGGCAACATACAACCAACAACCCTCCTCTGTGGTTGACAAGAGACAGCATACAAGGCGCTACAGCCAGGTCCTCTCAAGAGAAGTGGGGAGGGAACACCTACATGTAAGTGTCACAGGTCTGCCTGTGGATAATACATTGCTGTCTCAGCCGACATCTTATATCCTGTGTCACACATGGGTCACATCTACTACTACTACTACTGATCATTTGTATAGCACTACAAGGCATTTGCAATGCTGTACAGAAACATGTAAAAGATGGGCCCTGCTCATCAGAGCTTACAATCTAGGCAAGACAGACAACACAACAGCTGAGAAAGATATATCTAGGGGAATACTAAGGAAACAACACATAGGAGACTAAGCAGATCAAGATCCAAAAGCAGCCTCAAAGAGGTGAGTTTTCAGCCTGGATTTGAAGAGAACCGGAGATAAAGCATGACACACAGACTCAGGTAGTTTATTAAAACAAGGAGCATAAGAAGCAGCAAGGTGGAAGGAGTGAAGTCTGGAGTTGGCAGTAGAAAAGAAAGACACAGATAGAAGGGATCTGCCAGAAGAGCGGAGTTCCTGAGGAGGGGTGTAGGGAGAGATAAGAGAGGAAAGACAGTGAGGAGCAGCAGAATGAGTGTACTTTTAGGTCAGTAGGAGAAGTTTGAACTGGATACAGAAATGGATAAAGAGCCAAAGAAGAGACTTGAGAAGAGGGATAATATGAGCATATCCAGGCTGGCACCGCCAAACATTAAAGCACATTGCCTTGTGATTAAACACAGACTGACATGGAGATGGTATGTATAGAGCAGGTCAGGGTGCACATCTGTGGTCACAATATCAGTGCTGCAAGTGTTTGCTTTTAGCTTCATGCATGCACATAGCTCATTGTTCATATATGCTTCCTCGTAATGTGCAATCTTAGCTGGCTGCCTGCCCCATATCATAGTCAACTGAGTAGTAGGGCTGGTCAGCTGATATGTCAGGAGATTCTAACTTGACAAACCATTGCCACATGGGAGCAGTGCAACAGCCCTCCAGAAAATCCATGACACAAATATCGTATTTGAGATACCTGACTGTGGTTGAGATGTCTGAGACTCAAAGGCCTAGATGTGGAGAAAATAAAGATGTTCATAATGCTAACTTGCAGGAGCACTTATGGCAGAGCTAGAGAGCATGCATGTAGCATCCATGTAGCATTCCTCTCTCTGGAAGCACTACCTTTGTGAGGATACTCTACACATGCCCATGCTGCTGTATTGATGGTGCTCATTGATTCAGCACAACTGGCATCACCTGCATGGGCAAATGACAGAACAATGGGCTGAGTAGTCACATGACTGTAAATACATTCCTGCACATGCTGACCAACCAAGCATGGAACTATGTTACGTGCAGCATGAGATCATTTATTTATTTAATATATACTGCTCTATCTTTCACTCAGCGTGGTTTACCTTACAATATTAACTTATGCAGAACATGTGAGAGATCACAGTTGACTGCTACATTAAACATAGGTGTAAGATATTAACATTTTAAACTTTAAACTGTGTATGAAACTATATACAGATTTTGAGATTGTATAAAACTATGTACAAATGGTATGTATTAATCATGACATTCATTATCCTTTGCAGGACAGCTTGTGTTACTTGGTTGCTAGATTATGGCTGCAGTACAACAAGGCTGAGAGACAGATAATTTCCTCATTGCCTGTGCATTTCTGTTGTGCAGCTGCCACTGTTGGAGCATTCACATCTTTCAGGTGACAGGGTCAGAGACAATGTTCTGTGCATACAGCAACAGGGCAGATGTTGTATGATTTCCAACAAACTCATAAAATATTTGGAGATGCAGCTAAGCACGTTGTCAGCTTTGACCGGCCACGTTTTCACCTGACCAGCTGAGTGGCATACAGTTATTCTGAAGTTGTAGTATGGACAGCAAGTGTTACTATGAGGAGCATATAGAGGCAGGAGTCATTATGCATTATAATGGTACAGAATATGTGCCTTTGGGGATCAACGTCATGCTGAGCAGTCTTTCTTTCTTGCACAGGTGCTGGGCCTTCATCACAGCCACTCCAGACCCCGGATGCAGCACAGACAGTGTCAGCTGAGGCAGCCTCTCCACCCTCCACAGAGAGGGAGGACAGGGGGAAGGCAAAGGAGGAGGATGACATCCCCCTAGAGGCCATGGAGGTGGAGAAAGGAGGCACACAATGTGCAGGCTGCGTCCTCAAGCAGGGATGGTGCCACCTCAGCACATGAGACAGCTGCTGACCTCATTCTCCCCCTCCCCAACTTTCCACTGTACCCCTGGCTGCAGAGGACTCCAGAGGGCCAGGCAGCTGCCCCAGAGTCTCCTTTCATGTGTGATGTTCCCCCAGCTGCCAGCACCTCTTGCATCATCTATCCCACATTCAGAGGCTGCCACACAGATGCCATGTTGGTGGCTTCTGTGACTGGGCAACCCTAACTGTGCAATGGGTGCTGCGCTAGATACATTTGTGCATGACCTGCAGAATATAGAGGAGACTATGAAGCAGCTGCACGCTTATGTGGCAAGGGTGGCAGACAACCTTCACACTATGGAGAAGGAGATAAGGCAGATTCAGGGCTGTCTGCCACCCTCACCCAGGAGGAAGGAGCCACATCCATGAGGCTGTTGGCCCCAGTCTCCATGTTGGCTCCTCTGCAGCCAGGGGTCATGCGACATCTACGGACTCCCTCCTTTTCCTCTTCCTCACACACATGTACAGTGAGGCATGTTTGCCTGTTTTTATTGTGCAATGAATATAGTTTGTCAAAATATATGGGCTTTGGGTTATTCCGCCTTACATATGTGTTTATTTGTGTAGAGGTCTATGCAATGGTTTTGTAACATGACAGCAATTACATAGTAGACACATGTCTATTTCACATACACATCTGCAAGTGGCCCATCAACATGCCTCTCAATAGCTGGCTGCATACTGCCGGTTCCAGCATACTCTGCGATCCACGTACAGGTATGGTGACATGCTCCAGTGGGAGGGATTGACCCCTACCAGACCAGCCATGCACATGTGCCTATATTGATTCCTGCACCCAACATTTATATACCATGTGGAGGAGCATTACCTGAGCACTAGGCAGGCCACGTTTCTCATGAAGGTGCATCATGTCCTTCACAACTCTTTGCATGACAGCAATATGAGATGCTTATCCTGCAGATGGACACATGGGCAGAACATGACCTTTCAGCAATAGATAGCTGTCATCTGCACAAAGGCTTCACAATGTGTGGCTTCAACTGGGCATCCCTTATACAGTGGTCCAGGAGCTAGACCCTTACACACACCACACTACTTTGGCTGATGCATTCTCCCAGTACTGATGAACACAATGCAACATGTTTTATATTACAGAGAGGAGATGCTTTATGGTGACTTACTACATTACACTCCAGCATGTGCCCTCCTATTGACTGTCATGGCAGCATTCATTATGCATGTAGACATCAGCCTTCCCCAATAAAGCTATGTTGCACACTGCTCCATGAGCACATTTAACCTTGACCTATTGGGATGCTGTTTCCATCACTGCCAACATTAAGACTGAGGTGATATGTTGGTAGTCTTGATTTGTCTCATCCTTCAGCAATGCTGTGCAATTATAGGTGCTGGGGATATCCTCTGTGTATGCCATCATCCAGGTTTTTTGGCAGAAAAGTGGTGTGATGTAATGATGCAAGGGAAGATGTGATGTTTGCCACACACCTCAGCAGGGAGATCATGAGCAACCACATTCTCTGCATTCTCAGCACAGACGTGTAGCTCTTGGGGGAGGTGATCTATGGTGGTGAATATAAGGTGGGGATATATGGTATCAGTAAGGTGTATGGTTGGCCAACAGCTTTCATATATTTTATTTTATTTATTTATTTGATTACATTTTTATACCGCTCCTTCCAGTGATCAGCAGCAGTTTACATTTAACAATTAACTCTGCATGGATTAGCAATTACATAAAACAGTAAGAAAATAACATTAGAACATTGAAAGGTGACATTGTTTTAAGATAACTCAATAAATAATTCAAAACTGTTTACATGAGGGAAGAGAACATGTTAACATACATGCTATATAATTAACTATATACAATATTTGTGAACAAAAATATAAGTAGAATTACTATTTAATTCTTCGAGGATTTGAGGGTTCAAAATGGTAACAGTGGGAAGACCTCCGTCTAATTGTTTTCATCACAGAATTACTCTAAGTTATTTCAGTCTGATTGAAGTATTCTTGAAATAGATGTGTTTTAAGGTTTTTACGGAATGATATGAGATCTTTGTTAGCTCTTAAGGTGTCAGGGAGTTTGTTCCATTGTGTTGGAGCGGTGTATGTGAATGCTCTATTACTGGTGAGTGCCTTTGCTTTGCAAATGGAGAGGGGGGTTTGTAGTGTATTTAGGTTGTGTGTATGTCTTTTCCTGTTGGTGGTTTGTGGCTTAATGAGTGTGGCAAGGTAGGATGAGGCATAATTGTTTATTATTTGGAATGTTGTAATTATTATTTTGTATCGTATGCGTGCATGTATAGGTAGCCAGTTAAGTTCTCTTAGGATAGGTGTGATGTGATCTGAGAAGGGTACGTTCATTAGGATTCAGGCTGTTACATTCTGTGCCATCTGGAGTATGTTTGTTGTTTTTTTGGGCAAGCCTTGTAGTATGCCATTACAATAGTCCAAGCATGATCTAGACGATGCTGGCCCATTACTCTAACTCCCAGTCATGCTGCAACACTCACCTCTTGAGTGATGGGAGGTCGGAACTGCTTGTGCAGCTCGATGATAATCCTCAAGCAAATGAGCACATTTTCCTCATTCTCAGTCTGAAAATGGAAATGGAGATTTTCAAAACACTTTGCAAACCTGGAAGGCTGACCATATTCTTTTGTTTAGCCTGTAAAGTTCCTACCAGAAAACAAAGGACATTTGTTCGCAATAAAAACGAATTCCTTAAACTCATGTCGGCAAGTATCTTCTCAAGTCCTCCTTTCCCTTTCTTAAAAAGATTTAAAAAAATCTTTCAAGGATTCCAGGTAGAAAACATGGAGTCCTAACTCAACAAGAAAAAGGTGTGCACCAATACTGGGCACACGGTAACAAACTAGAAAAAGGAGATAAATTAGCACAAATTTGAAACTTGAAAGCAGTGGCACCATTTAAGGTAACTGAACCCCATTTTGTAGCCATATAGCCAGAACATCAGAATAAAGACCATATGGGTCACAATAGATCATATGCAGTTCAACTTCAAGATACCAGACTAACAGTGCCCCCAGTTTATCAAAAGGATTATTTCCAACCAGTTGCACAAAGCAAATCACAACATATAACTGCTTCCCAGGAATCTTGGAGTCAGCTCTACCAGAGGAAGCAGCACAAAGATTGTTGCCCTAGCTGCCTGACAGATCCTGCTCCATTGAGGGGGGTGCAAAGACCAAAGGGCGTAGGAGCCTAGGAAAGTGAAGTTCCTCATTTGTAATACGTGTTCTCCTTGGATAGCAGGATAAAGTGTCTACACATGAGTGTCGTCATCCCGACAGCGCCAGTTCAGATCCGCCCTCTCAGAATCCAGTGCTCCTTCCCACCCAATCAAAATATATTTTGTCATGGAAACATGTACAACAATTTCTTTATATATATTAGCACTGTTGCAGCAGTGCGGATCCCTCTGTGGCATTACTAAGAGGCACATTTCATGTGTTTGAGGGAAACAGGGGTCTATTTGTGGAGAAATAAATGAGCCAGAACACCTATATCAGCAGGATAGCATGTGTACACCTTTGTGGGAACTCTGATCTGCACCACACAGTGACACGTATGGATTGTCATATTGTCATAGTATATTTGGTCTGAAAGTGCACACATAGAGATCAGACCTGTCTGACTGCATGACTTTATTGGCTCTGCTGTAGCAGATCACCAAAGATCCTACAACTTCACACAGTTAATGCATGACACATAAGTTTGACATGACTATGAACTTTATTGATAACCTTGAATACATATCTGTTGCTCCATTGCATCTTATATGCAATAAATACTTTAACAATACCAAAAGATTTTACAAAAGCCAGAAAACAAACCAATAAGAGAGCTTTCTCACACTCTGCTCCAATACTCTGGAACAATTTACCTGACAACATTCGCCTACTGTCTGACATAAAAGAATTAAAAAAAAAATTAAAAACTCACTTATTTACATTACACTATAATACACTCCCAAAACAGAATTCTCAAAGGGATACAGGCTAACATTTATTTTTAATATTATATACCCTATTTTCAAAAATAAACGACACTAATACACTAATTTAACCATACTACACACTCATTTACATGATGATTAATAATTTAACTAGCAATGTATATATGTTCTAATATGTTATACTTGTAATGTTACAATTTTCCTTGTAATTTATAATTATCTGTTCTATGTAAAATGTCCTGGTATATCTCATACCAATTAACCTACTGTTACATGTAAACCGCACTTGAAACAAGGGAAAGAGCGGTATATAAATAACTGTTAAATAAATAAATAAATAAATGAAGCCAAAACAGATTCCTGGGATGACCACCTGCACAGGTCATCACACTTTTGGACATGCTCCATATTGGCTATATGAGACCTACATTAATTCGGAGACATGAGTGGACGACAGGAGTGTTATATCATGTGAGGGACCTTATTCCATCATACAGTCTGAGTGTGGACCTGTCAGAAGAACATCCCAATGTGCCCATAGCCTTATCTCGACGGGTGCCCTTTCTGGTTGCATGCAGCTTGTATAGATATGTGGCTCTTATGTCCTTAGATCATAGACAAGTTACCTGTCCAGTTATATTCATATGTGGCAGGATGATTCTAGGGTCTTTATAGCAGATGAGAGAGCTGTGAAACTAATGCAGTTGTTCTTGGATGTTTCCTGAGGCATTGCAACTATTTCTCACAGATACTACAACAGAAACTACCTGCATTTGGAAGCTCACATCAGGGATGCCTGAGCAGGGCAGAGTTGGGCTGCAAAGGGGCCAGGGTCTTGCCTTGTTGCGCACTGTAAGTGGCATGTATTGATTCAAGAGATTAGCAGAAGACTTGTCAGAGTTGTTGTTATTAATCTGTCAAGGTTGTCCCTTTATTTTGCTACTCTTCTTCAACCTGCAACATGTTTGTTAAATGTGTGCCTTTCAGCAAAGGGCATTCCATGGGTTAGCATAGATACAGGGGTCTTTGTCTCTTTTCACACTTCACAAACCTGACTGATTATGGGTATCTTACATAATAACATGGATCTCCCCCTTGAAACATCTGGTAACCTTATATACAATTAATATGGCCAGTGGTAGGTCTTGAACTTGCAGCCTTTGACTTATGAAGCAGTTACCATGTTACTGTGCTAGTATAACTGACTATGAGTTCTCTGCTTTTGCATTAGACATGACTGACATGTGCAGACACAGCACCAGCAGTGGAGGCATGATGACAATATACTTAGCAGGGGAGGGCTTGGTGTACCTAGGTGGAGGTATTGGTTGAGGTTGGCTCATTTGTGTGCTTTGGAACCCCACATGTGCCATGATTCTGAGGGTGCTCTGTGCATTGACCAATGTGAAATGTGCCTCTATCTGTCCCATCCTAAAAGGATCTAAACTTGAGCCTACCACACCTACCTCCTACAGACCTATCTCCAGCATCCCCTTCCTTGCTAAGATAACCGAAAAGCTAGTCCAAAATCAGCTTCAGAATTTCATAGATGAGTACTCTCCCCTCGACCTACACCAACATGGCTTCAAAAGAAATCATGGAGTAGAAACCCTCTTTGCCTCCCTCTTAGATTCACTGTACCTATTTACCCAGAATCCCACCCAAGGATGCCTCCTTATATTTCTTGATTTATCCTCAGCTTTTGATTCCCTTCCCCACCACCAACTTCTACATAGGCTCTACGAAATAGGACTGAGGGATACAACACTAAAATGGTTCCACTCTTACCTAGAAAATAGAACTCAACAGGTCCGTATAGGGAATGACAAATCCTTCCCATTTATTCTAAAACAGGGAGTACCCCAAGGATCCAGTCTATCTGCACTACTATTTAACATTTTCCTTCAACCAGTTTGCAAGATATTTCAAAATCATGGAATTCATTACCAGTTATCCGCAGACGACATTATGTGTTTCACCCCTTTCAATTTAATAAACCCTAACTTTTCAAACCTAACTGAATGCATCACAAACCTGAAGACCTGTCTTTCAAATCACAACCTCATAATTAACCAATCTAAAACTGAAGCCCTTCAAGTATTCACCAGCGCTTCCTATACCCCACCTACTTCCCTTACACTTGGTGATATCACTCTCACCATTAAAAATCAAGTGAAATATCTCGGCCTTATCCTTGATCAGAACCTTACATTCCATGAACAGATAAAAAAAACCTCTAACACAATATATGCAAAACTACGCACTCTTCGGAACCTTCAACCTCTCCTCAACCCAGACTCCTTTCGCACTGTCTGCCAGGCCCTCACCACCCCAATCCTTGACTACTGCTATCTCATCTATCATGGCCTTCCTAAGAACAGCCTATATCCCATCCAAATGGCACAGAACACAATAGCTCAACTCATCACAAATAACCCCAGACGCTCACACATAACGCCAATACTCTTTGACCTACACTGGCTCCCCATTCAGTCCAGAGCTAAACTCAAAGCAATCACCCTCATACACAAAATCATCTCCAATGAGTCAGCTCCATGCCTATCCTCGCTCCTATCCAATTCCAATAACAACAGAATACGCCGCACCTTCACCAAAAACCTCCTATCCAGCCCAACTTTAAAGAGAAAATGTAGCCAAACTACCTGTAATCGGGCATTCTCCCTTTTCGCCCCCTCTATTTGGAATGCCTTACCCATGAACTAAGGAACTGTCCCAACCACTCTGAATTCCGGAAGAAATTGAAAACTCATCTCTTCCAGGAACACCTTTCCCTACTTATATAGCTCTCTCTAATCTTCTCTTTAAATTCCCCTTGTAAATAGCCCTTAAAACTCCATGTAAATAGTTCTTAAGCCTCCGCCAGCAGTAGTCTCTTGTTAACCATTTATACTGTGTTTATCATTGTTTCATTGTATTCAGTTGAAATACAATGACTGTTATGTTCCCTGTAAACTGTCTTGAATTGTAGAAAGTCGGTATATAAAGCTTGTTAAATAAATAAATAAAATGAGTGCAACCTTCGCAAAGTGGGCCTGTGGCATGCAGTTCCTTTTTTATATTACAGCTGTTGCTGGTGTTTATCATATACTCTCAGTCCATTCCATACAACCCTTCGCTGTACTTCCTCCCCTACTGCTTGCATGTGACCCTCTTTGTGTACAATAGTACTTCAAACAGGAAGTGCTGCTTCGAGGTCCCCCCTCTTCGCCTACCTCCAGCCCTTGAGAGATGTGTGGCTAACTGTCAGCTGCTGTCAAGCCATCGAAAGTGGTAGTAGAAATTTGTAGTACCACATCACAATGAGTGATAGCTGCAATGTCTGCTTATATAACCTAAGTGAGTCTACACAGAGCTTCAGTAGGCTTCAAACTATCACCCCTTTGATGACTGTACTACTTCTCAAACAATGAGGCTACTATGGCTGTCCATTTAGAAGTGGCTCCTGTATTTGTCTCACAGTTTTTGGGGCCCATACTTGCTGCCATGCACATTGGCGCCGAGGTGGTCACTAAGTCATTCCCAGAGCAGCCAGGTGTAGACACATAGCACTGCACTTTCTATGGTGGCCTGCTGCATCTGTCAAGCCACGATTACTACCCATCCTTTCCGTGATTATGACAAAGGGATAGGTGCAACATTCTCCATTTCCTATTCATACTGAGATTCAGAGCACAAACGTCAGACCTCAGTGTCACAGACCTGAATAATGCATTATCCTGCTTGCTTGGTTTGTCATACTGACATAGCATATTGTTTTTTTGTGATGCTTAATGTAACATACAAAACCAAAATGATTTGTCCCACAAAATCATCCATATGCAAAATGTTTCTAATGCAAAATGTTATTATGTAAACCACACTGATGCTAAATAGCGCGGTATATAAGAATTTATAATAAATAATAAATAAATAAATAAATATGCACAATATAACATTTCAGCAGGAGTACATTGTGGCAGCAAGGTCATACAGCACTCTCTTCCACCTCCATACAACATTCAACAAAGAAAAGAGCCTTTGTGCTCGATGCACCTACATGCTGAAATGACCTCCCAACCACTATCTGAGCGATCACTGACCTCACCCAATTCAGGAAAACACTAAAGCACCACCTTTTTCTTTTACATTACTCACACACCAGCAATACAACACCATCCACCATACCTCCACCCACCTTGACAACATCACCAGCACACCCTAATCATGTTGAGGCAACCGCACTCATCAGCCCAACTGTCTAAGTTGTAAATATTTGACAATCCTGTATATAGTTATTTGAGCACGCCATGTCGCTACAACAACTCAGTGACACATTGCTCATCTTGTATATTGTTACTCCAGTTCCAATCCAAGTTACAATACCTGTTCAATGTAAGTACGATGCAGGTTACCTCCTGCACTGTACATATAAATGTTACTTGTAAACCACACTGATTTTAAAGAGCGTGGTATAGAAAAGCTTCAAATAAAATAAATAAAACATTCAGCACATCCGTTTCCATATAGGCATCATGATCACTCATGTATTCTCCTGACAGCTGGTACACTGGTACACTGTCAATGTACCAGTGCCCACACTGTGGCACTTTGCTTCTTGGATGTACAGTATAATGCACATGTCACTTGCAGAGGATGTGCAGGTCATCACTCATGCCCAGTCATTCTTGCTATGCCACATTCATATCCACTTCTATTCCACCCATTGACATCACAGCATATTACATGAGCACCCCTTACTGATACAGTCCAAATGCCTCCATTCTATCATCCCACTCACTGTCTAATATATGCGACATACTGTATGAATGTGACATGTCTGTCACCTATTCCCTTTGCTCCCATCCAGCACCTCAGTTCTGAGTTCTAAATAGGCTCTCAGTGATCATCCTTTTCACAAGGTTAACTTACATGTTTGCCGCTCTTAAGAACATAAGATATGCCATACTGGGTCAGACCAAGGTCCATCAAGCCCAGTATCATGTTTCCAACAGTGGCCAATCTAGGTCATAGGTACCAAGCAGTTTCTCCAAAAGACACAGGTTCCTCAATGCTTGAATTGGGTCAAGCAATGATATCCCGGGTCCCTTTTAATAATGGTTTATGGACCTTTCCTCCAGGAACTTGTCCAAACCTTTTTTAAACCCATCTACACTAACAGATTTTACTACATCCTCCGGTAACAAATTCCAGAGTTTGATTACACGTTGAGTGAAAAAATAATTTCTCTTATTAGTTTTAAATAGGTTACCCTGTAGCTTCATAGCATGTCCCCTAGTCTTTTTATATTCTGATGACGTAAACAATCAATCTACGTTTAACCGTTCCACTCCATTCATTAATTTATACACCTCTATCATATCTCCCCTCAGCCATCTCTTTTCCAGGTTGAAGAGCCCTCTTTTTAGCCTCTCTTCTTAGGAGTAGCCTTCCATCCCCTTTACCATTTTGGTGGCTCTTCTCTGTACCTTTTCTAATAGCGCTATATCCTTTTTAAGATACGGAGACCAGAATTGCACACAATATTCAAGGTGTGGTCGCACCTTGGAACGATACAGAAGCATTATAATATCCTTTGTTTTATTTTCCATTCCTTTCCTTATGATACCTAGCATTCTATTTGCTCTCTTGGCCACTGCTGCACACTGGGCAGAGGGTTTTAACATGTTATCCACGATGACGCCTAAATCTTTTTCCTGGGTGGTGGTTCCCAATGTGGAACCTTGCATCGTGTAACCATAGTTTGGGTTGTTCTTTCCTAGGTGCCTAACTTTGCACTTGTCCACATTAAATTTCATCTGCCATTTGGATGCCCAGTCTTCCTATTTATCAAGATCCTCTTGCAATTTTCCACAATCCTCTTGGGTTTTAATAACTTTAAATAGTTTTGTGTCATCTGAAAATTTGACAACCTCACTCGTTATTCCCTTTTCCAGGTCATTTATGAATATGTCAAAAAGCCGTGGACCCAGCACAGATCCCTGGGGTACTCCACTATTCACCTTTTTCCATTGGGAAAATTGGGCATTTAGTCCTACCCTCTTCTTTCTATCTTTTAACCAGTTCCTGATCCACTATCCCTTTACCGCCTACTAATCAGCCACTAACACCTTTCCATGGGAATGCCTCCTCCCTGCCCCTGTTATTACTACGTGCAGGGGCCTTAATACTGTCATTTGTGTATGTTAAAGGGACTAGAGATCATTGTGAATATTGGTAGCTCAGGTTATTGGATTGTACTCCAAGCTTGATGGTTTGATTGCAGATGTTTTGTCACCATTCGAAGGGTCATCATTAGTGTGGTGTTCCAGATGGTAATGTGCTTTAATGCTTGCATTTGTACTTATATTGGGGTTGGTGGTGACTCAGCTCTTTGGTTCACAGGGATTGATTGGTTGGTTTCCCTGAGGGTTGCTGTGGTGTGGATGTTGTTCCCGGGCATTGGTGGTGCCTCAGTTCTTTGGTCCATAGGGATTGGTAGATTGGGTCTATGTCAATATGTCTGTTTATTGATTTTGTGGTGGAAAACCAGGCTTCCAGAAATTCTCTTTCTCTTTTTGTTTGTGCTTGTGCTATGATTTTGGTTGTATTCCAGTTGAATTTGTGTCATTCCGCATCTTCATGGATTGAGACCAGGGAGAGTGGGTCATGTCTTTTGCTGGCTAGTTGGTGTTCATGTAACCTGGTGGATAGTTTTCTTCCTGTTTCACTGGCATAGTTTTTGTCATAGTCGCTGCATCAAATTTTGTACACAATGTTTATCCTTTAATCTTTCTCTGGTTGTCCTTTCAGTTTTGACAGGATTCTTCTCAGGGTCACAGTTGGTTTATGGGCTATTGTAATGCTTTGGTCTCTTAGTAGTCTCACAGTCATTTTGGAGGTGTTCTGAATATAAGGGAGGGTGAATCACTGGGGTGCACTTTCAGTCTGGAGGTTGGGGCTTTTTGGCTACAGGCATCTGCAGATGAAGTTCCATGGGTATCTGTTCTTTGCTAATACCTCGTATAGGTACTTCTCCTCCTCTGTTTTAGCTTCTGTCATGTTGCAGTGGGATTCTACTCTTCTGAATAGCATTTTTATGCAGCTTTGTTTGTGGCATTTTGGGTGGTCGCTGTAGAAGTTCAGGATTTGGTCCGTGTGTGTTGCTTTCCTGTAGACTGATGTATAGATTTCATTGATTTTGGTTCTCATGACAAGAAAATCCAGGAATGGGAGTTCATTGTCCTTGGTCATTTCCATTGTGAACCCAATGTCCTCCAAGACATTGTTGAATAGTTGGAATGTTTCTTCGATTTGGCTGCATTTTTATTATGACAACACTTTTGGTTTTACTTGTGGGAGTATAATGCTTTCAAGTTTTTGCATCACAATCTCAGCAACTAGGCCAGATATGGGGTATCCTATTGGTGATCCTTTCAGTTTTTCATAGATTTGTCCATCAAATTCAAAGTTGATAGGCACAGTTTGAGGATTTCACATATGCTTTGTGTTGTGAGTGACGCTGTTCGCGTCATTAGGTCTTCGATTATACTGACGGTCTATGGATGTAAATGGTGCTGTGACGTTGAATGATACCATCTCTTCATCTTTGTCGATCCGATGGTCTTTAAATTGGTTCAGAAACTGTTGGGTGTTGTTTTTAGAGTGTTGTGACCATAGGTCAGGTGTTTGAAGTGTCTCCACATGTCTTTGGCTAGATTGTAAGTTGGTGTGCTTGGGAGTGAGATGATTGGCCAGAGTGGTGAGCCTTCTTTGTGCGCTTTTGGAAATCCATAGAACTGTGCAATGTTGGACTCAATCACTCTCATTCATAAGCATTCTCCTCTTGTGACCTGGTTTGGTTGTTCAATTTTCATTAGGGTTTTGTTGATCTGTTGGTGAACTTCACAGTCAGGTTGTTGTCGGTGAGCCGGTAAGTTGATGTGCCCTATAGTATTTGTTTCACTTTCCGTATGTACTCTGCCCTGTCCAGTACCACCGTCATGTGTCCTTTGTCAGCAGAGAGAATGATGATGGTGTGGTCGGTCTTCAGGGACTGGAGCACTTGTTTCTCTTGTTTAGAGAGTGCATTGAATTTTTTATTTTATTTCAGAGCTGGGATGATGGTTTGGCATATTTGTTGTTAGATATTCATGCCTAGGTAATTTAATTTGAGTAGGTTTTTGAGGCTGGCTAGGAATTCTGTGTTGGTTGCATTGCTGAGATTAAAGTTGAGTCCTTTTATGAGAACTTGTTTTTCATGAGTTTTGAGTGGCCGGTTGGATAGGTTTCTTATCCATTTTTCTTCATTGTTGTGGCAGTCATTGCGGCTGAGTCCAGATAATTTTTTCTGTAGAGCAGTACGTTTTTTCTCTCTTGTGTTTAGTGCTCTGTGCTCTATTGCCAAAACTAGGTTGAGGGTGAGTTGTGATTCCATTGTTCTTGTGCATACAGACCTCTGTTCAATCAGGTTCATTTTGTATTTTCTGAGGCAGTTGTGGGCATCAGATATCATCAGTTAAATCATTCATTGGCCATTTTGGTGTGATGTTGCTAAGCTTTGGGGTGGTTGGTAGTTGATGCTGTAGGGTGGTGGTTGGTGGCGGTTGGTAGTTGACGCTGCAGGGTAGACTTTTCCATCGCAAGCATTCATGGTGGAAGAACAGTTGCTCATGCGTGGTGGCATGCCTATAGGCAAATTTCTCCTATTGTCGAGCAGTTTTGAGCATTGGACGCCTGAAGGAGTTAGAGATGTTTGTGAATACTGGTAGCTCATGTTGGTGATCATGATGTTGGATTGTTCTCCGAGCTTGATGGTTTGATTGCAGACATTTTGTCACCATTCGAGGGGACATCATTAGTGTGGGATTCCAGATGTGCTTGAATGCTTGTGCTTGTATTTATATTGAGGTTGGTGGTGACTCAGCTCTTTGGTTCGCAGGAATTGATTGATTGGTCTCCCTGGGGGTTGCTGGGGTGTGTTTGCTGTTTCTGAGCCTTGTTGATAATGACTCAGCCCTTTGGTCCACAGGGATTGGTTGATTGGTTTCCCTGATTGTTGCTGGGGTATGGTTGCTGTTTCGAGCTCTGTTGGTGATGACTCAGCTCTTTGGTCCACAGGGATGTTAAGGATGCAAGCTTGTGCATCTTGTAATCTGATGTAAATAGTTACCCCAAGTTATCCAAGTTATATTTCCTGTTACCTGTAAACACTGTTTCATTATATGCAACGTGTATGTTTGATGTTCTATGTAAACCGCACTGATGTTGAATAGCGCGGTATAAAAGAAATGTAAATAAATAAAAAAATAAATCCTTAATGCCCTTTAGTAGACATACCCCTTAGTGTCTGATTAGTTATGATTACCTTATATGGAGGCATGTTTACTAAACCATGCTGTCAGCGTAGCATGGAACTCTAAAGTAAAAATCCAATACTAAAAGATTTGTTGTAATTGAGTAAAAATCCAATACTAAAAGATTTGTTGTAATTGGGGACTGGGTAGGTTAGTGACCTAATGTGGGTATTAGCATGCTCTCATAATACCCATGCTAACCACGATGCACTAACTGCAAATTTTGCTGTATATGTATTCATTCTTTCATACCGCACATCTGAAAACACTCATTGCGGTTTACATAATAAAATATATTACATCAATAATAGCAACATAGCACAGATTTCCTCACAATTTCCCCCAAAGGTTTGTATAAGCAAATATGTTTTCAAATGAACTTTAAAATACTTAAAATCAGTCTCCATTCACAACTGACATGGAAGGGAGTACCAGAGCACAGAAGCCCACACCTAGAACATCCAAAGCCGAATCCTTGCCCCCTGAATAACTCTCCAACCTGGAACAGCCAACAACCCTGTATCCGCAGAGTGCAAAGATTGACCTGGGACATATCGCTGGAGAAGCTGACAAAGGTAGACCAGCACCAGCTCATGTAAAGGCTTAAACACCAAAATCAAGGGGTATGTTTACTAAATGGTGCTAACATCGCAGCGGCAGTATTATCGTGTGATAAGTGATGTTATCGCGCGATAATGTTACATTATCACGAGATAATGTTACATTATCACGAGATAACGTCACTTATCGTGAGATAACGCGGCTGCGGCGTTAAGGCACACTAATGCTGTGAAATCCGGCTCTGAAGGGTGGAGTAAGGCTTCCCAGAGGGCAGAGAGAAGGGGGAAATGGGCGGAGAGTGGGAGGGGAGAGGCTCCAGGCATGCTAACACTGTGAAATCTGGGTCTGAACACAAACGCCAGTGAAACCCTTGCGTTAAGGCACACTTGGTTTGCAGCTTGTTGTGCTGTGAGGGCTTGTGTGCATCAGTGATGCTGAGAGCTAAACTATCAGTAGTTTAACTACTGGCAGGGTCTCCCAAGATGGACAGGTCTCAGCTGAGGTGCCAGAATAAGACAAACCACCCATCTGGGCAGCAGCAGAATGGGATAGTGCTGACAGCAGAGGATCACATTTCTGTGACAACGGCAACAACACCAAACTTAAACTGCGCGGAAGAAAGGCCTGGCAATCTACTTCTGTATCTTGCCATGAAAACCCAATGGATAGCTACAACAAAACAAATTGTGTTGTAGTTCTGGAAGATGAGACCCCCAGGTTGGAAGGCACTCAACTAGCTACTGGGGAAGAGCTGAAGACTTTTCAGAGTAAAGCCAGCATTTATGATGTGGTTGGATCAAAGCCCTTGGGACGTCTGACTGCTGATGTAGCTGCACATGAAATGAGAGTCAGGAGCTGTAAAGATGCCTTACACATTGGAACATGGAACGTACAAAGCATGAACCAAGGGAAGTTGGAGATGGTCAAGAATGAAATGGAACGTGTACAACTTGATCTGTTGGGTATCAGCGAACTGAAATGGACTGGCATCAGGCACTTTGCATCAGATGATCACATGGTCTACTATGCTGGAAATGAAAGACAAAGAAGAAATGGTGTTGCATTTATAATAAAGAAGAAACTTGCAAGAACTGTAATGAAATACAATGCAGTCAGTGAACGCTTAATCTCTATTTGTCTATGAGGAATGCCTATCAACACAACTATAATTCAAGTATATGCCCCAACAACAGCTACAGAAGAGAAAGAAATTGAAGAGTTCTATGAACAAGTACAAGCTGAAATTGACAGAACATGCAAACAGGATATCCTGATAGTCATGGTTGACTGGAATGCAAAAGTTGGCAACAAAGAAGAAAGCAAAGTAGTTGGAAAATATGGACTTGGCAACAGAAATGAAGCTGGAGAAAGACTGATAGAATTCTGCAAGACCAACAATCTATTCATCTCAAATACCTTCTTCCAGCAACACAAGCGGTGACTGTACACATGGACTTCACCCAATGGATTGTATAAAAATCAAATTGACTACATGTGTGGAAGTCAACGATGGAAAAGCTCTATAATATCAACAAAGACAAAACCTAGAGCTGACTGTGGTACAGATCATCAACTACTAGTATGCAAAATCAAGCTAAAGTTGAAAAAGAGCAAACCACTCATGAATGCAGCAAAATATGACCTTGAGAATATACCACTGGAATTTAAAGACTGCCTGCAAAATCGATTTGCTGCTTTAGATACAAATGACAGAGCTCCAGAAGAGTTATGGAATGACATCAAGAAGGTTGTGTTGGAAGAAAGCGAGAAGTCTCTACAAAAGGTGAAAAAGAAAAAACGGCCAAAATGGATGACAGAAGAAACTCTGAAAATTGCCCAGAAATGCAGAGAAGCTAAAGCCAGAGGAGAAAGAATGACAATCACAGAACTCAACAGAGATTTCCAACATGCAGCAAGACAGGACAAGGAAAAGTACTACAATGACGCATTCAAGGAAATAGAAGCAGAAACTATTAGAGGAAGAACAAGATCGGCTTTCCTAAAGCTACGAGAGTTAAAGAAAAAGTTCCAATTGGACTATTACCAGATGCTCAAGGTTCTATGTTGAATGATGCTGAGAAGATCAAGAAAAGATGGAAGGAATATACAGAGTTTTTATATGATAAAGATCAAGTGGACCAGCAGCCGTTTCAACCTCTACCTTATGATCGGGAACCATCGGTGATGAAGGAAGAAGTTGAAGAGCATTGAAAGCCGTATCAAAGAACAAAGCACCAGGCATTGATAGCATTCCCATAGAAGTATTGCATCAATCTGATGCAGCTGTTACCATACTTACGAGGCTCTGCCAAGAAATATGGAAGACGACATCATGGCCAACTGACTGGAAAAGATCTGTGTTTATACCAATACTAAAGACATGTGATCCAACTGACTGTGGAAATTATCGCACAATCGCTCTGATCCCACATGCCAGCAAGATTCTACTAAAGATTATTCAAAGAGGCTTCAACCATACCTGGAACAAGAACTACCTGACGTGCAAGCAGGGTTCAGGAAAGGGCGAGGAACGAGAGACATCATTGCGGATGTGAGATGGATCCTTGAAAAGACTAAAGAATACCAAAAGGATATCTATTTGTGCTTTATCGACTATAGCAAAGCTTTTGACTGTGTAAACCATGAGAAACTCTGGGCCACATTAAGAAGCATGGGTATACCAGAACACCTGATCTACTCTTGCACAATCTGAAGCAACAGTTCGAACGGAACAAGGAGAAACAGAATGGTTTAAAATAAGCAAAGGTGTAAGACAAGGCTGCATACTTTCCCCCTACCTGTTTAATTTATATGCAGAACAAATCATCAGAGAATCAGGATTGTATGAAGACAACAGAGGTGTGAAGATTGGTGGAAGAATCATCAACAACCTTCGCTATGCTGATGATACCACATTACTGGCTGAAAGTGAAGATAATCTGAAACATTTGCTTCTCACAATCAAAGAACATAGTCTCAAAATGGGCTTGCACTTTAATGTAAAGAAGACAAAGATCATGACAACTGGCATAATCAACAGGTTCATCATTGAAGGAGAAGAAATTGAAATTGTGAACAACTTTAACCTACTTGGATCAACTATCAATAAAGAAGCAACAAGCAGTCATGCAATCAGATGACGCATTGCTCTTGGCAGAATGGCTATGAAAGACCTAGATAAGATTCTCAAGAGTATTTATTTATTTATTTATTTAACAGTATTTCTAAACCGCCTTATCTTAATAATCAAGGTGGTATCCCAGCAAACAATCTGGTAAAGTGAGTGTGCTATACATGCAGTGAGGGTGAAATTTTTTTGAGTGTTGTAATGTGTGCTAGATTGGTTTGAGCTATATACAAGGTGGGCTATATACAGTGGTGCTAAAAACATTTTCCATACATACATTGTTTAGGCGGTATCATGTACTGTTATACATTCTCTGAGGTTATGTGATGTGTCCATAGTGTTCTATGAACAGCATGGTTTTCAGCTGTTTTCTAAAGTCTTTGAGGTCTGTAGTTGCCCTCAAATCGTCCGGTAGTTTGTTCCATATTGTTGGAGCAGCCATGGAGAGTGCTCTGTCTGTTGTGTCCTTGCGTGTGTGTTTGTATTCACTTGGGGTGCTGACTCGGTTGTGTGTTTGTTTTCTTCTAGGACGTGTGCTGGTGTCTGGTTGTATGAGGGTGTGCAGGCTGTTGGCTGATGTGTGTTGTTTTATCTTAAATAGGTTTATGATAGTTTTGTATCTGATGCGTGCACCGATTGGGAGCCAGTGTAAGTCCTTTAAGGTAGGTGTGATGTGCTCTTGTCTTGCAGTTCCGGATATGATTCGTGCTGCAGTGTTTTGTGCCAGTTGGAGTGGTTTGAGGGCTTGTTTCAGTAGTCCAAGGTATATCGGATTGCAGAAGTCCAGTAGTGGGGTTATCAGTGCTTGACAGACGGTACGGAAGTGATCTGGGGCGAGGAGTGGTTTCAGTCTCCTGATGATTCGCATCTTGTAGTAGGCTTTTTGGATTGTTTTGTCTATGTGTGGCTTGAGGTTGAGTTTATTGTCCAGAGTAACTCCGAGGTATCTTACTTCTGATCTTATTGGTATAGTAGTGCTTTGTATCTTTATATTTGGTGGGTGTATGAAGCTTTGGTTCCGAGTGATGATTAAAGCTTCGGTCTTGTTGTAGTTTATTGCAAGGCTGTTGTTTTGACACCAACTCGTAATTTGGGTAAGGCAGTCTGTTATTTTAGAGAAGTCCGGGTTGTCGATTGATATCGGGGTGTATATCATGATGTCGTCTGCATATACTGTGTATTGAATGTTGTTCTCTTTCATGATGTTGCATATTGGTTGGATGTAGATGTTAAATAGGAGTGCTGAGAGTGCGGATCCTTGAGGTACTCCCTGTCGGACATTTATGGGTCGGGAGGTGTTGTGTCCCACCTTGACCTGTAGCTGTCTTTCGGTTAGGTACGATTGGAACCATTTCAGTGTGATACCGTGTATACCAGTGTTCTTTAGTCTTTCCAGGAGCGTGTTGTGGTCCACTGTGTCGAAGGCTGAGGAGATGTCGATGAAGATCATTAAGATTCCATTCCTGGTGTTGTCAATTATTCTTAGGATGCTGTCGAAGAGGTAGATCAGTAGCGTTTCGACTCCATGGTTGGGACGAAATCCATGCTGGTTGTCGTCAAGTGTTTCGTGTTTGTCGATGTGTTCCTGAAGCTGTAGTTGAACCGTTTTTTTCGATGATTTTTGCGAGGAAGGGTATGCTGGAGATTGGTCGGTATGTTGCTGGATCTTTTTTGTCGAGAGTTGTTTTCTTTGTGATTGGTCTTACTGTGGCAAGCTTTAGTTGCTTTGGCATGAGTCCTTGCGTGAGTGAGTTGTGTACCATTTTATGTATGGTGGGGATGAAGCTTGATTTGGTGGCTTTGACCCATGACACTGGGCACGGGTCTGTAGGAGCAGTGCTTGTGTTGATTGAAGAGATGATGTGGGATATCTGTTCTGTTGAGTGTGTGTAGAATGTGCCCCAGGTTTTGGAGTGTACATCCATCCTGGTGTTCCCACTAGGTGTTGTTCGTTCTGTGGAGTGAAATTTGTCTTTGATGTGGTCGGTGAATTCCTGTGGATCAACTTGTACTTCCCCTTCTGTTGTTTGCTCTTTTGTGAGGATCTTTACTATTTCGAAAAGCTCTCTGGGTTTGTTGATGGAGGAATTTATCATGTTTGTGTGGAATTCCATCTTTGATTGGTTGATGTGTTCATTGTATTGTTTTTGCTTTGTTAGGTAAAGATGCTGGTCGGCAGTTGTTTTGTTTTTTCTCCATCTCCGTTCAATCTTCCTGAGCTCCCTCTTTTCCTGTCGTATTCTTGCTGAGTACCATGGCTTGTTTTGTCTCTTGTTGTGGTGTGGTTTCTTGGTCCCGCCACCAGATGGTTTGGCGGCGTTAGCTAAAATGCTGTTCCAGCTGGAAACTTGTTCCTCCAGGACGTCTGTAGTAATGTTCAAGTGTTGTATTGTGTCCTTATGAATTCGTCCCTGTCGAAATACTTGAATCGTCTTTGTGTGTGTGAGATGTTTGCTCTTTCGTTTGTCTGGTCCTCTTGTGATCGCAGCTTTGTCTCGATTAGGTAATGGTCAGACCATGGCACTGGGGTAATGGTGGGTGGGGAAATTAGGTCTCTTGATGTTAGGTAATTGGATGCGAAGATGAGATTTGGGGATGATCCATGTCTATGCATTGGTGCATTGATTATCTGTGTGAATTGAAGTGAGGTCATTGCTTGAAGGAAGGCCTCTGCGTCTTTGGCATTGGTGGACTTGAGGTTGAAGTCTCCAATCAGTAGCACTGGTTTGTTGTTTGTTGTTATGGCACCGGCTTCTTCGAGTGTGAAGGCTAGTTCGTTGGGTGGAGCTCTGGGTGCTCTGTAGGTTAGGCAGATTGCAATGTTCTTGTTCTTGATGCTAATTGTGTTACATTGCTGGGTATCGGTGAAGTTCTGTGTCTTGAACTTTAGTTTTGTTTTCGCTATTATCAGGACTCCTCCTCCACGCTTGTGGGTGTGTGGGCAGTTGTACGCTGAGTAGTTGTCCGGTACTAGTTGGTTGAGTAGTACATTGTCGGTAGGGTTGAGCCATGTCTCTGTGATGCATATTACGTTGGGCTGTCGCTCTTCTATGTGGTCTACAAGAGTGTATATCTTGTTGCAGACGGATCTGGCGTTTATGAGCTCAATCGTTGTTGTCTTTGTTGCGGAGGTTGCTGTTACATGTGCTTCCTTTGTGTAGGTGTGGGAGTTTGATTTGTGTCTGTCTGGCCGCTTTGTCTGGGGAGTTCTGAGTGTCTCTTTGTGTGTGTGCTGTGGTTCTAAATATGTCAATGCAGTTGGTGGGTGCCATGCTGTGTTTGCTTGTGGGTAGTGGAGGTGTGTGGTTGGTGGGAGGAGTTGTGTGATGAGTAGGTAGAGTGGGAGGAAGTATGTGGCGTGCATGTTGGTTTTTTTGTGATGTTCTGTTAGGGTGATGCCTGTTTTCTTAAGTCTTCGTCTGTTGTCTGATTGGGGAGAGCTGAACTTGGTGCAGGAGCCTGTCCCGTGGAGGGAGAGCCGGATCTGTGGAGGGCGCCTTGGTGCAGGAGCCTGTCTCGTGGAGGGAGAGCCGGATCTGTGGAGGGCATCTTGATGCGGGAGCCTGTCCCGTGGAGGGAGCCTGTCCCATGGAGGGAGAGCCGGATCTGTGGAGGGCGTCTTGATGTGGGAGCCTGTCCTGTGGAGGGAGCCTGTCCCGTGGAGGGAGAGTCGGATCTGTGGAGGGCGTCTTGATGCGGGAGCCTGTCCCATGGAGGGAGCCTGTCCCATGAAGGGAGAGCCGGATCTGTGGAGGGCGTTTTGGTGCGGGAGCCTGTCCCGTGGAGGGAGCCTGTCCCGTGGAGGGAGAGCCGGATCTGTGGAGGGCGCCTTGGTGCGGGAGCCTGTCACGTGGAGGGAGCCTGTCCCGTGGAGGGAGGGCCAGATCTGTGGAGGGCGTCTTGATGCGGGAGCCTGTCCCGTGGAGGGAGGGCCGGATCTGTGGAGGGTGTCTTGATGTGGGAGCCTGTCACGTGGAGGGAGCCTGTCCCGAGGAGGGAGGGCCGGATCTGTGGAGGGCGTCTTGATGCGGGAGCCTGTCCCGTGGAGGGAGCCTGTCCCGTGGAGGGAGAGCCAGATCTGTGGAGGGCGCCTTGGTGTGGGAGCCTGTCCCATGGAGGGCAGGCCGGATCTATTCGGGTGTGGCTTGTGGAGGTGAGAGTTTGGTGGTGGGAAATGTGTGATGTTCTGTGAGCATTCTACTTGCGGTTCTGACGTCCTTCACCTCGGTCTGCTCCTTGTTGGGTTCTGCTGTGATGCTGTCGGTTCTGCTATTTCTTATGGTTGTTTCCTTCTGCTCGCCTTTGTGCCGCGCCTAAGGGCCACACCAAAGGGCCCTCTGGCGAGGCCCTCAGGCGCGGGCCCGCAAGGCGCGGGCGCGCCCTGCAGGGACACCGCTTTTATCCTCTGCCGGCTGCTGCTTCTTCGAGCTCCCACTGCCCCGATTGGGCAGGAGCTGAGGCGGGAGGTGGAGTGTCCGGCCAGCGGCATCTCTGCGAGCAGGGACGCCACTTTTATCCTCTGCCGGCTGCTGCTTCTTCGAGCTCCCACTGCCCCGATTGGGCAGGAGCTGAGGCGGGAGGTGGAGTGTCCGGCCAGCGGCGTCTCTGCGAGCAGGGACGCCGCTTTTATCCTCTGCCGGCTGCAGCTTCTTCGAGCTCCCACTGCCCCGATTGGGCAGGAGCTGAGGCGGGAGGTGGAGTATCCGGCCAGCGGCATCTCTGCGAGCAGGGACGCCGCTTTTATCCTCTGCCGGCTGCTGCTTCTTCGAGCTCCCACTGCCCCGATTGGGCAGGAGCTGAGGCGGGAGGTGGAGTGTCCGGCCAGCGGCGTCTCTGCGAGCAGGGATGCCGCTTTTATCCTCTGCCGGCTGCTGCTTCTTCGAGCTCCCACTGCCCCGATTGGGCAGGAGCTGAGGCAGGAGGTGGAGTGTCCGGCCAGCGGCGTCTCTGCGAGCAGGGACGCCACTTTTATCCTCTGCCGGCTGCTGCTTCTTCGAGCTCCCACTGCCCCGATTGGGCAGGAGCTGAGGCGGGAGGTGGAGTGTCCGGCCAGCGGCGTCTCTGCGAGCAGGGACGCCGCTTTTATCCTCTGCCGACTGCTGCTTCTTCGAGCTCCCACTGCCCCGATTGGGCAGGAGCTGAGGCGGGAGGTGGAGTGTCCGGCCAGTGGACTCTCTCCATACAAAGATTCAACTTGTTCAAGCCATGATATTTTCAATAACATCATATGGATGTGAAAGCTGGACAGTGAAAAAAATAGACAGGAAGAAAATTGATGCCTTTGAATTATGGTGCAGGTGGCGAATACCGTGTATACCATGGACTGCCTGAAGAACAAACCGGTCAGTACTTTAGAAGCTCAGGTGACAAGACTTCAACTTTCATACTTTGGACACATTATGCGAAAAGAGAGATCATTAGAGAAAGACATCATGCTTGGCAAGATAGAATGTCAACGCAATAGAGGAAGGCCAGAAATGAGATGGATCGATATAATAACAGCAGCTACAGGTACCAGTCTGTCAACAATGAGCCTCCTGACTGAAGACCGAACACAATTTAGGATAGCTATCCAGAGGGTCGCCATGAGTTGACTCCGACTCGACGGCACTTAACAACAACAACAAGGCCCTTTTGCAGGAAAGAGAAACCATTTCAGTCAGGAATGTACAGCAAAGCCAGGGATACCCAAAAACGTGATAGTAGTGATACATGTGCACAGAACACAAAGGCAAATAAACATAGAAAATGACCTAAACCACATTTAAAATCCAAATAACCAAGCTGGCCAATAGTTATATTAATGAGAAACATAAAAAACACTACTGAGAAAGCATAAAAAAAGAAGATATCATGTTTGGAAGGGTCTATGCTCTGTCCCCCTACAAGGTGAATGATCCCACATTGGAATAGCAATGATCAGGGTTTCCCCTTTATATTGGGCAGGTTTGTTATGGCATGCACATGTGCCGCAACAGCAGGGTGGGCATGTAGGAAAGGGCAACTGTACAGTTGTTGGAACTGGGATACAGAGGGCTGCAGGTGGCTCATGCCTTTGTGGCACATAGGAATGCTGAAACTGTAGAGCAGCCAGACAGCAACTGATGAGGGTCCAACATGGGCAGGAGTGTGTTTCTCACAGTGTCACAGGGGATAGTACCCAGCAGGTACCCCCAAGGGCACATAACATTGGCAGACGGTGTGTGGGGGGTGGGGGGGGAAGCGCGCATGTCCATGTAGGCACCCCTACCCGAGAACCCACACCATAGACAGCTGCCTACAGGCATACTGGATGGCCTGGGACTGCGCACCACCAGCACCACCGGCATAATGGCATGGCAGCATGATGGCAGAGAGGTGCTGGTGGTGGAGGGGGCAGTGGCATCTGCCCACAGCAGACCATGGCCTAGCCCCGTTTAGGTGGTTGCCGTGCACTGCAACAGACAGGGTCTGTCTAACGAACAGTCATGGTATCCCCAGGGAATGACCTGGCCCTGTGGCAACAGTGTGTTCATGAGCAGAAGGTCACAAGTTCAAATCCCAGCTCTGGCTCCTGCCAACCCATCCCCATATTTTACCCAGTACTAAACCATGGTAATAAAGACAGAACCTTTATTGCAGATAACATAAACATGCCTGTAATGCCTGTATTTCACCCTACAGAGCACAGACACCATAAACATGTGCAATACCTAGAGCAGAGTTTCCCAACTGCAGTCCTTGATGGCCAAACATCATTCAGGTTTCATGCTGTCTCCAATAAATATGCCTGTGCTGCATTTGTATGCGCCACCCCCATGGTATGCTAATGTATCTCATGCATATTCATTAGGGACAGTGTTTGACCCAGCAGGACCGGAGTTGGGACCCTCTTCCCTAGAGCAGCGGCCAACAGGGGCATAAACACCCACACCCACAGGCTCCACTGTCCAAAGCCTCATGGAGAGTCAGGCTGTTGGGCCCTGCGCACTGCAGCATCTACAAATACTAGCACCTTCATACCTTAGCAATGCCGTCTTAAATGTGGAAACACGTTCCACATATATCAAAAGGTTGCTATGATTAATGGCAGATAGCAATCTCTAAGTTAAGCACAATTTGCTGATAGAGCTGCATTATAGCAACATTTCTGATATCTGTGGAGTGTGTTTCAGTTTTGGTTTATGACAGTGTTTGCCACCCCGGGAAGTGACCCCAACAGTATTGTGTACCATAGCCATGCCTGCACTGTGCCCAGGACTGGTGTGGTGGCCAGGGCTGCCAAAAGCCTCTATATTTGCACAATGCTGGCATAGGTGTGGGAGTGTGTGTCTGTCTATCCAGTGTGTTGTGGCTGCCTACACCTTACTCAGCCCACACTGCTTGCACTGTTTCCAGTGTTAGCCTGCCAATGTGCATAATGAGGAGCAAGGTACTGTGGGTATGGCCCGGACAGGGCGGCCTGGGCAGGATGCATCTGCACAGGGCATAGGGCAATGGCTGGGACATTGTAGTGCCCGGCCACCACCTGCAAGGACAGGGTGGCCACAGCATGTCCTGCTGTGAGGTCACTCTCACACTGACTGAGCAGTGAACACGGCATGGCTAGGTTCCCCCATAGTGTTATATAGTATTTTTTTAAGTGATATTTATGGGTTCTCTGTTCTGGGGCCCAATCACTGATTTATTTGCTTGGTGTGTGTGCTCACATCCCAGTTTTGGGTGCATGCATCTTCGCCAGGAACATGCACTATAGACTAGCTAGCAGACTGTCTGCAGTTAGTATGTTTATGGCTGGAACACCTTGCAGGGTGCAGTGGCTGGAGACTAACTGCGCTCGCTGCTGGAGAATGCCAGGTAGTGGTGGGGGGCAGCTAAGCATTTCCAGGCCTACTGTCTGTCTGCCATTGCCTTATGGATGTGTACAGATCTGCATTAACTGCCCTGTAGGGTGCCTGTTCCCCAGCAGTAGTGGGGTTGATGGTCCCCTCTACTGCCATCACTGCAGGGATAAAGAATATTTATCTGTTGGTGGGAGATCCTGTCCCCTAACCTGAGCCCCAGAGGGCGGGTTGGGTGGTGCTACATAATCCGCCTATGGGTTCCAAGCACCCCCTTCACGTAAATCATATGACTATGGCACCCACACAAGATATGCACTATTCTGGGTGCATCATAGTCCTCATGGGCTAGACGTGACTGGGAAATACAGATGAACATGTGTGTATCCTAGGTGCGTTTGCAAGGACTATCTATCACACACTGGGACTGATGGGGACCTGCAGCATAGCCTATCTCTGCCAAGTCAGGTGCTGTGGACCTGGTGCTGAGCGCCCCATCTCACCCTCAGGGTGAGCACAGGACCCGCACAATGTCACAGTCTGTAGCAACTCTGTGCCAGTAACACACACGATCAGTTCCCCCTACCAGGCCGAGGTGCTGTGGGGGTGCATACCCCATCTTGTGATCATCTGTAGACTGCTGATCTGCATGTGCAGTGCATCATGGGTACGAGTGGGTTAACCCTATCCTGGTAACCACAGCAGACAGTTTGTGTGGTGACCTGCAGTCTTTCTGTAGCCAGCCAGGGGCTTCTTGGTAGCTATAGAGATGTAGCCCACTGGTTACTTCACTGACTGTAGAGACAGAGGTCATGGGTTTGATCCCTCAGTGGTGTTATTTGATAGGGCTGTCTGAGGCATTTCCTTTTTTAATTTAAATTAGTGCTGCCAGCAAACACACCTTCACAGTGCTGTAACCTTAAGGTGCCTCATAAAGCGCCCTATAAGGCGCCCTATAGGGAACATTATAAGGTGCCTTGGCGGACTGTGCACTTTATAATGTGCCCTCTGGAGTACCTTATAGGGCACCTTATATGGCACCTTAGGTTACAGCACTGTGAGGGTGTGTTTGTCTGGCAGCACTAATTTAAATTAAAAAAGAAAATGCCTCAGACAGCACTGATTTAAAGTAAAGGGTAATGCTTTGGATAGCCTTACTCATTAAGCCCACTGGGGGATCAAACTCATGACCCCTGTTTCATCAGTCAATGTATTAACCATTGTGATACACCTCTGTTGCTGTGGTTGCAGGTCTGTGTGCCTAATTAAGGCTAACACGTGTTAATGTGCCACGGCTCCCTCTATTGCGCGATAATGTGTGTGGCGACTTTATCGCGCGATAACCTGCGATTGCTACCTTAAGACCGGAACGCCCACTCCTTTTATGGCATTCTTCACATTATCGCTGGAGCTAACGCCGGGAACATTAAGACGGTTTAGTAAACATACCCCCAAGAGTTTATATTGCGCTGTGAATAATATGGGCAATCAATGTAATTCCCTTAAAATAGAGGTGACATGATCAAATTTTCCCAGCCCCTTGATTATTTTAGCTGTATTATTTTGTACTAATTGCAACCGAGCCCACTCTCTCAAAGGCAGGCCCAGTAGCAAGGAGTTGCAGTAATCCATTCATGGGAGAATTAAATCTCTCATAACTAATTTCAACCATCCTTCAGAAAGATAAGAGCATAATGTATGAAGCCTCCACAAAACCCCAAATAAGGACCTAATCATCCAAGAAACATGGTCATGCATGGTCAAAGAACTGTCCGGCCACACTCCCAGGCTATGACATAGTCCAGAGATGTCCTGTATTCCTCCTGATTCTCTGCAATATTAGCTAACTGCACTATCTAAAAAAAACAACAACAAATAAGACAAGTTGTGAGAAAATTTCAACCAGTGTTGAACCAAATGGACAGAGGGACAGAGAATTTAAAAATGCATATTGCAGAACAGTGCTCAATAATGTGTGCCTTGATCTTTCGCTTAGTTTTACTTATATACAGTTTATTGCAGGGACAGTAGATCACATTCGTGATATTGGAGGAATTGTAATCAGTGAAGCTCTTTAAGTGAAATGGAGCCCATAAATGGAGATGACTCTTTGAAATTATTACAGCATGAACAGACATATTTTTGTTGGAATACAGTTGTTCCCTATGGTCTCAATTTAGAGATAGAATGGGTCCATTTTTTCTAATATTTATTTATTTGACATTTCTTATATACCATCTTTCATAACATCAAGGTGGTTTACATTGAACAAACTGAAATTTCTTTAAAGAGGGCATTATAACTTGGAGATAACTATTTTACAGGGATCATGGGTTAAACGGCTTGCCCAAAACTACAAGGAGCACCTGTGGGACTAGAAACCCCTGTCCTTCTGGCCCAAGGTTGCTATCCTCTAGTGGGATTTCAGCCCCTGACCTTCTGGCCTGAGGTAACTTGTTCCAACCACTAGGCCACTCCTCCTGCATTGGTTTCTTTTTTTGAAGATTCTTGGGCTGTTATTTTTATTGGTTGGCCAATTCAGCAGTCACTTTTTGAATGATGTTGGATACCATTTAAAGCGCATGCATCAGCGTTTTTTGGCTCTGTATCTTCTCCATTTTTGGATTTAGAGCTGACATTAATAAGTATATTCATTGATATATTTATATTATTGCTTTTTAAAGGATATTATTTACATGTATTTCTGACTGTTTTTGCTGTCTACAATGTTGCCCTGAGGAATCTCCTGGTGGGGTGAAACCTACCGGCCAGGTCGGGGATACACTTGCTTTGGAAATGTTTCTGCACAGCGTTTTCTTATTGTGGTGGAGAATCCAAGATAAGTTTGGAAACATATTTTGATATATTTAAAAAAAAGATTTTAATAACAAATAAAAAAAATTCTCATGGAGCAATGATGAAGATTACACCATGGTATCTTAGTACACCCTGCAAAGAAATGTGAGCTCCTTTGCTTTTATTATCTATTTTTCAATGTTATAGCTTACTGTGTTAATTGTGAGATATAAGCTCTAAATTGGCTTTAAGGCACATTTTACAATGGGATGTCCAAGTGCAATCTGGGACATCAAAGCCAGAACATTTGAAACAAAAGTAAGCACGTACAAGTTCAAATGCAATTTCAGAAACATGGACGTGCCCAATAGGGATGTCTATAGAGACATCTACATAGACATCCCTAGAATAGGGTTTCAGAACAAGCATATCTAATAGGATAATAGTTAAACTAGTGGGTTAAGAGTGAGGTAATCAACATTTAAATTCCACTGTGGGTCTTTGTGATCTTAGACTAGTCACTTAACTCACCATCTTCTTTACACTCTCTGGCTATTTTAATGCCAAAACAAGCATTTTCCTGATACATATTTGTGCCTGCAGACATTCCTGAAATCGATCGAAGATGTGTAAATCTATTGCACCTCCCCAGACATGCCTCCATCACACTCCCTTGCCTGCTTGGATATCTCTGCACTGGAAATGTCTGTAAACATCATTTGTTGAATGGCTTCGGAGATGTCTCTGTGGTCTTCAAACGTCTCAAATCATGAATAAGCATTATAAAAGGATCTTCTTGGTATGTTTCTTACTTATTTTTGTTTGGACAGTTTATTTGTAGTAAGAGCTAAAGATTTTTTCAGCACTTTATTTTTTACCTGTGTTACTCATATTGAAAATGTTTGTTTATTCCGCTCCTCTTCAGATACATATTACTACTTGGAAGCAATATATTAATAATATCATAAGAACATAAGACATGCCATACTGCGTCAGACCGAGGTCCATCAAGCCCAGTATCCTGTTTCCAACAGTGGCCAATCTAGGTCATACGTACCTAGCAATATCCCCAAAAGACACAGGTTCCACAATGCTTGTACTGGGTCAAGCATTGATATCCTGTGTCCCTTTTTAATAGTGGTTTATGGACCTTTCCTAAAGGAACTTGTCCAAACCTTTTTTAAACCCAGCTATACTAACAGCCCTTACTACATCCTCCGGTAACAGATTCCAGAGTTTGATTACACGTTGACTGAAAAAATATTTTCTCTTATTTGTCTTAAATAGTTTACCCTGTAGCTTCATTACATGTCCCCTAGTCTTTCTATATTCTGATAGCGTAAACAATTGATCCACGTTTATCCGTTCCACTCCATTCATTAATTTATAGACCTCTATCATATCTCCCCTCAGCCGTCTCTTTTCCAGGTTAAAGAGCCCTAACCTTTTTAGCCTCTCTTCATAGGAGTAGCCTTCCATCCCCTTCACCAATTTGGTGGCTCTTCTCTGTACTTTTTCTAATAACTCTATGTCCTTTTTAAGATACGGTGACCAGAATTGCACACAATATTCAAGGTGCGGTCGTACCATGGAGCGACACAGAGGCATTATAATATCCTTTGTTTTATTCTCCATCCCTTTCCTTATGATACCTAGCATTCTATTTGCTTTCTTGGCCGCCGCTGCACACTGGGCGGAGGGTTTTAACATGTTATCCACGATGACTCCTAAATCTTTTTCCTGGGTGGTGGTTTCTAATGTGGAGCCTTGCATCGTGTAACTATAGTGTGGGTTGTTCTTTCCTAGGTGCATAACTTTGCACTTGTCCACATTAAATTTCATCTGCCATTTGGATGCCCAGTCTTCCAATTTATCCAGATCCTCCTGCAGGTTTCCACAATCCTCTTGGGTTTTAACAACTTTAAACAGTTTTGTGTCATCTGCAAATTTGATAACCTCACTAGTTATTCCCTTTTCCAGGTCATTTATGAATATGTCAAAAAGTAGCGGACCCAGTACAGATCCCTGGGGTACTCCACTATTCACCTTTTTCCATTGGGAATATTGGCCATTTAGCCCTACCCTCTGCTTTCTATCTTTTAACCAGTTCCCGATCCACAATAGTACACTGCCTCCTATCACATGACTTTTTAGCTTCTCCAAAAGTCTCTGATGGGGGACCTTGTCAAAAGCTTTCTGAAAGTCCAGATACACTATATCAACCGACTCACCTTTGTCTACCTGTTTATGCACACCTTCAAAAAAACATATCAGATTAGTAAGACAAGATCTTCCTTGTCTAAAGCCATGTTGGCTGTCTCCCATTAGGCCATGACTATCTACATGCTGTGTAATTTTGTTCTTTATGATGGTTTCTACCATTTTCCCTGGTACTGACGTCAGGCTCACCGGTCTGTAATTTCCCGGGTCACCCCTGGAACCCTTTTTAAAAATTGGTGTTACGTTGGCGACCCTCCAATCTTCAGGTATTACAGATGATTTTAATGAAAGTTCACAGATTACCAATAGCAGGTCTGCAATCTCATATTTCAGTTCTTTCAACACTCTGGGATGTATACCATCCGGTCCAGGTGATTTGCTACTATTCAGTTTATCAAATAGTTATAATATATCTTCCCGGTGTAGCGATATTTCTCTCAATTCCTCTGCAGTATCACCTTTAAATACCACTTCAGTCATGGGTAACATCCCTACATCTTCCTCAGGAAAGACCGAAGCAAAGAATTCATTCAGTCTCTCTGCTATAGCCTTGTCTCCTCTTACTGCCCCTTTTACCCCTCTATCATCTAATGGTCCAATTGACTCTCTCACAGGCCTTTTGCTACGAATGTACTTGAAAAAGTCTTTATTTCGTGTTTTTGCTTCCGTAGCAAGTTTCTTCTCAAATTCCCGCTTTGCCTGCCTTATCAATGCTTTGCATTTAACTTGCCAGTGCTTGTGCTGTTTCCAGTTTTCATCATTTGGCTCTTTTTTCCATTTCCTGAAGGTTGCTTTTTTGGCAGCAACAGCCTCTCTGACCTCACCTTTAAACCATGCTGGCAGTTTTTTGGACTTTCTTCCACTTTTCTTAATGCGTGGAATACAGCTGGTCTGGACTTCGAGGATAGTATTTTTAAATAACACCCAAGCTTGCTGTAAGTCTTTAACCTTTGGAACCGCTCCTTTTAGTTTTTTCCTAACTATAATCCTCATTCTATCATAGTCTCCTTTTCGAAAGTTAAAAGGTAGTACTGTGGATTCCCTTACTATCTGTCCTCCACTAATTAAATCAAACATGATCATACTATGATCACTATTGCCAAGTGGTCCCAACACCCTTATTTCTTGCACCATATCTGGCGTTCCACTAAGGACTAGGTCCAGTATGGCTTCCCCTCTGGTCGGTTCATGAACCAGCTGCTCCAAGAAGCAGTCATTTATTTCATCTAGAAACTTTATCTCTTTAGCTTGTCCTGCTGTGACACTGACCCAGTCGATACCGGGGTAATTGAAATCACCCATTATTACTACTCTGTTGTGACTTTTGCTAGCTTACTTGATTTCTTTGAGCATTTCATCATCCATTTGTTCATTCTGGCCAGGCGGTCGATAGTATACTCCAAGTGCCATCACCTTCCCCTTCATAAATGGAATTTCAATCCATAGAGATTCTACAGCAAATTTTGTTCCCTGCAAAACTTTAATCCTTTCTGACTCAATGCCCTCTCTAACATAGAGCGCAACCCCTCCACCAATTTGATCAGCTCTATCATTACGATATAGTTTGTATCCAGGTATCACAGTGTCCCACTGGTTATCCTCCTTCCACCATGTCTCTGAGAGTGCAATCATATCTAACCTCTCATTTAGTGCTATATATTCTAACTCTCCCATCTTATTGTTTAGACTTCTAGCATTGGCATACAAGCATTTTAGAGACTGTATTTTATTCATATTAATCTGGCTATTGGTAGGCATGGGTAATTTGGAATCTTTATGCTCTGTCTGCTCCTTACTCAAGGGCATTTGGGCTACTATACTCCCTTTTGGAACCTCACTGCTTTTGGTAGTATCCTTCAAGGATACCTTTGTCCGAACCATGCGCTCCTGGGTGACTGTCGGCTTTCCCCTATTTTCTAGTTTAAAAGCTTCTCTATCTCTTTTTTAAAGGTTAATGCCAGCAGTCTGGTCCCATCCTGATTAAGGTAAAGCCCATCCCTTCGGAGGAGCCCCTTTACTACATGGCCAGGTAATATTGAATTTTGACCATTTAATGGGTATTTGTAGTCATTTGAATAACAGGATAGAGGTGATATGATAGAGATGTTTAAATACTTCCATGGCATAAATGCATAGGATGAGAGCCTCTTTCAATCAAAAGCAAGCTCTGCTATGAGGTAACATATGATGAGGGTGAAAGGGGATAGACTCAGGAGTAATATGCGGAAATATTTCTTTAGAGAAAGAGTGATAGATGGTTGGAATAGTCTTTCAGTGGAGGTGGTACAGATGAGGACAGTATCTGAATTCAAAAAAGCATGGGGCAACCACAGAGGATCTCTAAAAGAAAAAAGGGGTCTATTGTAGTGGTTGATATGGAATGGCGGACTAGATAGGCCATGTGGTCTCTTCTGCCATCATATTTTTATATTTCTATGTTTCTAAGTAAGATAACTAGGAATAATCCTTGATCAAAATCCGAGTCTATCTACTTGAAAGAATTGAAAGAAATATTGATAAACCACGAGGATATATTACAACTGTCTGATAAACTGAAGAGTAGCAAATCACCTGGACCAGATGGCATACATCAAAAGGGTGTTGAAAGAACTGAAATATGAGATTGCAGACCTTCTATTAGTAATCTGTGAACTATCTTTAAAATCATCTGTAGTATCTGAGGATTGGAGAGTGGCCAATGTAACTCCAATTTTTAAAAAGGGTTCCAGGGTTGATCCGAGAAACTATAGACCGGTGAGCCTTATATCAGTGCCATGCAAAATGGAAAAAAAAACATTATAAAGAATTACTGAACATTTAGGTAGCCATGGTTTAATGGGAGAAAGCCAACATGGATTTAGTCAAGGAAAGTCTTGTCTTAGTAATCTGTTATAATTTTTTAAAAATGTGAATAGACAGGTAGACAAAGGTGAGACATTTGATATAGAGCCTGATCCAGGAAGGGGCACATCCAGGCTGTCCAGATGTCCCAGAAGAGGATGGGCTCCATTGTACCTGATTCTGCACCTCAGGAGCAAGATGTTCCCGTGGGTGCAAGATCAGACATGGAGACAACCCCATGTGCCCCTGCTACCCCGAAGGAGATGTCACCCACATCATGGCCAGCCACTGCAGTGATGGACCCTATTTCCATGCCACCCAACCCCCAGAGTGGGCATCTAGGGCCCAGATCGGGTGGCAGGGAATCACCTGTCCCTCCATTGAGATGAGATGAGATTGACTGGGCTGCCAGCTGCTGCCCCCCAGGGCTTATACCATCTCTAAGGTGGTATAAACCCCATGTCTTGGATACAGCCAGTGGATGTACAGGGCTATGACCAGAATCAGCCCTGTATGTCTGGGTGCCTGTCCCTGCCCCTCCCACTCTCTGCCCCCATGCCACCCCTGTCCAGATCTCCCCACACTGAGGCTGTGTGCGTGCAGGGAGATTGCTTTCCTGCATACAGGCTAGATGGACAGTGGGGCTGCACATCCCACTGGGACATACAGCCCCGCTATTGTTGTCTCTGGATTGGGCCTATAGTGTATCTGGATTTTCAGAAAGCATTTGACATGAGAGAATCGGTGAAATCAAAAAGTCATGGGATTGGAGGCAGTATACTCTTGTGGATCACAAACTGGTTAAAAGATAAAAAGCATAGAGTAGGGCTAAATGGCCAATTTTCTCAATGGAGAAAGGTGAATAGTGGAGTACCCCAGGGTTCTGTGCTGGGCCCGCTGCTTTTTAACGTATTCATAAATGACCTGGAAATAGGAATAACAAGTGAGGTGATCAAATTTGCAGATGACACAAAATTATTCAACGTCATTAAAATACAAGAGGATTGTGAAAAATTGCAAGAGGACCTTGAAAAATTGTGAGATTGGACGTCTAAATGGCAGATTAATTTTAATGTGGACAAGTGCAGTTATGCACCTAGGAAAGTACAACCCAAACTATGGGTATACGATGCAAGGTACTACCTTAGAAACCACCACCCAGGAAAAGGATTTAGGCGTCATTGTGAATAATATGTTGAAACCATCCACCAAGTGTGCAGCGGCAGCCAAGAAAGCAACTAGAATGTTAGGAATCATAAGGAAAGGAATGGAAAATAAAATCAAGGGTATTATAACGCCTGTGTATCATGGTGATACCGCACCTTGAATAGTGTGTGCAATTCTGGTTACCATATCTTAAAAAGGATATAGAAAAATTAGAAAAGGCTCAAAGAAGAGCAACAAAAATGATAAAGAGAATGGAAAAATGTCCCTATGAGGAGACGCTTAAAAGCTTGGGCCCGGTTATCCATCTGGCCCATATGCATACAGTGCGGGGAGATCTGTACAGGGGCAGAGAGTGGGCGGGGCAGGATGGGACAGGCACCCTCCGAGCCAGACATATCCTTGCTAAACGCAGTTCGCAGTAGATCCCTAAGTAGTTAGCAGCTGAATATCTTTGCTCACTGAACAGTTGTTGGGACTGGCCCAGCTCTACCCACAGAGTGCCCTGAAACTAACCAGATATTTTGCAAGGCTGTCTTTGGAGACATTCAGTGGCACAAACTGGTTAGTGTAGCTGAATATCGGACTGAGTGTGATTTTTCAGGTTTATGTAATCCAATAGTAGTATGGACAAATTTTGATATAACACTGTCATTATGAAGACTTTTACTGAATTATTATATGAATGAATGAATGAATGCTTGCAAAGGGTAGAGTTGAGCAAGAGAAAGCTAATGTTCTAAATGTCCTCAAAATTAAGGTTCAACCTTGCTACTCTGTCACTCTGACTGAACTTTTTTAATTTCAGTGGGGTTGAATTCTCCTTTTAATTTCCTTTGTTATTTGCGCTACTCCCTAGAGAATATTGCTCTACTCATGGCTTTTTGTATGAGAAGGTAACATAGTAAAGTGACATAAGCCATATCAATTTTTGTAGTATAATGCCTTAGAAAATACTTATGAAAGAATGCATCCATTCATGATTTGGTTCGAAAAGCAAATTTCATATTCTGTTTTGAAAAGCACATTTTGTATCAATGGTTATGGGTTTTCAAGTGGAAATATTTAAATCATGATTGCACTTAACTAAATTAACTTAAAATCTGGTACACCCTTACATATCAGCATTGGAACTGAGATAGGCTTGGGGATGGGAGGGTTATGATTTTCTCCATTACTTTTTTATATGGGATAAGTAAATGTGTATTCTCAGTTAGTGTCTTAGAAAACAGCTCTAACAACATTCAAATCTTTTATACTGCAAAACAAAGACAAAGGGGCATGTTTACTAAACTGCGGTAATGTCATTCCGCGGTAAAGGTAGAGATGCCCATATAAAGGAGTGGCGGGGCAGCAGTAAAGCTGTGTGTCAGATAAGGCGCGTTAGAAGGCGTGTTAAAAGGTGCATTATAAGGCACCGTAGAAGGCACATGCCTACGTGCCTTACAAAGCACCTTATAACGCGCCATATAAGGCGCGTTATAAGGCGCCTTGTACTGTGCCTAATTAGGAGCCTTGTAACGTATTTTAAGGAGTGTTGATAGCTGTGGAGAGGGTACTGTGTGGCTGGCAGCACAGATCTGCAAAGATATGACTGTCACAAGCAAGCAAAATATCTGCCCTGGACAGGAGGGAACAACAAGGAATTGAACCAATGTCCTCTGCCTCCACAGTCATCAATGTAACCAGTGGGTTATAGCTCTATAGTGTCTAACACACTGCTGGCTGGCTACAGAAAGACTGCAGGTGACCACACAAGCTGTCTGCTGTGGTTAACAGGATAGAGTAGACCCATCCATGCCCATGATGCACTGCACATGCAGATCAGCAGCCTATGTCTGATCACAAGATGGGGTATGCGCCACTATAGCACCCCGGCCTGGTAGGGGGAGCTGACCGCGTGTGTTACTGGCACAGAGTAGCTACAGACCGTGACAACATGCGGTTCCTGTGCTCACCCTGAGGGTGAAGTGGAGGGCCCAGCACCAGGTCCGCAGCACATGGCATGGCTGAAATAGGCTGTGCTGCAGGTCCTTATCAGTGTCAGTGTGTGATAAGTAGTCCTTGCAGACACACCTAGGATACACCTGTGTCCATCTGTATTCCCCAGTCATGTCTAGCCCTTGTGGACTATGATGCACCCAGAATAGTGCATAACCTGTGTGGTTGCCATGGTCACAGAATACGTGAAGGGTGGTATGCAGACCCTACAGCAGATTATATGAGCACCACCCAACCCACCCCTGTGGGTCAGGGTGGGGAACAGGATCCCCCACCAACAGATCAACAGTCTACATCCCTGCAAGGGTGGCAGTAGAGGGGACCATCGACCCCAGTCTTGCTGGGGAACAGATACCCTACAGGGCAGGCACGCATCCATAAGGCAATGGCAGACAGACAGTAGGCCTGGAGATGCTCAGCTGCCCCCCACCACTATCTGTTCACTGGCCCCTGTTAGTTGAATGAGCTCTCAATAACTATAAAAAAAATTTTTTCGTTCACTATCACAAAATGCTGGATTAGAATGTTCAGCCAAATGTCATCAAAAAATAGTATATCCAACAATGATTTTCAATGAGGTCTCAGTTAAGCAATAGCGCAGCCTCGTAGACTCTCGTCATACAAAGGCTGATTGCGTGATCACATCAATGACCTCTATGAAAAGACCATAGAACCCTATTTCACAGTGATCTATTCCACTGCAACGCTACACTTGTGCAAATTGCCACACTTAGTAATCATTCTTAAAACAACGGTGCTGATAATTTCCCACGGTGAAGAGGGTTTGCTCTCTCATACTACTTTTCCAGATCCCAACATCAATCCCCGGTGCCACTGAGACGTTTCACCATATTGTTTCCTCAGGGGATCATAATCAATCTAAAAATAAACAAAATGAAAAACCACAATAAACATCACCTTCCAATCCATTTCCCCCTAACTCTTACTGTAAAAACCACCTAGAAAATCCCAAGATATAAAATCTCACCTATGATGCTGCCCGCGCTTTCTCACCCAGCAGTCTTGCCACACACCCGATAACGGGGAGATTTCAAACGGTTCTGCCAAAAAACGCCGCGCATGTCAGATGGACCCTCCAGCCTCCATTTTTAAAGCACCCAAAGGGAACCAATCAAAACTCGCCATAGCCTACCGTGCCGAAATGCCTCTCCGTACTATCACTAACTCCTCAAGTCAATCACTACAATAACTCAATTCTCTTAAAGACAACGAGTTGACATATCCACAATAGCCTTAAGGACAAGCGTGGCAGCGCAACAAATAAATGAACCCACTCCAAAACTTACAAGGGCTCCCACATAAGCACTTCCTAACCCGAAACCTTTGAGCTGACCTCCAGACGTTTAAACACATGCTGCCCATTCTATACAATTATTTAAACCCTTAGGCTCCAACGTGTCAAGTGTGTAGATCAAACGTTGTTCCTGCAATATTAATACATGGTCAAGAGTCTTACCCGCCCGTCCCTGTTGTATCTGGACCAAACATAGACATCTAAGCTGTTCAAAAATATGATTTTTTTCTTAAGCAATGTGCCACCAAAGGAGCCTCTAGCACCTTGCAATTTAGACGACTACGGTGTTCCCTCATCCGTACCCGGAAAGGTCTAATAGTCTTCCCTATGTAACATAGTCCACAGGGACAGACTACCGCGTATACTACATTGGGGGAATCACATGTAGTGTTCTGTTTCAATGAAAGCACCGCCCCCCGATATTCAAACAACGAAGTAGTGATTGTGATGTCACAAATATCGCAGCCCTCGCATGGCCTATGTCCACTGCTTGACACAAAAATTCCACTGCTTGACATATTTTTTATTTATTTATTTTATTCAAACATTTCTATGGTCAAGAAACAGTCACAGTGATTTGTAATTACATACAACAGTGAGACATCTTGTATATGTTTGCATGCAACACAGCTTATTATAAAATCTATGTTAACATTAATGTGCACTTATGCAGAAATGCATTAAGGGCCTGATTCTGCGACATGAGTTGTGGGGCTGCACATCCCAGCGAGACGTGTAGCCCCGCAAACCCTCCGAGCCCGATTCCCCCTCCGGCTACCTCTGTGTGTCCTGAGCATCAGGATGGGAAGAGCCAGCGGGGCTGGAAGGGGGTGGGATCGTGGCGGAGCGGGGGCAGGCCAGCCTGACAGAATGTACAGGGCTGATTCAGGCCACGACCCTGTACGTCCTGACCGGTCCGTGGGAATGTGCTGTTTATTCCACCTCAAAGGTGAAATAAGCAGCACAAAACCGGTGATTGGGTCGGGGATCCCCCCCTCCCCCAGTGTCATGGCCAGATGCGGGAGGGTCCCTGCCACCCAATTCAGGCCATGGCAGGCCAGCCGCCTGTTGGGTGGTGGGGAAAGGAGGGGCTGATGTGGGAGTCGGATGTCACTGTAGGCGGAAGGGAAATGGAAGGCTGTCCTTGTGCCCGATTCTGGTTACTGCAGAAATGTTTTGTTCCCACAGTCCAGAATTGATCGAGTCCTAACTGGCCCATCTTCCTTGGGGACGTCTGAACAGCCCAGACGTCCCCCTCCCTGAATTGGGCTCTAAGGCTAAATCAGTGCGTTAACATGCATTAATAGTGTTAGCTTTTATGAACTCTAAAACATCAGTCTATAATTTGAGAATTATAAACTGGATAAAAAGTTATATTTTAATTTTGAAAATATTTTTGAAAATCATCCTATTCTTGAAACCATTTCAAGAATCTCTCATAGGAGACGCTTACAGGACATTAAGGGACTCTTTTACTAAAGCCTTTTAGCTGGTTAATGGGCATTTTAAGGCACAGCTACAGGCAGTCAGGAACACTAATGGCCAATAGTGCCTGCCTTCATACACTAAAATGCAAGTTAATTGGTGATCGCGGGATGGGGGAGGGAATAGGTGGAGAGCGGGTGTAGACAGTGCTTGTCCAACCACTAGGCAAACTAGGTAGTCGCTTAGGGCAGCAACTTCTGGAGGGTAGCAAAAGCAGGGCACTCAAAGCTGAATAATAGATTTTGACAACCAGAGAGGGTATAAAGCTTAAGGTTCACCTCGGATGTCAACACCTTGGATCAATTCTAGGGCTGGCCCTGGGTATAGAGAGCACATTGGCTCTAGTGCCTGGGCGATGCAGCTCCTAATGTGGATTAGCCTAATAACTCCACTATAGAAGTCATTAAGTGAACCCTACCTAGTGAAGCACATATTAGGAAAACCCTTTGAGATTTAGCTGCTGGGGACATACTGACTATGCCCCCGATAGCTAACCTGCACCTTTGGCAGTGATGCGCATAAGATCGGTACATTAATGGCAAATCCATAGCAGACTTTAGTAAAAGAGGCCTTAAATTGTTTTATTGAAAAGTACTTTAACATCATGCAATAAGGTACAAGCCATTAATCAGCTGGAAATTCATGTATTCTCATACAGCTTTGGGACTGCAGAATGGCCTCTTGAAGATATAGAAAAACTTGAAGTATGAACAAGGAAACTCCTCAATGTCCATGAAATAGTGTACAAGAAACAGTGTTTGCCCAGACAGTACAACCCTAGAGCTGAAGGAGTGCTGGACCTTATAGGAAACAATTATACATACAGACCTACTATCATAGGCCACCAGACTTACTTAAAAGCATCATCAGACATGGAAGCTATGAATGGGGCTTCTAAAATGACAAAAGATTAACCGATAAAAGGGGGTACACCCCTCACAAAAACAACAGCCAAAAAAACACAGGGGGGGGGGGGAGAGTTGCTATGATGGTGCTAGACTGAGTTGGAGAGTGGGGGGCTTTTCTCACATAAGAAAGAAGCAGAAGGATAAGGGAGGAGTAGTGCCCTCTCACTCCTCTCTTGCCTCTCTACACCATTTACTTCAGCCTCTAGCCATTTGGATTCTTTTTTCCACCCACTCTGGCAGCCAACGAGTGAACAGGGGGAGGTAAGCCCGCCTGCTGTTGTGCCAGAGTCAGAGGACTTGGCGTCTGCAGTTGGGCATATCACCTCTCTCCTTCAATTCACACCTACCAACTAAGTCTGTTTGCACCCAGTGGAGCCCTGAGTTGGAATTGGGAAGTAGCCCTGACCTGATTCACGGTGGGGCTTTCTCTTGGGGGTCAAGCCTCAGAGAGGAGGAAGCCGGGGTTCACCCAGCTGGAATCCAGCAAGCAGTGTCCTTAGTCGTGTCAGGAGGTCTAGTGCATAGGAGTACTGACACCGCTACAGGAGACATGGCGTCAGTGGTGTCTGAAGGTGGAATGGCTGTTGTAACTAGGTTGGCTATGCACTGGTGCGCCCAGACACTTTCACCCTAGAAGCGATATGGGCGACGATGGTTTCTTTGGGTGAAGCATTGATTCCACAGGTGTCCGCCCTAACAAGTGTCGGATACGTTGAGTGAATTGGAAAGCACACAGAGTCAAGTTGCAAATATACAGGTTTCACTGTCAATACTCAAAGTAAAGTTTCTATTTTGGAAAGTAAAGTAGACACTATAGTTAAGAGTTCTGCTGTGGTGTCAGCTCAATTGGAATATTTGGAAAATGTGGCTCGAGTTGCTAATCTTCGGGTTTTAAATTTTCCTCGGGCTCCTACTATGTCAGGATGAGACATTTTTAGAAAATATTTAATTGAGGTTTTATCTCTACCAGCTGATCCTTTGAGAGTTTGTGCATATTATTTGCCTGCTGGGAAGAAAAGTTCTACCTCTGCAGTTGATGGGACACAGCAAATGGATGTTTTAAATATTTCTGAGTTTCTGGTGTCATCTCATAAAGAACCAGTTATTTCTTCCACTTTGCTAGTGACTTTTGTATTAAGAATGGCTGCTGAAATTGTTTTTTAGGAAACAATTTATTGTTTAGTGGGTTGTCAGTTCGGATATATCCGCACTTAGCCAAAGATACACAGAAAAGCCGATGGGAATTTCTACTCCTTTGGCTTGTAGTTCAGCAGTTTGGAGCTCTCGTTTTCTTGAAACATCCTTGCAAGTGCCCGATCAAGTATCAGTCAGTTTCATATATATTCTATGAGCCCTCCCAACTGCTGATCTTCCTAAATGCTCACCGCCTTGAAGCCTCCGTAGACTCTCCTGTGGCATGAGAGTTAGGTAGAGTGTTGCTAGTTTGACTCGGATGATTCTTGTTGACTTGGGAGTGTGTATTTATTTCTTCTTCTCCCCCCTCAGTATTGTGGGTGAGGGTGGGTGACTGCTTTATTTTATTGGTTGTTTTGATTCTATAATATTTTGCTTGCTTTATCGCACTTTTTCTGTATAAGATGTATCCTCTGGAAATTTTATAAAAATTTGCATAAATAAAAAATTTAAAAAAAACCCACACAGACGGGATGATATAGAATTTCACTGAACTCCTCTTTATTCACATGAAGTGGCCACATTTCTGCACAGAACCCTGCGTCAGGGGAAATTAATATCATATATTATCCACAAACTGATCATGAGCAAGCTAAAAATGCCTTGGCGACAGCAACACACAACTCCAGTGGGCAGATGCTAAATGACCCCTATAGCTAAGTGCTATAATTTAGGTTGTCCTTTCTCCACATTGTCACTATCTGGATAATGCTGGAATGTTTAGAGGGCATTTTTGACAGCACTATCCAAATAATGGCTTTGAAAATTCATGGACAAGGGAATTAGGTTGTTAGTGCAGCATATTATTTTAGTGCTGGTCACATGTTATTCAAAGGGACTTAGTAATAACATGCATTGATGGTGAATTAACACAAGTTAATGTTAAAATACCTTAGTAACTAACCCACTTATAGACTGTATCTAGTAGCCACCACTAAACATGAGTTCTTTTGAATATTGCTCTGATATATTTCAATTCATTTTTCTGAAAAAGCAGAAATACAAGACTCAATTGCTGGGGATTAGGAAGGTGCTATGCCTTCTCTTCCTAGCAGCACTGGTGATGGTAGAGTGTCTGCTGCTCTGGAGAGATTATGGCAGCGAGTCACCAAAATTGCAGGAGATATTAGGGACTGGGTGAAGGCAGAGATGATGTTTCATGCTCAGGAACAGATGCTTGACATCATCAGAATGATCACATCTGCTCTTGGTTAAGAATACTAGCTTTTGGCTTCACTGCAAATGTGTTTGCACGTCTCTATTCAACTAAGCAGTTGACTTTTAACTAAAAACACAAGTATTGGTGTATCTTCATAGTAAATGGGACAGGAATAGTAGATGACAAGCACTGATTAATATAGTGCAAATGATATTTACATACCATAGTAAATTACTACCAATGCTGGTTATTTTAAAAACTACCGCACTGATGCGGAATAGCGCGGTATATAAGAGAATGTAAATAAATAAATAAATACATTTATTGCAAAATGTTTACACAACACATTAGAATCTAGGTTATTTATTTCTTGGCCTGCCTTTTCCAAAAAGTTCATGGTAGGTTAAAATAATAAAATTATATATATATATACAGAGAGAGAGAGATATATAGATATATATAAGTAATTTAAAAATTTATGAATTTTCCCAGAAATTATGTAAATATACAATAAAATCCTAAAAATAATCACAAATAATAAACAAATAGGGCAATATTCAAAACATCAAGGTCTCTATTTAAAGGTTAAGCATCTAGATCTGTTAAAGAAAAATTATTGCCTTATGATCATCAGTAATTAAGTGCTTATGTTTACTATGGGCCCAATATTTGACCCAGTGACCAGAAAACCTGTTTAAAAAATTGAGACCAAAATGAGCTGGGGGACATGAAAGCCTGGCCAGTACCTGGACTGTATGAATGATGATCACAGCATCACCAGATGCCAGTGTGATTGGTCAGTCAAACTCAAAGAGGGTTCACTATAGCTAAATGTCAAAACATTTCCCTGCCAATAATAAGGGACCCTCAAAATAAGGGTACTCAATAGTGAAAACAGCACTAATGCATGCCATAATGCACATTTTGTGGGACCAATAATGTTGCTGTTGAACAAGTATTAGTGCTGTTTGCACTGCTGAATACCCTTATCCTGAGGGTCCCTTATTATTTATAGGGATATGTTTTTATATTTAGCCATAGTGAACCTATGCTGATTCCTTCTGGATTAGTTTACATAGGGTACTCTAATAAGATCATATATTGTTGGCAATGTGATAGGGCATTCATACATCTGCTGTGCCAGGCACTGGGAGACATGACTGAAGTTGTGTCAACATCCCCCAGATTGTGTCATGAAGCCTATATCCTTCGCCAGTCTAGGTTCTATGCCAGCTGCGAGAGTGGTGATATATCTGGAGGCTGGCTATTTAGTGTGATGGCACAGGGATCTCCCCTTCCATGACCACACAGCCCTGACCAGGGGAGCAGTGCCACAAAGCTGACTGTAGGAAGGCAGACAGGGTTGCCCCACAGATAGCAGATGTATACAGACCAACATACGTCATGATGGGACAGGTGTAGCTGCTGTGAGAAATGCCAGTACCCAGATAGGTGAGCCTCAGATGCCATAGCCAGAAGGCCCTGCTACAACTACTATTGATCATTTGTATAGCTCTCCAAAGCGTACACAGCACTCAGCACTCCACAGACACATGTAAAAGATGGTCCCTGCTCAGCATAGCTAGTGGCAACTATGAGGTGAGCACTCAGCCTGGATTTGAGGGGGGCCAGAGATGAAGCCTGAGGTACAGACTCAGGTAGTCTGTTCCAGGCATAAGGAATAGCAAGGTGAAAGGAGTGATGTCTGCTTTTGGCAGTAGAAGAGACAGGCACAGATAGAAGCAACCTGACAGAAGAATGGAGTTCCAGCAGAGGGGTATAGGAAGGGATAATAGGGGAAAAGAGGGGAATGGTAGTGTGGAGCAACAGAATAAGTACACTTATAGGCCATAGGCATGAAAAGGGCATACATTTGTTGCTCAGCAATATTATGCATTTTTTGGGGAACTGCAAGGTTAGTTTGGGGTTTTGTGCACTTGATGAGAGTCCATCCCTAGCAGTTTAAGGCGTGTTTGTAGAGATGACCAGGGCAGGAATCACTGAGGCTGGTTCCTAATGCCACATACCATTTGATGCAAGGTATGTCCTGACATTCATGTTCAAATTTACATTCTCATATACCATATTGGGGTGCACTGGGCTTACCCGCATGTGCGGGTACATCTCGGTGTTGGGCAGGATCCAAAATGTGTAATGTTTCAGAATACAGTGAGCATGGGGATGTCCAAAACATTTATCTGTGTCCAAGGCACGGATCGGCGGAATAGTGCTTGCACGTGGCATGCCAAGCATGTTTATCTTCCCGATTCCAGACCCACGAGCATGTTCAGACCCACAGATGTGGAGTTAGATTCCTTTTGATTTAGATGTGTCCGTGGGCCAGATGTGCACGTTATGGAATCAAGTTCCACGTGGATAACCAGGCAAATTCATACTATTAACAGAAAAAGTTATGTAATGATACAGCTCCGAATATCTCCAGATAAGGAGCCCAATAACTGAATAGATGAAGACCAGCACCATAGTGCCATGGATAGGGTAGAAGATACCCAGACAGTGGGCATCAGCATAGCAAAACATAAATGGATAGTGGCACAAATACATGGATAGTGCAGATGGTACCCAATTGACTGGCACTCCATCTTCAGCAGAAGAGCTTTTCAGAGGAAGAGGCAGAGATGCAGGTGCAGATGTACTGAGGTGGTAAGGTGCTCTGCATCCATCAGAGCATAGGAGGGCCAACTTGACCCTATCTACCAGCATCTAGAGGGTGATCTAGGCCGTGTTCCAGAGGTGAGTAGCACATGGGTGGGAATATGGCTACCCATGGCAGACCTTAACATTGCACATGACTGGGTCACGAGGCGGTGGGGGGGGGGGGGGCAGCAGACAGTACAGACATTCCAAGCAAACCCACTGAATCTGACAGCCATATAATCCAAAGAGCCATCAGCACATCCCGCCACCTACAGGGAGAACATTCACACCAACACAGGTCTACCAAATTTGTACATTGAAACCCTTGTTGGTCAACTCTACATAATGACAGAATGACAGTTGGAAGAGTAATTCTCAAAAACTTCAGAATATTACAATTTTAGTCACCACCAAATTCTCCTTAATAACACAGTCATCCTAATGACTATGAAACAAACAATGAATTATCAATTAACAGAATCCCAGAACTCAATCCGTGGACATTACAGGTTTGGAAAAATGTCTTGCCACACTACATGTTCACACTCATCATCATTCCACGGGTGAACTGTACCCTACTCACATATGCATTTATACAAAAATTCATAACCAATAATACAAACTTTCACACACACTTATATAAAACTTCACAGTTAAACCATTTTAAACACAACAGTCATGTGGTAATATGCATTTATACAAAATTCCCTGAGCATTGATATTTTCACAAGCATACGTATAAGTTAAACCATCTGACTCTCAGGGAGCAGTACTAAGTCCACTCCATGAACACTGAAACCTCTCTAACAGTGTTGAACAATTAGGAAGATATACTCCCATTCTCAAGGAACAGAGATGAGCACACTCCATAAACAAGAGGTTATCAAAGAAACCTGACCACGGCCGTAGGTTTCACCACGCTAAACACGGCGTTTTCAAAGGTTACCTTTCAGCCACACCTCAAAAAAACAAAAGAAATGACAAATTAAAAAACACATGAAAGCCACATTTACATTCCTTTTCTAAAACACTTCCTGCATCCTTCAGAAAGAAACTAAAACTTACAAAAACCTTTATGCCACATGATTCAGAAAGTATATTTTCAAGTCTCCTTCTGGCCAGACCGACTCCCTCCTCCTTCACAACACCAACCACTACCATCTGCCCCCTATTAATCCCAGAGAGACCTAATAGGAAATGCATACATCACACTTGCAGCAAACCCCCAGCACATTAACAATTGCACAACCTCCTGCCTCTATGCACCACGTACTCAGACTTAAACTTTAATGCTACAACTTCCAAACACTCAGCACATTGAAAAAAATGGGAAAAAAACATGATATTGCCACACAGAGGCACAGCCATAAAGCAAAACCCTAGTAGAACCAATGCCACTCAACTGCAGAATTTAAAGAGCCTTGGCCTTGGACTCGATCTCAAGGCCCCAACAATCTAGTTCTTTCCTAAAGCTAGGTGTTGCCTGTTCTTCTGTGTTTCTTGTCCCAACATATTTGTTTGGGCTTGATTGCAGCTCTCGGGTTCTTGCTTTTGGGCAGCTCCCGGGTTTGACAATGCCAGAGTGATTGTGCGATAATTTCCACAGTCAGTTGGATAACCTTCTATCCAACCAAGGGCTATGTGAGTCATCCAGGAAATTGATGTCTTTCCCTTAGAAGCAGAAATATAAATAGGTCAGCCAGAGTTCTGTGAAGCTCAGTCTTGAAGTATTACCAAAAGGCACTGATACAAGGAAATAGATCTACACCTGTGAATATTAATCTTCTGAAATAAACTGTAAATCTTGGGGAAAAAAGGGAATTCTTGGGTTAAAACTGATAGATCTGTGTATTTTAAAATTAAGTGTTTTAGCTGAGTCAGTAAGGTCTTATTACTGCCAGAGAACTTTGTATTTAAGTCAAAGCAGAGTATAGCTTAGCAGAGAAAGTAAATTAAGAGTAATAGACTGAAATTTTTATCTTGATAACTTTTCATTTCAATCAAATCAGAGTATAGCTTAAGCATAGAAAGTTAAATACAGTAAATAGTTACTGAAATAAAGTTGTTTCTAGAGATTTTTTTTTCTAAATCTAATCAGAACATAACTTACCATACAGGAAGAATAGTCCTGAGAAGAAAGAAATAAACTTGTTTCTAGTGACCTTTACAAAGAGGCCTTCTAGTTAGGAGACAAAAGATCTGTGAAGTTGTCTTGAATAGGTGTTAACACAAGTAACAGATCAAAGGGGCAATTTAAAAGGCCCCTACTATCAAACCAAGGGCTACATGAGTCACCCAGGAAATTGGTAAGTCTTTACCTCAGACGTAAGTCAACTTTTAATAGGTTTTTTTTTGCAAATTTATTTAAATTTTTCAAATAAATATGATACAATAATATTCAAATTACAAAGGTAAATGCTACAATTAACACTCAAAATACCAAATCATAAACCCTCCCTCCCTCCCCCCAAAAAAATAATAAAAGGATAGAGGTCATATTACAATAAATCAATTATACCGTAGATAAATGTGCATCAAGTGATTTCCAAATTCTTTTAACCTTATCAATGCAATTTAATAAAATAGAAGCAGCACCTTCAAATTTACAAATTTGTCAAATCGAGTGCCACCAAAAGGTGACATGGAGTTCTAAGGTGTCTTTCCAGCAACACATTATTTTCTGAATCACAATGGAGATCAAAATATTTTATTTATTTATTTAGTATACATTTGTATACCGCTACTTCCAGTGATCAGCAGCGGTTTGATTACAGATTGGAAATTGTCAAATCATGACAGGAAATTTTTGAGGTATAAACACATTGATTAGACAGGAAAGCACAGCACACAGAGAACTATTTTACAGGGAACATGGGCTATGGAGGGTTAAGTGGCTTGCCCAAGACCACAAGGAGCACCTGTGGGACTAGAAACCCCAGTCCTTCCGGCCCAAGGTTGCTGTCCTCTAGTGGGATTTGAACCCCCGACCTGAAGTACCTTGCCCCAACCACTAGGCCACTCCTCCACTCTATTATATTTTGATACGTCTTTTTGCAACCATGTGGATCTAAAGAAAATTATTTGAATTGATAGGGGGGACTCCACCTTAAGTATTTCTCTAATATATTCCCAAACATCAGTCCAAAACGTTTTAACAAGGGGACATTCAAAAAGCATATGATTCAGCATCCCAACAACAGTGGAACACTGCCAACATAAGTTCAATTGAGAGAGCCTTGCTTTGTATATACGGAGAGGGGTCCATACTGCACAATGGGCTATGAAAAACAGGGTTTGGGCAAGACTACTTGACCTCATTTGTCTGATCGTGTTACCCCAGAAATTCTCCCATTTAATTATATCTATTGATAACTCAAGTTCAGCCTCACATATATGTCATATTCCTAAAAGGGATGGACCTCCTTTATCTTTAAGCAACTTATATAGGTATGAGGTTGATTTGTTGACTTCCAAAGCCTTGCGGCATATTTCAACCAAATCTGAAGATGGAAAGTTATTATTAACTCCAATGTATGATGATGTCATCCTTTCCAGCAAATTGTTTTACCTTTCATGCGGGCTGAAAGGTTATGCCAAAGGGAAGTGGCAACAGAAATAGAATAAGAGATAGAGCAGCAAGTATTCAATCTATTAAAGGCTGTAATGGTACTAATAACACAGGTACACTAAAAAATTTTTTTTTAAACTGCCTCTAATGTTTCGATTGATTTTTACGTTTTTTGGTGCGCTGAATCCAAATCTGGTAACCAATTTGCTCCATCACGTACAGATTTTTTGCTACATTGGGTTAGCAGTTTGAGGTGAACGTTTCAGATTGAGTGCCATCGAGATAACAGTTTCTTGGATGAATTCTTTATACTAATTGTTTAGTAGTTATTCAAATAAGAATAAATAAAATTGTAACAAGGCAGCACATAAGAATAGAGTAATGTCAACAAAACACACTGTGATGGTAGCAAAATTGTCTGCACTTAAAACAGCCACATACATGTGCACAAACATTGAGCATATAAGAGCGAGGTTAGACACAAAGCAATGCAAAGAAATGTGCAAAAAATGTTGTACAGGTATGTATGTAAGAATAGAAAACGCAAACCGCACCATTGCAATACATGAAGACAAACACCCGATGGTGTGAAAATAAAATTCTAATAAATGAGATCCGACACTGTGGTAATAACTAGCACATTTTTATTTCAAAGTTTAGTAAAAACACGATATTTGTCAACACAGTTTAGATTTTAAAGTCATTCTTGGGTCAATCAATCTCCTGGTGGGCCCGTTTCTTCTTCCCCCGAATGCTTCTCTTGGTGCGCTGCTTGGCGTATTTTTCATCTGGGGTTTCCCGCAGCAGCAACCAGCAGAAATCAGCCATCATAGTGGTGTTCCATCTTCCTTGGTACCTTCTCTCTGCGTCCTTGATGTCCTGGTGAAACCTTTCACCTTGTTCTTCACTGTACGCCCCCAAGTTTTCGGGAAAGTAGTTCACATGGGAGTGCAAGAAATGGACTTTCAGGCTCATGTTACAGCCTTGTTCTTTGAAGGCATTGAGCATCCTGGCAACAATATCCTTATAGTTCTCATCCCGCCTGTTCCCCAAGAATTTGAGAACAACATCCTTGAAGGAATCCCAGGCTTCTTTTTCCTTCTCAGACATCGTTTCAGCGAATGCTCCATCTGAAATGAGTTTCCTTATATCAGGGCCAACAAACACTCCTTCCTTTAGCTTTGCTTCAGAAAGTCGGGGGAACTTTGAGCAAAGGTACCGAAAGCACTCACCATCTTTTGGAAGGGACTTGATGAATTGCTTAATGAGACCCAACTTAATGTGGAGAGGTGGTAATAGAATTTTATCACGAGGTACCAAGCTCTCATGAAGAACATTTTTCTCACCGGGTCTCAAATACTCCCGAATTGGCCAGTCTTTTTTCCCCTAGTGTAGGTCGCGGGCCTGGCTATCCCACAAGCAAAGGAAGCAGGGATATTTGGTGAAACCGGATTGCTGCCCTAATAGCATGGATAGAATTTTAAAGTCTCCACAAATCATCCACTTATGCTCATCATAACGAATCTTCTGAAGAATCAGGGCCAAATTCTCGTATTTTTCTTGGAGAATAACAGAGTGAGCAATAGGAACTGAAGCGAATGTGTTGCCATTATGAAGAAGAACACCTTTTATGCTGTCTTTTGACGAATCAATGAACAGCCGCCATTCAGCAGGATCATACTTGAGTTTAAACTTTTCCATCACTCCGTATATATCGTTGCAAAATACCAAATCTTCCTCTTTGCTGAAATACTTCAAAAATTGTGTCTCGCGGTTGCGGTACCAATAAAAAGTTGTTCCTGGTGACAATAGATTTTTCTGTTTAAGCCGAGAACCTAGCAGTTGGGCAGCATCTTTTGGGAGTCCTAAATCCCGGACTAAATCATTCAATTCAGCTTGAGAGAAAAGTTCAGGTTTCGGATCTGGTTCAGTTTCAAACTCGGAAGTACTGGACTCATCGGGAAAAGCCATCTGATGAGTCTCATCATGATCAGAACCGTCCACACAAATATGATCCAAAGATTTTGGTGGTTCAGGCACAGGTACTTCGTTGCTATGAGGCATAGGCCTAATTGCTGAGGGAAGGTTGGGGTAACTTATTACGTTCTTATTTTTTAAGTTGTATCCCTTCACAATGCAAGAGCAAAAATAGCAGTCACTGCTGTGGTCTCTTTGTTCACGCCACATCATAGGTATTCCGAAACGAAATGCTTGTTTTTTACCTTTCATCCATAAGCGTAGATCTTCCTCACATGTCTTGCACACTTTGTGAGGAGCCCACGGTTTGTCTTGATCGCCTAACTTCAAACCGAAATAGGCGAAATATACTTTTTTAATAAATGCAGAAATGTTCCTCTGCCGCTTTTTCACGGTATATTCCCCACAAATAAAACAAAAACTGTCCGGAGAGTTGACGCAACCTCTGGCTCTGTGAGCCATCACAAATACACAGCACTGCAAACTACAACTGTAGTGAACCACTTCGGAATAAAGCTGGATTACGACTGAGCAAACAAAAGGTAATAATGAACTTGCAAGAAACTGAAATTTGACAGGAACGTTCATGTCGCAACCACCGTGTTTGAGGGTGCGAACGAGGCGAGGCAAACAGGAAAGAACATGCGCCAGCGCGAGTACTGGATTTAGCCCCCCGCCTCCCAATTGTCCTGTTAATGTATAAAATGAATACAAAACACTCTAAAATATCATGAGGGAGTGTTTCTAGTTAGTTAACCATTACAACCTCTATTTTGGGCCAAGAAAATAAACTGCAGTCGGCTAAAAAGAAATTATGTGAACATTCCTTATATGGGTAAGAAATCTAATTGTGCAAGAAAACGTGACGTGATGGAACATTTTGGCTATTTTTCCTGGATTCAGCACCCCAAAATCTATAGGAATCAGTTGCAAAACTGGAGGCAGTTTTTTGGTAGTGTACCTGTGTAATTAATGATGATTTTAGTATCTTATGGGGAATTTTCACAGAGGGCAATTCTTGTAATCTGAAAGGCTTCACTAGAATTTTCTCCATTTCTAACCATGGATATGAAATCTCATTCTGCAGCCAGTATGCTCCATAATGAAGGAGCATTGCTGTATGTTATGTTAGAAAATCTGGGAAGTTAACACCACCTTTCTTCTGAGGAAATTTCAGTTTTGTCAACACAATGCATGGTCTCTTTCCTTTCCATAAAAAAGAAGACAGGCACTTTTCTAATTTACTATAAAAGTGCTTATTGCAATAACCAGGAATCATTCCTAATGTATAATTGACACTTGAGAGGACCATCATTTTGATGGTGTCCAGTCTACCCCACCAAGACAGAGGTAAGGGAGACCGCTTCTGTAATAGTCTATGTACATCTGTGGAAATTTGATTACAATTAGAACTAAATGTTTCAGAAGGGGATTTGCAGAAGTGCATGCCTAAATATTTAATACCTGATGGCAACCATTTGAAAGGGATATTAGTGAAATCACATCCCACTGTGAGATCATTCAGCGGGAACAATTCACTCTTATTCCAGTTGATCTTATAACTGAAAGGACCGAAAAGTCATTTACCAGATTATGGAGATAAGTCAATGAAGATGTAGGATTTAAAAGAAAGAGTAGCAAGTCATCCACATAGGCTGCAATCTTCCGATGATGCGCCTCATAAGCTATACCACAGATATCATTAACTTCATTAATCTTTAATATAAGTGGATCTAAAACAAGGTTGAAAAGCAAAGGCAAGAGTGGACATCCTTGTCTAGTACCACATCTTAAGGATAGTAAGTCTGAAAGGGTATTGTTAACAAAAATTATTGATCGTGGAGTAACATATAACATAGTGGAGGAGTAGCCTAGTGGTTGGGACAAGGTACTTCAGGCCGGAAGGTCAGGGGTTCAAATCCCACTAGAGGACAGCAACCTTGGGCCGGAAGGACTGGGGTTTCTAGTCCCACAGGTGCTCCTTCTGGTCTTGGGCAAGCCACTTAACCCTCCATAGCCCATGTTCCCTGTAAAATAGTTATCTCCAAGTTATAATACCCTGTTCAATGTAATTTCAGTTTGTTCAATGTAAACCGCACTGATGCAGAATAGCGCGGTATATAAGAGAATATAAATAAATAAATAAAATAAATAAATAAACACCTTGATCCAGTTCTTCCTATTTGAGGGTGTTTTCTGAGGTCATGCTCCTGGCCTTTCATCTGTGAACACAGAACAGAAATATTTGTTAAGCAATTCTGCTTTATCCTCATCAACTTCTACATATTCCTACCCTTCACCCTTGAGTCTGACAATAATACTTGTGCACTTCCTCCTCTCACTAACATATCTGAAAAATGTCTTATCCCCCCATTTTATTGCATTGACTATTTCTTCTTCTTTTTGTATCTCTGCTTTCCTGACTACTTTGCTAGCTTCTCTAAGTTTTTCCAAATTTAAATACCTGTCTTCCTCTCTCTGTCATCTCTTGTAGTTCATAAAGGCCTCTCCCTTTTTCTTCACCTTTTCAGGTACTTCTTTTGAGAACCATAGTGACCTCCTCTTCCTATTACCATTATTTACCTTTCTGACAAAAAGGTTGGTTGTCCTTAAAATATCCCCTTTCAGTTTTGCCTACTACTTTTCTGCATCTCCCAGCTGTTCCCATTCTTATGACTCCTTGAGGTATTGGCCCATCTTGGCAAAGTTAGTTTTCCTAAAGTCTAAGACCTTCGCTTTTGAATGGATTTTATCAGCCCTAGTGCTAAAACTGAACCACACCATCTAGTGATCACTGGATGAGAGATGATCTCCCACTATAACATCAGAAACACTTTCCCCATTGGTAAGCACAAAGTCCAGTATGGCTCCTTCACGTGTAGGTTCTGTTACCAGTTGCCTGAATAGTTCTTCCTGTAGAGAATACAGGATCTCCTTACTTCTGAATAGCACCGCAGCAGGGATGTGCCAATCAACATCCAGCATATTGAAATCACCTGACAATGCTGCATATGTCTTCTATCAAATCTCCATCTACTTCTTCTCCCTGTGAGAGGGGTCTGTATATCATGCCAATGCAAATTGATTTCTCTTTCCCTCTTTTTAGTTTAACCCACAGTGCCTCCTCTCTCCCTTTTAAGCCCTGTAATTCAATAGCTTTAATATTATGTTTTACATATTGTGCCATTCCTCTTCCCCTTCTTCCTACCCTATCCTTCCTGTGTAAAGTATAGCCTGGTATAATTATATCCCAGTCATGGTTGTCTGTGAACCATGTCTCCGTAACTGCCACTAAATCCAAGTCAGCCATTAATGCCTCAACATATGGGATCTTATTTCCCATGCTACGGGCACTTATACACACTGCTTTCCAGATGTTGCCTCTTTTACCCATTTCTATAGAGGTTTCTAATTTTCACTTACCTAGGAGCTTTCACTTACCTGGGAGCTTTTGCCACCTATTCCCAATGAATCTAGTTTAAAGCCCTCTTCTGTAGGTTTGCCAGTCTACTTCTGAAGACATGTCAACCCTTCTTGGACAGATGGATGCCATCTATGCTGTACAGCCTTTCGAAGATCATTCCATGGTCCAGGAAACCAAAACACTCTCAATGACACCATCCACACAGCCATGGATTTATCTCCAGGGTGAAAGCTTCTCTGCCTTGGCCTTTACCTTCAACAGGGAGGATTGAAGAGAACACCACCTGCACACCTTTCTGCTTCACCCTCTGTCCCAGAACCATGAAGTCACTTTTGATATGCTCAGAGGGATACCTGGCAGTATCATTTGTGCCGACATACTGTAGATGAGCAATATTGGGTAATAGTCAGTAGCCTTGATGAGTCTCGGCAAACTCTCTGTAACATCTCGGATTTTGGCAACTGGAAGACAGTAGACCTCTCTGGACATCAAGTCTGGTCTGCAGATGGATGCCTCAGTACCCCTCAGAAGAGAATCACCAACCACCACTACCCTTCGCTTCATCGTGGTGACTGATTCTTCAACTTTGGGGTGCTGGAGCTGTCGTTACTCCCTTTCCTGGGATACTTCTTCCACTTCCAGGGCTACATATTGGTTCTTCAATTCAAGGACTGGAGGAGTTGAATTGATGATTCTGCAGGCTTTGGTGACTCATGCCCAACGTTCATCAGAAGCTTTTTCCTATGCCAAATGCTTAAGAGTTAGGGAGCAAGGTTAAATTTCTCTGAGAAAGGGAGAGTGTAGAAAAGTTAAAGCTACTAATTCAAATACACATTTTGTCATTTTCCTATGCAAGTTACAGTCACTATTGAGGAAGTGAGGAAATAATCTTGGAAACTCATTTTAAGTTCTCCTTTTTTACTTTAACATCTTCACCATCCCTGTAAATTGTTTGTTTCCTGAGAGACCCTAACAAATGATGGGCTTATTTTATAGAAGCCTCAGGGACAGAGACTGCTGCAAAGAATGTGAGAAACACATACAGAAATGGGTTGGGAGAAGGAAATCAAAACTAGGGACTATAGGTGAGAAGCAATGAGAGACAGTTACAGAAAAAGACTGGCATATGACAAAGAAATACATATTTATGTTCATCTTGAAGACTATTGGGATTCTTATTTGAATTTTTAAAATGTTTAATATTTTATTTATTTATTTTATTTATTTAACAGTTTCTTATATACCGCCCCTTCCAGAGATCAGGGGCGGTTCACATCGAACAAAAATCAATATACTTCTGTATATTTTACATGGAACTTGTGTTAACTATGTACACGTTTAGTTACATTGAACATGTTTTGAACATTAACTAGAATAACACTATTCAAACTATGTACAGGTCATCACAACATAATTGAGTTACCGGTATTATTTACAATAGAGATATAGCCATTTGTTTGTGTAAATCTTTGTCTGTAGGGTAAGGCAGAGTAGAGTAAGTGTCTTTCTTATGTTTAATCATTTGTTCTGTCTTGAGAACTGTGAATGTGTTTCTGTGATTGTATCGGAGAGGTTTTTTGTTGGTAGGGGATCTCAAAGTGTTTTGTGAAAAGGTATGTTTTTAGTTCTTTTTTGAATTGGTGAAGGTCTTTTATTTTGCGGAGGGTTAAAGGGATTTCGTTCCAGAGGGTAGGGGCAGCAAAGGAGAAGGCTCTATCACTTGTCGTTGCTCTGGTCCTTCTGAAATTAGTTTTTATGTTGAGGGAGTGGGTTGCGTTCTGTCTTCGTGTTCTAGTTTCTGATGGGGTTTGTAATAGGGTAGATAGTTGGGAGGGAGAGATGTTATTGAGGAGTTTAAAGGTAGTAAGGAGGATTTTATATTTTATTCGGCTGCTTATGGGGAGCCAATGAAGATCTAGTAGTATTGGGGTCACGTGGTCTGTTAGCTTAGCTTTTGTGACCATCTTGGCACATATGTTTTGTGCTCTTTGGAGGAGGTATATGCTTTTTAGTGGTAGGCCATTTAGAATGCTATTGCAGTAGTCAAAGTGGGGGGTGATGAGGGAGTTGACCACTGATCTAAAGTCATGTGTGTTGAGTAGGGGTCTCAGGTGTTGTATTGTCTTGAGTTTATAGAATATCGTTTTTACTGTATGTTTTATGTGTGGGATCATGGTGAGTGAATGGTCCAGAATTATTCCAAGGTATTTTACCTCCTTTTTAATAGGTATTGGTGTTATTTATTGTGATTGTGGTAGGGTAGTTGTGGTCCATGTCAGGTTTTCTCGTTATGAACATTGCTTCAGTCTTTTTGAGATTGATGCTTAGGTGGTTGTTTTCAAGCCATATGGTGGTCTCATTCATGCATTGGAGTAGTCTATCGTATTTGGGGTTGTTGGTGTTTATGGGGATGGCGAGCATGATATCGTCCGCGTATATGAAATGGTTAATTTCATACTTCTTGAATATGTCTGTAATTGGTTGGAGGTATAAATTGAAGAGGAGGGCAGAGAGTGCCGATCCCTGAGGGATACCCTGGCCTTGAGGGAAGGTTTCTGATGTTTCTTTGCCTAATTGTATCTGTATGAGTCTGTTTGAAATGTATGATTTGAACCATTCAAGGACGGTTCCTCCTATTTTTAGGTTTTCAAGTCTGTTGATGAGTGTTTTGTGATTAATGCTGTCAAATGCAGCAGATAGGTCTATGAAGAGGAGGAGGAAACCTTTGCTATTTTCATTAGTACCACGGATGAGGAGGTCTGTCAAGGCGATTAGGAGGGTTTCCACTCCATGGAAGGGGCGGAATCCGAATTGATGCGCATCAAGAAGTTTTTGCTCATCTATGTATTCCTGTAGTTGGAGTTGTATAGTTTTTTCTATTATTTTAGCGATTAGCGGTATGCTGGCAATTGGTCTGTAGGAGTTGGGGTCCTTTGGGTCAAGTTTATTGTTTTTTATTATGGGACGGATCGAGGAGAGCTTTAGGGTGTTGGGCATGGTTCCTTGTGTGAGGGATTGGTTTACTATGTATTGGATGTTTTCTGCAAGGGATTCCTTAGTATACTTGATCCATGACACCGGGCATGGGTCAAGCGGGGAAGTTGTAGTGTTGATCATTGTTATGATGTTGAGGATGTGTTTACGATCAACTTTGTGGAATGTTGTCCATTCATAGTTACTGGTCTGTGTATATTCTATCGTGATGGTTGGGGAGCAAGATTTTACCTTTAGCTTTTCAGCAAAGTGTGCTGCTAAGGTTTGGACGTTTATAATGTCCTGGTTCGGTTCTGGGTTATGTGTTTTTGTTAGTGTTTTGATGATTAAGAAGAGTTCTCTTGGTCGGTTGAGAGCAAGATTTATTAGATTGGAATAGTAATCTCTTTTTGAGTTGTTGATTGTTTTGAGATTTGAGATTTTAGGTATAATAACTGATGCCAGCTTGATACAGAGCTCTACTTATGTCTGCTCTATTTTCTGCAGCATTTAGCAATTTTTTTCCATGATTTTTACCTGGAAGTGGTTATATATACTGCAATGTTTGGATTTGTTTTAGTGGTATGCTGAGAATGAGGTAATGAAGAGTTCAAATTCTGCTGACAGTCACTTCACCCTCCTTTTCCTCAAATTCATACTTAGGTTGTAAGCTCTTTCAAGCATGGACCCAGCTACCATACTTGAAATATAATTTACCTGCCCCCTCCCATCTCAGCCATCCATCCTTAAGGTTCACAATCCATTCTTGAGCTGTCTGCAACAAGGCTACCCAAGTCCCTCAACCTCTTTGGGGCCAAGCCTTCCACGTTCTCTACCCCTTCCCCCTGCTGAGAAAATAGTGCTTATCTCTTGCTGTCCCATTGCTAACAAAATTATGCAGGCCAAATTCTTTTTACATACTTTAACCTACATACACTCAGCCAGCATGATTTTGAGTGTGTTCTGCAAGAGAGGAGGAGCTAAGAACCTCTCCTTCTATCTTTAGAGAGCTATGAGAGATTAGATAATTTTTTTTGGGGGGGGGGGGCATCGGGTGAGTTTCTTGAAGTTGGGGGAGAGATTGGGGGAAGGAGTTTGGGTTCAAGCTCACTTGTTCTGTCATGATGGTAAGAAATCAACATCTGTTGTATTGAGCAGAAAGGAGTGTGGGTTGCAAAGAGGCTAGTGCACTGAGGCAGTGATGCAAGGTCAGAATCCTAGCCCCTTTTCCTTACTCTTGTTATCTCTCTGTACCCCTCACATTTTAATTTTCTCACAGTTAGGAGATTGTGAGATTAACACAGTTTTATGTATAGTATTTGAGCTTAGAAGTATATTATCAGAGAGAATTTCTGACACAAAAACATGGCAAAAGGAACATCTTTGGAGTAAATCTCTAAAGCGGGATCTGGCAGGTCCATAAGCTCCCATCTGTCTTTCCATCCATCACCTTCAGATTGACTTTCCTTGCTGCTCCTTTATCCAATGTTAGAGTTAAATCCATTTTTGAATATTAAGGTACATGCTTGACACCTTAATGCCCCATGTCCCATTAACACACATTAAATAGCCCATAGTGCCCTTAATGCTGGAATGCCTTCTACACGCCCAGCACCCTTTTTGCCTGTAAAACCCCTTATTGCTGCCATTAACACTCGCTAATGCCTGCTCCCTTAATGCCCTTTAGTAAACATACCCCCAAAGTTTATTAAAAACCCAAGTATCTAAAATTAGCTTTTTGTCACACTATAAGGAAAAGGTCCCTCAAAAGATAAATAGCCAATTTCCCTTTAACGAGTTCCCTCTTTGAGTTTATGATCTCTAGGAGGCAATTTCTCCAAATGGGTTCGTTTTGCACATACCATGACAGTAATGAACGTCACTTCTAAGTCAGGGTATGTGGAGTATGATCTCAGTCTCTCAAATTTACTGCAAATGCTCGCCATAGTGCTTGCATTGTGCCAAAGAGAGCTTCCTTCTGGAGTTCATAAGATGTAACATGTATGGGTAGTGTGTCAAGAGGTGACTAGAAGTTCTTTTTTATCAGGCCTGTGGCTCCCAATACAATGGGAAATATTTCTGTATTTTCTTGGTATCTGACCTCATTTCTTGGTATTTCAGGATCTTCTCCCCCTCCACAAGATTCACAGAATAATCACTTGGAACCAACACCTCTATTATCAATGTCATTCTGTTGTTTTTCTCCTTTACCACTATGTCAGGTTGGTCATACTTGCTATGATCATTACTTTATTTATTTTTTTTATTATAAATTTATATACCGCATTTTCCAGTGGATCAAATGTGGTTTACAGTGAAACAACAGTTGAATTGTACAGCAATGCACATATTCATTTACAAAGAACATGTTACATTGATCACAGTTCAGTTTAGAGTTTTCTTTCTTCCATGCCCATACCAACTAATGTGAATAATGCCTCATTATTCTAGATCCTCATGAAACCAAAGCTGATGTCTCACCCCTTAAGCTGAGCTGCTTGATATGTTAACCTAATTAAAGATTCATTTAACATAATTACTGTCTTATCTAAAAAAATCTCATCAATTTCTAAAATATTAACATTTTTCTTCAGTTTAGAATTATAAATTGATCTCAAACCCCAAATCTGAATGTGGGTTATTGTTAAAATGGTCAACGTTCTGAAGATATAAAAGACATAGAAGGAATGTTCTGGTAAATTTCATTGATAAATGACTAACAAACTCCCTTCCTTCTTATTTGTCCCCTTATATTGAAAAAATGTATTGTATATCCTGTGGATAGGATTGTGAATGAGAACTTCCATCCCTCTCTTCAATCAAGGACTTAGTAATAAATAATAATGGCAACTCATACTGATAAATCAAATCATAAACTGTTTGTATTTGATTAACTATTGAACAAGCATTCACATTGCCCCATACAAGTTGCCCGAGGGTTCTTCTAAAATACTTGAATTAATACCTTGTCATAGATAGCCTACAAAGGCCTGTTCCCCAAGCATATTTCAATACTTTGACCAGGAGTGACATACATTAAAATGAAAATAGTACCAAAAGAGCTCGGACTGCACTCCAACTGCTATACCCCAAACACAAACACAGAAATACATTTGATGCACTCGGTACATTATAGTTGGTGATTCAATCATTAGGCATGAGGGTAACTGGGTGGCTGATGGATGTGAGGATAATCTGGTAACATGCCTGCCTGTTGCGAAGTTAGCGGACCTCACATGCCACCTAGACAAGGTTTTAGATAGTGCTGGGGAGGGGTTTGCTGTCTTGGTACATGTTGGTACCAATGATATAGGAAAGTGTGGTAGGGAGGTTATGCAGGCCAGATTTAGACTTTTAGGTAGGAAGATGAAATTGCAGATGACACAAAATTATCCAAAGTTGTTAAAACACAAGAGGATTGTGAAAAATTGCAGAGGACCTTGATAAACTGGAATAGTGGACCCTTCAAATGGCATATGAAATTTAATGTGGACAATCGCAAAGTGATTCACCTAGGAAAGAACAACCCAAACTATGGTTACCATGTGTTAAAATGGTAAATAAAAGGAAAAGGAGACCACTATAGATTTTTAAAGAAGTAGCTGAAAAGGTGAAGAAAAAGAAGAAGGACTTCATGAAATACAAGAGATCATAGAGAGAGGACATTTGGAAAAACGTAGAGAGGCTAGCAAAGTAGTCAGGAAAGCAAAGACTGAAAAAGAGGAGGAAATAGCCAATGCAGTAAAATGGAGGGATAAGACATTTTTCAGATATGTTAGTGAGAAGAGGAAGGGCAAAAGTGGTATTGTCAGACTCAAGGGTGAAGGGGAGGAATATGTAGACGTTATGATCAGGATAAAGCTGAATTGCTTAACAAATATTTATATTCTGTGTTCACAGATGAAGAACCAGGAGCAGGACCTCAGAAAACACCCACAAACAGAAACAGAAGTGAGGGGTATCTTGAACAATTTTCAGAAGACTGTGTTCATGAGGAACTAGCTAAACTTAAAGTAGACAAAATGATGGGACCAGATGGGATATACCCGAGAATACTAAGGCAACCTGGGGATGTTCTAGCAGCTCCACTGAATGACCTTTTCAATGCCTCTTTTTTGAATCAGGAGTATTGCCAGAGGACTGGAGAGAGGCAATCTGTGGTCCCTTTACACAAAAACAGAAGTAAGGATGTGGTTGAAAACTAAAGGCTGATTAGTTTATCCTCGGTGGTGAGCAATTTATTGGAAGCGTTACTGAAAGAGAAAATTGTAAGGTTTCTGGAGTCCAACTGATTACTGGATCTGAGGCTGCATGACTTCACCAGAGGCAGGTCTTGTCAGACAAATCTAATTGATTTCTTTGACTGGGTGACCAGGGCGTTGGACCGAGGGAGAACCCTAGATGTGGTGTATTTAGATTTCAGTAAAGCCTTTGACAACGTTCCACAAAGGCAACTTATAAGCAAACTGAGCACCCTAGGGATGGACCCTAAGGATACTGATTGGGTCAGAAATTGATTGAGAGGGAGGCGACAAAGGGTACAGGAAAATGGAGTTCATTCTGAGGGGAAGGAGGTTACCAATGGTATGTCCCAGGGATCTGTCCTTGGTCTGATTCTTTTTAACATCTTTGTTAGTGATATTGTAGAAGGGCAATAGGGTAAGGTTTGCCTCTTTGCGGATGATACCCAAATATGCAATACACCCAGGAAGGTGTAGATAACATGAGGAGGGATCTAGCTAACGTGAAGAATTGTTCTAGTATTTGGCAGCTGATATTTAATGTTAAAAATTGCAAGGTCATGCATTTGGGCTGCAGCAATCCAAGAGAGCAATATAGTATTGGGGGTGAAGTACTTCGGTCCACAAATGAAGAACGGGACCTGGGCATGATTGTTTCTGATGATCTTAAAGTAGCTAAACAGGTAGAAAAGGCGACAGCAAAAGCTAGAAGCATGCTTGGGTGCATAGGGATAGGAATGGCCAACAGAAGAAAGGAAGTGATAGTGCCTCTGTAAATGTCTTTGGTGTGACCTCATTTGGAGTATTGTGTGCAATACTGGAGACCACACCTTCAAAAGGACAAAAACAGGCTGGAGTCGGTACAGAGGGTGGCTACTAAAATAGTTTGTGGTCTTCGTTATAAAACATATGAGGACAGACATAAGGATCTTAATATGCATACTTTAGATGAAAGGCTTAATAGAGGTGATATGATTGAGATGTTTAAATACCTCTGCTGCATAAATGCACAGGAGGAGAGCATCTTTCGATTGAAAGCAAGCTCTGCTGTGAGGGGACATAGAATGAGGGTGAAAGGGGATAGACAGAGGAGTAATATGCGGAAATATTTCTTTACAGAAAGAGTGGTAGATATGTGGAATAGTCTCCCAGTGGAGATGGTAGAGATGATGACAGTATCTGAATTCAAAAAAGCATGGAACAAACACAGAGGATCTCTAAAGGAAAATTAGGGAACTACAGTATTGTAGTTGATATGGAAGGGCAGACTAGATAGGCCATGTGGTCTTTTTCTGCCGTCATGTTTCTATGATATCTGGATAAAAATTAGCCTAATGCAATGATCCCATTGTTTTTCAGCATAATATTTAATTATATGATAGAGGATGCCCAAGGAAGCCAAAATGTCTGAATATTTCTCAAAACAAGTATGCAGTAACATAACAGTTTAGACAGTTCTTTTTATAAAGTGCAAAGGAAAAAGAGAAATTATAAAGCTACTATATGTTATGAAAACATGTCTTTTATTCTTACCGAACAAGGTTTAAAGTTCCTCTAATTATTCTTTCTTAATTTCTATGTATCCTCTCCTTCTCACATATAGACTCCTCTCTTTTTTAATACAATGAACCTAGACAATTCTAAGGGCTTGCCTATATTAATTACTGCCTTGAGACTGCTGAATTCATTTTTTGTTCATTTTAGAGCTTTGAAAAATTGAAAGCATTTTAGAGCCTTGAAAGATTGAAAATATAACTATTAATATTGCCTTTCTTTCAAAGTTCAGTATTCTCCTTTTTAGCCCAAGACAGGTTCAAATCCAGTTTTATGTATGTGCCTTGCAAATTGTAGCATATAAAAGGCATAAGACTATCCCAAGAATGCACTGCATTAACCTTTTGCACTTAATTTTGCTCTAGGCAGACTGCAAGTTGAATGTGTTCATTATCTTTGTGCAATTAAAAGTTTACATCTATAAAACTCAGCTGCAGCTTTCACGTTTTTTAAATTTTGACACCCAAAAAGATAAATATATTCTTTTTCCATATATGGCTAGAAAATTCTGCATACCAAAATGACCCCATATAGACATTAAAACATTTTAATGTAACTGTTATTCATCCTGATCTGTTTGAAATATACAGGTTTTCTGACTTCTCCTTTACTAAAAAGGAGCCCATTTTTTTCTGAGGCGTAAACTGTAGCACGTTAATTCAACATTAATTATAGAACATGTCAAACTGTATTTCAGTCAAAGTTCCCTGTTAATCTCGAGAGCTTTCTTAATGACAGTAATTATGGGTCATAAAATGAGTTGTCTAAAATTAACATTTCTCTCATGTCTTGATATGAAAATGTAAATGGTTGTAGAGTACAGATGTTTTGATTAGTAAAATTTACACTTCCTTTTTTGTTCCAATGCTTGTCAAACTTCACAGTTCTCGACCTTAAGGTGCTGCATTTTTAATCCTTGTGAAGAGCGGTGAAAAGCGGGATATAAATACAGTTAAATAAATAAAATAAAGAAAGAAAGAAATGAAGGTGTAGCCAAAATGATGATGTTAATTCTTCAGATGTTGAAGTCTGTTTTATTTTACTCACAAAATGTTAATATGTCTTTTCTTCTGAATTACTTAAATAATCTAGAGCAGGTGTGTTAATCATTTTTATCTCAATATAACTTAGATAGAGCTGCTTTCCAAAGAATTGGGTTTCCCATTAACGATTTATAAAAAGATGGGCACAGGGAGACAGACATTATCGAACAAAATGCTTTATTTTTAGAAAGCGCTTGGACTTCGTACATGAAATGTACAGTAGTACTGGACAAAATTAGCCACAGAAAGATTAATCTTGATCTCAACCTCACAAGTAAGGAATATTTTGAAAATCAGAGCATACAATGTCCAAAACTGCCAAAACATACCTACTAGAAAATGAGAACAGAAACAGTCTAGTTTAAACAATGCTAATATCATCAAACATCCAGGGAAATATAACAAATTAAAAGAGATTCACTTCAAATCAAAAAAGGCCTATACCTTGTGTAATAATAAATCTAATACTTGACATTCATTTCCCTAGAAAATAAAATTAGATAAACGTTTGCAAGGGCATTCAGAGCAGCCAATCCAGTTTATTAATAATTTCCTGTTTTCATATTGCAAGCTTATATTATCTGGTCACAGCCACAGTAGACCTCCACAGATATTTAATAAAGCTGCCATTGGTAATCCTCTCTGATTACCTATAACCTTCCAGCTATAGCACACACTGTGCTGCCGCTCAACAGAAGGACATCACACTGTCACCTGGTACGATGTTTGACAGCTTATTCTGCTACATCAAGCCAGCACAAAATTACTTTTTCCAAATCCATCCCTAGTTAATAACCAAAGGCTATAATGGTATTCAGCATGCGTAATGCACTGAGAAAGCAAAGACAGGCAACAGAGAAAAAGATTAAAGAGGGACTATTATGAAGGGGAGATCAAAACCAGAATCTTGCAACGTACAATGTTTCAATTAAAACACCATGCGGAGAGCTCTGCATATCACTCCAACAAAATCCACACGATGGTTCTAGAAAAACACAAAAGAAAATTGTTATTGTGTTTACACTAGATGCATTTCTGTTCTTGTTCAAACACAATGACATTTCAAAGTTTCCCTTCAAAATAATGCCTGGAAACTCTCATGGGTTTAAAAGCTGACTTACCTTTCAAGGAAGCACCTAGTTAATAAAAACATATTGCTTAGATCTGATTTTCACTAGAGCATACACCTTATGGTATAATGAGATTGATAAGGCATTTTTAGTTTCAAGAACAGATTGGAATTATCCTAATCTCAATTTACAGGAAAAACAAACCTGGTCAACACAAACCATGAGGAGCTGGATTTTCAAGTATAAAAGTCATGCACACAAATGAAAATAAATATTCTTATATGCTATCATTCAGAAACAGTAAAATATAGATTAGAGTTCCCTTTCAGGGATTCATAGAAGTCTAATAAGTCTAATAAGCTGTAAAACTAGAGGGCATAACATGAAGCTGCAAGGGGGTAAATTGAAAGGCAATGTCAGGAAATACCTTTTCACTGAAAGGGGGGTGGACGCTTCGAATGCCCTCCCGGTGGAAGTGATGGGGGCAAATACAGTGACAGAATTCAAAATGGCATGGGACAGACACAGCAGATCCCTTTACAGCAACAGGACAAAATCAAAATAAACGTAACTATCTAATTTCTCAGCAAACAGGGGTGTCCTACACGGAGCGGTGGGTTCACCCCTAAATAAAGACATGGGGAGGGTTGGCCTGCACGGAGCGGAAGGGGCACCTACTCTTGCCATCTTACTGGGCAGACTAGATGGACCATACTGGTCTTTATCTGCCGTCATTTACTATGTTACTATGTAATGAAAATTCGATGTGCAGTAAGTGAATGTGTTAAAAAGGATTTCAGATGGTATAACATCAACATATAACCATGCTGCCACTAAACTAGGAAGGCTCTTCCTAGGCTGCTAAACTAGCATGAATCACAAAGGGATCTTCTGCTTGTATATGAAAAGAAGAGAAAATGTGTACATTGAATTTAAATAGTTTAAGATGGATTCACTCACTGTAATTTTAGTCTCTGTAGGGTAAACGGTAGGAAAATTAGATAACTAATCAAAATTTAAATGAAACATACTTAGTAGAGTATAGGAAGCCAGTTAACACAGAGATTCCAAACCCTACCCTGGAAACTAGCCACAAAGTCACCCAAATATATACCTTAGACTTGCATGGACTTTCTCCTGCCTGATTCTAGAGTTGTTACCGCTAAGCAGTTCCAATTCAAAATCACAGTTTTGACACTTTTGAAAGTTTTCCTGAATTTAGAAAAACACTAAGGGCTCTATGAGAGAAAGTTTAGAAAGCACATTAAGATAATTTTGCATGCCCAAAAATTAGAATATTAGACAATAGGGGAGGGGGTGCTTGTGAGCCTGTGGAAGATGGCCACATGAATTCAATGCTCCTGGCAGGCCTGTTTTTGTTAATCTAATTGTGCTGCATCTTGTACTTGTCTGACTTCTGCTCTAGGCACTTTCCTATTGCTAAGCTATAAGGATGGTGTCAGGAAAGTGAGTAAAGGAGATTTAGCAGTAAAGAGAGTTAAGACGAGTCCCATTTCACCAGAGAAAATGATACCATTACCAGCCTTTCCTAAACTCGATGCCACTATCATGACAGTGCTGCAGAACCTTAACGCTAAGAGGAAAACCAACCTGGGGGGTATGGCTGCGATTTGTTCTGAGTTAGGCATCACAATGCAATAGCTGGCTTCCTTTCAAGTCAGACTTTTGTTAAATGAAGATTGGATGGGAGTAGTGGAACAAAGTGTTATTGATGCAAAAAAGAAAACTGGTTAAACTTAGACCTTTTACAGTGTGACCTTGAGGCCCTAGAAAACCACAGCCAGAGGAATAACATATGACTGCTGGGTCTCCCCAAAGTTCAGGAGTTCTCTATTTTGCTGTAATATCTCAAGACTAACCTTGTTATTATTATGTTTATTTTATTTGATATACCGCTTGTCCAAATATATCAAAGCGGTTTACAATAAAAGATAATATACAGAGAGCCAAATTGGCGGAAACAGAAAGGAAAGTACAATATTTGATAGGACAGCACATAGCACAATCACACGACAGGACATAGAAGTGAGAGGAGGGCAAGAAGCAGTATCACACAGCAGGGGTGGGGAGATCAAAAGCAGAGGAGAAAAGGTGGGTCTTCAGGGATTTCTTGAAGGTAGTGTGGTTTTGCTCAAGACTGAGGGTGGTGGGTAGGGAGTTCCAAAGGGCAGGGCCAATGAAGAAAAAGGCAGAAGAGCGGGTAGACTGCAAGTGAGCACGAGAGAGAGGGGGGAGGTACAAGCAATTAATGTGTAAAGAATGGAGTGAGCAGGTGGGAATGTGAAATTGAATAAGGTATGCCAAGTACTGAGGTGAATGAGTGTAGAGGACTTGGTGGACCAGTGAGAAAAGTTTATACTGGATACGGAAATCAGTGGGGAGCCAGTGAAGATTGATGAGAAGAGGGGTTATGTGATCCCTTTTGGAGGAGTGAGAGATGAGACATGCGGAGGTGTTCCGAATTCTTTGTAAATGATGTAATTGTGACATGGGAAGGCCAACCAGAACAGAATTACAGAAATCAATACGAGACATCACAAGAGAGAGAAGGAGAGTAGTGAGAGCTTGTGGGGTAAGGAAAGTTTGAATAGCACGAACTTGGCGCAAAAAGAAAAAAGAGGTCTTTGAGACATGTGAAATGTGATCCTGAAAGGAGATGTCTGAATCAAAGAGAACACCTAAGTAGTGAAAGCAAGAAACTAAAGGTATAGGGGAACCAGAGATAGAAGGTGTCAGTGAGGGTGAGTGGCTGCCATAAGTGAACCAGATAGCGAGAGTCTTTGTTATGTTTAAGTGCAAGCAGTGAGTGACGAGTCAATTGGCGACAGCGGAGAGGCAAGCGTTGAGGGGAAAGATCGGGATGTATTGGAGAGGTGTGGAAGAGAAGGAGAAAATCATCAGCATAGAAGAAAGTGGAGATTCCGAACTGCTGTACCAGCAGGGCTAGGAAGGCAAGAAAAACATTAAAAAGAAGGGGGGCTAGAACTGAACCTTGTGGTACACCACAGGGGAGAGGAAAGGGCTCAGAAGATACTGTTGGAGCAGATAAAGATAGGACAATACAAGGAAAGATAGGAATGAAACCAATGAAAGACCGTGCTACAGAGACCAGCTTCTCGCAGACGAGAGAGAAGGAGAAAGTGATCAACCAGATTGAAAGCAGCAGATAGATCTAAAGAAACTGTCACTGAAAAATCACTACAGTCGTGAGCTACATGGAGCTCATTAAGAAAAGCAAGAATAACCGTTTCCACACTGTGACCTGGCTGAAAACCTGACTGACGAGGATGCTGAAAGTGGGTAGAATCAGGATGGTGAGATAATTGTGTAAATACAGTTTTTTCCAGGATTTTTGAAAGGTTAGAAACTGGATGGTAGTGAGCAGCAATCTGGGGGTCGAGTGAAGATTTCTTTTGGATAGTGAATTTTGTAGGCTGCTGGTGCTTGAGCGTGCACACCATGTCCCATCCTGCTTTCTCCCGAACAGGGCACATCCACAGCCTAGAGTGGCAAAAGTTCTCCAATATCTGCAGTTCCTCCAAATCTTGCAAGCAGTGAGAGCTAAGCCTTCATTTTCCATAACTGCTCAGAACTTGCTGATCATTCTGTATTTGGCCAAAGCTACAACAAATAAGCACAAACAATTGCTGGATTTAAGACCTCAGTTAAAAACTGCTGGTGCAATGTATGGTTTGCATTACCCTGCAAGAATGCGAGTGACACTGAACAATGTCACAAAAAGCTTTGACAACCCAGTGGCCCTAGAGAACTATCTGATGGAAATCAGACATGCCTCTGGAGCACAATGAGCCTTGTCCTTGACTCCTTGGGTTCCTTTTTTTCTCTGCGTATGGCATGATGGCTATTTTTATCCTATGGGAACTACTTGGCTCATTAGATTTTGATGCCTATCTGGACCTCAGCAGTTTTTTTGTGAACTTTGCTGGCAGGGGTCTCTTCTATTTATGGCCTATATTAGTGCATCTGGTTTACATTCCTATCCTAAGATCTGTTGATAGCTTACCCAGCCTTCTGCCTGCAATCATGAGTACTCAAATTATCTTTTCTTGTTGCTCCTTCTTTTTGGAGGAGGTTGTGGATTGACTGTTGATGTGCATGGGTGCAAGTGTGTGGATGAATGCTTGTCAGGGGCCATATGAACTGGGTGATTAGGGCATGGGGAACCATGGATTTGCTGTGAATATGATAAATAAATAAATAAGCATCACCGGTAATAAGGATCTGGATCTGCACAATGAATCTCACAAGGTTAATGTGCTGAGACATCCCATTAAAAAATCCATAACACTGAAATACCTGAAAAAGTTAAAAGCAGATATATGTTTTTTTGCAGGAAACCCATCTATCTGATGAAGAATCTAAAAAATTGAAACAAGGATGGGTAAACAAGTGTTCATATTCACCTGTGTTATATACGAAAAATGGGGTAGCCATATTGTTGAACAAGATACAGTGCTATTCTCCTTATTCGATAGCAAAGGGAGATGGATTAAGTTGCAGCTAGACTTTAAAGAAGCATACCTAACTGTATGGTAGATGTGTGGAACAGTCTCCCAGTGGAGGAAGTAGAGACCAGGACAATATCTGAATTCAAGAAAGCACGGGACCAATACAGAAAATCTCTGAAGGAAAAATAGGGACTATAATAGTTATTATGGAAGGGCAGACTGGATAGGCATAGTCTTTTTCCTGCCATCATGTTTCTATGCATTTAATATCTATGCTGCAGTGGTGGACTACCCAATTTTTAAAGGGATAGCATCTGAGTGGTTGCTTCAACCTTCATCAGTAGTGATTGGAAGTGATTTTAATCTGGTAATCAATCCCTTTATGGATCATCAGTTGAAAATCCACCCCTGGAGCTTCAGAACGAACTTGACTTTAAGATCAATCGTCTCTCAAGTGGTGTTTGTAGATAACTGCAGTCTTCCCACAGATAAGGATTATTTATTTTAATTATTTATTTAGCTAGGTTTATATACCACTTTTCTACCAGCCAAGCAGTGTGTATTCAGGTACTGTATATAGGAAGGCGACGAAAATGAATCGGAGCCTGCGTCAGAAGACTAATGAGAAGAGGCTTGAAGATTTAAATATGTACACTCTGGAAGAGAGGAGGGACAGGGGAGATAAGATTCAGACATTTAAATAAAAAAGTATTAATGAACAAACAAACCTCTTCCAAAGACGAGGAAGATCTAAAACTAGAGGGCATAACATGAAGCTGTAAGGGGGTAAAGTGAAAGGCAATGTCAGGAAATACTTCTTCACTGAAAGGGTGGTGGATGCTTGGAATGCCCTCCTGATGGAAGTAATAGGGGAAAATACAGTGACAGAATACAAAATGGCATGGGACAGACGCAGTGGATCCCTTTATAGCAACAGGATAAAATCTAAATAAATGTAATCAACTTTTATATCTCAACAAATAGGGGTGACCTAAATGGAGTGGTGGGTATACCCCTAAAAAAAGGCATAGGGAGGGATGACCTGCATGGAGCAGCAGGTACACCTACTCTTGACGCATTGCTGGGCAGACTAGATGGACCATACTGATCTTTATATGCTGTCATATACTATGTTATTAACCGAGGCAAGCGTACCCGGTGCTCCGGGCCCTGCCAACCAACCTCCCCCTCCCCCCCTCTGTCCCCCCCAACACCCATCCCACAAGAACAACACTACACAACAATCATGGAACAAACACTGGTCGCAGCTTTATTAATTATTAACCATTAACAAATATTCCAACAACATAAACCATAACCAGCCACGTAGCGGAGTAGTCCCGCACCAGCCATGCCTTAGCAAAGTGCACTACCACCGCTACGGCCCTACACTTGCCCCCCGGCAAGTTTCCTAGCCCTTTCCCCGACTTCGCCATGCCCATAGCAAAAGCCGGCAGGGTTTATCAGGGTCAGGGGCACCCCACCCCCGCCCAAGTGTACCTTGAGGCACCGGACCTCGAAAACCTCTGGGATACCCCCCCCAGCTGCAACACCCCAGTTCTCCTCCCTAAGTCAAACCCCCAAGGGAGGGCGGGAGGGAAGCTGGCACCCCTTCAGACTCCGACGCCGCAACTGCCACGCGGAGTCTGGCAACCTTCTCCCCCCCCAGTCACACTCCCACGGCCGCTTCCCATTGGCTCCTGCGCGGCTGCATTCGCCGGGAGCCAATGGCTTTAAACCTCACCTGCCACGAGCCTCCAGCCCACGGCCGCGCGCCCGGTTACTGTCGGCCGCCGGGACCCTGCCCGCGGCCTCCCTAATAACCGAGGCAAGCGTACCCGGTGCTCTGGGCCCTGCCAACCAACCTCCCCCTCCCCCACTCTGTCCCCCCAAACACCCATTCCACAAGAACAACACTACACAACAATCATGGAACAAACACTGGTCGCAGCTTTATTAATTATTAACCATTAACAAATATTCCAACAACATAAACCATAACCAGCCACGTAGCGGAGTAGTCCCGCACCAGCTATGCCTTAGCAAAGTGCACTACCACTGCTATGGCCCTACACTTGCCCCCAGGCAAGTTTCCTAGCCCTTTCCCCGACTTTGCCATGCCCATAGCAAAAGCTGGCAGGGTTTATCCGGGTCAGGGGCACCCCACCCCCGCCCAAGTGCACCTTGAGGCACCGGACCCCGGAAACCTCCGGGATCCCGCCACCGGCACATGCGACAGACCTGTCAATGCGCCGCCCCCCCCCTAAAGCTGCGACCAGCAGTTATCCCGCAAGACAACATACTCCAGAGCCTCCTGCCAGTCATTAAGGAGCAGATCCATGCCAACTGGAGACAAATGCACACCATCACCCCTGTAAAGGCCCGCACAACCCACCTCCACCCAAGAATGCATGATCTAATAACCCCCATGCCTGCAAACCCACCGACCGATCTGACGGTTTATCTTAGTCAGCCCCCGCGACCACCATCGCTGGCTCCAGCACGCAGGCCGAGGGATAATGTCGGACCACAATAAAATTGTCCCAGGAAACATTCTCATAACCACCGCCAAGTCGTCCTGCGCTGCTCTAATCAGCTGATGACAGGACCAGGAGACGAGGTCATTACCCCCCAAATGCACAATCAGCACTGCCGGTTGACGCAACATCCTCATGTGGTGCCGTAGCAAAGGAAGCAGCTGCAGCCAGCGAAGTCCCCGCTGCCCCAGCCATGATACTGACACCACTGCAGGATCCATCCGCAAATTCAGGCCTCCAGGCCGAACGGCAGCGCGCTGACATGCCCAGTGGACAAACGAATGCCCAACCACCCAAGCACCACCAGGCTCGAGACCCCCATCTGAAAAACAAATGCACAATTAGCATCCCCCACCCCCAATCAAAGCCAACTTTCACAGCCGTATGTAACTCTGAAAAGCCCGAGACCGCCACCTGCCAATACTTCTAATTACATCCTCGGGCAACCCGGCCCCCGCCTCACTAGTAGCCGCACCGATACGAAAGGAGTGAGGTGCAAAGCACATGGGGTCCTCACCACTGTTCCCTCTAAGCTGTGCGCATGTGCGCGCGCACACACCTCGCCAAGCGAGCACACATACTTTACAACAGAGCGCACAAAAATTGCAGCTCTGATTCTGATAGAAAACAACACAGACGTCTTAAAATTTAAAAGTTATGATGTAATGAGGCGGAGCCTGCAAGGAACCAACATGGCCGCATAAGAGCTGCTCTCCTGGCCCCCTAGGTCTCGATTCCTGGTTTTCAACATCTTTATCCGCCTAAACTACAGTGTTTAGAGGCACCGGGGGTTGCACATGGCAGCTGGCAAGCAGACCCGGCTCGACTTTGTTGCCGCGGCGGCGACCGGCACTAAAAGATCTAAATCTGACCCTCTCTCTCTCCCCAAAAGATGGCGGCGCCGTCCGAGGCCGCAGAGGGATTGAAGGAAGTCCTGAAGGAGGTGCGAGCGGTCCGCTGCCGAGTCGATGCCAATGGCGAATCTCTTGATGTCATGCAAACATGTTTGAAGGAGTTGACGACACAGATGCAACAGCTTACGCAAAGAATTGAGCGAGCGGAAAAGGTTGTGGCGGAGCATGAGGAGCGTTTGGCCCTCGTTCCAAGGATGATTCGTAAGCTGGAGGGGCTGGAGAAGAACTACGAGGATGCGAATAATAGGACCCGCCGAAATAATGTTCGAGTCCTGGGTATCCCGGAGGGGGCCGAGGGGAGCGATCCCATAAGTTACCTAGAATCTCTTATTCCAAAGCTCCTGAATTTGGAATTCTCTCGCCCGTTTGAAATAGAAAGGGCCCACCGGCTCTCAAACCTTGCTAACCAACGCTCTAAATTTCCACGCCCGATGATATTCTGTGTCCTCCGGCACCAACACGCCCTTCAAATCCTGATGGCAGCTAAGGCCTCCCAGCCCCTATTACCTGGTGGTCAGCGAGTGGCCTTCTATCCAGATTTTAGCAAGCCAACAGCTACACGACGCAAGCAATTCCTGGCATTTCGGCCTCGGCTCCAGCGCCTGCAAGCACGGTATGGTCTTTTTAGTCCAGCCCGGTTCAAGGTGACCTTAAACAACGAGACCAAGACCTTCGAGGATCCTGCAGAACTGGCGGCGTACATTGAAGGCCAAGAGGCCTTGCAAATGCAATTGAGTTAATTGGCAGTGCCTGCTGGAGGACAGTTTCGTCCCTGGATGGTTTGTGGATCTGTAGACTTATGGTATCTACGCGGCTTCCCAATGTTAGTGGAACCGGGCCTGAGTCTCCCGCGGCGCAGAGCCGGGTTGGACAGTTAAATAAAAACAAAAAAACAAAAAACAAAAAAAAAAACAATTTTGCTGCCCGGTTGGCATGTGTAGGGATGTTGAGTTGAGTGAAGGGGATATGGATGGTTGTGTTCTCAGACTCGGGGGATCCCCCCCCCGCTGAGTTTTCAGGCTGTACATGTGTGACCTTGTTTCTCTTGTCTCAATTTCTTAACTTTATTTCCTTTCTTAAGATATGGATAAAAGGGGGTGGCGGGTAATATTCATGGGGGCTAGGCTGCGTATTGTTGGATGCCTTTGCTGACTCACCCCAGTTTTTATTGTTCTCAGGGGGAGTTTTGTTGGGGAGGTTTGGTTGGCTCTCAGGGAAGGATCCTAAAGGTTATTTGTAGGGGAAGCCAATCCCGAGATACCTTTGTGGAGATGCATAGTTGTGTCCTGCCACTTGGAGTATGCTGCTTTTTAGATGGTAATGGCTAATTGGCTAAATGTCTTGTCTTTGAATGTGAAGGGCATTAAGACTCCCATGAAAAGGAAAAAAATCCTAGCGTATTGTGCCCGGAACCAGGCAGATGTAGTACTATTGCAGGAGGCCCATCTTACCACTCAGGAAACAATGAAACTAGAGGACAAGAGGTATTTTCTGGCGGGCTCTTCCCCAGCGGACCATAAAAAAAATGGTGTCGCCATACTTGTTCGGAAGGCGCTGGGGGCAACGGTAGTCCAGGCCAATAATGATGCCTACGGGAGGTGGGCTTGGTCCCTGATAGAAGTTGGGGGAGCTCGGTTCTCACTTGTGAATGTGTATGGCCCGAATAAAGATGACCCTGATTTTTTCAGAGCCTTGAGCCGTGCCCTACAGAAGAATTATACTGCCCCAATAATTGCTGGGGGGGACTTCAACTTGGTAAATGAGCCTTTGATAGACCGCTGCCCTGCGAGAATAAACCGACCCTCTCGGGCAGATTGTGCCTTTTTAGCTGTCAAAGAGGATTGTGGACTGGTCGATGTTTGGAGACTGCTTCATCCAACTGAAAAGGACTACACGTTTCATTCGCCAGTACACAATTCTCTTTCCAGGATAGATTTTTTCCTAGTCTCTCGGTCCCTGGCGTCAAGCTGCTGTTCAGCGGAAATTTTGGGAGGGACTGTGTCTGATCACTCCGCTATCACGCTCAAGGTCCCAATGCAGGTGGCCATTGGAGGTAATCCAGTGTGGTCCTTTAACAGGGCTTGGCTCGCGGAGCCTTCCTTCCAATCCGAACTAAGGGATGCGATTCAGTCATACTTTCTGAATAACAAACTAGGGGATACTGCCAGTTGGGCCTGGTGGGAGGCTTTTAAAGCCTCCCTAAGGGCTACTATCACAAGTTACAAAATCAAGGAAGCCAAGAGGAGGAGGGAGCAGTTAGCAGCCCTGGAAAGTCAGATTAGAGCGGGGGAGCGGCTATGGATTCGGCAGCCTGCTGCGGGGATTCTGATTAGGTTGCAGAGGTTACGGTTTCAATACAATGAGCTGTTGAGTTCCGAGATAGAGCAAGTAATGTTGAAACAAGCGGCCAGATATCACGTTGAGCATAATAGGTCCAGCAAGCTCCTGGCGAGTACCCTGCGTGGGAAAAGGGAAAAGTCTAGAATTGTTTCTCTTGTGGATGATAATCAGACTAGATTGGTTGAGGATGATCAAATTCTAGAAGAGTTTTCCTTATTTTATAATAGGCTGTATTCCTCGGAGGCCACTGCAGATCCTGTAGCGATTGCGCAATTCCTCGATCCGCTTAGACACTCTACATTAGGTGATCAGCAAGCCAAACAGCTTGGCAGGCCTTTCTCTTATAAGGAGGTTTCCACGGCCATCAAAGCTATGATGGGGGGGAAGGCCGCGGGCCCTGATGGGATTCCCGCAGAGCTCTACAAAGTTCTGAGCGATGAGCTGATTCCCTATTTAATGTTGTATTTCAGGGAGTTGGAAAAGGAATCTGGCCATCCCGGTAATTTCTCAGAGGCCACTATTGTGGTCTTGGAGAAACCTGGGAAAACTCCAGAGAATGTCAGGAACTATCGACCTATATATTTGTTAAATGTAGATTATAAAATATACGCGAGTATTTTGGCCAAACGGCTTGCCCTAGTAATTGGGGACTTAGTCCACCCTGACCAGTGTGGTTTTATACCCGGCAGGTCCACGTTTGATAATGCCCGGCTATTGTGTAACTTGATTGATAGGGCTGCAGCGGACTCGTCTCCTTATGTTGCCCTCTCCCTAGATGCCGAAAAGGCATTCGATAGGTTGGAGTGGCCTTTTCTTTTCTCTGTATTAAACTGGTTCGGCCTTGGGGAGGGGTTTATAGGAAAGGTTAAGCTGCTCTATGCTAGGCCCAGTGCGAGGGTTTTTGCTAATGGCTGCCTGCATCGATCCTTTTCCCTTCACCGGGGTACCCGCCAGGGCTGCCCTTTATCCCCGTTACTTTTCGATTTGGCCCTCGAACCTTTAGCTATCGCTGTGCGGGAACGTGAAGCTATTCAGGGTTTTAACTTTGCTGGGATGAAAGTGAAACTATCCGCATATGCGGATGATTTGTTGTTATTTACGCAACCTGTGGAGATCCCACAGATTCTGACCGTAATTAACAATTACTCCAGTATTTCTGGATACAAGATAAACTGGGACAAGTCAGTGGCCTTCCCGCTAAATAGCCGCCCCACAGCTGCAATGATGGCCCCCTTTCCGTTCCGGTGGGAGCCGACTGGTATTAAATATTTGGGGGCCTGGTACAGTGCTTCTGCAGCGGATACTATACGGGTGAACATAGAGGAGCTCACCCGGTTCGTCCGTAGTAAAATTCTTGCATGGTCCCCTTTATATCTCACTTGGTGGGGCAGACTTGAGGTTATCAAAATGGTGCTGGTCCCCAAGATTAACTATGTGTTGGGCATGCTCCCTTTTATAATGCCGGTAGAGGTGTATGCCAAGCTAGAGAGAAGTCTCTTGGGGTTCCTTTGGAAGGGTGCCCAGCCACGCATCGCTCTCAAGAAACTTAAAGCCCCTAAAGAAAAGGGGGGCGTTCACTTCCCCGACTTCCAGTGGTACCACCATGCACTCCTTCTCAAGCAGGGACTGGTGTGGTTGGATGCTGAGGGAGAGACCCTGGGTCCCAGATGGTTCCAAGTAGAGGCCCACATGGCGAACCCTTACCCCCTGAGGCATCTGTTAGGGATGTTACACCCTGAGGAAGGGTTGCAGGGCAGGGCAATACGGGCCACTCAAGCTGCTTTCATGCAGTTGCTCCTACTGGCAGGTAAAGATGGGCAGCCTTCCAAATGGACACCGCTTTGGTGGAATCCACTTTTTAAGATCAGGGGGCGGAGATTTGCCTGGCGCAGCTGGCAAGATAGGGGAATTTGGACCTTAGGGCAACTAGTTGGGAATTCTGGTTGGAAGGATTTCAATTCCCTTAGAAAGGAATTCTCCTTGCCCTTGAATAACTACTTTCGCTGGTTGCAACTCAAGCATACCGTCGAAGCTGCCAAGATTTTAGTCCGTGATTTAGTTGAGGAGGGCACATTACTCCAAAATCTTAAAGTCATGTATGGGCAAAAAGGCATGATTTCAGGTATATATGCTTTGTTCAGGGATTATGCCTGTGGCGACCCGAAGGGGTTATACAAGGTTTGGGAATCTGAATTGCCTTTGGCACGAGTACAAGATTTGTGGGCGCAGCTATGGAGCATTATATCTAGGGTCTCTCGCTCGGCACCCATTACACAGTCCCTTTACTTCCTGTTGCATAGGGCCCATCTCACACCCGTGAAGGTAGCTAAATGGGACCGGTCATCCACAGGGGCTTGTTGGTCCTGCCAGACAGCGAAAGGCACCTTTTTACATATGTTTTATGAGTGTCCTTATGTCCAGCGTTTTTGGGCAGCGGTCTGGAGCACCATTCAAGTGATTTTGGACATTCCTGACCAGCTATCCAAGAATGTTGTCTTTCTACGGTCCCTGGGGTTAGCCCGGGGTAGCTGCAAAGCAAAGGACTTCCTTTTAAATTTCATGGTAGCGGTTGCTTTCAAGTTGATTTTGGTTCATTGGAAGTCCTTGGCGGGGCTGCGGCAGGGTGAATGGTGGAGCTTGGTCTGTCATTACGCCAAGTATGAACGGCTATATGACAAGCTCCATCATCCTGATAGAGGGGAGCTCTGCCATGATAAATGGTCTCTCCTTGACCAATATGTCGCTCGTTCAGCTGTAGTTTCATTATAGCAGTTTGTCCCTATGCCATGCTGATAATTAGTAGTGGGGGTGTTGCCGATCTGCAGACAATGCTGCTGATAGGGATCGCCTTCCCCGACATTGATGTGTATTTGTCTCCTTTACCTGAGAGCCTGGGGGGGTGGGGGGTGGGGAATGCTTTATTGTGCTTTAGTTGCTTTTGGTTATGTATCTGTGTGTTGTTCACTATGTGTTTGTTTTTGGAAAATCTAATAAAGAACTTATAAAAAAAAAAAAAAAAGTTATGATGTAATTACTAGAAATTTCCCACTTCATTTAGTAATCGTCTATTTTCATTTAATTTGATTAAAATCAATGTGGTGTACATACTGTATTCTGACGTGTAGTCAAATTTTAAAGTATATAACTCCGAGTGTCGTTATGTGGCGCACAAAAATTTAACCTTCCTTCAAAAGCTGCACATAGCTGATATTTTATGCGCACACAGCCTACAGAAAATTAGAGGGAACATTGGTCCTCACCCAAAAAACGCAGTGCCAGCCGAAGCACCGCAGTTACCTGAACACGTGTCAACACCCGCGCATTCTCATGCAGAAAAAGAACCCCGGCCCGCTCAGGGCGCACCCTCAAGTACGACCTCATGGCCAGGACCGGGCTCGTAGCAAGTCCCGTGACCTCCCGTAATATGACCCATAAACCCCTCCCCCGCTGATCAGTCTTGGATTTCTCCAAAAGGATCCGCAGCAGCCCGCCTTCCAAACGCACATGGTGCTGTTGTAAGCCCCCCCCCCCACCCCCAACCTGCCCGAATTCGCCACCAGCTCCGCAATTCGAAACGCACCGAAAAAAGCCAGACAAAAAACCGCCCGGAAGAGAAAAACCTCAAACGGCGAAGCAGCTACCTGAGGCAACACTGCTAAGAGACGCACCAGCAGCCCATGCGTAATCGGCCTACGCAGATCCGCTGAGGGTGGCCGAATCCGCTCCCAGCCCCGCAGAAGCCGACGTGCCAAAAATCCCCCTGAAATAGGGCCCCAGCCCACGGCACTCGCGAAAAAATTAAACCCCGCTAAGTGCGAACGCACCGCTGCTCTGGACAGCCCGTGACCTCTGGCCTCCGCTATATAACCACCAATTAGGCCATCTAGCACCCTGCCAGCCTGCCAACCCCGCGCCGCCAGAAACTCAGCCACCTTGCCACAACCACGCTGGTACGCCGACCACGTCCCGGCAGCCACCGAACTTTACAGCAAGGTCAGCATCACTCCAGGCCAATGCTCCACAATGTCTCGGGGACTACTGATCCTTCTCTGTCCGCCGCTGGGGCCAGTGCCCGGAACCGCTCCCACTGAAAATGAGAAAGAGCATCAGCTATCTTATTACTGAACCCAGGAAGGTGCCGTGCACGAACAGATACATTCAACTGCAAACAGACGAACACCACTGCACGCATCAACCACGCCACCCATAAGCATTTGGGTGAGAAGCGATTAACCACACTAACCACCGCCTCATTATCACACCACCAGACTATCCGCCGATCTCGCAACCTATCAGGCCATAGCTCCAATGCCACCAGGATCGGAAACAATTCCAAGAAGGTTATGTTAGCAGTTAAACCCGAATCATGCCAATTTTGGGGCCACCGATCTGCACACCAGGCCCCCCCGAAGTAAACCCCTAAACCGGCTCCCCCCGCCGCATCAGTAAACAGCTCCAGCTCTGCGCTGGATACCTCAGCTCCCAGCAGAACCGAAGTTCCATTAAAATCCTCCAAAAATCGGCTCCAGACTCGTAAATCGTCTTTCAGCAGTTCAGTGACTCTAATCCGGTGGTGTGGCTTCCGCACCCCCGCCGTGGACGCAGCAAAGTGCCTGGAGAACACCCTACCCATAGGGATCACCTTACAGGCAAAGTTCAAAGAGCCCAGCAGGACTTGCATCTCACGCAAGGTTATCTTAGAAGACCCCAGGACGATAGCGACCAACGCCCGCAAACTAGCCACCTTCTCAGGCGGCAACCATGCGACCATTTCAACGGAGTCCAGTTCGACCCCCAGGAAGGTGAGCCGGATCGTAGGCCCCTCAGTCTTTTCCACTGCCAACGGCACACCTAACTCCGTTGATAACTCCCGGAAACCAGCTAACAACTGTTGACACTCATCGGAATGGGTCGAACCGACGAAAAGGAAATCGTCCAAGTAATACACTACACTCCGCGAGCCCGTCTTACGACACAACATCCAATGCAAAAACGAACTGAACTTCTCAAAGAAAGCACAGGAGACGGAGTAGCCCATAGGCATACACTTATCAAAATAATACTGCCCTAAAAAACGAAAACCCAACAAAGGAAAGGAGGAAAGATGTACCGGCAACAAACGGAAGGCGGATTCAATATCCACCTTCGCCATCAGCGCCGCCTGTCCCGCTGCCCTCACCATCTCCGCCGCCCTGTCAAAGGACGCATACCGCACCGTGCATAACTCACGCGGGATATGATCATTCACCGACGCCCCCGACGGACAGGACAGGTTATGAATAAGCCGAAACTTCCCCGGCGCTTTCTTAGGTACAATCCCCAAAGGAGAAATTACCATGTCCGGGAAAGGAGGGTCAACGAACGGACCCGCGATCCGTCCCAACCTCAACTCCAAATCCAACTTGTCCCGCACCACCGAAGCAAACCGCCGAACCGAAGGCGAGTTCCGGGTGCTAGCCGCCCCCACCATACCCCGAACTGGGATGACAAAACCAAACTGAAAACCCCTCCCCAACACCTCCCCATCCCGCTTCCTCGGATATTCCTGGAGCCACATCCACAATAATTCCGCACGAACAGGAGTTGGGGCCCAGCTACCCAACTCATTGGGACTTGGGTCCCGGCCCAGCGGCACCGTCGGACCCTCTTCTACTACACTTAGCAGCGGAGTGCCCCCCGCCACAAACTGAGCATAAGTGCTTGAATTTGCAGTCTGGAAAGGGGCAGGTGGTCCTATTAAACCGCCAACACACGTCACTGACCCCCCCCCGTCCCACTTTTGGATTGTACCCCCCCCCCGCCGACCGAAAGGAACGTCCCCCCCAAGCACTCCTACTGCACCCCCCTCCCCCCACCACCCCCTGTACCCAGTCCCGATCTAGAAGACATTTGAGTCAACCAGAGGTTGATGTCTTGGGTGCCCCAGGATAACGATCTATTCTCCTCCATCTTGTCCCTAAACCTCTCGTCATAATTTAACCACGCCCATCCCTCGTGCGTCTGAGAAGCTTCCAAAATGGAGTCCGCATAAGCCAGTAACATACCATAATGCCCCGGCGAATAATGCCCCCACACACTGGCCAGGCGCAGAAACGCACGGGTCCAGTTTACCACATTACGCGCCACTTTCCGAACTCGACCGGCCTTCTCATCCTCTTTCCTCTTCTTCCGGCTCTCACCAGACCGCTTTCAGCCCTCCAACAACCGAAAAATATCAATATACCGCCGCTTCTGAATTTTCCTCCGAAGCTTCTTTGACATCCCCTCCCACAGCTCCGCGAATGCCACAACCGATGGGGCCCCACCCTCCCGTACTAGACCCCCCTGTCCCACCCCCAACGCCATCTTGCCTCCCGACCTCACCTCCCGACGATGAAGATGAATCGCCCGAAGAGGAAGAGGAAGACGACTCGGAACTACGCCGCCGCCGGCAAGAACGACGCCTCTTCTTGAGAGCCACGTGCCCCGCCGTGCCTAGCACCAGCGGGTGCGACGACTCCACACCCTGGTCCCCCGACAACTCACCTGAGGCGCGTCCCTCCAACGCAGAAATCAGTGCGGGGTCCTGCTCCAACTGGCGATGCTCCTCGCCGATCCGCGCTGCTGCGACCTGGCCCCCATCTGCCGCCGCCTCCATGGAACTTTGCCGCAAAACAGCTCCTCCGACTGCCGTCGCCATGTAATCCGTATTCCCACCACCGGGCCCCCACGAAGGTTGTGGTAGCCCCCGCACCTGTGGAGACAAAAAAGGAAAAACAGGGGAGGAAACCGCCGAAGGCCACATAGGGGACCAAGCCGCACGCCAATCGGATGCCGAAGTACCTTGCCCCCCGCTTACCCATTGCTCCCAAGGAGATGGCCCCCAAGCGCCACATAGCCCCCTGGAACCGGTGGCCACCCCGCTGCTGGAAGAGCACCTTGCAAGGAAGGCGACCCAGCCATCGACGCTGCTCCCCCTTGCCCTTGCACCGGCCCCCCAAAATCATCCACCCCCCCGCCCCTACTGGCCCCCCCTCCACAGCACCCCCACCGATGCCCTCACATGGCACCTCCACCCTCCAAGGCTGATCAGCACCAGCCCGCCCCTCCCCACGCGACGTGCCCCTTTTAGCCCGAGTCCTCCCCCCCGTGCACCTCCACCACTTGTCCTCCGATCCCCCTGAGATCCCCCACACCCCTGCACCACCCCCCGGCCCCTCAAAGACCCCCTCCGCGAGGCCGCAACCCCACGCAACCCTCTCTGCATAATAGGACCCCCCCAGCATCCTCAAGCTACCCCCCCCCAGCTACCCCCCCGCCGCAAGACGCGGACCTCAAAGCCACGCTCCGGCGCCCGGCAGTCCTCCCCTGTCCCCCTGCCCGGCCCGCACGCCCTGCTCGCTGAGGCATCAGGCCTTAATAAGCATGTGCCTGACCCAGCGCAAGCAATAGGAAAGAGTTTCTTTCTTTTTTTTTTTTTAACGTAGGCTGTCGGCGAGGGAAATAAAACAATTAACCCTCTTTCAGGGTCTGAGAACCACCCTCATAAAAGGCCGACTCACCACTAACTCGAGCAAACAGCACCCCCACAAGAGGGTCCGACCAACCTGCAAACCGTTGCTGTCAAAATGCTGCACTTGCCTGCGGTTCCTCCGACCCGACCACCAGTGCAGCCTTAAGCCGCCGCCGAACACTACCGCCGCTGCAGCACCGTCAAGCCCAGCCAAAACGCCACGCTGCAGGCCCCACAGAAGGAAAATAAGCTGGCACCCCTTCAGACTCCGACGCCGCAACTGCCACGCGGAGTCCGGCAACCTGCTCCCCCCCCAGTCGCACTCCCACGGCCGCTTCCCATTGGCTCCCATGCAGCTGCATTCGCCGGGAGCCAATGGCTTTAAACCTCACCTGCCACGAGCCTCCAGCCCGCGGCCGTGCGCAGGGTCCCCACACCGGGCCGCGCGCCCGGTTACTGTCGGCCGCCGGGACCCTGCCCGTGGCCTCCCTAATAACCGAGGCAAGCGTACACGGTGCTCCGGGCCCTGCCAACCAACCTCCCCCTCCCCCCCTCTGTCCCCCCCAACACCCATCCCACAAGAACAACACTACACAACAATCATGGAACAAACACTGGTCGCAGCTTTATTAATTATTAACCATTAACAAATATTCCAACAACATAAACCATAACCAGCCACGTAGCGGTGTAGTCCAGCACCAGCCATGCCTTAGCAAAGTGCACTACCACCATTACGGCCCTACACTTGCCCTCCGGCAAGTTTCCTAGCCCTTTCCCCAACTTCGCCATGCCCATAGCAAAAGCCGGCAGGGTTTATCCGGGTCATGGGCACCCCACCCCCGCCCAAGTGCACCTTGAGGCACCAGACCCCGGAAACCTCCGGGATCCCGCCACCGGCACATGCGACAGACCTGTCGATGCACCGCCCCCCCCCTAAAGCTGAAACCAGCTGTTATCCAGCAAGACAACATACTCCAGAGCCTCCTGCCAGTCATTAAGGAGCAGATCCATGCCAACTGGAGACAAATGCACACCATCACCCCTGTAAAGGCCCGCACAACCCACCTCCACCCAAGAATGCATGATCTGATAACCCCCATGCCTGCAAACCCACCGACCGATCTGACGGTTTATCTTAGTCAGCCCCCGCGACCACCGTCGCTGGCTCCAGCACGCAGGCCGAGGGATAATGTCGCACCACAATAAAATTGTCCCAGGAAACATTCTCATAACCACCGCCAAGTCGTCCTGCGCCGCTCTAATCAGCTGACGACAGGACCAGGAGACAAGGTCATTACCCCCCAAATGCACAATCAGCACTGCCGGTTGACGCGACGTCCTCATGTGGTGCCGTAGCAAAGGAAGCAGCTGCAGCCAGCGAAGTCCCTGCTGCCCCAGCCATGAGACTGACACCACTGCAGGATCCATCCACAAATTCAGGCCTCCCTAAATATATATATCCCTTGTCATCAAAGGACTCACCTGTAGGACTAGAAACCCAGTCCTTTCAGCCTAAGGTTGTTGTCCTCTAGTGGGATTCAAACCCCTGGCCTTCCAGTGTGAGATAACTTGCCCCAACCACTAGGCCACTCCTCCCTCAAGTATACCTTTTTTTCTCTGCCCCACATGTCTCTCACTCTTCTAATGACTTCTTGTTAGTTTCTAAGAGTCTGTTCTTCTCTGTGGCAAACTCTGAAATTCACTTTCAGTTTCTGATCATGCTATGGTTTCCAGTTGACTCCAGGGCATGGGAACTAGTTGGGGGAAAGGCTTAACCCAATTTTGCTAGAGGATCCAGCCTTTGAGCCATTGATTAAAGCAGCTATTTCAGAGTTTTACAACCATAATCTTTCAGAGGATATGTCCTTTATTAATGAGTCCAGCTCCTGATCCTAAGAAAACTTGGGAATGGACTAGTAACAGGGACAAGCTCCACCCTCCAATTCACATGGGGAAGGGGAGTTGGAGTAAGAGGGACTGGAGGAAGGGGAGGAGGGATTAGGGGAGGAATCAGGGAAAATAAAGTGCACAGGTAGAGTAGGCTAGAGAAACAGTGGCAGTAGAGGTTTGCCGTCAGGGCCAGCACAAGGAGATGAAGCACCCTAGGTGAACCTCATCCCTTGTGCCCTCAACTCCCCTCCCGTGGGGCCACTGCTGCCTCTGTCCAGGACCTGCAGCAGTGGCAATGGCCTCAAACAGCCGCACGGTGCTTAATTTATAACTTTGCTGCAACAGTGCGGTTTGCTTCTGCTCCCTTCAACACCCAATGCCGACTTCCTGTTTGCAGGTCCAGAGATGGGTGACAGCAGTGGCAATGGGAGCCCGTGGAGGGCTGGCATTCTAGGTGACCACCTAGTTCACCTAATGTTAGTGCCAGCCCTGCCCACAGCTTCTCCTTGTGAGGCTGGTGCTGTCTTTGGGTTACCATCTGTGTTCAGATCATCATAATAAAAGCAGGCACCCAGTACACAAGTTGAGATCACTTCAACCACTTGGTTCATGGCTGTTGTGGTGGTGGGAAGTACGAAGTGTGAGCAGGTTTGGAGAGGATGCAGTCAGGATGCCACTGTATACGGTTGTGACCACTCCATTCATGGCTACAGAAGTTTGAGGGCCTCCAAGGCTGGTACAAAGATTGGAGGTGTCTTAGGCAGGCACCTCTATCCTGATGCCCTCCCCCCCCAGTGATCACCTACCCATATTGCCAGAAGTGTGTTTTGGAGGGGGGCGGAAGAGGCCAAGGGTCAAGAGCAGAAACTGAGAGGCAATTCCGGCGACTTAAAGTACTGCTGCCGCATGGTTTCTGAACTATTGCTACCATTGCAAACCCCAGAGAAGGGCAGCAGTAGTGGTAAATGGTGTCCCTGGAGGGCCAGCAACTAGGCAACTACCTAATGGAAGCATTGGCCCTGGGGGCCTCCCTTCTTGATCCAGCATTTTGGTGTGGTGTGAGGTTGGCACCTAGTCAGAGCTGTGGTCCATACTCTCCCCAGCACCCTGAGTGGCTTTGAGGCCTGGATGTGGCAGTATATTGCTTAGGCTTGCTGCAAGTTTGGGCATCCATGGGGTCCTAAAGCCTGCTGTATTCACCAGCAGCCTGCAATATAGGGTGATATCAGGGAAGGCATACTTGCAGCGCCATTGGATGGACTGCAGGAGGGGAGCTGGGGACTTTGGTCACCTGGGAAGCAGCCAGGTGATGGAACAGTAATGGATTTGGGGGGGGGGGGGGCATTGGCCAGCAGGGCAATCAACAATCTCAGGGACCCTTGCCAAGGTGCATAATTCAAAGGTAAAAAAAAATAAAGGGTTCATGCAGGGAGCGGTACAGAATTGAAAGTAAAACAAAGAAAAAATGTAAAATAATATATCAGGAAGGGAAGCATCCCATTGTGTGGTCTACACCTGGAGACTTGAAGATGGCACTCAAGAGAGCCAAGGTCACTGGGGCCCAACAATTCAGGGGGGTCCTCTGTGTGGTCCTCCGAGTGGCTGACTTATTTCCTGGAGGAGGTAGGGAGTACACCAACAGGAGGGTTGGGTCTCATGAAATGGCAAAGGGTAGAGTGGAGAGGCTCAAGGAGTGGGGTTCAGAGATCAGGTATAGCAGAGTTGGTAGCTCCATTCAGGAGGAATACTGGCTGGAGGCAGGGCAGTGGGAATCTTGAGGCAGAGCAAAGGGATGACCCTGATGAGAGCTGTGATGGCCTGTGAATGCCTGGCACTGGAGAGATGAGAATCAGTTAATAGAGGTTGAATGTAATAAAGGTTTAACGGGCATGTTGCCTCAGCGTTGGAGGCAAGTTAGTATTAGAAGCAGGAGGGGGTGTAGCAGATAGGAATCTTCACACCGAGCAGAGGAAGAACCATGGGAAAAAAGGGATAGAACCCATGTGAAAACCTCGTGCAACTGGAAGTTCTTGTGGAACTTGCGCAAGGTGGTATAGAGAATGCATCTAGAGAAGTGCATGTGTCACTTGGGAGATGATTCCACAATCCGGGCATGGGACCATCAGACTCATGAGACTCCTCTGATTCATCATCCTCAGGTGACTTGGATCCAGATGAGGAGTTGGGGCACTCGGTCAGAGACAGGCAGTGGATGGCAATGGTGCTGGACCCGGGAGGCTGATCTGAATAGTGCAATGCTGAGGCTCCACAGTAGGTATATGTTGAGTGTTAGATCTCTGTTTGACTGTCATGTATCTCAGAAGCTGCAGGTGAATATTCTGCAGGGGAAATACAATGATATCTTCACTTTACCGGCTAAGGGCCAGGAGGTTGGGGATAGGAAGAAGGGGAAGGGTTTCAAAGACAAAGGCAAAAATCACCAATTGGCTATTGGCCTTTCATGTTTTTGTTAGCATTTCAGGTGGAGCCAGGCCTTCTATGTACCTTGGGCTCTTACAGTACTTGGACCATATTTTGCGAGCCTATCAGATATATGGAGGGTGGGCGTGGCTTAACTATGATGAGTGGTTTTGGAAGAATTTGGCTCAAAGCAAGTCGGAGGCTTAGGGTTACTGAGATGTTGACATCAGGGTAGCAGAGATGACATTAGGTGGATTTAACTTTGGAAGGATTCCTGTGTCATGGCCAGTGGGACCAGTGGCAGGAACCTCAGGTCTTTTGCCCAGAATATGGGAGGAAGAGACAGCAGTGGGAAAGGAGAATTTTGAGGCTACAGACGTGCTTTCACTTTGACACTGGCCCTGAGTATGTGGCCTGCCATTTCAAGCATAAATGTTCCATATGTGGGGGAGGGCATCTGGCCTTTCAGTGTTCAACATGAAGGGGGGAATTTTGGGCTGAAGGTACCTCTGCAGCTGTTTCTAGACAAGGCTTCCTCACCTATTAAACGTAGAGCTCTGGAATATTGGCTCCAATTGTCCGGCGGCGCAACTGTTGGGGGAGTTTTCCGAGAGACTTTTGTGTTGCTTAGTGTTGGCCTTCTTTATATTACAGATACTGTAATGCATGGTCTGTCCTGCTGCTGCATGAGGTTGTGGTTGAAAAGCTGTGAAAGGAATTGGAGCCTGGAATGATTGCAGGCCATTTTGACTATCTTCTGCTGCCAGACCAGATCCTCTCTCCTTTGGGTGTTGTTCTGAAAAAGGAACTGGGCAAATTCAGATTAATTCAGTCTGTCATACCCAGTAGGAAAAAGCGTGAATTCCTTTATAGAACTGACTTTTTGTTTGATATAGTATGCATTTTTTGACTCAATGGTGAAACGTCTATGATGCGCAGACCAAGGGGCCCTTGTGGCCAAGACAGTTGTGGAAGTGGATTTTAGGTTACTCCCCATTCACTCGGGATCTTTTTGGCAAATTCTTCACCAATAAATTCATGCCAATGGGCTGCTTGGTGGCATGCACTTGTTTTTTAGGTGTTCTCCAGCTTTGTACACTGAGCAGTTCAACAGGCGGCAGGCTCTTTGTCCATTGTCCATTATTTGGACAATTTTTTGTTTGTGGGCCCAGCAGACTTGGGGGAATGTGCTTGACTGTTAGGAGGTTTTCAGCAGCTGGTAGTGGCCTTTGGTTTGTTGCTGGCAGCAAAAATAAATGGAGGGGCCAAGCACCTCTTTTACTGTTTTTGGCACTGAGGTCAGTTCACTGCACATGGTGTCCCATCTGCCTGAGAGGAAGGTGCAGAAATTGGTGCTGTTGATCCGACAGGCATCAGCCTACCAGGTCATTTCCATGGGTACAGTTTTCACAGATGCTTAGCATTATTGATGGGTGAGCAAGCAAGCAAAAGCCGATTTGGCAATGTGGCTGGGGGTTTTGAGTGACGTCAATGGGGTTTGCATTTTGCAATTCCCTGCCCTATCAAATCCTGACTTTGAATTTATACAGATGCTTTGGTGGGGAAGGGACTGGATTCAGAATATATTTTGAAGAGGTGTGGTGCACTAAGATCTGGCTAGAAAGTTGGAGAAGAAGAAAGCATAAACTGCTTGCTGATGTAGAAATAAACAAGTCCAGGGTGAGTACTACAAGAAAGCTTTATTGGGATGCACACAAGGGTACTCAACCTGGACTTGTTTGTTGGAAAGTTGGAGGGACAGAGGCTGATGTCATAACAATGCCTTTCTTGAACTCTTCCCAGGGTGGGTGGCCCTTTTGATGTGGGAGATGTGCCTGTGCCACCAACATGTGATCCTACAATCAGACAATTTGGTGTTTATTTTATTTATTTACAGAATTTGATATACTGGCAAAGGTAGCATGGTGGTTTACAATATCCACATGTTGCTATACAGAGACATTCACAATCATAATGAAACATGACAAACAATCATTGGACACAAAAGGGAGGGAGTGGAAGAAAAAAAGGCACTGGGTTGTTGCATCACACAATGGGGAAAGATAACAGATCACTAAGAAAAAGAAAGAGGGAAGGAAGTCAGTAAAAAACCTACATAAAAAAGGTCTTCAGTGCTGCCTCAAATTTCCTAAATGATGACTCAGAAGAAATTTCACTAAGGAGAGAATTCCACAGCTAAGGTGCTTGAAAACTGAAGGCCATGGTTCTACAGATCTCTAAACGTAGCCCACGTGCACTTGGAATGACTAGGACATTTTCATTTGCCGACGAAATGCACAAGCAGGGTGGTAAGGGATAAGAAATGAATGCTAATAAATAGGCAGACCAGTAGAGAAAATATGGTATGCTACTAGAAGGACTGAATTTAATACAATGAGAGATAGGAAGCCAGTGTTGTTTGTAGAGAAGTGGGGTAGCATGATCATAATGGTTTGCATTGTAGAGAAGCCTAACTGAAGTATTCTGAATTGTCTGCAGGTGTTTTAGCTGAAATTGTAGAGAACCAGATAGTAAGGGATTACAATAGTCTAGTTTATTAATCATGAAATTATGAAGGACAATTTTTAAAGTGCGGATATCAATATATGGTTTCATTGCCCTTATTTATCATAGGGAAAAGAAACAGCTTTAGACTGTATTTGAGATATGGGGGCCAAAAGTAAGGTGTTCATCAATCAGAATTCCAAGTGAATGGATGGAACTCTGAAATGTGATAAGGAGAGAAGAAATGTTTCAGTCTTAGTGCATGCAGTGAACAGGAAGCACTGAAATCCCCATTGGTAACTGATTTGCTGGGTTTATTTCTCCCCACATGCTGGGCATGTCCCCTTTATCCTAAAAATATTATCCTGGATGTTTGATTGCTAATGTACATTAGATGTTGCCATTTATGCAAATTAACAGCAAATCCTTAATGTGGATTAATGAATAGGACCCCAGTCCTTCTTTAAAACAATACTGAGTTGAATACTAAAACATATTCATTTATTTATTTATTTAATTCTATTTAGCTCACATCTTTCCAGTAGCAGTCTGAGGCAAGTTATAATCAGATATCAGAGGTATTTCCCTGTCCCCAATACCTGAAGCAATGGAGGGTTAAGTGACTTGTCCAAAGACACAAGGAGAATTAGTAACATGATATATTGAAAAGTCCTTTAAATCTTTCTTTACTTAGGATATATCTTTAACTATAAGAAAATTCCTTAATGGCAGAAGACTTTCCTGTTTTTGATGACATTTGAAAGTTTACCACAGGAAACGTCCATAAACCGTTATTAAGGTAGACCTGAAAGAAAACACTACTTTTCCCTGAAATCTGGCTATTTTTTGGATATCAAAAATTGTGACTAACTCCACAAGTTCATACCACCAAAACAAATAAGAAAATAAGGAGTCTGAAAAAAATAATTTGGATATGCCAGCTACTTGTGAACTGGATTGGCAACTGATAGAAACAGGATACTGGACTTGGTGGACCATTGTCTGACCCAATATGACAATTCTTATGTTCCTATGAAAAGACTCGTGGAGGGTAATTTTTATAAAGTCACACCTTGTTAATGTACATTTTCACAAGCCTATTTGACGTCTATTTTATAAAATCAAGAACACACATACTTAACTTTATTTAAAAAACACAAAAGTGACAGAGAACATGCCTTAGAGCTGGTGTAAATGACCACACCTAGTTTTTGCAAGTATAATCAACACAGATACCTGTTTGCAGTGCCCATGTACACGCCCATAGTCAAAATAGTGTATTTGTCATGCAAACAATGTAAATGTGTGTGTGTTCTCTACCCGGCAGTTACATGCATAAATAACTAAAATACTGGCATTTACATGCGTTCTTACAGTCTAAACTAGGTGACTCCTTTTGAAATTACTCTTAAAGGTTTGTATCATTAGCAACCTTTTGTTAAGAGCCGTAGAGTCAATGTCGTCTCATGGTGACCCTGTGGATAGTTGCCTTACATTGTGATGACTGATGACTGAACCATGAGTTGACAATTACTCAATGACACTTAACAACAAAGTGATGTTAATGATATTTTTAAAAGGCAATTTAGAAAAACTTTTAAGAAGAGTGTAACCTTTTGTCCAATGTCTCTAATTCATCACTAACTCGAACATCATTATTTTTTTCACATCTAAAACCCCAGCTCTGTGTCACGCTCATTTATTCATATATTGAGTTGTTGTAGATTGAAATGTTTTTATTTTACAGGACCATCAAAGAGATTCTAGTGCATGAGATTCTAAGACCATAGAAGCTCTTTCATGAGATCTAAGAAGACAGCCTGAGTAAGGAGTCTGTGTAGTTTTGAAATTTCATGTTCTAAAATCTCTTCTGCTGACCCTTTAAAAGATATTATAAACTTCAAAGACTATAGTTTTTTTCAAACCCAATTAGACTACTAGTACTTTTATATATTCACACGTAGAAAAGAGTCTAAGATACATAGGAGAAAAGTTTAAGATACATAGGAGATCATTTGAAAAGACTCAGTTGTGATGTAGGACATCTGAAGATGTGCACATTGAAATCATGGAGTGGAGGAGTAGCCTAGTGGTTGGGGCAAGGTACTTCAGGCCAGAAGGTCAGGGGTTCAAATCCCACTAGAGGACAGCAACCTTGGGCCGGAAGGACTGGGGTTTCTAGTCTCACAGGTGCTCCTTGTGGTCTTGGGCAAGCCACTTAACCCTCCATTGCCCATGTTCCCTGTAAGTATTAGTGTGTGTGTCTCATATCCCCACATGTTAAATGTATCCCCCAATTGTGTTGTGACCACTTTGATTGAAGGATAAGGTGGTATACAAAAACTGTCTAAATAAATGGAGACATCTTTACAGTCATTCCACAAATGTCTTCGGTGCAGGGACATCCAAGTAGGCCAGGGAACATAGTGGAGGCACTATGGACTTACACATCTCCATTTGATTTCAGGAACAATGGGAACGTTTGCAGGAACATCCACATTTTTTCCTGCTGCAGGCACAAATAAGCATCAGGAAAGTGCTTGTTTTGGCCTTAAAAAAATCCAGAGAAGATGAAGAGTTAAGAGACTAGCCTAAGGTCATAGAAACCCACACTGGAATTTGAACCCTAGCCACCCCATTCCTAATCCATTACTTTTACCATTATGCTATTACTGTAGTCATCCACATTCTGAGAGGCTATTCCAGGGATGTCTCTATAGACATACATATCGGGCACGTACACGTTTCTGAAATTGTGCTCAAACTTGCACATGCCTGCATTTTTTTCAGACATTCTGGCTTTGACGTCCCAGATTGCACTTGGACATCCCATTGTAAAATGTGCCTTTTATGTATTTTTCTTTCTGTATCTATTAGGAATAAACAGTTTCTTATTCCATAATAGTTGCCAGAAGTCAGCATTGACTCGAGGTACACATTGCATTTGCATAAAACATTCACAATGATAGACTAGTTCATCTATGTTTATGTTTATGTATATTAGGCTTGATATACCGCTTTTCAATAGAAACAAAGCGGTTTACAAAAAATAAAGTTACAGAAACGGCCTGTGGCCTAGAAGAGAAAAGGAAGTTACAATAGTGACAGGACAGAGAGAGGAAACATGCATACCAGACAGGGGAGAGAGGTCGAGACATAGGGGTAAATCAGGTAGTGTGGGCTGGAAGGTCAAAAGCTGATGAGAATAAATGTGTTTTGAGGTGTGATTTGAAAGTAGAATAATTCTGCTCGAGCCTAAGGGTGGAGGGTAGTGAGTTCCATAGAGCAGGTCCTAAGAAGAAAAAGGCAGAGAAGCGGGTAAAGTGTAAGTGAGCCTGGGAGAGGGATGGAAGGTGAAGGTGGTTAACATGAATGGATCGAAGGGAGTGACTGGGGGTGTGGGATTGCAGGAGATCAGCTAGATATTGAGGGGTATGTGTGTAAATAACTTGGTGGACAACTGTGAGAATCTTAAAATGAATATGGTGATCAACGGGAAACCAGTGAAGGTGAAGGAGAAGAGGGGCGATGTGATCAAAACGGGACGAATAAGTAAGGAGGCGTGCTGCAGTGTTCTGGATGCATTGAAGTTTGTTTAGTTGGAATTGGGGAATACCAGCAAGAACCGAGTTACAAAAATCTAGACGTGAAGTGACAAGAGACAGAACGAGAACAGTGAGGGCTTCAGAGGTGAAAAAAGGGCGGACAGCTCGAATCTGACGGAGGTGAAAAAAAGAGGTTTTGGTAATATTAGAAATGTGTTCATGAAAAGAAAGAGCTGAATCAAAAAGGACACCAAGTTAAAGAAAAGAAGAAACCAGGGGAATGGCTGAACCAGCGAAAGATGGGACAGTGGAGGGGGAAGAGCTAGTAAAAGGAAACCAAATGGCAAGTGTCTTTGACAGATTCAAGTGCAGGCAGTTAGTAGTAAGCCAGTCTGAAACAGAGGTGAGACAGGAGTTAAGAGGGGAGAGATCAGGCAGAGAAGGGGAGGTATGATGAAGTAAGAGAAGATCATCAGCGTAAAAGAAGGCTGATATTCCGAACTGTTGGATTAAGAGAGCAAATGGTGCTAGGAAAATATTAAATAGAAGGGGGGCCAACACGAAACCCTGGGGGACACCACAGAGTAGGCGGGTGGGATCAGAGCTGGCGCCTGAGGGGGAGTGAAAAAGGACCGAATATGATCGGGAAAAGATATACTGTGCCGCCAAGACCCGCATCCCGAAGACGTGAGAGAAGGAGAGAGTGATCCACAAGGTCAAAAGCAGCTGAGAGATCCAGAGAAACCACCACCGAAATATCCCCATGGTCATGTGCAACATGCATAAGAACATAAGAACATAAGATATGCCATACTGGGTCAGACCAAGGTCCATCAAGCCCAGTATTCTGTTTCCAACAGTGGCCAATCTAGGTCATACGTACCTAGCAGTTTCCCCAAGGGACACAGGTTCCACAATGCTTGTATTGGTTCAAGCATTGATATCCTGGGTCCCTTCTTAATAATGGTTTATGGACCTTTCCTCCAGGAACTTGTCCAAACCTTTTTTAAACCCAGCTACACTAACAGCCTTTACTACATCCTCCGGTAACAAATTCCAGAGTTTGATTACACGTTGAGTGAAAAAATATTTTCTTTTATTAGTCTTAAATAGTTTACCCTGTAGCTTCATTGCATGTCCCCTAGTCTTTCTATATTCTGATAAGGTAAACAATCGATCTACGTTTACCCGTTCCACTCCGTTCATTAATTTATAGACTTCTATCATATCTCCCCTCAGCCGTCTCTTTTCCAGGTTAAAGAGCCCCAACCTTTTTAGCCTTTCTTCATAGGAGTAGCCTTCCATCCCCTTTACCATTTTGGTGGCTCTTCTCTGAACCTTTTCTAAAATTGCTATATCCTTTTTAAGATACGGCGACCAGAATTGCACACAATATTCAAGGTGCGGTCTCACCATGGAACGATATAGAGGCATTATAATATCTTTTGTTTTATTTTCCATTCCTTTCCTTATCATACCTAGCATTCTATTTGCTCTCTTGGCCGCCGCTGCACACTGGGCCGAGGGTTTTAACATGGTATCCACAAGGACGCCTAAATCTTTTTCTTGGGTGGTGGTTCCTAATGTGGAACCTTGCATCGTGTAACCATAGTTTGGGTTGTTCTTCCCTAGGTGCATAACCTTGCACTTCTCCACATTAAATTTCATCTGCCATTTTGATGCCCAGTCTTCCAATTTATCAAGATCCTCTTGCAATTTTCCACAATCCTCCTGGGTTTTAACAACTTTAAATAGTTTTGTGTCATCAGCAAATTTGATAACCTCACTCGTTATTCCACTTTCCAGGTCATTTATGAATATGTCAAAAAGCAGCGGACCCAGCACAGATCCCTGGGGTACACCACTATTCACCTTTCTCCATTGGGAAAATTGGCCATTTAGCCCTACCCTCTGCTTTCTATCTTTTAACCAGTTCCTGATCCACAGTAGTACACTGCCTCCTATCCCATGACTCTTTAGTTTTGCCAAAAGTCTCTCATGAGGGACCTTGTCAAAGGCTTTCTGAAAGTCCAGATACACAATATCAACCGACTCACCTTTGTCCACCTGTTTATTCACTCCTTCAAAAAAACATAACAGATTAGTAAGACAAGATCTTCCTTGTCTAAAGCCATGTTGGCTGTCTCCCATTAGGTCATGACTATCTATATGCTTAGTAATTTTATTCTTTATGATGGTTTCTACCATTTTTCCCGGTACTGATGTCAGGCTCACCGGTCTGTAGTTTCCCGGATCACCCCTCGAACCCTTTTTAAAAATTGGTGTTACATTGGCGATCCTCCAATCCTCAGGTATTAGAGATGATTTTAATGATAGTTCACAGATTACTGATAGCAGGTCTGCAATCTCAAATTTCAGTTCTTTCAACACCCTTGGATGTATACCATCCGGCCCAGGTGATTTGCTACTCTTCAGTTTATCTAATAGTTGTAAGACATCTTCCCGATGTATCGATATTTCCTTCAATTCTTCCACACCTTTAAATACCACTTCAGTCGTGGGTAACATCCCTACATCTTCCTCAGTAAAGACCGAAGCAAAGAATTCATTCAGTCTCTCCGCTATCGCCTTGTCGCCTCTTAGTGCTCCTTTAACCCCTTTATCATCTAATGGACCAACTGACTCTCTCACGGGTTTTTTGCTACGAATGTACTTGAAAAGGTCTTTATTTCGCGTTTTTGCTTCCGCAGCAAGCTTCTTCTCAAATTCTCTCTTTGCCTGCCTTATCAATGCCTTGCATTTGACTTGCCAGTGCTTGTGCTGTTTCCAGGTTTCATCATTTGGCTCTTTTTTCCATTTCTTGAAAGATGCTTTTTTGGCAACAACAGCCTCTCTGACCTCAGCTTTAAACCATGCTGGCAATTTTTTGGACTTCCTTCCACTTTTCTTAAAGCGTGGAATACAGCTGGTCTGGGCTTCCAAGATAGTATTTTTCAACAACACCCAAGCTTGATGTACGTCTTTAACCTTTGCAACTGCTCCTTTTAGTTTTTTCTTAACTGTTTTCCTCATTCTATCATAGTCTCCCTTTCGAAAGTTAAAGGGTAGTACTGTGGATTTCCTTACTATCCCTCCTCCACTAATTAAATCAAAGGCGATCATGCTATGATCACTATTGCCAAGTGGCCCCAACACCCTTATCTCTTGCACTACATCTGGTGTTCCACTAAGGACTAGGTCTAATATTGCTTCCTCTCTGGTCGGTTCATGAACCAGCTGCTCCAAGAAGCAGTCATTTATTTCATCTAGGAACTTTATCTCCCTAGCATGTCCTGTTGTGACACTGACCCAGTCGATGCCGGGGTAATTGAAATCACCCATTATTATTACTGCACTGTAACTTTTGCTAGCTTCCTTGATTTCTTTGAGCATTTCATCATCCATTTGTTCATTCTGGCCAGGCGGACGATAGTACACCCCCACTGCCATTGCCTTCCCCTTTTTACATGGAATTTCAATCCATAGAGATTCTACAGCAAATTTTGTTTCTTGCAAAACTTTAATCCTTTCTGACTCAATGCCCTCTCTAACATAGAGCGCAACCCCTCCACCAATTTGATCAGCTCTATCATTTCGATATAGTTTGTACCCAGGTATTACAGTGTCCCACTGGTTGTCCTCCTTCCACCATGTCTCTGATATTCCAATCATATCTAACCTCTCGTTTAGTGCTATATATTCTAACTCTCCCATCTTGTTTTGTAGACTTCTAGCATTTGCATACAAGCATTTTAGAGACTGTATTTTATTCATATTAATTTGGCTATTGGTAGACATGGGTAATTTGGGATCTTTAAGTTCTGTCTGCTCCATACTCGAGGGCATTTCATGCAGATCATTAAGAAAAGCAAGGGGGACTGTTTCGACACTGTGACCAGGACGGAAGCCAGATTGGTGTGGGTGAAGAAAATTGATAGAGTTTAGGTGGTGAGAGAGTTGGCTGAAGACTACTTTCTCGAGTATCTTGGACAAAAAGGGAAGGTGAGAGACTGGATGATAGTGTGCAGGGACAAGAGGGTCAAGGGAAGGTTTTTTTTAGAACCAGACGAATGAGGGCATGCTTCCAGAGTTGAGGGAAAGTGCCGGTGGAGAGACTGGAGTTTACCATGGTGAGAATAGAGGGAGGAAGGGCAATAGAGGGTTCAAGGAGCCATGAGGAGGGAATGGGATCAAGGGAACAGGTGGTCTTGCGAGAGGAAGAGAGAAGTTTAATGAGCTCTGGGATGGTGAGTGAGTGAAATGTTGACCAACTGTGAGAGAGTGAAGGAAGAGGAGGGGGAGAAAGAGGAGGAGGGGAGGATATTGGGGGTGGACAATGTGGAAGAGAATTACAAAGATCCTGAATTTTAGAGTCAGAAAAGGATGCCAGCTAGCTAGGGCTGGGGATCACAGGATGGGAGGAAGAGGGGGGAGTGGAGTTGAGGGAGGTGAGAGATTTGAGAACTGAAAAGAGGTGTCAATTATGATTGGGAGCCGCAGCAATTTCTGCAGAAAAGTAAGATTGCTTAGCAAGGTGGATTTGAGAGCAATAGTGAGAGTGACAGTATTTGCTACATATTTGCTCATAGTTGTTCTTTACTAACATGCCAGTGGTTGTGTATAACCCACCACCACTTATTCTAGAACACTCAGAGGCTTATTTATTAGCTGTTAATACATGCTAAAGTGTTAATGTGTGCTGTCTGATGCAGTGTCCATCTTATTCCTATGGGAGCTAAGGCTGAAAGCATGCACCAGTTATTAGTAAATGATCTCCTTCATCTTTTTTTTTTTTTGACACTACTTAATCTCTACTAAACAGAATTCAGCAAACATCAAGCAAACTTTTGTATTACAGAAAACATCTAACTTTTATATTACATTTCTACTTCTGATTTTTAATTTAGACTAAATAAACCATTTTCTCTATTTAAAATAAGGTGCCTTGCATCTCCATCTCTGGAATGGGAATAGTTAGGGTTCCTCCATAGTGCTGCTCACAATAATCCCTGATCGTGTGGTGAACCTCTAAGTTTTTGCTTCATTCCTTCAAAAGAAGTATGCCTTCATTGCCTGGAAAGGAAAAATAAAATTACAAGTGAGGTACTTAACCCATTCTTTAAAATCCACCTTAAAACCTGCAGCAGTTACCCTAGGGTTCTCAATCCAGTACTTGGGACACACCTAGCCAGTCAGTTTTCCAGAATATGCATGAGAAAGATTTGCATACATTTGAGTCAATGCATTAATAATTTCTCTCATGCATATTCATTGTGGTTTCCTGAAAACCTGACTGGCTAGGTCCCAAAGACTGGGTTGAGAACCCCTGCCCTATATGCATCAGCGAAAAACCAGTACAAGTGTGGTAACAATGAAGAGCCTTTATTGATGATTCTTGAGCAGGGGTACAAAAACACCTACACAGGGGTGTGGACGCCATAGCCCTACCCAACACAGGCCATGTTTCGGCTTATGCCTTCTTCAGGGGCTCTACTGGCGTACTAAAACAATAAACAACATTCAAAACCATTAGAAACAAAATCATAATTATGAATCATCTGATAAAATATAACTAGCATAAATAAATGTCCCTGATATACATAAATAAGAATAGCATAACAACAAATAAATAACAATTACTTTAACCCGTTTTGGACCAGCGTATGTTTTACATACATAAGGTTTCCCTACTTACTACTCAACTGTTTACTAATTAATGATTATAAATTCAATGGAACTATGTTTAGCTATTATCGTTATGTCAAAAAACATTATATACAGATTTTTTATCTGAGATCTAGTTAGTTTAATAGGTATTCAAAGTTTTCTGATTTTGACGGTACTGGCGGCTCAACATAAAAAGATCACAAAAAATAGTAAGTAGCTTATAATGCTGTAATAGCTACTATTTTGCAAATAAAAGTATTTGTAGACTTTAGAAAATAGGTTTAGATAACTGTAAGTTACTTAGTGTCAGTTATTGGTGCGCATATTGGCCTTGTATGTTTTTCATGGGTTGGGCTAATATGTTGTCAAAACTAATTGCTGTCAAGCAGTCTGTTCTAGGTGTTTCAATGGTGCAATATCGACGCACTGCATCAGAAGTGTTTTCATGTGTATCATATTCCACCATCAGAATGGACTGTTGACAAACTATATTATACTATATCATAATAAAGTGTTTTAAATGAAAACTGCAGTTTCAATAGTATCATGCAGTATGTTTATGTCAATGAATATTGGAACTGAATCCTATCTTTTCTGAAGACGGACAATATACTATATTGGACCGTGTACAAAAAACATACACTATGTGAAACTTCTTTTTTCTACAAAGTTTTAATATTTTTTATTATTGACGGTATTTCATAGTTGTTTGAGTGTAAGAAATCTAATAAATCATTCAGAACAGAGAAAGAATATGAGAGCTGTCCAAAATGGGTTAATAAAATTAATCATAATAAAGAATAAAACGAAACATACATTAAAAATATTAAAAAGCAGAATAAACTATCATTTTCACCAGATTGAAGAGCAAGGGATATGACATGCAAGAAAGAAATCAAAGGCACAAACTTATGTTAATACAAACGAAAAGGTTTTGTTTTCTTGACAAAAAAAAGCATCACATATGTTTTTCAAGCTAAAGGGAGAGAGGAAAAAGAAATCAGACATTTTAACTATTTTATTACTAATGACTATACAAACATGTATACTTGAAGCAGGGGGGACTATGGAAAGACTGAACTATAATGTAGCCAAGGAACACGCTGATACTAAAATCGCTAAGGATTAAAAAGTTTGCATACTGAAATAATAATGATTATGAGGAAAGGAGGAGACATACTCCATCAGTAGTAGGCCGTGGGCAGGGACCCCAGGCGGCCGCCCGTAACCGGGTGCCCGGCCCAGTGCGGGGACCCTGCGTGCAGCGGCTGGTGGAGGCAGCATGGCATGGTGTCAAGTCGCTTCGGTGGGGCTGTGAGGCGGCAGAGTTGGCGATGGCAGCATTTAAAATCATTGGCTCCCGCACGTCTGCATGAGGGGAGCCAATAGGAGACCTGGAGTGGATGCCGTGAGGTGAGGGAGGAGCCGAGCGACTGTGATTTGCTCGTCACACCGCCATCTCCCTGCCGGCCCTCGTATGTGTGTGGGTTACAGTTTTGGTTTGGGCCCCGGTTGTTTTGGCGGGCGCGGTGTAAATAATAAATATATATATATAATACAAATAAATAAGGACGGCCAGGAGTGCTGCGACTGTGGCTGGGGGGCCTGAGTCATCATGGAGGTAGGAAGTTGAAATCCAGAACTTCCAGGGTAGCGTTCTCCGAAATGCTTCCCGTTCCACGCGCAGGACCCAAAAGGCAGGCAGAGCTCCGGAGTCTCAATGCGTGGATGAGACAATGGTGCAGAGATGAGGGGTTTGGATTTGTAAGGAACTGGGGAACATTCTGGGGAAAGGAAGGGCTCTTCCGAAGGGATGGGCTTCACCTTAACTGGGATGGAACCAGGCTGCTGGCATTAACCTTTAAAAAGGAGATAGAGCAGCTTTTAAACTAGATAATAGGGGAAAGCCGACAGTCGCCCAAGAGCGCATGGTTCGGAAGAATGTATCCTTGAAGGATACTACAAAAAGCAGAGAGGTTCCAAAAAAGAGTAAAGTAGTCCAAATGCCCTCGAGTATGGAGCAGACAGAGCTTAAAGATCCCAATTTACCCATGTCTACCAATAGCCAAATTACCAATAAAATACAGTCTCTAAACTGCTTGTATGCAAATGCTAGAAGTCTATAAAACAAGATGGGAGAGTTAGAATATATAGCACTAAACAAGAGGTTAGATATGATTGGAATATCAGAGACATGGTGGAAGGAGGACAACCAGTGGGACACTGTGATACCTGGGTACAAACTATATCGTAATGATAGAGCTGATCAAATTGGTGGAGGGGTTGCACTCTATGTTAGAGAGGGCATTGAGTCAGAAAGGATTAAAGTTTTGCAAGAAACAAAATTTGCTGTAGAATCTCTATGGATTGAAATTCCATGTAAAAAGGGGAAGGCGATGGCAGTGGGGGTGTACTATAGTCCGCCTGGCCAGAATGAACAAATGGATGATGAAATGCTCAAAGAAATCAAGGAAGCTAGCAAACGTTACAGTGCAGTAATAATAATGGGTGATTTCAATTACCCCGGCATCGACTGGGTCAGTGTCACAACAGGACATGCTAGGGAGATAAAGTTCCTAGATGAAATAAATGACTGCTTCTTGGAGCAGCTGGTTCATGAACCGACCAGAGGGGAAGCAATATTAGACCTAGTCCTTAGTGGAACACCAGATGTAGTGCAAGAGATAAGGGTGTTGGGGCCACTTGGCAATAGTGATCATAGCATGAACACCTTTGATTTAATTAGTGGAGGAGGGATAGTAAGGAAATCCACAGTACTACCCTTTAACTTTCGAAAGGGAGACTATGATAAAATGAGGGAAACAGTTAAGAAAAAACTAAAAGGAGCAGTTGCAAAGGTTAAAGACGTACATCAAGCTTGGGTGTTGTTGAAAAATACTATCTTGGAAGCCCAGACCAGCTGTATTCCACACTTTAAGAAAAGTGGAAGGAAGTCCAAAAAACTGCCAGCATGGTTTAAAGGTGAGGTCAGAGAGGCTGTTGCTGCCAAAAAAGCATCTTTCAGGAAATGGAAAAAAGAGCCAAACGATGAAACCTGGAAACAGCACAAGCACTGGCAAGTCAAATGCAAGGCATTGATAAGGCAGGCAAAGAGAGAATTTGAGAAGAAGCTTGCTGCGGAAGCAAAAACGCGAAATAAAGACCTTTTCAAGTACATTCGTAGCAAAAAACCTGTGAGAGAGTCAGTTGGTCCATTAGATGATAAAGGGGTTAAAGGAGCACTAAGAGGCGACAAGGCGATAGCGGAGAGACTGAATTAATTCTTTGCTTCGGTCTTTACTGAGGAAGATGTAGGGATGTTACCCATGACTGAAGTGGTATTTAAAGGTGTGGAAGAATTGAAGGAAATATCGATACATCGGGAAGATGTCTTACAACTATTAGATAAACTGAAGAGTAGCAAATCACCTGGGCCGGATGGTATACATCCAAGGGTGTTGAAAGAACTGAAATTTGAGATTGCAGACTTGCTATCAGTAATCTGTGAACTATCATTAAAATCATCTCTAATACCTGAGGATTGGAGGATCGCCAATGTAACACCAATTTTTGAAAAGGGTTCAAGGGGTGATCCGGGAAACTACAGACCGGTGAGCCTGACATCAGTATTTATTTATTTATTTATCTGTATTTATATCCCGCTTTTCACCGGGTCAAAGCGGTGGGAGATATAACAGGGGGTGGGGAAATCAAATAGTGGGGGGGGGGGCCATCACCGGGGGCTCAGCATTAATGATTTTGGATGGACATAGACATAGATGGACATAGAGACTGACAAGATAGACAGTTTATGGTCTGAGGATCTTGAAGAGAATAGGGGTTCCTATTCAGAGATGTTCTTGGAATAGGATGGTTTTTAGCTGCTTTTTGAATGAAGGGAGATCACTGTTGTTCTTGATGTGGTTTGGTAGAGAGTTCCAGAGGGATGTGGCACCGGGAAAAATGGTAGAAACCATCATAAAGAATAAAATTACTCAGCATGTAGATAGTCACGACCTAATGGGAGACAGCCAACATGGCTTTAGACAAGGAAGATCTTGTCTTACTAATTTGTTATGTTTTTTTGAAGGAGTGAATAAACAGGTGGACATAGGTAAGTCGCTTGATATTGTGTATCTGGACTTTCAGAAAGCCTTTGACAAGGTCCCTCATGAGAGACCTTTGGCAAAACTAAAGAGTCATGGGATAGGAGGCAGTGTACTATTGTGGATCAGGAACTGGTTAAAAGATAGAAAGCAGAGGGTAGGGCTAAATGGCCAATTTTCCCAATGGAGAAAGGTGAATAGTGGTGTACCCCAGGGATCTGTGCTGGGTCCGCTGCTTTTTGACATATTCATAAATGACCTGGAAAGTGGAATAACGAGTGAGGTTATCAAATTTGCAGATGACACAAAACTATTTAAAGTTGTTAAAACCCAGGAGGATTGTGGAAAATTGCAAGAGGATCTTGATAAATTGGAAGACTGGGCATCAAAATGGCAGATGAAATTTAATGTGGAGAAGTGCAAGGTTATGCACCTAGGAAAGAACAACCCAAACTATGGTTACACGAAGCAAGGTTCCACATTAGGAACCACCACCCAGGAAAAAGATTTGTGGATAACGTGTTAAAACCCTCGGCCCAGTGTGCAGCGGCGGCCAAGAGAGCAAATAGAATGCTTGGTATTATAAGGAAAGGAATGGAAAATAAAACAAAAGATATTATAATGCCTCTATATCGTTCCATGGTGAGACCGCACCTTGAATATTGTGTGCAATTCTGGTCACCGTATCTTAAAAAGGATATAGCGATTTTAGAAAAGGTTCAGAGAAGAGCCACCAAAATGGTAAAGGGGATGGAAGGATACTCCTATGAAGAAAGGCTAAAAAGGTTGGGGCTCTTTAACCTGGAAAAGAGACGGCTGAGGGGAGATATGATAGAAGTCTATAAATTAATGAACGGAGTGGAACGGGTAAACATAGATCGATTGTTTACCTTATCAGAATATAGAAAGACTAGGGGACATGCAATGAAGCTACAGGGTAAACTATTTAAGACTAATAAAATAAAATATCTTTTCACTCAACGTGTAATCAAACTCTGGAATTTGTTACCGGAGGATGTAGTAAAGGCTGTTAGTGTAGCTGGGTTTAAAAAAGGTTTGGACAAGTTCCTGGAGGAAAGGTCCATAAACCATTATTAAGAAGGGACCCAGGATATCAATGCTTGAACCAATACAAGCATTGTGGAACCTGTGTCCCTTGGGGAAACTGCTAGGTACGTATGACCTAGATTGGCCACTGTTGGAAACAGAATACTGGGCTTGATGGACTTTGGTCTGACCCAGTATGGCATATCTTATGTTCTTATGTTCTTATGAGGTGTGAGACGAGGCTTCTGGTCTGGTGAGTGGTCTGATGGGGGCCGGCAACAACAACCACAAAAAAAAAAAAATAAATATATATATAAAAAAACAAAAGGAGAGGATAGAAAGATCCGGTATGGTAGGGCTGACAGCAGCCAGCGCTGGTGCTGCTGGGGTCATGCCTCCTCGCAGAGGCTGTGCAGCCCAGGCTGTGGGGCTCGGCAAGGCTTCGGTGATGCTCGGCCAGCCATCCGTCTCTTCCCCCAAGAGGGCGAGGGCAGAGGGTGATTGGGCAGGGCGCAGAAGGTCCTTTGGCAGTAGGGATTACCACGGAGGCTATCAGGGGTACATCAGGTCAGATAAGTCATGCGCATGGCCCCTCCAGGGCTTGGGGCAGGGGAGAGGCCAAGGTAGGTCTGTATCCAAGCCTCCTAGGGTTAGGGGTAAGTCCAAGGATCAGGAGGCATGAGGACAGGTCCCGGATGTTGGTCCTTGCTGGTGGCGGGCTGGGCAGGGGTAGCGAGGCGGGATGGGGGGGAGGCAGGTGAGGCCTCTTACAGGTTGGGCACGTGTCCTCCAAAAGCAGCACTGTTGGTGCATTGGGGGACCCCGGTCTGAGTGAGACAGGTCATGGGCAAAGGGAGTCACCTCCTATTTCATTTGGTGGTACGGTCGGGGTGGGTGACGGTTTTGTGCAGACTCAGGGTGGGGCAAGTAGCCTTTCCTTGTGGCTGGCCGATGGTTCAGGGTGGTTATCTCCTGGTTGGGGGGGCCCGCGGCTTGGGAACATTGGTTGGGGGGGGCAGGGTTCCTCCAGGGTGGAGTTGCCTGGGACTTGGCATTCTCCTTGGCCTCCGCTTGCCCCCTCCTCAGTTTTCCTTTTATGTTTCCACAGGTGTCTACAGTTGCTCATAACCCTCGGGGCCAAGAGGTAGGAGACCAATTGAGGGCTTCGAGCCTTGGAGCGGTGGTACCACCGGGGCAGCTCCAGTTGACTGTGGAGGGCAGCACAGGAAGTGATATTAGACCTCAGCTGAAAGCTGATGTCCAAATGCCTGCCGTACTGTCAGCTGCTGCACCTTCGGCAACTCCGATGGCTGTGGGTGAGTTACCAATGCGGTCTGGGTGTGGCCATTGAGGAGTGTAGGAGTAGCATAGGGGAGGGCCTGTGTCGTAAGGTGCTTAAGAAAAGAAAGTGTTTGCGTCTCCATCGGCGTGCAAACGATTCATCTTCCTCGTCTTCTTCGTACTCATTGTCTTCTTCCGCCGGGTTGGTGGTGACTGGGGTAGAGCAGCTAGTGTTAGTTCTGTTCCGGTGGCCAAGGTGAAGGTCAGAGCTCCTACGTTAGCGGCATTCTCAGAGTTATGGGAGGGATTTCCTCATGCTTTGCATCGTAAGATTTTGAAATGGCATTATATTGATATTTTCCATCTGATGGAGGGTTGACAGTGGTCGGGTGAGAGTAGGAAGAAGAAGAGGATGAGAAGGCGAGTCAGATCAAAAGGTGTCACGTAATGTGGTGAATTGAACTAGAGCCTTTTTGCGCTTAGCCAGCTTATGGGGGCATCATGCTTCAGAGCAGTACGGGCTAATGCTGACGTATGCGGATTCGATTTTGGAGGCATCTCAGACGCAAGATGGATGGGCCTGGCTGAATTATGACAAAATGTTTTGACAAGATGGAGGAGAATAAACTGTTGTCATGGGGTACACAAGATATTAACTTGTGGTTGATGCACATGTCCGCCAGGGCGGGGTCCGCAGGGATCAGTGTAGCAAAAGGTGGGGTGGCGCCCGCTGCTGGGGTGGGTCATTCCTTTCAGGTAGGGGCGGTCATGCCGCAGGCGATAGCAGGGGGAGGCAGAATGGGGGATATTTGTTGGAGGTTTAACAAGTCCACTTGCCCATTTCCTAACTGCAAATTCCAACACATGTGCTCCGTGTGTGGAGGAGGACATTCAGCAGTCAAGTGCATGAAAAAAGGGGCCCCGGTTGCCCCTTATGTCATCCCCAAGTAATAGGGACTTATTCAGCCTGGCTCCTACTCTGATACGGGTTGAGGACTTGAGGCCTTGGCTTTGGCGTTTCCCGAGGCGGTGGGATCGTGGGATATTGGAGGCTAGGTTTCAGTTTGGTTTTGTGATACTGGTTCAAGGTTGTGTTCGGCTGCAAGGGCGCACAATGCGCCTTTGGTGCAGTGCTTCTCGGCAATTGTGCGGGATAAGTTGGGCAGGGAACTCAAATTGGGCAGGCTTGTGGACCCCTTTACTGAACGGCCTTTCCCAGAATTTGTGGTTTCTCCTCTTTGTGTAATACCAAAAAAGAACCAGGGAAGTTCCGATTGATTCATAACTTGTGGTTTCCGCTGGGAGCGTCCGTGAATGATCATATCCCCAGGGAGGTGTGTGTGGTTCGCTCTGCTTCTTTCAACTTGGCAGCAGTTTTGGTGCGAAAATGTGGTACTGGGGCTCTGCTGGCAAAAGTGGATTTTGAGTCAGCTTTTCGTTTGCTGCCAGTGCACCCGCCGGCATTTAATCTGCTTAGGTTTTGCTTTGGGGGTGAATTATATTTTGACAAATGCATGCCTATGGGATGCTTGGTTTCTTGTGCCTATTTTGAGAAGTTTAGCAAGTTTCTGCATTGGGCACTAGTTCAACGGGTGGGCTGTTCAAATGTGGTGCATTATTTGGATGATTTTTGTTCATTGGACCGGCTCAGTTGGCGGTGTGCCATAATCTGCTTGATGGGTTTTAGGGGTTGTCCCGTGAGTGAGGTGTTCCATTGGCTTTGACGAAGACAGAAGACCCAACAACAAAGATTACATTTGTTGGGGGTGGAATTTGATTCTGCGGAGATGGTGGCTTGTCTCCCTCCGGGGAAGGTGTCGCGGTTGCGGGCGCTGGTTGCAACCGTCTTGGCTTCCCGCAAGATAACTCTGTGGTTTATGCAGTCTTTGATGGGTTCTTTGAACTTTGCATGCAGTGTCATTCCAATGGGCTGGGTGTTTTTGCAGCAGTTGGTGGCTGCTACGTCCGGAGTGCTAAAACCACACCACCGTATTACGGTATCTCGGAGTATGCGGGCGGACCTGAGGGTTTCGGATGATTTTTTGGCGGACTTCAATGGGACATCGGTTTTGTTGGATGCTGAGGTCTCCAATGTAGACTTGCAGTGCTTTACGGATGTGGCGGGTGGTTCTGGAGACCACACCTTCAAACGGATATAAACAGAATGGAGTCGGTGCAGAGAGTGGCTACCAAAATGGTCAGTGGGCTTTGTCATAAGGCATATGAGTACAGACTTAAAGATCTCAATATGTATGCTTTGGAGTAAAGGCAGAAGAGAGGAGATATGATAGATATGTTGAATACCTCCATGGCATAAATGCACAGGAGGAGAACATCTTTCAACTGAAAGATAGCTCTGCAATGAGGGGACATAAGATTAAGGTGAAAGGGGAGCCAATGGGAGGCCTGGAGGAGAGCCAATGGGAGGCCATCTCCCTGCCTGCCCGCATGTGTGTGTGGGCCACGGTTTTGGCTTCCCGCCCTCCCATCCCTATTCATTGCAGGGTCCTTGGGTTCACTTGGGGGTGGTGTCACAGTGGTTGGGGGGAGGCGGGATCCCAGAGATTTCCGGGGTCCGGAGACTTTGGGCACTACTTTGGGCGGGGGGTTGGGTGCCCCCGACCCAGACAACCCCTGGCCGGCCTTTGCTAATTATATGGTGAGGTTAGATGCAGGGGGGGGGTGTTATCTCAGCTTGCCATTGACTTGTCCGCGGTAGAAGCGGAGACAATTTCACCTTGCTAATAGCATAGCTGGTGAAGTATCAGATCTTCTATTTTGGTTATTATGAGGATTATTCTTGGATTCTAAGTTGGTTGAAAAGTCATTGATGTTGATAAAGCTGCGACCAGTTTATTCCCAATGCTCCTGTCTGGAGATTTTGTGGAAGGAGGGAGGGAGGGTGTGGGGGGGGGGGCAGAATGTATGCATAATTTTGAAGACAGAGAAGCTTTGCTTAATAGAGCACAAGAAACAGGGCTGCTGCACTGGGGTAACCATAAAGTGGAAATATTTTGGGACCTTTCCTACATCACATTTCAGAAGCAGTGCAAATTTTACAAAGTGACTTTGCTGATAAAGCAGGAAAACATTAAATATAAATGGTTGCACCAAGGGAGACATGACTTTGTGGGTCACTACTATGGAGAAGGTTATTCAGACTCTGGGTAAAATGGGTCTGTGGGTTGGTAGAAACAAGTCTTCACTGGATGTTAAGTAATGACTGTCTTATTTTATTTACATTCTCTTATATACCGTGCTATTCTGCATCAGTGCGGTTTACATTGAACAAACTGAAATTACATTGAACAGGGCATTATAACTTGGAGATAACTATTTTACAGGGAACATGGGCTATGGAGGGTCAAGTGGCTTGCCCAAGACCACAAGGAGCACCTGTGGGACTAGAAACCCCAGTCCTTCCGGCCCAAGGTTACTGTCCTCTAGTGGGATTTGAACCCCCAACCTTCCAGCCTGAAGTACCTTGCCCCAACCACTAGGCTGCTCCTCCGCTCCAACCACTAGGCTGCTCCTCCTCTTTTCGCTTGCAAGGGATGATTGGAAATGGCTTTAGCATAATTCTGAATGAGGAAAGGCCTACTAGAGTATCCAAACTGGGCTGCTGAAGAATCAGACAATGGCTCCAGGCAGTGAGCAGAGGACCGAGAATCAACGGATCAAATGTAGAACACCAGCCAATGATGATAGATGGTGCTGTGACTGAACTCTATTGCGTGGGGGGGTTTATGCTTTTTTTGGGCGGGGGTTCTTGAAAAATATGCAGCAGAGAGAGATTATATAGGGGGCTGCATGTTGAATCTTTGTATGCTTTGATGCTTTGAATGGGAACAGTGTGATTGAGATTGAATTGGGGAGAACAGGGCGTGGTTGTTATTGGGCGATAGAGGGGAAGGAGATGGAGTTGGAAGGCATTTGTGGAGGATGGGATTGGGAGTGAATGGACATGGATTTGAGTGGTATGATTGGGACAAGGGGATCTAGAAGATTGATGGTTTGAGGAGGTTATGCATTTCTTTTGTGTGCCTATCCCTTGCTACTGATCGGAGGACACAGAGAAGGATCTAAAGCAAAGGGATTATGTCTCACAGTGGAGTTGCTTCATGATGGGGGAGGGCAGAAAAAGAGGTTGACTGCTATTGTCTGGGAAGGGAGGTAGGATAGGTGGTGGCTTCAGTGGGAGAGCAGGTGAGGGGGAGGGGTAGTGGGGTATAAAGGTGCCAGTTTGGATGGAGCTGTTCATTGGCAGTTATGCAGTAGTAGGAAATGACTTGAAGTTTGCAAGTAGGGGCTTTAAATGCTAAGGGGTTTCATCTACCTAGAAGGTGCAACTTTTGGTCAAGGAGCTCAATCATTTCCGATGGGATATAGCCTTTGTACAGGAGATCCATTTCAAAGGATGTGATCATGGTCTTTTGAGGGATAAATCCTATCTGCAGATATACTTGGGAACTAAATCTGGGGGAGTGGCCATTTTGTTATGCAATAATTTGTCTATGAAAGTGACAGGAGTCCAAAAAGACTCTGAAGGTCAGATTATTAATGTTGTTGATGCTGTTAAATGCCATCAAGTTGACATCAGTTCATGGTGCTCTGGGATAGTTGTCCTAAACTGTGTTTGATCTTCAGTCAGGCAGTTAATTTTTGACACATGGTATCCATAGCTGCTGTTAGTATATTGATCCATTGCATTATTGGCCTTCCTCTTGTGCTGACCTTCAACCTTTCCAAGCATGATGTCTTTCTCTAATGATTTTTCTCTTTGCATGATGAGTCCAAATTATGAAAGTCAAAGTCCTGTCAACTGAGCTTCCAAATAAAGCTTAGGTTTATCACTTCTAGTATGACTGATTTATTCTTCAGTCAGTCTATGGTATATACAGTATTCTTCGCTAGCATCATAATTCAAAGACATTGATTTTCTTCTCCATCATGGATGAAATTATTGATTTTGCCAGATGTCAGGATCTTTGTCTTCTTCATGTTAAGGTGCCAACCTGTTTTAAGAATATGTTCTTTGATCTTGATAATATATTTCAGATCGTCTTCACTTTCAACCAGCAATTTGGTATCATCAGCACAGTGAAGGCTGTTGATGAGTCTACCACCAATCTTCACATGTCAGTTATCTTCATACATTTTGCAGAAAGTATGCAGCCTTGTCATATAGCTTTGCTGATTTTCAACCAACCCTTTTGTTTTACCTTGTTCTGCTTCAACTGTTGTTTCTTTTTTTTTTCTATTTATCACATTTTTACAGAAACACCAAGCAAAACTTGGAATAGGAAATATAAGCGATGGTCTAACAAGAAAAATAATATCATATGATAAATCACATAGCAAACACCAAAACCCTAACTGGTAAATTAAAGGCCATCAGCTAAATAGTCCACAATGAAGGTGACCCAAGAAATACAATTCCAGAGGAGTGGAAATAAAAAGGAAAAATTTAAATACAAAAAAACAACAGGACTATGTGGCACACATACTATATTATCAGTCCCACTACATACCCACACTCCAACCAATCCCAGTCAGCCCTACAACTTCTTAACATCCAAAAAGAAGCACAATTGAGAAGGTTCAAAGAAATGATAAACAGAATTCTAATAATGAACAATACATTTACAAGGAAATCTTAATTGGAACTTTGCTCCCAGAGATAACACCTCTGTGCATAGTTCCAAAAATTTATTTCTACGGACTTGTGTCCAACGGGATATGTCCGGAAAAATCTGAATCCTACCCCCCAGAAAGGAAATATCAGTTTTCTTAAGAAACAAGCATAACAATGCATTCTTATCAGAAAGAAAAACAAAAGAAACTAAGAGTGTCACTCTGGACCCTTTAGAAATCTATGAAAAAAAGTTCTAGCCGGGGAGCCAGACACTCGGGGAAAATTCAATATCCTCAAGTTTAGAGACCGGGAAGCATTCTCCAAATTTTCAATCTTCCGAAGAAACAGCAACTTGTCGAGAAATATTTCCCTGCTGCTCTTGTACCTGCAGAATTCATTGGTCAAGCACAGTTAACTGACCCTGTTGCTCCACAAGGCTCTTCTCCACACTTTCCACTCGAGTAGAAAGCGGGGTCAGTGCCTGAAAAGCTGCATCACAAACCTGGTGAACCGACTGAAGATCAGACCAGATGGACGCCAGAGTCACTTCTTGTGGGCTCAGAAGAGGAGGAAAAAACAGCTGGGGATCAGCAGTGGGGGTGGGAAGAACAACACTCCCCTGCTCCAACACACCAACACCAGGTGCGAGAGACATCACCCCCGCCGAAGACGCCGGCTCCTCACCAGAGTGAATACCTTCTAGCTCCGCTCTCTGCATCACTGCCACAATGCCGGCACCTTCTTCAGCGGGCGGTGGAGAAGTGGAGGGATCTGCGGGGCTCAGCAATACATCGCTGCCCAAGCAGAGGCTCACCTCCGCCACTACCATGGGAGCACCCTCCGTTGCCACCACAAAGCTGTCGATGGTTAGCTGTCCCACTGGTAAGCCTCCCTTGCCCTTAGCCTTCTGCTTCAGCATAGGGCAGGGAGTAAGAAATGCTCAGAGGAGAAAAGAACGAAGAGCAATAGGAGCGCCAAACAAACACGTCCTGTTATGCCGCCATCTTGGATCCCCCCAACTGTTGTTTCTTGATGAATGTAAAGGTTGCGCATGAAAACTATCAAGTGTTCTGCTATACCCATGTTTCTTAAGGTGACAAGTTTTTCATGGTTTGTACAATCAAAGGTCTTTCTGTAGTCAATAACACATATAGATATCCTTTTGTCTTTGCAAGGATTCATCTCACATCCATGACAATGTCTCATTCCTTGCTGTTTCTTGAACCCTGCTTGTAGTTCAGGCAGTTCTCATTCCAATTATGGTTTCTCAGCATAATTCAATAAGTATTTTAAGCCTCTGTTAACATTCCAATTTGAGGCTGGAATTTTATCTTTAACTTTCATAGCTTTACTAAAGTCAATCTTATTCTTTCTCTGATAATTTCTGATTGTATTTCTTTGCATGCGTCATTGTAGTACTTATCTTTGTCTTGTATTTTTGCACATTTGAAATCTCTATTAAGTTTCTCCTCTGAATTTAGCTTCTCTGCATTTCTGACCAATTTTTGAAGGTTCTTCAGTCATACATTTTGGTTGTTTTTGCTTTTTCACCTTTTGTAGAGATTTTTCTCTTTTTTCAAGCACGACTTTCTTGATATCATCTCATAACGTTTTTGGTGCTCTTTCATTTGTATCCAAAGTGGTGAATTGATTTTGTAGGCAGCATTGAAATTCTGGTGGTATATTTTCAAGATCATATGTTGTTACCTTGATGAGTGGCTTGCTCTTTTTCAGCTTTAGCTTCAGTTTGCATACTAGTAGCTTGTGATCTGTATCATAGACAGCTCCAGGTTTTGTCTTTGTTGATGTTACAGAGCTTTTCCATCATTGACTAACACAGATGTAGTCAATCAGATTTTTGTACAATCCTTTGGGCAAAGTCTATTGTACACCTGCCACTTGTTTTGCTGAAAGAAAGTGTTTGAGAGGAATGATTGTTGGTCTTACAGCTTCGTTTCTGTTACCAAGCCCATATTTTTCAACTTCTTTATCTTTTTCTTTGTTTCCAACTTTTACATTCCACTCACCCATAACTATTAATATATCTTATTTGCATGATCTATCAATTTCAACTTGTACTTGTTAATAGAACTGATCAACCTCTTCCTCTTCTGCAGCTGTTGTCCCTTAAAAATAGTTGTGTTGATGGGAATTCCTTATAGACAAAAAAAAATGAAGTATTCACTGACTGCATTGTATTTCATTAGAGTTATTGCAAGTTTCTTCCTAATTATACAGTAAAGGAGTCACTCTCAGGCACGAATAGCAGGGATGTGACGTCCATCTCACTATTCAGGCCCCCTGCAGACCCCGACTAACTTCTCCACTCATTGTATGGGGAAGTCAAACGGGGGCAGGAAAGGGGCGGATCGAGGGCGGCATTAGGGCGGGCAGTGGGTGGTCGTCAGCACCAGATGTACAGGGCCGATTCCAATGTTGGCCCTGTACATCCAGGGCCAGCAGCCTGAAAGGGGAACTTATTCCACCTCGGTGGTGGAATAAGTTCCCCTAGTCGGCGGGGGATGGCGAGCCTGGGGCTCTGAAAGGGCAGGAGGGACACAGGATATTCCCCTCCTTGGGAGGCCAGATCGGCGGTCAGGCTACGAAGAAAGCACTTTTGGAGCCAGCGACTAGGAATTGCGGCTTTTCAATGGAGGTGCAGTGCCATGGCAACTGGATGCCAGAGCGCTGCATCTCCATTGAAAAGCCCTGACTGAGCTAGCCAGGCAAGGCTTATACATGCAGACTGAACTGAATCAGGGTCCTGGCCTGCACGTACAGGCCTGGATGCAATTCTGATGCCACGGGGCTAGATGTACCCCAAGGGATCAGATTCCCAGCTAACTTTGCATCTGGAGAGGGCAAGGACATCCACATCGGAATCGGGCTCTAAATTAAATATCATTTCTTCTTTATTTTTCATTTCCTGTATAGTTCGGCATGTGCTCATCAGATTCAAAGTGCTTGATGTCAGTCCATTTCAGTTCACTGGCACCCAACAGATCAAGTTGTACACATTCCATTTCCTTCTTGATCATCTCTATACACTCTCAGTTTGAGTATGCACAGGGGCAGGCTTGGGAGGAGCATGGGCAGAACCTATAATATTATAACTTAGGTGTTTTTCTGAACCATCAAGGAGTGGGTATTTACACCTGCTCTAGAGCAAACATATTTGCTGCAACTAGACTGAGGTGCATCTTTGTAGCCCTATTTTATAAAGTATGTGCACAATTCCCTTTGTAAAATAGGCCCCAAATTAGCAGGTGGCAAAATGCATTTACTACGTATGCAAGAGTTTATAAAATCACCCTCTTAAGGAGGTAATTTTATAATGAACCATCAAAATCCATAAGTCCTGAATGTTTATGACTTACACAGGTGCAATTTAGTTGGACTCTGTTCTGAAAGTATGTACAGCAGGCCAATGGCATGCACTTTCAGCGTGGGTGAGCATTGGAGTGGAGCTTGAGCAGAATATGGTGGAGCCTAAATTTATATTATATCCTAAGCACATTTTCTTCAAATTTAGTTGTGGACATTTGCATCATGTCCTTGAAGGATACTAGCAAAAGATTGAAATTAGGGCATATCAACAAAGAGGTTCCAATAAAGATAAAAGTAACCAAAGGCCCCTGAGTACAGAGCAGACAGAGCTTAAGGATTCCAAACTACCCCTGCCTACCAATAGCCAGATTAATATTCATAAAATAGTGCTTCTGAAATGCTTGTATACAAAAGCTAGAAGTCTAAAAAATAAGATGGAAGAGTTAGAATATATAGCACTAAATGAGAGGTTAGATATGCTTGGTATCTTAGAGACATGGTGGAAGGAAGACAACCAGTGGGACACTGTGATATCTGGATATAAACTATATCATAATGATAGAGCAGATCAAATTGGTGGAGGAGTTGCATTCTATATCAGAGAGGGCATTGAGTCACAAAGGATTAAAGTTTTGCAGGAAATACAATTCACTGTAGAATCTCTATGGACTGAAATTCCATGTAAAAAGGGGAAGCTGAAGGCAATGGCAGTGGGGGTGTACTATTGACTGCCTAGTCAGAATGAACAAATGGATGATGAAATGTTCAAAGAAATCAGGAAAGCTAACAAAAGTTACAACTCAGTAATAATAATGGGTTATTTCAATTACCCCGGTATCAACTGAGTTAGTGTCACAGCAGGACATTCTAGGGACATAAAGTTCCTAGATGAAATAAATGACTGCTTCTTGGAGTAGCTGGTTCATGAACTGACCAGAGGGGAAGCCATTTTGGACCTTGTCCTTAGTAGAACACAAGATCTGATGCAAGAGATAAAGGTGTTGGGGCCACTTGGGAATAGTGATCATAGCATGATTGTGTTTGATTTAATAAATGGAGGAAGGGCAGCTAGAAAATCCACAGTACTACCTTTTAACCTTCAAAAGGGAGACTATGATAAAATGATGAAAATTAGTTAAGAAAAAACTCAAAGGAACAGTTGCAACGATTAAAGATTACATCAAGCATGGGTGTTGTTTAAAAATACTATCTTAGAAGCCCAAGCCAGCGGTATTCCACACTTTAAGAAAAGTGGAAGGAAGTCCAATAAACTGCCAGCATGGTTTAAAGATGAGATCAAAGAGGCTGTTGTTGCCAAAAAAAAACATATTTCAGGAAAAGGAAAAAAGAGCCAAATGACGAAAACTGGAAACAACATAAGCACTAGAAAGTTAGATGCAAGCCATTGATAAGGCAGAAAAGAGAGAATTTGAAAAGAAGCTTGCTGTGGAAGCAAAAACGTGTAAAAATGTATTTTCAAGTACATTCATAGCAAAAAACCTGTGACAGAGTCATTTGGACCATTAGATGATAGAGGTGTAAATGGGCATTAAGAGGGGACAAGGCCATAGTGGAGAGACTGAATGAATTCTTTGCTACCCATGACTAAAATGGTATTTAAAGGCGATGCCACAGAAGAATTGAAAGAAATATCAATAAACTGGGAAGATGTATTACAACAATTTGATAAACTGAAGAGTAGCAAATCTCCTGGAGTGGATGGTATACGTCCAAGGGTGTTGAAAGAACTGAAATATGACATTGCAGACCTACTATTAGTAATCTGTGAACTATCATTAAAATCATCTGTAATACCTAAAGATTGGAGGATGGCCGATTTTCAAAAAGGATTCTGGGGAGGTTTGGGCTGGGCTGTGCTGTGTTGAGGGGGAGGAGCACTGTAATGGGCTGATGGGGGGGCTAAGACTGGAAATGGGCTAATGGGGGGTTAGAACTGGAAATGGGCTGATGTGGGGGGTTAGGAATGTAAATAAGCTGATCGGGAGGGGGGACTAGGACTGGTAATTGGCTGATTTGTGAGGTTAGGCCTGGAAATGGGCTGATTAAGGTGGCTAGGACAGGAAATGGTCTGATAAGTGGGCTAGGGCAGGGAATGGGCTGATTGGGGGGCTAGGACTAGAAATGGACTTATTGGGGAGTTAGACTGGTAATGGGCTGATGAGGGGCTAGAACTGGAGTGGACTGATAAGAGGAATAGGACTGGAAATAGGCTGGGACTGGAAATGGGCTAATGGGGGGGGGGTGAGGAGAGGAGAGTGCTGCTGGCCCTGGAAGAAAACTAGGGGCTAGGGCTACAAATGGGCTGATGTGGGAGGGATGGGAGAATAGGACTAGAAGAGAGCGAATACTGAGAGGGTCTGCCAGCAGAAGGAGAGGGCAGGAAGGGAGCTGACATGGGGAAAGGAGGGGACTGGAAAGGAGCTGATATGGTGGGGGAAGGAGGGGGCTGGAATGCAGCTGACACCTGGGATGTACTGAAGGGGGTATTGGAAGGGAGATGACACTTGGGGATGGGAGTGGTAGGTGGCTGGGTAATGGGGAGGAGGCTGGAAGGGAGATGACATGTACAAATGGCACTGGAAGGGGGATGGACAGAGGCTAGGGTGACTGGAAGGGAGCTGACTGGGAGGGGGTGGCACTGAGAGTGGATGTGAGCTGATACCTGGGATGGTATTTGGACTAGAAGGGGCTGGATAGTGAGGAAGGAGGGGGACTGGAAGGGACTGGACACCAGTGGCAGTCGTGGGAATGCAAGGCGGTTGACATTGGAGGGTACTGGGAGGGGAGGACTGGAAAGGGGGTCGATACTAGGGAGCGTTACTGGAACTGGAAACGGGCTGATGGAAGGAAGTGAAGAAAACAAGAGATAAGAAATGGCAGATGGACAATAGACCACAGAAAGAGAGATAAGAGAAGACAGGAAGGTAGAAGCCTCAGATCGGAACCGGCATGATCAAAGAATAAAATGGTCAGACAACAAAGGTAGAAAAAATAATTGTATTTAATTTTAGTGATTTGACATTGTGCTATCTTTATATTTTAAACAGTATGGGGTAACTGCATCTCTTATTTATCTGATGTTGCACTGTATGCGGAGTCTGGCTTCTTGGGGTTTCAGTTTAAATTTTGTCTACATATTTTTATTTTTACTTTAGATTGTGGCTACTTATTCTGTACTTGGTGAGGGTCTGTGTTCTGAGTGTGTGACTGAGGCCAGGTGCTCTGTTAACATGGAGTTTGTACATAAAGATCTATACTGTACTGTATTAATTTGACTTGTCAGCTTTTCAAATAGGTGTATGGATGTGCCAGGGCCCACTGAAGTATTGACAGTGACCTTTTTTAACATGGGCTCCTTATGTGAGTTTTGGAAGTTAGTGCTGATATGGTATGGTATGGTAGATGTGCTCTTTGTTGTAGGGTTTTGTATTAGTTCACAATATGCCTGGTACTGGAGAATGTTTGTTGTTAGTGAGATGATCAGAATCAGATTTTTTTTTTTAAGATATTGAGTTCTGTGGATGAATGTCCTGGCTCTGCTCTGCACCCACTGTGGATGCAAAATGTATGTTGTAAAAGAAAAAGCTAGAACCATAATGCAGTTTATAACAACAAAATAAAAATGAGTTATAATTTGGTTTTAAAAATTGTGCTGTTGGTTCTCGCTTTCTTTTAGTTCCTTGGTGTGCAAACATCTTGCATTTCTTCCATATAATCTAATGAGCTTTTTTTTGGTTCAGTCCCTGATTGGAGCTCTGAAAAGGCCCTGCCTATCTCTACGGGGGGGGGGGGGGGGCATCCCATCCTTCGCCTCAGGCAGCAGATTGCCTTGAGCAGCCCCTGCTCACTATCCTTTGTTTTAGCAGCATTTCCGTTAATTTACTCACCACAGAATTCAAATTAACCAGTCTGTAATTCTCAACCTCATCCTTACTTCCACTTTTATGTAAAGGGACCACATGTACCTTTCTTCAGTCCTCTACAGAAGCGCTGAAAAGGTTAGAAAGTGAGCCACTAAAACTTCCCCATGTTCCTTCAGTACTCTGGGATATATCCCACCTGTCCCATTGCTTTGTCTAGTTTTAGATTAGCTAGTTCCTCATGAACACAGTCTTCTGAAAATCATTCAAGATCCCATTCACTACTGTTCCTATTTGTGGGTGTTTTCTGAAGTTCTGCTCCTGGCCCTTCATCTGTGAATACAGAACAGAAATATTTGTTAAGCAATTCTGCTTTATCCTCATTAGCTTTTACATGTTCCCTCCCCTTCACCTTTGAGTCTGACAATACCACTATTGCACTTCCTCCTTTTACTAAAATACCTGAAAATGTCTTGCTCTCTTCATTTTACTGCATTGGTTATTTTTTCTTCTATTTGGATCTCTGCTTTCCTGACTACTTTCCTAGATTCTCTAAGTTTTTCCAAATATTGATGGTTGTCTTCCTCTTTCTGTGATCTCTTGTATTTTATAAAGGCCACCCTCTTTTTCTTTACCATTTCAGCTCCTTCTTTCAAGAACCATAGCAGCCTCCTTTTTCTTTTACATTTTCCCTTAAAATATCCCCTTTTAGTTTTGCCCATTGCTTTTCTATATTCCCCAGCTGTTTTCATCCCACTAATGTCTCCTTGAGGTATTGTCCCATCTTGGCAAAGTCAGTTTTCCTAACGTCTAGGACCCTCACTTTTGAATGGATTTTATCAGCCTTAGTCATAATACTGAACCACACCATCTGGTGATTACTGGATGTGAGGTGATCCCCCACTATAACATCAGAAACAATTTCCCCTTTGGTAAGCACCATGTCCAGTATGGCCCCTTCATGTGTGGGTTCTGTTATCAGTTGCTAATTCTCTCTGTACAGAATCCAGGATCTCTTTACTTCTAGATGACACCACAGCAGGGATGTGCCAGTCAACATCCAGCATACTGAAATCACCTATTAGTAGCACTTCTCCTTTCATGGCAATACTGCAAATGTATTCAATTAAATCTCTTTCCACTTCTTCTGCCTGTGAAGGAAATCTGCATATCACACAAATGCAAGTGAATTCCCCATTTCCTCTTTCTAGTTTAACCCGCAGTGCCTCCTCCTTCCCTTGTAAGCCCTGTAATTCTGTAGCTTTAATATGATTTTTTACATATAGTGCCACTTCTCTTCCCCTTCTTCCTATTCTGTCCATCCTGAATAAAATGTAGTCTGGTATAATTGCATCCCAGTCATGGTAGTCTGTGAACCATGTCTCTGAAACCATCACTAAATCCAAGTCAGCCTCTTCTATTAAAGCCTCAATATCTGGGATCTTATTTCCCATACTATGGGCATTAATTACACACTGCTTTTCAGACATTGCCCATTTTTACCTATTTCTACAGAGATATTAAATGTTTCCCTTATCTGAGGGCTTCTGCTTACCTGGGGGCTTTCTTTTTCCATCCCCAATGAATCTAATTTAAAGCCCTCTTTGGTAGGTTAACCAGTCTGTTGTGGAAGACACTTTGATACTTCTTGGATAGGTGGACACAATCTTTGCTCAGCAGCCCTTGCAAAATCATCTCATGCTCCAGGAAAACAAAAGATTCTCAAAGGCACCATCCACACATTCATGCATTCATCTCCAATCTACCTTGACCTTTACCCTCAGCAGGAAGTATTGAAGAGAACGCACAAGCAAAAGCGGACCACCAGAGACCAGGCCTACACACAGGTATGGATGTACAAAAACAGACATATTAAAATGTACAATCATAAAACTGTACAATCATAAAATACCTCATAGACAATACATAAAACAATTACATACAAACATAAAATAAAAAAGTTTCTCTAAAATTACATAGAAGTTTAAAAGCCACAAAACACTGAAGTGTGAGGAACCATGTATCAAAAAGGATAATACATTACCACAGCAGGAGAGCAACAACACGTATGAAAAGGGAGAAACCTCTCCTTAATCTGTGTAAAATAAAACCATAAATATATTTTATGGAGAATAAATAACATCAGCTTTAAAAAACATCACATCACAAACACAATGATACGGCCACGTCAAGCTACATCAGGGTTTTAGATGTTACCCTACAATTGTACTTTTTATTATTATTATTTTTAATCATTTTATATGCCTGTGTTTGTGATTTATGATTGTACATTTTAATATGTCTGTTTTTGTTTTAGACCCTGAAGAAGGCCTCGGGCCGAAACCTTTTAGTTGGGTCCTCCAATAAAAAAGGTTTTTTATACATCCATACCTGTGTGTAGGCCTGGTCTCTGGTGGTCCGCTTTTGCTTGCGCTTGCTGTTGCGGATACCCTCTTCTCCTGTGGTTTAGTATTGAAGAGAACACCAGCTCCACACCTATCTGCTTCACCCTATCTCCCAGAGTCATGAAGTCATGCTTGATGTACTTGGAGGGATATCTAGTGGTATAATTTGTGCCGACATGGATGAGCATAATCGGTTACAGTAATAGTCAGTAGATGATGAATCTCAGCAAATTCTGCAAAGTATCTTGGATTTTGGCATCTGGAAGACAGCACACCTCCCTGGACATCAAGTCTGGTCAGCAGATGGATGCCTCAGTACACCTCAGAAGAGAGTCACCAACCACCACTACCTATTGCTGCCTTGTGATCATTGATTCTACAACTTTGGGGTGTTTAAGCTCTGGCTCTTCCCATTCCTGGGATGTTTTCACCTCCTCCACGTTCAGAGCTGCACACTGTTGTTTTAATTCGAGGCCTGGAGGAGTTGGATTGTCGATTTTGCAGGATCTGGTGACTCGTGTACAACTTTATTAATCCTGTAGCAAACCATCTTCACCTCTATCAGAGAGCTTGGATGCTTCAAGAACCATCTCATCAATGTATTTCTCACTGTAATGGATGCTTCTCAGCCTTGCCACCTCTTCTCTAAGCTCCCCAACTTGTTTCATGAGGGCTTCAGCTTTCAGGCATTGTAGACATGGAACTCATCCCCCACTGGGATCAGGTTTTCTGTCTGGACAGAAGTAGAAGCTGTAAAAGGGGCAACAGCTTTGGCACCATGATTTTTCTCTGCCGTAGTTCAGTTGTTGGAGCTGTGGTATCTATTGAAGGAAATGAGAAAGACCTAACAAAGTCCCTAACTTTTCCACAGAGAAAAAACAACTAGCTTCTCTTATGTGTGTTCTATCAGCTCTATTCTATGTACCTTAGTCTAGTCCTGCTAGCTTGCTAGACAGCTTTTAATTTACACTACTAAATTCTGATATTATGTGTCTGAAATATATCATTTATTGTGTTTCTTTTGTAAATGTATCTAATCAAAGCTCCTTCAAGAATATCAAATGATTTACTTTTATTAGATATTCACATGTGGAATTGTTTACTTCTTAGACTTTCCCTACCAACCAGTAGAAAATCTGATATCTTTGCTAACAAACTAATTGGTGAGTTGCCCTATATAACAAGAATTCTTACATGGGGTGGGTGGGAGCTGGGGTGGAAAGGGAGGGATATTATATCTGAGAAGGGCAGTGATTTCAAAGAGCCTGCCTTCTTCGTTGAACCTGAAGGCTAGAGGAGAAGAAAAAAAAACTATAACAGCAGAAAAAATGTTGCCTATGAACACAAAAAGACCTATTTTGCAGTACAGCTACAATTCACTAGGCAATGCAGCAGAAAACAATAGCAATTAAAAATGAAAAATGCCCCCTTTAAGAGCTCTCAGGCAGAGAGTTTGTATTCAAGTGCCACAGAAGTGCCTTGCTTGCAATGGAGAACCTGTAGGAATGAATATATGTGTACTGCACTGACCTCTGGGATGGCTATGTATTGCTATGCCACATAACCATTGCTGCCATCCTTTAACCCCAGATATTCATACAAGGCTCCGGCACTGAATATCTGAGGTCACCACATAGCCTCCGCAGAGGCAGAAGCTTACTGAGCAGCAAAGATTTTGAGCCACTGCCCGGTTAGCTCCTATGGATAAAAGATAGGCCTGCTTTTGTTGCACCTATCTTTTACCCACAGGTTGCTAACTGGACAGCAGTGCAATATCACCGCTACCCAGTTAGTGACTGTCGCTGCCCCCGGAATACCCATGATATGCCCCGATGCTAAGCGGTTGGTATCAGAGCGTGTACTGGAGATAACGCTGCCCCCGGAATGCCCACGATATGCCCCGATGCTAAGCGGATGGTATCAGAGCGTTTAGTGGAGATAATTTGGGATATTCAGCGGCACTAACTGTGTTAGTGCCGCAGAATATCCCGCAAAGCACCATTTCCATGATTTACAGGTCTGTAAACCATGTAAATGCCTTTGAATATCAGGCCTATATGAATAAGAGAATAAAATTGGCCATAGTGGGTCAGACCAATGGTCCATCAATCCCAGTATCCTATTTTCAAGTGGCCATGTCAGGTCATAAGTACCTGGCAGGATCTAGAAAGGTAGACAGATTCCAAGCTGTTTATCCCAAGGATAAGCAGTGGATTTCCCCCAGTCCACTTCAATAATGGTTTATGGACTTTTCCTCCAGGAACTTGTCCAAACCTTTTTTAAACCCAGCTACACTAATAGCTTTTACTACATTATCCGGCAACAAATTCCAGAGCTTAATTACATATCAAGTGAACAAATATTTTCTCTGATTGGTCTCAAATGTACTACTTTGTAACTTCATTATATGTCACCTAGTTTTTATACTTTTCAAAGGAGTAAATAGCCGATTCACCGTTACTTGTTCTATTCTGCTCATTATTTTGTAGACCTTTATAATCTCTACCCTCAGCTGACTCATCTCAGAACCGAAGCGTCTTAATATTTTAAATTTTTCCTCATAGGAGTATGCTTCCATCCTTTTTTTCATGTTGGTTACCCTTCTCTTTACCTTTTCCAGCTCCACTATATCTTTTTTAGATGTGATGACCAGAAGTACACACAGTTCTCAAGATGCAGTAGCACTATGGAGAGATAGAGAAGCTTTATTTATTTAAACTTATTTTTATGCCGCTTTTCTACCATTCAAGCGGTTTACATATATCCAAGGAACTTAATCAGGGCATGAGAATGCATACTGCTGTACAATGGAACAGAACATATTAATACTGACATATTAACTGAAACTTAGCCGAGACTACAAGGTGAAAATAAACTATGTACGTTGCAACAATATTACTGTAATCAGTTAGCTTTTATACACTGTGGAAGCCCTGGGAGTTTAAGTGTTGCTTGTTCTAGGTCCTTGGCTTGAGACACTAGGGTTGTGGAAGTGTTAAAGTGCTCTTGGAATAGATATGCTTTCAGTCTTTTCTGAAAGTCTATTTGGTCGAAGCACCCTCTTTGATCAGGTGGAAATGAATTCCATTTTGTGGGAGCAAAGAGAGAGGATGCACAGTTGCATGTGGATTGCATGCACTTTATCTTTTGAAGTGGGATGGTGAGTAGATTAAGTGACTTCTGTCTTTGAAGCTTGTCATCCTTAGGCCTTGATAGCAGGGGTTGAAGGCAGGTAGCTGATTCCTTGTTTATGATATTCTTTGTTTTATTTTCCATTCCTCCCTTATAATTCCTAGAATGTAAGATATATGTGCAAACCTAGACATAAGTACTTGCAAATGTCCTAGACATATAAGAACATACGATATGCCATACTGGGTCAGACCAAGGTCCATCAAGCCAAGTATCCTGTTTCCAACAGAGGCCAATCTAGGTCACAAGTACCTAGCAGTTTCCCCAAAAGACACAGGTTCCACAATGCTTGTATTAGGGCAAACAGTGGATGTCCTAGTTCCCCTTTAATAATGGTTTATGGACCTTTTCTCCAGGAACTTGTCCAAATCTTTTTTAAACCCTGCTACTCTAACAGTACTTTTAAACCCGGCTACTCTACTTTTACTACATTATCTGCTAACGAATTCCAGAGTTTGATTACATGTTGAGTGAAAAATATTTTATTAGTATTAAATAGGTTATGCTGTAGCTTCATTGCATGTCCTCTAGTCTTTCTATATTTTGATGGCGTAAACAATCGATCTACATTTACCCGTTCCACTCCATTCATTAATTTATAGACCTCTATCATATCTCCCCTCAGCAGTTTATTTTCCTGGTTGAAGAGCCCTAACCTTTTAAGTCTCTCCTCATAGACTTCCATCCCCTTAACCATTTCGGTGGTTCTTCTCTGTACCTTTTCTAATAATGCTATATCATTTTTAAGATACTGCAACCAGAATTGCACACAATATTCAAGATGCGGTCGCACCATGGAACAATACAAAGGCATTATAATATCCTTTGTTTTATTCTCCATCCCTTTCCTTATGATTCCTAGCATTCTATTTGCTTTCTTGGCCGCTGCTGCATCCTTGGAGAAGGGTTTCAACATGTTATCCACGATGACGCCTACATCTTTTTCCTGGGTGGTCGTTCCTAATGTGGAATCTTGTAACGTGTAACCATAGTTTGAGTTGTTCTTTCCTAGCTGCATAACTTTGCACTTGTCCACATTAATTTCATCTGCCATTTGGATGCCTAGTCTTCCAATTTATCAAGATCCTCTTGCAATTTTCCACAATCCTCATGGGTTTTAACAACTTTAAATAGTTTTGTGTCATCTGCAAATTTGATAACCTCACTCATTATTCCCATTTCCAGGTCATTTACGAATGTTAAAAAGCAGCGGACCCAGCACAGATCCCTGGGGTACTCCATTATTCACCTTTTTCCATTGGGAAAATTGCCCTATTCTCTGCTTTCTATCTTTTAACTAGTTCCTGATCCACAATAGTACACTGACTCCTATTCCCATGACTTTTTAATTTCTGAAAATCCAGATACACTATATCTGTCTACCTGTTTATTCATACCTTCAAAAAACAACAGATTAGTAAGACAAGATCTTCCTTGTCTAAAACCATGTTGGCTGTCTCCCATTAAGCCTTGACTATCTACATGTTCAGTAATTTTGTTCTTTATAATGGCTTCTACCTGTTTCACATCAGCGCCGGTGGGCTCAAATAACAGAGCCGCGAGAAAGGGAAACTCTCCCTTCGTGGCTCAGAGAAGCAGCCGGCGCTGAAAGGAGAGCCCTGCCAGAGAGGCGGGGGGACCGCAGGGCACTTCATTCTGCCACTGCCGCAGTGGCAGCAGCTCCGGCTCTGATCATTTTTTGTTTGTTTTGAAGGCCGAGTGAGGTGGTCTTTTTGGGGGCAATTTTTGCCGCCCCCAAAAAGTTGCCACCTAAGGCCACTGCCTCACTCAACCTCATTATAGAGCCCTCCCCCCCCCCCCCAATAGTGAGGTTTCTGGAGTCCAATGAATTGCAAGATCTGAGGCAGCATGGTTTTACTAGGGGCAGGTCTTGTCAGAGAAATTTAATTAATTTTTTGACTGGGCAACTAGAGACTTGGATCCAGGGAGACCCCTAGATGTGGTGTACTTAGATTTCAGTACAGCCTTTGACACTGTTCCCCACAAGCAACTTATGAATAAATTGAGCATCCTAGGAATAGGCTCTAAAGTGACAGACTGGATTAGAAATTGGTTGAGTGGGTGGCTAGCATGTTCCCAGCAATTAGTGTGTGGATATATACCCTAACTCATGACTCAGCTACCACAGGTGCATCTAACCTCACCTATTGAGATGGAGTTATTTATACCCATACTAACTGCAGCATTAACAATTAGTGCACAATATGTCCCCCCCCCCTCATTAACTGCAATGTGCTCTCCACCCCACTCTCTGCCTCTAACCTACACTTTCACCCCTCCAACACATGATCGGCAGTTAGCACACAAATCAGAAAGCTGTAACTATCATTCCCCCATGATATCTTTGTTCCTCAAAAGGGAAACCATCAGGGACAATAGCGTAGACATGGCTATGCCCTTTATGGAACCCAACAGAAAAACATTTGGAGTTTCTTTGATCTTCCACATATCTCCTGCAGTAGTATCAATACCGTCTGTTTCAAAAATTTGCTCAAAAATGATAGGTTGGAAATGCAGGATCATGGCCTCCTTCTGTGAACAAGGACATGACGTTTGCCTATGGATCATCCTTTGGTGGTCCCTAGGCAAACAATAGTGTTAGCCCCTTCCCCCACTGAAATATAAATGCATTCTAAGACTCACATAGATGTGACTCCATGTGATTCTGATTGTAAGGGAAAACCAACATAGGAGGAAAGAGTAGGTAAGAAATACTACTCACTGAGTCTTCTATCTGACTGAAGGACAATGTGTAGGGTATGGAGAGAAGAGAAATACCTATGCACAGTGGCTGTAGGGTATGGAGAGAAGAGAAATACCTATGCACAGTGGCTGTAGGGTATAGAGAGAAGAGAAATACCTATGCACAGTGGCTCTGATACTTATATCTCCCCCCCCCCCCCCCCCCCAATACCTTTTTTCTGCCAGTGGTTGACTTGGCAGAACAAAAGTCTGCCTTGGAAGCCATTAAATTAGCACTTCTGAGAGGCCCCTCTCCTAAACATTTGTGATCTATGCACAAGTATAATTTGCGTATGCCCTAAATAACCATCATGCAAAGAAGATTTAATGGTTGACAGTAAAATGGGACAAAGTTTTGATAAAACCTAGAGAATATAATACAAGATGTCTTGAAGCTGGACACTAACAGCGGTTTTGAATCAACCCCAATAAACCAAAAACTTTCCCAACTTCCAGAAAATGTTCTTCCTCTTTGTTTTTTATCTAGCCTGTTATGAAGAGGTGGCGAGCAGGTGGTGACTTCTTCTGATAAAGGGCATTGCTTCAGATCGCTGGCAGTCATTTATGGAGAAAAGAGAGGGGATTGTAATGAGACCAGCAGGTGCATTAGTAAAAGGTGAACTTCTCCTTTTGACCTATAAGTGCATCCACTCTGTGGTTCCTTGGTACCTCTTCTCTCATTTCTCATTACTTCCCCACTCGTGAGCTCCGTTCTTCTTGACAACTGCTTCTTGCTATGCCCTTCCCCTCTATTCCCACCTCCAGATTCCGCTCTTTTCACCTTGCTGCACTTTACGCCTGGAATAAACTTCCTTTGTCTATACGTCAGGCATCTTCTTTATCCCTCTTCAAACTTAAGTTAAAAGCTCATCTTTTCTCCTCTGCCTTTGATTCTTGATTTAGCTGTTCTCCTTCCTTCCCCTCTTTTATTTTACCTATCCTTCTTCCTCTTACACTTGTTCTTACCTCTTTCCTTTGTCTTGTTTCTATTGCTCTCCTCTCTTTGCCCTTGTTCTTATCTTCTCCTTTTCTTGTTTTGTCTTTATTAGATTGTAAGCTCCTTTGAACAGGGACTTCTCTTGTGTGTTTTCTCTTCGTACAGCGCTGCATGCGCCTGGTAGCTATATATAAATGCTTAGTAGTAGTAGTATTTACATAGTAACATAGTATATGACGGCAGATAAAGATCAATATGGTCCATCTAGTCTGCCCAGCAAGGCAGCAAGAGTAGGTGCACATGCCATTCCGTGCAGGTCACCCCTTCCCATACTTTTGTTTAGGGGTGTACCCATCGCTCTGTGTAGGTCACCCCTATTTGCTGAGATCTAAAAGATAGTTATGTTTATTTTGATTTTATCCTGTTGCTATAAAGGGATCCACTGTGTCTGTCCCATGCCATTTTGAATTCTGTCACTGTATTTGCCCCCAACACTTCCACCGGGAGGGCATTCCAAGCATCCACCACCCTTTCAGTGAAAAAGTATTTCCTGACATTGCCTTTCAGTTTACCCGCTTGCAGCTTCATTTTATGCCCTCTAGTTTTACTGCTTCCCCGTCTTTGGAAGAGGGTTGTTTATTCATTAATACTCTTTAAGTATTTAAAGGTCTGAATCATATCTCCCCTGTCCCTCCTCTCCTCCAGAGTGTACATATTTAGGGCTTCAAGTCTCTTCTCATAAGTCTTCTGACGCAGGCTCCAAATCATTTTGGTTGCCTTCCTCTAAACCGTTTCCAGTCTTTTTATATCCTTTGTGAGATATGGTCTCCAAAACTGAACACAATATTCCAAGTGAGGCCTCACCAGTGACTTGTACAGTGGCATTAGTACCTCTTCCTTTCTGCTGGTAATTCCTCTTTGAATGCAACCCAGCATCCTTCTGGCTTTTGCCACCGTCTTGTCACAGTGTTTCGCCACCTTGAGTTCCTCAGAAACAAATACTTCGAGGTTCTTCACCTGGTCTGTGCACACCAACCTCTCGCCCCCTATTGCATACGATTCCCTTGGATTTCTGCTTCCCAAGTGCATGACACAGCACTTCTTCACATTAAATCTTAACTGCTAAGCATTAGACCATTCTTCCAGCTTTTGTAGATCTTTCAGAAGAGTCCACTCTGTTGCAAATGTTCTTGTCATCTGCAAAAAGACAGGCTTTTCTATTCAGTCCCTCAGCAATATCACTCACAAATACATTGAACAGTATCGGTCCCAGGACCGAACCCTGGGGCACACCACTAATCACCTTCCTTTCATCCGAGTGAATTCCGTTTACCGCCGTCTCTCAGTCAACCAATTTGTGTTAAGGTTATAATAACCAGGGTGTTTTTGTGACGGTTTGCAAGGGGATGGTGTACAGGCATCTTTTTCTGTGGAGTGGCACCAACAGGCCAATGGCAGCCACCTCATACTGCCTTAAAAAATAAAAAAACCTTAGCGATTTGCTCCCCCCCCCCTTGCTGTGCTGCTGCCGCAGCTTTTCCTGCATTTGCAGCAGTAGCAGGCAGCAGACTTCAAACTACTAAAAAGAAAATCTGTAGGCCTTTGTGACTCCATGCTTGGAAGGCCTGCAAATGCCCATCTCCTCTGATGCACCGCATCATGTCAGAGGAGATGGGCAATTGAAGGCCTTCTAAGCATGGGGTCGTGAAGGCCTGTGGCTTTTTTTGTTGCTGTTTAAAGTCCAATGACTGCCACAGCTACAGACGTAGGAAAAGCAGTGGTGGCAGTGGCAGGCAGTGGGAAGGGTTAATGGCTGGAAGGGAGATGCTGGCTATCGGGGGAGGGGGTAATTGTTGGAAGGAAGATGCTGGCTGCTGGATGCTGGGGTGGGAGGTTAATGGCTGGAAAGGAGATGTTGCTCTATGAATGAGGGATGTTAATGGCTGGAAGGGAAATGCCAAATGTGAATGGTTAAGGGCTAGTCACAGGGAGTGTGGCTACTGTGAGGTCGGGGTGTTGAAAGAGGGAGGCCAGTGGGTCTGCGTGGTTGGTCAAGGATCACAGCCTCGCGGCGGGGGGTGGTCAGAGCTCGGCAAACAGCAAGGAGGTGGGAAGGGTCCCCAGCTTCATTGAAGAGGGCAGGGGGTAGAAGCAGAGCTCAGGGGCGGAGAGCTGGGGGACAAGTGATGACGGGGGGCCTAGGGGTTGCGGAAACAGTTCCTGCCAAGGGCGGAGGTGGACAAGGTGGTTCCAATATGGGGTTTGTTGCAGATACAGTAGGGGGGGAGGGGTGAATCAGGGGCAGGGGATTGGGACCCCTTCCTGTTTAGGGAGGGATTGGAGTTGGAGTGAGGGTGAGGGTGAGGGTGAGGGTGACATGCCTGGGTATGGGGTCTCCAGTATGGTGGGTAGAGGAGTGTTTTCCCCTGGGGTGGGCCAGCAGTTCAGATGCAAAGCTCCTACCACCCCTGCTCGACTTCGCCATATCAATAGCAAAAGTCTACCAGGGGTTGTCCGGGTCGTGGGCACCCCGCCCCTGCCCCAAGTAGCCTAAGGCTCCGGACCCCGGAAACCTCTGGGATCCCACCACTGGCACCGGCCCATTGATGTGCCTGTGCTGCCACCCCCCCCCCCCCCAATATCAAGCTGCGACCAGCGAGTGTCATCAAACACCACCCACTCCAATGCCTCTTGCCAGTCATTCAAGAGCAAGTCCACCCTCACCGGAGATAAATGTACCCCATCACTCCTATACAATCCGACACAAGCCACCTCAACCCATGAATGCTGCACCTGATACCCGCCGTGCTCACATACCCACCACCTGATCTGCCTATTAATTTTCATCAGTCCTTGAGACCAACGCCGTTGCCTCCAGCATGCCAGCCTTGGGATGATATCTGACCATAAGGCAAAATCCTTTTTCGCAGCACTGATCAGTTGCTTGCATGTCCAGGATGCCAAATCATTGCCTCCCAGATGCAACAGTAAACTTGCTGGCTGTTTCCTTATGCACTCATGGTGTCAGAGCAAAGGCATCAGCTGTGTCCACCGTAGACCACGCTTGCTCAGCCATGAAACTGACACCAACGCAAAATCCAATCCCAGGTTTAGCCCGACAGGCCGCACCGCTGCTTGCTGACCGTCCCAGAACACAAAGGAATGCCCCAGCATCCAACATCTCCGCACACTCAGTCCCCCATCTGCAAAAGAAAATATAAGTTAATATCAACTTTGGCCATTTGCCATGCCCACCTCAGAAACGAACATATACGATAAAAGCCCTGGTCCACCATCTACCAATACTTTGTATCTGTACTCCCGACAGCCCAGCTGCCGCCGCACTGGTCGCCGCACCGATGCAAAAAGAATGTGCAGAAAAAAGGCTCGGGTCTTCACCTATCTGCCGCAACACCATCCTTAACACTGCCGACACCTGAAAGCGCGTCAAAACCTGTGCATCGTTATGGAAAAATAGCCCACCCTCTGCCACCGGGCGAAAGTGTAAGTAGTCCCTCATTGTGGCTACCAAACACGTGAGACCACCAATCTCCTTTAGGACCACCCACACGCCCTTTCCTTGCTGGCCCGTTTTTTATTTTGCTAGGAGTACCCATAACTGCCCACCATCTACCTGGACGTGCTGGCGCTGCAAACTACCCCCAACTCCTGATTTCCCCGAGTTTGCTACCAATTCACCCACCTGGAATTCTCCAAAGAAGGCCAAACTGAAAACTGCCCAGAAGAGTGAGGCTTCATATTGCGACTCCGCGACCTTAGGTAAATCCTCACATAGTCTCATGAGTAATTGGTATGTAATCGACCGCCGATGATCCCACGGTGTTGGCCTCGACCGCTCCCACCCTTGCAGCAACCTATGAGCCAAGAACCCTCCCCCCGAAGAACCCCATCCAATTGCTCTCACAAAAAACGCAAAACCCGCCTAATGGCTACGCACTGATGATCTAGCGAACCCTTGCCCTTTTGCACTAAGGATAAATTGCCCTATTAATTGATCAGACACCGCCCCTGCCTGCCATCCACGCGCTCGCAAAAATTCCACAACTCTCTCAAAACCTTGCCGATAAGCATCCCATGTCCTCTCTGCCACCAACTCCGCAGCAGATTCCTCATCCCCGCAGGCCACAGCTCCGTAAGTTCCAAGGGACCACAAGCCCTTCTGCATCCGCTTCCGGTGCCAACTTCCAAAACCGGTCCCACTGTAAACGGGAAAGAGCATCAGCAATTCCATTAGTATGCCTTGAGATATGTCGAGCCTTCAACGCAACATTCAGACGCAAACAGGACAATACCACATCCCTCATTAATGACACCACCTACACACATCGTGGAGTGTAATGATTAATGATGCTCACCACCGCTTCATTATCACACCACATACCACCCTGCGGTTGCACAGCCTGTCAGGCCACAACTCCAATACAAAAACTATAGGAAATAGTTCCAAGAAGGTGATATTACTTAACAGTCCAGCATCAGGCCATGCCTGCAGCCATCTATCGGCACACCACGCCACTCCAAAGTAAATTCCCATACCTACGCCTCCCGCTGCATCCGTGTAAAGCTGCAAATCCTCATTAGAAATCTCAGCTTCCATCAACACCGAAGTCCCGTTAAAGTCTCTCAAAATATGTCCCAAACCCTCAAATCCTCATTTCTAATTCTGGAAACTCGAATGTGGTGATGAGGCTTACACTCCCCCCCGCAGTCGATACTGCTAACTGGCGAATAAATACCCGCCCCATCGGGATTACTCTGCAGGCAAAATTCAGAGATCCTATCAATGCCTGCATTTCTTTCAACGTTAACTTAGAGGAGGCCAACACATTAGCTACCAACACCCACAACTTCACCACCTTCTCTATCGGCAGGCGCGCTACCATTTGTTCAGAATCCAACTCGACTCCTAAGAAGGTGTTCCTCATCACCGGACCCTCTGTCTTGCCTTCAGCCAAAGGCACCCCCAATTCACCGGCCAAACTCACAAAACCTTCCAAAAGCACACTACATACCGTAGACTGCGAAGTGCCCACAAACAAGACATCATCGAGGTAATGCACCACATCCAACCAACCCACCCTCTGCACCACTGTCCACTGGAGGAAGGTACTAAATTTTTCAAAGTAGGCACAAGAAACTGCACAGCCCATTGGCATGCATTTATCAAAATAAAATTCCTCCTCAAATCGGAAACCTAACAAATGAAACGCAGAGGGGTGCACCGGCAACAAGCGAAACGCAGATTCAATATCCACTTTTGCCATCAAAGCCCCGCGACCAGATTTCTTGACTAACTCCACCGCCCTATCAAACGAGACGTACTGTACTGTACAACACTCACGTGGGATGTGATCATTAACTGACGTCCCCAATGGAAAAGACAAATTATGGATCAATCGAAACTTCCCAGGTTCTTTCTTAGGTATGATCCCCAATGGAGATACAACAAAATTCCGGAAAGGGGGCTTCGTAAATGAACCCGCAATTCTACCTAACCTCAACTCGACCACCAACTTCTCCTGCGCTATGGACGTAAAGCGTCGCACCGTGGGGAATTTCTCGCTCTCGTGACTGCCACAACACCTTGAACTGGAATAACAAAACCCGACTGAAACCCCAACTGCAAAACTTCCTTGTCCCCTTTCTCTGGGTAGTGGCAAAGCCACGTGCTTAAAACCTCAACCCTTATTGGAGTGGGGGCCAAGCCAAACGCCAACCTACTACTTGGGGGCCGGAAAAGGGGCCAACGAGGCTTTTTTTTTAAATGCATTTTGCTGCCGAGTGCGCTCCCCGCCACAGACTGAGCAGACATGCCGGAACTTGCAGTCCAGGAAAGGGCACAAGGATTTATTAAACCTCCAGCACACATCCCCAACTCTGCTTGCAACCATTTTGTTCTGCAATATGGCCCCTCCCCCACAAAAGGAACTGCTCACCCCTGCATTGGCCGCCAGCCTTCCCTCTTCCCCACCCCCACCTCCAGCATTCGCTCTGACCGACATCTGCGTGAGCCACAAGTTAATGTCCTGTGGGCCCCAAGTTAATAACTTGGTCTCTTCCATTTTATCCCTAATCTTCTCATCATAATTTAGCCACGACCATCCCTCGTGGGTCTGTGATGCTTCCAGAATCGAGTCCGCATATGCCAGCAACATCCCAAAATGCTCCGGATAGTGCTGGCCCCAAACACTTGCCAAATATAAGAACGCCCTCACCCTATTCATGACATTCCTAGAGACCTTCCTAATCCAGACGGCCTTCTCGTCCAACTTACGCTTTTTCTTACTCTCACCAGAATGCTTCCGACCCTCAAGCAAGCGGAAAATATCTATATATTTCCGCTTCCACATTTTACGTCGCAACCTCTTTGGGACTCCTGCCTACAACTCAGATAAAGTTGCTAAAGTAGGAGTTCAATCCCACGACTTGCTCCCCGTTGCCACACTGCCCTGCGCCCCTGGCTTCCCGCATTTGTCTCCCAAGGACGCCGCAGACGAGCCCGTTGATGATGGGTTACAGGTCAGTCGGGCATCAGACTGCATGGGACCATTGGATTGGGGAAGGACAAGGCCCGTCTAGGGCTGAATGGGCTGAGGCTTGGCAACTGGCATGGTCTCCGGGTTCCCCCCCCCCCCCTGTTTTTCCTTTTTTGTCTCCACAGGTTCCGTTTCTGACTTCGCCTGGAATAGTGCACGGAATGGGGGGACAATCACAGGTGATGAATATGGACACAGGATCCATGGCTACGCGGGGAGTCTTGGGTAATGTGGCTTTTGCATGAGGAGCCGGTGCGCAGCAGTTGTTTGAGGTTCATCCACAGGAGGTGCTTCGCCCGCCAGTGACGGGGATGGTTGCTATGGCAGAGATGGGTGAGATGCAGGCTGCGCAAGCAGCGGTGTGTGAAGGGAGTGGTTCGCATGCCGAAAGGTCTGGAAAAGCGAGCAGGAAGAAGAAGCACTCTTGCCAGTGGCGGCATAGTTCAGAATCGTCCTTCTCATCAAATAAAATGGATAAAATGGAAGAGACCAAGTTATTAACTTGGGGCACACAGGACATTAACTTGTGGCTCACGCAGATGTCGGTCAGAGCGAATGCTGGAGGTGGGGGTGGTTCTTTGGTACGCCCTCCTTCCCGGTGGGTTCCGCCAGGTACCCCAGACCCTGCGGTCCTGGTTTACCAGTCTCTGGTGCTACAAGATCTCTCGGACCGTGAGAAATCCTTTACCTCCCGATTTTCAAACATTTCCAATATTCACCGTTCTGCTTTACAAGAGTTGGCAACAGATGTCGATGTGGTGGTGCGGGGTGCTGATAAGGGTGGAGCAGTGGTGGTCCAGTCTCGGGAAACCTATGTGCATGGAGTTTTACGCCAGTTATCAGATCTTAAATATTATAAACCTTTACTAGCGGATCCAATGCCACAGCTGCAACTTTTGATAAGGACTTTGGTGACAGATGCCCTCACTCGTGGTTGGATTACTTCAAGGGAAGCCTCCTTTCTTCAACAACGTCATCCTCGGGTTCCGGTTTTTTACACCGTTCTCAAAGTGCATAAATCGCTGACAAATCCTCCAGGGCGTCCTATTGTATCCTGTCGGGGTTCGATTTTGGAGCCACTTTCTCAATTCAGTGATCTTTTTTTGAAAGAAGAGGCTCAACGTGTTAAATCCTATTTACGTGATACCTCGCATTTTTTGATCCTTCTTTCTTCAGTAACATCTGTATCGGAGGTTCTTTTGGTGACTTTGGACGTGGTAGCTCTTTATACCAACATTCATCAGGAAGCGGTACTGTCTTTATTGGAAACTGCTTTTACTACAGCACCATCTAGGATTTCTAAAGCGTTCCTATTGGAGTTGACACGATTGGTGCTCACTAGGAACTATTTTGTTTTCCAAGATCAGTTTTATCAGCAGTGTCATGGTGTGGCGATGGGTGCCACAGTGGCCCCTTCGATTGCCACCCTCTTTTTGGCTGATATGGAAGAGCGATTTATCTATCCGGCTCCTGCGTTCCAACATGTTCGCCTTTGGCTCCGATTTCTGGACGATATTTTTTTGCTATGGTCTTCGACCATGGAACAGTTGGTCCTTTTTGTGGAGTGGTTGAACAATATTAATCCTGACATACAGTTTACCATGCATGCGGATGCCCATCAGATGGAGTTTTTGGATGTTTTAGTTTGGCGTCAAGGGGAGGTTTTGACCACCACGCTCTTTCGGAAGCCCAGTCAACACAATAATTTGCTCCGTTATCACAGTCATCACCCATCTTCCCTGCGACGGGGTCTCCCGGTGGGTCAATTTTTGCGATTGCGACGCATTTGTTCTTCTCTACAGGACTTCAAGATTCAAGCTCGGGATTTACGGGAGCGCCTGCTGGCATGTGGTTATCCCGCCCCAGTGGTCCGCCGTGCGTATGTTCGAGCTCGTTTTTTCCATCGTGAGTGGTTTTTACACACCCCGGTGTCCTCCCCTTCATGGCAGGAGGATGATATGGTCACCGGGGTGCTTCCTTATACACAACATACGGCCCCAGTTACTGCCTTGTTGAAGAAGCATTAGGGGGTTTTGCGGGTTCATCCCTGCTTTCAGAAACCCCTTCGCTTGGCATACTCCCGGGGCAAAAATCTTCGGGATCGCTTGGTGCATGCGGTTTTACCTTCGGGCCTTTTGGAGCTTTCGGTGGACCAAACCGGCCATTGGCCCTGCCGTCGTTGTAAGCATTGCGCTACAACGGAAGAGGGATCGCAATGGGTGCATGCATATTCGGGAAAATCCTTTTCTTTTAAGGGTTACTCTACCTGTCTGTCACCGTTTGTAGTATACATGATAACCTGCCCCTGCAATTTGTCCTATATTGGCCGGACTATTCGTCCTGTCCGAATCCGTTTGGGGGAACATGCTTCACGTCTGGCTAATAAACTTTTGTCGGCGCCCCTGGTGGAACACTGTCTTCAATGTCAGCATACCTTCACGGATCTTCGCTGGAGAGTGATAGACTCTGTTCCTTTGGATCCCCGGGGAGACGATCGAGAACAGTTGCTTCAGCGTCGTGAGCAATAATGGATTTTTCAGCTCCAGACTGTGTATCCTACAGGGTTAAATCTTGAATGTGATTGGTGGAGTTTGCTCTGATCGGTGGGATGGTACCCTTAATGAACTCTTAGGACATCATTTACAGTGGTTTTTTATTTCAGTTTAGCATGGTGAATGTGATGGATGACATCTTTGGGGATTTCTCTCTACATTTCTCAATTCCATTGATAGACTGCCAGACTTTGGGACGTAGTTTTTCTGACGTCTCGCTGACGTCTTCGGGTGATGTTCTTCAGCAGCCAATCGGAGAGCTTTTTGGTTCTTTAAAGACACCTGGTTGAAGTTGGCATTTCAAGGGTGCGCTTTTCAACTAAACAGCTTGATACAGAGCCTCTCCGGGGCTCGAAACATGCATGTCGCTGCATTACGACCCTGCTGCCCTGCTTGCCTGTTTCTCAGATAAGTGGTTCTCACTATGAGTAGTTGATTATTAAGCACTTTATGTAAAAGAAAACACTTTGAAAAAAACGGTCTCTACCGCCGCAGAGTGGAGAGCTTTTCCTCTCTCCAACTCAGGGCGGCGGATTCCGACAGAAATGATATTTTGGTATAATTGTGCTTTTTGGAGGGTTGAATTAAGCAATTTATCCAGGTTACTACTTGTTTTGACTTTTATTTTGGATTTTTGAAGTGTCATCACAAATACACATTTTTTCGGGGTTTTTTTGTTGGTGGCTTGACTGCAGCAGGAGCGGAGGCGAGGTCACCTTGCTAATTGCATGACTGGTGAGGTATCGCTCTGCTGGTGTTTGTTTGATGATTATTCTGGTTCATAATGTTCGATATGTTAAATTGGTAATAAAGCTGCGACCAGTTGTTTCCAAGAATGGTTGTGTGTGAAGTTTGTGGGAAATGAGGGGAGGAGGATTGGCAGGGGAAGGGGGTATGTGAAGGTGGGGAGGGTAGAGCACCGGGTCTGACTACCCGGTTAGTTCCTCACAGAAAGGTCCATAAACCATTATTAAAGAGGACACAGACAATCCAATGCTTGCCCCAAAACAAGCATTATGGAACCTTTGGGTCTTATTGGGAAACTTTAAGATACTTGTGACCTGGATTGGCCACTGTTGGAAACAGGATACTGGTTTTGATGGACCTTGGTCTGACCCAGCATGGCATTTCTTATGTTCTTAAGTTATGAAGCATTGCAATGTCTCCCACCTATCTATATTAGTGTACAGTGCTTATATATCAAGGGTTACCATATGGTATAGGACTGTATTTCAGTACAGGTGACTAGATGTACAAGAAATTGCAATGTGTCACAAATATAAGATTTAAACTTGTGCAGCTTGTGAAGAAAATAGTCATAAAATTTGGAAAGAGATTCCAACACTGAACCCCTACAGGAAACTATCGGGCACCCCAGTGGATTAGATAAAGACTTATGCCATGTTATTAATGCCCGTGTTTGATGTACATTACCAAGTTTAAGTTACAATGTAAACCACTTTGACTGAAATGATAAAGCAGTATAAAAAACCTGTTAAATAAATAAATGCATTTTGAATTTTGGGGACCGTGTAGATGACTGGTATTGTCAGATTGGAGATAAATAAAAAATCAATCTCCTTGTTTGTTATTCATCCTGTGCTGCTGTAGAAATAATGGTCTTGACTCGAGTTTTTAAATCAGTAAGATCTGTCTCAAGTATCTAATAATAACGGTAACCTGATAGTTGGGTCATCAATTCGGTATGATAGGATTGGACGACTATCGCACCTCCTTTATCTGGGTTTTGTATATTTAAGTCTGTAGATTGTGCTAATTCATTTAGGGCCTTAAATTTGCATCTTGTCAAATTTGAAAAAGAATGTTAGAATTGTTGCTCAAGGGAGAATAATCCTGATAAAACTAAATTCTGATAAGTGGAGATAACAGGGTCCAACTTGCCGGGTGGTAACTACTTAGATGGATTGCATAACACCAACCCGTCTTGTGGACTCGCCTTATCAGAAAAGAAAGCCATAACCCAAAATTTTTGGAAAATCTTGTGCAATGCCTCTCTGATTTCGAATGGGACAGGGATGAAGGGAAGACCTAAATTAAGAACTCGCTTCTGATCAACAGTTAGTATCTCTCCGGAGAGATTGACAACTACTGTTTGCCGTGGAAACCACCTTGATTGAATGATAAGGCGGTATATAAATAACATTAAATAAATAAATACTGAGCTTTTGGTTTGGATCTGGTCATAGGGCTGCTCCAGTGGTCCAGGTGGGAACCTCATTCGGGCTGTCTGCTCTGGCGGGGGCCCCCATGAAAATCCGGAACCCTGTCTTGTTGAAAGCGTGGCGGTCCATGATATCCCTCTAGAAAATCATCACTATTCCTGGTGTCATCAGTAGAGTGTTCAAATGTAACTCATTTGGGAACAGGTTTTTCATTGAGATACATCCATTTATAAACACGATTATCTGCATAGTCTAAAAACTAGATGGCTGTTTATCCATATCACCCAGTTGAGATTTAATAACCAGCTCATCTAAGGTGTCTTTAATTTTATCAGTTAATACAGTAACCTGTTTTTCAAGTGTATTTTCTTCAGTCGCTATATGTTCAACTAGCAGAGCAATGATGTCAAAAATCACATTCCATTTGGCCAAAAAGGCCGGACCATCAAGGAACATTTTTGGAGTACATGGCATATGCAAGCCTCGGGGGAGGAGCTGTGCAATTGTGCTCTAACCAAGCGTTTGTGTAGCCCCCTTCAATTCCACAATAGTGGGAGGAGGCTGGCCAATTCCCGTGCATGAATCATTAAAAACGAAGTGCGTTGGTGAAAATTGTTGTTGTTTTCCATATATGCAAAAGTATCAGACGTCATTCTAAATTAAATATTCTTATTCTTATTTAAATATCAACACAAAATCATTGTAGTATTGCAAAGAAATATGTTAATAAACAAACTATTGATGTTAAATGTGATTATCATGTGCTATCACCATTTAGTAAACAGGCGAGAATTAGTAAAAGTACTAAACGAGAGGCTGTATTTGAACCAAAAACAATTATTAAAACATTCTAATGAGCTGCTGTATTATCAATAAGGAAGACGTTAAAAGAAACAACAGATATGGTGTAGGAATATAACAGCTTTTGTTTAGCTACTTCTCTTAATAGTTCTGAAACAACTAGCATTACTTTTTTATTGTATTGCCTCCTGTAATACACAAAGCAAATTTCTAATTAATATACCCTACAGCTGTATTCAAATCAATAAATATAAGCATCCCAAAGGAAACACACTGCAAGACCCTCTAGATTCCTAATGAATGCAAATAGGTTGACCTTTCTCTGACAACTATGAATATTGTTTTACAATTTTACCATTAAAATTGCTACAATCAGCAATTTATACTACATCTGCAAAGACAACAATAATTTTTAAATGAGTATTCATTAAAGCACAGAAGTGTCAAAATCCACATCAGAATAAAGTGAACCTTTTACTTCTAAAAGCAAACTGTATTTTTGAAAACATCAGGATCCGTAGCAATTGCCTACATCTTACCAAACATCTCTATTTTTAAAATGGGACAAAGACATAATTTACTTTCTACTTTCAGGCTTTGAATCAGTTTTCAAAGTGGGAATATTAAGGTATTTTCACTTTTCAGTTTATTGGGGGTACAAAGGACAATCACTTTCATCTTCCTTTTCTGAGGGTATTTTTTTTCTGGAAAAGTCCATGCAAACATTTGGAAATGGCATTAACACACATCCTTTTCCTCTCGAGGTTAAACAGCCCCCCCCCCCAAAAAAAAAAGAAAAACCTTCTTTCAATGTGACTAAAACTACTTTTGTCTTCACTGTGGTGTGGGGCAATTATAAGACAGTTTATTAGCATGGGCAAATAATTATTTACCTGCTGAAATCAGTTTGGAAATTGTTTTTCACAAGTGCTCTGGAAAGATAATTCACCATGAAAATGAGATGCCCAGGTTATTTGTGACTATTTTTGAATTAGAGGTCTGAGAGATTTGCCAATAATCAATGATCCCATTTCTGAGTTGTTATTGTTAAGTGCTTTCTGAGTTGTTACTGTTCTTAAATGCTGTTGAGTCAATGTTGGCTCATGTCAACCCTCTAAATACTTGTCCAAAAATGTGATTTTCTGTCAGTTGGCTAATTACTGTTGATATAGTAACAGCAGTTATACAGTAGATACTATTCTATCAATCCTTCACATTGCTGGTCTTCCTCTGTTGCCCTGCATGATATCTTTCTCTAATGATCTTTCTTTTTGCATGATGTGTCAAAAGTATGAAAATCAAAATCTTGTTATTTGAGCCTATAAAGAAAGCTTACGTTTAATCTCCTCCAGTACCAATTGATTTTCAGGCAATCAATGGTACATGGGATCTATTACCAGCACCATAATTCAAAAGGCATTGTTTTTTTTCCTGTCTTGCTTCTTCATTGTCCAATCTTTGCATCCATATGATATTATTGAAAATGCCATGACTTGGACACGTTGAATATCTGTGTGCAGGAGATGCATCGCTGCACTTCAAAATCTTGTCTAGGTCCTTCATAACGATTCCAAGAACAAATGCATTGTTGGATTTCCTGACTGCTTTTCATTTCATTATTGATTATGGATCCGAACATGTTGGAGTTGTCTACTATTTCTATTCCTTCTCCATCGAGGACAAAATTATTGACTTTGCCAGTTGTCAGGATCTTTGTTTTCTTCATGTTAAAGTGCAGGCCCATTTTAAGACTATGGGGGAAAATTGAAAGGCATTTATGAGGTTTTCAAACCTACAAACGGTGTAAATGCTGCTGAATTGAATATCTGTGGATGCTGCCACTACAATGCTCGATGCTAAGCGGTTAGCATCAGGACATTCAGGGGGCATTCTAGGGAAGAGTGAAGTTGGCACCCTTTGCAAACCGGGCATCAGCAATATTGAGCTGCTGCTCGATTAGCTCAACGGGGGTAAAGTAAGGTACAGCAAATGTTTGCCTTACTTTACTCATGGAAGCTAACTGGGCAGAAGCTCAATATCGACACTGTTTGGTTAACTTCCAGGTTCTGCTGCAAACCCCAATATTCAATGATGGTGGCTGGATATCATCCTGGCATTGAATATCCAGGGTTAGACTTCAGCAGCAATGGATAGCCACTTTACGAGTGCTAACCATCGCCACTGAATATCCCCCCTATATTCCTTAATCTTGATGAGCAGATGTCTCAGATCTTCATTTTTAGCCAGTAACGTGGTATTGTAAGTATAGCAAAGGTTGTTGATGAGTCTTCTATCAATCTTTACACTTTGGTTTTATTCATACAGTCCTGTTTCGCTGCTGATTTCTTCTGCATACAAATTGAAGAGGTATGAGGAAAATATGCATCTTTGTCATATATCTTTTCAGATTTTAAACCACTCTGTTTTTCCTTGTTCCAGCAGAATTGTTGATTTTTGGTCAGTGTAAAGGCTGTGCATAAAAACTATTAGGTTTTCTAATATACCCATGCTTCTTAATGTGGCATAGATTTTTTCATGATATGCACAAAAGATTTGCTGTAGTCAATGAAATGTGTAGATAACCTTTTGGTATTCATTTGTCTTTTTACGGATCCATCTCACATGCACAATTATGTCTCTTGTTCGTCACCCTTTCCTGAACCCCACTTGCATTTCAGACAGTTCTCATTCCAACTATGATTGTAGTCTCTTAATTGAATGATCTTGAGTATTTCTTGCTGGTATGTGGGATTAGAGTGATTGTGAGATAATTTCCACAGTCAGTTGGATCACCTTTCTTCTGTGTTCATACCGAAACTGATGTTTTCCCATCAGTCTGCTATGATGCTGTTTTCAAACTTTTCTGCCACAGCCTTATAAGAATTGTAGCAGCTACATCTGATTGCTGTACTACTACAGTGGGAATGCCACCAATACCTAATGCTTTGTTCTTTGATAATGGTTTCAGCTATTTCAACTTCTTTCATCACCAATATTTCCTCATTGTAAGGTATATGGAAGGCCGCGGGGCATAGACCCGATGGCTGACGTAACTGAGAAGTGGCCGGTGCGGATCCCCACTGGACAAGAAAGACGGTGTGGGGTCGCGCGGGCACGCCTTGAGCAGCCGCGCTGCTTCATTTAAACTGATTGGCCTTGCGGCATGATTGAAAGCCACAGGAGCCAATGAGGGCTGTCCCGGGGAGCTGTGGAAGAGCGGAGGGACTGAGGAGGTCAGGTGAGGGGGCAGTGTGCAGCCAACCTGCCCTAGCTTCCTTTTCTGAGTTATGGGAGGGAGTGTCCAAAAAGCTGTGACGTAAAATACGGAAGAGGAGTTACATTGACATATTCCACTTGCTGGAGGGCAGGCGGCGGTCCGGGGAGAATAAAAAGAAGAGGAAGGAGAATGAGAAGGTGGGTATAATCAAAAAGGTGTCACGTAATGTGTTAAATTGGGTGAGGGCCTTCCTATGACTGGCCAGTGTTTGGGGCAGAAACATCCTTCTCATTACGGGATGCTGCTGGCCTATGCTGATTCCATATTAGAAGCAGCGCAGACACATGAGGGTTGGGCTTGGCTCAACATATGATGAGAAGTTTAGAGATAAGATGAAGGAGAATAAATCCTTGTCTTGGGGCACTCAGGACATCAACTTATGGTTGATGCAGATGTCGGCCAGGTCCGGTGCAGGGGGAGCTGGGGGGTTAAGAGGGGGAGTATCGAATACCATGGGCGGGGGTCGGTCCTTTCGGCCAGTCGGAGTTGCGCCACAGCAGAGAGCGGGGGGAAGTGGAGTGGGAAATGTCTGCTGGAGATACAACAAGTCCTCTTGCCCATTCCCAGATTGTATGTTCCGTCATGTCTGTTCTGCCTGTAGCGGAAGTCACGCAGCCATCAAATGTGTCAAACGAGGTCCTCTCCAGGTGGGGAGACAGGCTCCCAAATAGTAATAATGCCTTTAGCCTGGCCCCGACACCTATAAGGATTGAAGCTTTGAGGCCGTGGCTTTGGCTATATCCGAGGCAATGGGACAGGGAGGTGATTGAGTCGAGTTTTATGTATGGTTTTATTATACCGGTAAGTGGAAGGGTAGGGGCGTCAATGGCTAGGAACTCCCATTCGGTTAGACGTTTTGCGCATGTTGTAAGGGAAAAGTTGTAGGTCGAACTTGAGTGGGGCAGGATTGCGGGCCCATTTACGGAAGACCCCTTTGCGGATTTTGTAGTTTCCCCGCTGGGAATCATTCCCAAAAAGAGCCAGGGTAGTTCCGATTGATTCACAACCTATCGTTTCCTATGGGGACGTCTGTAAATGATCATATTCCTAAGGAATCCTGTGTGGTGCGCTACGCGTTCTTTGATTTGGCCTTGGGTTTGGTTCGGCTTTGCGGTTGGGGGAGCTTGATGGCTAAAGTAGATATTGAATCAGCTTTCAGATTGCTACCGGTGCACCCGTCAGCATTTCCCTTGTTGGGTTTTTCATTCGAAGGTAGAAGCTATTTTGATAAATGCATGCTGATGGGGTGTTCCGTGTCGTGCGCGTATTTTGAGAAGTTCAGTTCATTTATGCATTGGGTACTAGTAAAGAGGGAGGTTGTGCAAATGTGATTCACTACTTGGACGACTTCTTATTTGTCGGCGAGGCTCAGTCCAGCAGGTGTAAGGAGCTTTTAGATGGTTTTGTGGAATTGTCCTGAGCAGGGGTGGGAAACCCTGGTCCTGGAGAGCCGCAGACCAGTCAGGTTTTCGGGATATCTCTAATGAATATGCATGAGATATATATGCATTAGAGATATCCTGCCAACCTGACTGGTTTGTGGCCCTCCAGGGCTGGATTTGGAGACCCCTGCCTTACACCTCTGTCATTTAAGATTGTGAGTGGGCAAGGTGCAGATGTCCTAGACATCGAAAGGGTATATAGAATGTGTCACATTCCTCCTCGATTCTCACCACCACCAAAAATTTGTCTAATAGACAATATTTTGGTGGTGGTGAGAAGTGAGGAGGAATGTGACACATTCTATCTAACCTTTTTGATGTCTTGGACATCTGCACCTTGCCCACTCACAATATTAAATGACAGAGGTGTAAGGCAGGGTTCTCCAAATCCAGCCCTGGAGGGCCACAAACCAGTCAGGTTGGCAGGATATCTCTAATGCATATATATCTCATGCATATTCATTAGGGATATCCCAAAAACCTGACTGGTCTGCGGCTCTCCAGGACCAGGGTTCCCCACCCCTGGTCCAGAGTGTGGGGAGTTCCATTGGCCGTGAATAAGATGGAGAGCCCAGCGACTACGCTCACCTTTTTGGGCATGGAATTGGATATGATTGAGATGGTGGCTCGCCTTCCAGAGGATAAGGTGGTTAAACATCAAACAAGATCCTTTTCTCGTTACACTTATTATGTATATAGTTTACCCGGTTATCCAAGTTCCATATCCTGTTAATTGTAATGACCAGACCTATGCAATTTTTCGGATGTTTTTGTTCTTTGTAAACCACACTGATGTCAAATAGTGCGGTATATAAGAAATGTTAATAAATAATAAATAAGTTACGGGTCTTGGTTTCTAACTTTGTGTATCTAAGAAGATAACGTGGGAGATGCAGGCATTGATAGATTCCTTGAATTTTGCATGCAGAGTTATCCCGATGGGGCGTGTGTGTTTGCGCAGGATAGCGACGGCCACCTCTGGTGTTACAAAGCCACATCATCGTATTCGGGTGTCCAAGAGTATTCGGGAAGATTTGGTAGTGTGGGATGTCTTTTTGAAAGACTTCAATGGCACGGTGGTGATGCCGGAGGATGAGATTTCCAGTGTGGATCTGCAGCTCTTTACAGACACGGCAGGGGGGGGGATGGGTTTGGGCATTTACTTTGGGGGGGGCTTGGTGCATGGGAGTTTGGCCGCAGGAATGGCGTGAGGCAGGTTTAACTAGCAACATTGCTTTTTTGGAGCTTTTTCCCTTGTTGGTAGTCTTGGAGATTTGGCCCGGTAGACTGCGCAATAAGAGAGTGGTTTGGTGGTGTGATAATGCAGCGGTGGTAAGTGTCATTAATAACTATGCGCTGAGATGCAGGCAAGTGGTGGCATTGATGAGAGACGTGGTGCTGGCATGTTTGCGTCTCAATGTGTATGTGAAAGCAAATCATATCCCAGGATGCACTAACAAGATTGCTGACGCTCTTTCTCATCTTAAGTAGGATCGTTTCCGAAAGTTGGCACCGGAGGCGGACGCCGAAGGAGAGAGGGTCCCAGAGCAATTGTGGCAGATTGGCCTACAGAAATTCTAAACCTACCATGAAGTTCGGTTTCAACAGCGACGTGGGCAGCTTAGCGCGGATGCAAAAGAGTCATGGGCTTCCTGGTGGCGCAAGGATGGAAGTTGGAGTTTGTGTCAGATCAACTAATGGGGCAATACATGGTATATGCAAAGGCTGCTGGGACGTCACGAGCAACGGTGCGTATGCATTTGTCAGGTTTTGCCTTTTTCTCTAGAGGGGTGGGCTGGGAGCTACAGGTTGGGGATTCTTAACTTGCAGGTTGTTGCAGGGTTGGGAACAGTCCCATCCCACCCCTAGGGATAGCAGGCAACCTATTATGCACGGGTTGCCGTCGAGACTGTTTTCAGCGTTGCCTGAGGTAGCAACATCAGCCTTTGAAGTAACGCTGTTTCGGGCAGTTTTTGGCGTGGCATTTTTTGGGGCCTTCCAGGTAGGGGAGATAGTATCCGACTCCAACAGGTCCTCGATGGGTGGTGGGATGCAGTACAAGCATGTGCAGCTGATGGAAGGTCAGCTCCGCATATGGTTAGAATGCTCCAAGACGGATCAAAAAGGAAAAGGCTGCTGGTTAATCCTGAAAGCAATTGAAGGTTTGTCAACATGCCCAGTGATGGCCTTGTGGGCTTATTTAAGGCTGCGACCGAATTTGCGAGGACTGCTCTTCTTACATGCGGATTCCAGCCCGCTGATGCGGTTTCAGTTTTCAGTGGTACTTCGCATGGCTTTGCAGAGTGTGGGCGAAGATCACCGTAAGTTTGCCCCGCATTCCTTCCGAATCGGCGCAGCAACTAGTGCAGCTGCAGCGGGCCTACGTGCTCAGGAGATACAATGCATAGGCAAATGGCCCTCACAGGCCTTTCAAGGATATGTTCGTTTGTGAATATGTGAGAGATGGACTGGGTTCAGCGGCTAACTGTTTATTTTCTTTACAGATGCGGGACAGTCCTCTCTTTGCTGCTGGCTCATCGGTCACTCATTTGTTTATTTGGCAGGTCAGCGAGCAGCAAGGCGGCCATTGGGGCCAAATCTGGTTGTGGATGCCAAGGAGGTGACCGTACTATGTCTGGGTGAGAGAGAGCTTTGATGGCCACAGTTGCCTTTGCTTCGGCATCTTGGGCGTGAAAAGGGAGCACCTTCAACGATATTGCTGCATTTGGGTGGCAATGATTTAAATGCATGGACCTGCAAGCAGTTAATATGAGCAGCCAAGAAGATTTGACTGTAGTTATTGAAATGTTCAAGAATGTTATTGGTCAAGGGGGCTGACAAAGATAAATCGGCAGACTGGACGCTGGGTATGCAACCAAAGGGGGTATCAAATCATGCACTCTTGGGTCAAGATAGCATGTTCCGGCTTGTTCAGGCAGGATGGTGTGCACCTATCCCCCGTAGGGCTAGATTTGCTTTTGAACGACTGGCAGGAGGCTTTGGAGTATATGTTGGTGCAGGAGGGTCACCGGTTGCAGCTTTAAGCTTGGGGGGGGCGGCACGGGGGCACTATGTCGCCCGTGCCGGTGGCGTGAACCCGGAGGTGTCCGGGTTCCAGAGCCGGAGGCAATACTTGGGTGGGGCTGCGGGGCCCCTGACCTGGACTGCCCCTGTTGGGCTTTTGATAATCACATGGCGAAGCCGGAAGAAAGGGGCGGGTATTTAAGCTAGCCGTGGGCCTGTCCACGGCGGTTGCAGAGTTGATGCCCCACCTTGCTAATCATATGGCTGGTGAGGCAGAGATCTGCTGCATTGATGTTTATGGTTGAATTTAATGTTAATGTGCTGAAAGTTTGAATGAAGCTGCGACCGGTTTGAATTCCCAACAGTATTCTGTGTTTATTGTACTGGGGCACAGAGAATGGTAGGGAAAGGGAAGGGGGGGGGGTTGAAGGGGGGGGAAGGGGACAAGCACCGTGTACATCGTACCTCGGTTAAGGATGAAATAGCTGTTGATCCACTTGATTTTTTATGGTATAATGCAGGCCTTGACAAATTTTATTGGAATCTAGTAGTCAGCCTGCAAATTTAGGAGCCAGCCACCAAGATCTTGGTCACAGTCCCCCCCCCCCCCCACCCCACAAAAAAAAGAAAAGTTATATTGCAGCTCCTTTTTTAAGGGCTTGATTTATTGTTTTCCCATTTTCTAGGGGAAAAGAAAGCTTAATACATCAGGCCCTTAATGTGCCATTACACAGTGCCAACAAAAGGCAGCAACCCTTCTCCTCCGCCTTCTCCCAACAAGTAGATTGTCAGAAGCTGTACTTGAGGCAACTTCACTTTTTGCTTCACATATCACATGTCCTGGTAATACTTGAAGCAAATTAATCTCCTATAGACTTTGCACCCTGCTTTCACTTATTCACTCTGATAGTCCACTCAGCCATCACCCAATCTTTCTCTGTTGCATAGTTCCTCCAGCCATTATCAGTGTGTGTGTCTCTCTCACTTATAGCCCCCCAGCCATTACTCAGCGTCTCATTCTTTCTCTCTAATACTGCCCCCCAGCCATTACTCAGTGTCTCATTCTTTCTCTCTAATACCACCCCCCAGCCATCATATAGTGCTTCTTTCTCTCTTATTGCCCCCCCCCCCAGCCATCACTCTATGTCACTCTCTCTCTCTCTTTCTTATTGCCCCACCGGCCATCATCCATCATCCCAGGTCTATTTGTCCTCATTTTCTGCCACGCAGCCAACATTCCTGGTCTTTCTCTCTTCATTGCCCCCCCCCCCCCCCAGCCATATGCCATACTGGGTCAGACCAAGGTCCATCAAGCTCAATATCCTATTTCCAACAGTGGCCAATCTAGGTCATAAGTACCTAGCAGTTTCCCCAAAAGACACAGGTTCCACAATATTTATATTGGGTCAAGTGGTGATATCCTGGGTCCCTTGTAATAATGATTTATGGACCTTTCCTCCAGGAACTTGTCCAAACCTTTTTTAAATCCAGCTACACTAACAGCTTTTACTACATCCTCCGGTAACAAATTCCAGAGTTTGATTACACGTTGAGTGAAAACATATTTTCTCTTATTATTCTTAAATAAGTTACCCTGTAGCTTCATTGCATGTCCCTTAGTCTTTCTATATTCTGATGACATAAACAATCAATCTACATTTACCCGTTCCACTCTATTCATTAATTTATAGGCCTCTATCATATCAACCCTCAGCCATCTCTTTTCCAGGTTGAAGAGCCCTAACCTTTTTAGCCTCTCTTCATAGGGGTATCCTTCCATCCCATTTACCATTTTGGTGGCTCTTCTCTGTACTTTTTCTAATAATGCTATATCCTTTCTAAGGTACGGTGACCAGAATTGCACACAATATTTAAGGTGCGGTCATACCATGGAATGATACAGAGGCATTATAATATCCTGTTTTATTTTCCATTCCTTTCCTTATGATACCTAGCATTCTATTTGCTCTCTTGGCCGCCGCTGCACACTGGGTGGAGAGTTTTAGCATGTTATCCACAATGACGCCTACATCTTTTTCCTGGGTGGTGGCTCCTAATGTGGAATTTTGTATCGTGTAACCATAGTTTGAATTGTTCATTCCTAGGTGCATACCTTTGCACTTGTCCACATTAAATTTTGTCTGACATTTGGATGCTCAGTCTTCCAATTTATCAAGATCCTCTTGCAATTTTCCACAATCCTCATGGGTTTTAACAACTTTAAATAGTTTTGTGTCATCTGTAAATTTGATAACCTCACTCGTTATTCCCATTTCCAAGTCATTTATGAATATGTTAAAAAGCAGCAGACCCAACACAGATCCCTGGGGAACTTCAATATTTACCTATCACCATTGGGAAAATTATTGGCCATATAGCCCTACCCTCTGCTTTCTATCTTTTAACCAGTTTCTGATCCACAATAGTCCACTACCTCCTATCCCATTAATTTTTAGCTTTGCCAAAAATCTCTGATGAGGGACCTTGTCAAAAGCTTTTTGAAAATCCAGATATACTATATCAACTGACTCAGCTTTGTCTAACTGTCTATTCACACCTTTAAAAAAACATAACAGATTAGTAAGACAAGATCTTCCTTGTCTAAAGCCATGTTAGCTGTCTGCCATTAAGCCATGACTATCTACATGTTCAGTAATTTTGTTCTTTATGATGGTTTCTACCATTTTTCCTGGTACTGACGTTAGGTTCACAGGTCTGTAGTTTCCCAGATCACCCCTAGAACCCTTTTTAAAAATCGGTGTTACATTGGCCATCCTCCAGTCTTCAGGTATTACAGATGATTTTAATGAAAATTCACCAATTACTAATAGCAGGTCTTCAATTTCATATTTCAGTTCTTTCAACAGCCTTGGATGTATCCGGTCCAGGTAATTTGCTGCTCTCCAGTTTATCAAATAGTTGTCATACATCTTCCCGGTGTATAAATATTTTTTTCAATCTTCCACAGTATTACCTTTAAATACCACTTCAGTTATGGTAACATCCCTACATCTTCCTCAGTAAAAACCGAAGCAAAGAATTCATTCAGTCTCTCTGCTATGGCATTGTCCCCTCTTAATGCCCCCTTTACCCCTCTAATGGTCCAACTGACTCTCCCACAGGTTTTTTGCTACGAATGTACTTGAAAAAGTCTTTATTATGTGTTCTTGCTTCCACAGCAAGCTTTTCTCAAATTCTTTCTTTGCCTGCCTTATCAATGCCTTGCATTTAACTTACCAGTGCTTGTGTTGTTTCCAGCTTTCGTCATTTGGCTATTTTTTCCATTTCCTGAAAGATGCTTTTTTGGCAACAACAGCCTCTCTGATCTCACCTTTAAACCATGCTGGCAGTTTTTTGACTTCCTTCCACTTTTCTTAAAGTGTGGAATACTGCTGGTCTGGGCTTCCAAGATAGTATTTTTAAACAACACCCAAGCATGATGTAAGTCTTTAATCTTTGCAACTGCTCCTTTTAGTTTTTTCTTAATTATTTTCCTCATTTTATCATAGTCTTCCTTTCGAAAGTTAAAAGGTAGTACTGTGGATTTCCTTACCATCCCTGCTCCATTAATTAAATCAAATGTTAAGATCACTATTGCCAAATTGCCCTAACACCCTTATCTCTTGCACCAGATCTGGTGTTCTACTAAGGACTACGTCTAAAATGGCTTCCCCTCTGGTCGGTTCATGAACCAGCTGCTGCAAGAAGCAGTCATTTATTACATCTAGAATCCTTATCTCCCTAGCATGTCCTGCCGTGACACTGACCCAGTTGATACCGGGGTAATTGAAATCACCCATTATTATTACTGTGCGGTAACTTTTGTTAGCTTCCTTGATTTCTTTGAGCATTTCATCATCCATTTGTTCATTCTGGCCAGGTGGTCGATAGTACACCCCCACTGCCATCGCCTTCCCCTTTTTACATGCTCTATCGATTTCAGATGGTACTTGTCCATAGAAGTAATCAACTTCATTCTCCTACCTCTGTTGTTGGCACATATACCTGAATAATAGTTGTGTCAAAGGGCATCCCTCATAGACAAATAGAAATTAAGGGGGATATTCAAAGATATTTACACAATTTGCAGACCTGCAAACCATGCAAATGCTGGTTAGCAGGATATTCAGGAGAATATTCACAGTTAGAGCCACTGGATATCTGTGGGTTGTGATATAGCAAGTCCTTCTGGCCCGGTAGAAAGGCTTAAAAACCAGGTAGAAAGTGCAGGGCTGCAAGGTAAACAAAGGCACATGGCTACCAGTTGTCAGGGAAACAAGGCACGAGAGAAGGAAACACGCCCCTGCTATCAGTTTAGCAAAGAGTCACGGGGAAAGTTTGAACACCTGCTAGGGGGTGGAGCCAGGCCCTACCCAGGAAGGCTGTCTCATAAGGAGGCCCCAGCAGGCAGAGAGGAGGAAGGAGAGAGAGGAAAGCAGACTTCCGGTGAGAAGTTGGAAGGAGTTCTCAGCTGAAGGGAGGTCAGAGGCTCCAGTTGAGAGCTATCGAAGGAGCAGACCAAACCAGCTGAAGCATACAAGGGATTACAAGTAGCCAGAAAGGCATTTGGAAACTGCCTCACACAGGTTCAGCAGGGAACCAACTGGTATTTTTAAACCTCAGAGGAAGGCCTCCACAGCCAGGTCCCCAGGTAAGCCCAAGGGCTGGGATTACAGGAATCCATGTGAATTTAACAGCCTGGAAGGTTGAGGCTACGGTACTGGCTTTAGGCAATACTTAAACCCTGAATGGCTCAGGGTTGGAGAAAATGGCGCGGCCCTAGAAAGAACTGGCCAAACTAATCCTAGCTCAGAGGTGGAACTTATGGACACAGAACCACCTTGTATGAATTATCCCGCAGAGGAAATGGATTGCACGATTACTTTATCTGAACAGATAATATCATTATGTTAGAAATATAGGGTGAAGCAAATACAAGCTGGCTGTGAGAGAAACAGAGCTGTATGAAATAATGTGCTGAATTTCAACCTGCTGGAAAGAAAATGTTTATTTCATGCTGAAGAAAGCTATTCTTATTTTTGTCCTTTTTGCTGCCAAAGAGCAGATATTTTGTGTTACCTTTTTTTATCCTTGTGAAGTCCAACCCCGGGAGGGGAAATAAATCCCTTTTTGCTTGCAAACATTCTGAGTCACACTACTCTTCATTTGAACTGGTGGTAAACTACATTTCCCTATGAGCACTGCTCCAGGAAGTAGCAGAACATTGGTTTAAAGAAGGAACTGAAACTCCTTAACCCCTACCTACGGGTACTGGAAAGGGGAGGGATCACAGGGTGCCGCCACTATATGGCCTGATGCTACATGATCAGCATTTGGACATTCTGGGGCAGGCAGTGGTGATATTGAGATGCTGTCTGATTATTGACCTATGGGTAAAGTAAGGCGTGGCAAAGGCTGGCCTAACTTTACCCACAGAAGCTATCCGGGCAGTGGCTGAATATCGCTGCTTCCTAGTTAACTTCCAACTTCTGCAGTGACCCGGATATTCAATGCCAGTGGTCTGATATAGCCCTGGCATTTAATATCCAGGGTTAGTTTTCAGCAGCGGCAACTAGCCACATTAGTAGTGATAGCCGCCGTCGCTGAATATTGGGTTCTAAGTATTCACTGACTGCATGTACTTCATTACAGTTCTTACAAGGTTTTTCTTAACACTTTTTCTGTGGAAATGCCATAATTATTAACATCTAAGGAGGTTATATTATAAAGGATTTTTTGTGCACATGTACAAATATCCATACTTAAAGGCCTTTTTTATAAAATTTACTTCACTTGTTAAAGTTCCTGCAGTTCCATTAGGTCTGCATTTGTATGCTGTTTTAGAGAAAACATGTTCAGGGCACAAGTTTGGACCCTTATCTGTAGAGATGGTTTTGTCAGGTTGACCCAACCCATCTCTTCTTTCCTCATTACCCTATCCTCCCCAGACACCTGAACTAAGGGGTTCAGAAGCACTAAGAAAAGGAATGATCCCCGCTCCTTAGATTTCCAGCTTCAAAAGGTGCCAGATTGCCCAAAAAAGTGCCATGAGGCTATTACTAGAAGTTAGTGGTTCCATTTTTAGGAAGATGGCCACCAGGATAAGAGAGAAAATGAAGGACAGTAGGCAGCCATCCCAACCTGAATCTCTCCACAGTTAACGGATGGGGCTTTGGGGAGTGATGTTTAAAAAGATTTTAGCCCTGCATCATGGATGGGGGGGCATCAGCCTTACTGGACTACTAGTGAGTAGAGGTTGCCTCAGGGAAAAAGTCTAGGGGGGCCTCCAATTTAGGCTGGTGTGCCCTTTAATTTTTCTCTGCCATCACCGTGTGAAAGGACCATTTCTTTTTCTCTCACAGATCTACAAAAAATAGCTATAGTTCTTGAGCTGAAGTTATTTTTATGGTGGAAATAGGCTTACATGTTCATTTTCAAATTCTTTTGCATCAGTGAGCTGCTTTGTATGATTTTGCATTGATGCAGCTTATTAATGCAAAACGTACATAAACTTTCAAACCTAGTAGACTTTGAATGAAAGTTTATTGTTGTGAAATGTACTTTTGCAGTGACTTCACAAAAGTGCATTTTACACAAAAAATAGCATGAAACACCAGAATTGTTAGTAGTTTTCAACCTTTCTAAAAGTTTTGTGTAATTTTTTTATACAAAATGCATTTTTGAAAAGTCACTTTTCACTTTAGTGCATAGAGGAACTTTTTTCAAATAGAATATTTCTAGCTGAGGTATTGTATATTACCAGGAAAAACTGAGACTATGAGACCATTTGGTGCTAATATCCTTAGAATGGCTTTCGGGGTTCTACAAGTGTTTTCAGAATGAAGTTATTTTGAGATGCAGATGTAGAAAGTTGACTTGGAGGCCTATATGGAAACGGCACAATGATTAATTCTTTAATCGTCTTTGTGGATTTAAATATTCCCGCTCCTCACTGAAATGTTGCATTCTGTTGTTTATAATCATAGATCTGTCCTGATGCCACTAAATATCTCCATATTCAGAATTCAGACATATAAGATAGATTGGTTTTGCCACACAGGTATAGAGACACTCTCACATATCCTATATTTCTGCAAAAATATGAAGAAATTTTGGAGAGAGACATACAGTAGGATTAATTTGTTTTCTTGGTTTATTTGTTGTCTTTTTGGCTGCAAGTAACTATGAATGTTTGTAAGAGAAGCTGATGAATTTGGTTGATGTGGGCTGAGAATAAGTTGGAGGTAACTTCCTTCCCGAAGAAGCTTGGTGAAACCTTGGACAAGATTGGGGAATTTGCTGCAACAATATTGAAATCTACAATAATAAATCCCCAAATCCATTGGTGGCCCAAATAATCACACCAAATGAGGCCCCAAATAATGCATGGCGAGTACAAATGTAACTTGTGTAATTGTCAGAAACTCCATCAAAGGAGGAGAGAAGGAAACTTACCCTCCACTGTGGAAACTCCTTTTTAATTGTTTTGTTTGTTCATAGAGAAATGCGCAAATTGTTCAAAATGAACTTATCTGAAATTGTCAAAAATTAAAGGAATCCGTCACACGACGTGGCATGTTTTAGGCCAATGAAGGTTCTACTTCAGACTTAAAGGGATTCCCAGAAGGCTTCTTTTCATACGCCAACCGGCCCAAATGTGAAACCCGCCAACTTTTAAATATGACATGTCTGACATCACATTCCAAAAAGGCCAGAGGACCAATGAACTCTAGAGGAGGAGTCCATCACAAAGGGAAACCCCCTGCTGCATTATGTGTCATGTGACTCCTTATGCCCCAAATGTGCTCCCCATCTGTCACCACTGATCTATCTCCAATAGGCGCCATCAGCAATCCTACCTGGGCACAGGCCCCATGCTGACCTCTACCCCCACCCAGCACTGCTTCTCCCAGAACTCCGCTATCTGTGTGCCCCCCCCCCCCCCCATTCACTCATCTGTAGTCCAGCATTGGAAGTCGGATTGTGCATGTGTCTGTGTGTAGCAGTGAAAGAGTTGAGGAGCGTGCACGATTGTCTGCATGGGTGCAGATCTCAGTGTTTGTGTGACTGTGAGAGAGTGTATATATCTCTCTGGGTCCACGTGACACACAGAATAGGGCACTGCATGTTGATGAAGGTAGCACAAGAGTGCCAGTGGTGGTGGTGAATAGGTGGTTTTCCGCAGTTATTGAGGAGGACCTGAACAGGGAGAGCAGGAGGACATGCATAGGGCACCTCTACCACAGGATATACTGGCCAAGGGCCCAGTACATGGGGCTCATTGATGAACAGTGCCTGGCACGGTTCCAGGAGCTAGAACAAAAACTCAGTGCAAACACACAGAGAGGCTATCCCATCCCTGTGCACATCAAGGTCACAAAAGCCCTTGCATGCCTGGTGATCAGCAGCTTCCAGACTATGCTAGCTGCCATTGTAGGTATCAGCCAGTCAGCCATGTTGCTCTGTCTCACACAGCTCCTTGCAACATTCCTCCCTAAGATAGTGCAGTACATAAGCTTTCCCAGCATGGTATAACAGCACCAACAGACCATACTAGACTTCCATTGGGTAGCAGGCTTTCTCACAGTGCTGGAAAAGTGCTGGGTGAGAGGGCAAGAGATCTTGCTTTGATTCCCACTTTCATACATTGGGTAAGTCACTTTACCCTCTATTGCCTTCGAAGATACCTTATATATGCACTATTAGACTCCATATTGCTATCCCCCACTTCTACATAAACATATATACTCTATTCTTGTCAGACTATTTGCCATGAGAGGTAACCCCCTCTGGTAGCAAGTTTCCTTTTATTCATTTTAATGAGTAAATCAAAGTCAACTTCACCAAACCAGTGAACAAATAGGGAATTCACTTCCTGTGAACCCCCATTTAATAATAAAAAACGCCAACTTAGCTTTCAAGGCAAATCGTCAATCTCCAATGTTCATTCAAGGAAAAAAAGCAACGCTGCTTTCTTCTCACTAATTCCAACTAGCAGCATACTTCATTCCTTGAAAGCTAAGTTGGCATTTTTTTCTTATTAGATGGGGGTTCACGGGAAGTGAGTTCCCTATTTGTTCACTGGTTTGGTGAAGTTGAGTTTGATTTACTCATTAAAACAAATAAAAGGAAAGTTTGCTACAAGAGGGGGTTACCCTTCATGGCAAATAGTCTGACAAAAATAGAGTATATATGTTTATGTTGAAGTAGGGGATAGCAATAGTGAATATAATAGTGCATATATTTGATATACAATACTTCCCTGGGTAATTTTGTTATAGTCTTGGATTTTTGACCCAGTTGTTAGAATGACGTCTGCAACAGACCAAATGAGATCTAATAAAGCCACATTTGCCTTTTCTGAGGCTAATATATCTAAATTATTGGAACATCCTACTCTGTTTGACAGAGCTACTAATCCAACGATACCAGGCTCCATGGGGACATGGTTAGATTTTAAGAATATACATCGTAAGTCGGTTCGAGTGCAATTACATGCGTTGACTATGACTCAATACCTTAAACAACAAATGATACCAAGAGGATAGAGGATGTTGAAACCACCTCATATGTTTATTGATGACAATGAGTTTCTACAGAAATGGAATATGATATTGAATAAATGTGGATTAGATCTAATAGCATTACTGATTGAAAGGTTATCACAAGAAGAAATATCTTTAAAATCCCAATTGGAAACTATGGACACTCAATTGAGGGTTGATATGATACCTGTTACTTTTGATACTAATTGGACTGGTTTGCAAACATAATTATCTCAATTAAGTGAGGCTTTGAAAGTGTCCAAAATAAAGAAGTTTTCATGATATGCATTGGATTATGAAATGGACGAAATATATACATGGTGACAACAAGTTACCACCGGATCAACAGAAAAGTGAAAATAAAAAACATGTTACCTTCAATTCATCGTTAGAAGATACTGACAGTGATGCTATGGATACTAGTACTAATAGAATGATAGAATCCTCAATTACCACGAGCAGTAATCAGCCGGATTTTCAAAGGGGCCGCCCTCGAGGAAGCCGGCCATTCCGTTTCAATCAAGGGGACAGCCGCAGGGGCCTTCCACCCGATCATACACCAGACAGCAGTAGTGAATCTATCTCGGACACAATTAACTGATCTTCAGTTGTCTGTGTTGGATTTTGGGTTATCATTTGTACCTATTGTTAGGTATGACCCCTTTGAAATACGTAAATCTTTGTTTATTTTATTTAGGAAATTAAGAATTATAAAATTCTTTTCACAAGCAACGATCAGTGCTATAAACAATGATTCAATCAAGACATGTCCATCTAACTGGTTGCCCCCCGGAGAGGTGGACCCTAATATAATGGCTTTCCAAAGGATAGTATTACAAGATTTAGAAGCCCTTGAGAAATTACCGTCTAAGAAATATTTCAATATTACAGTACAACAGAGACAGGCATTACAACAGCTTCGTTCTACATCAGACATTGTGATTCATCGAGCTGACAAAGGAGGGGCCATTGTAATTCAGGATACTGATTATTACCAGGACATAGTAATGACTCACTTAAATGATTTTTGCTGTTACCGAGTATTATTGACTGATCCCCTTCCAGATTTATTTGGGGAGATTCGGCAATTAACTGAGTGAGCCTTTCTACGTGGTTTTATCACAAGGAAGGAGTATGAGTTTTTGAATAAACGACATCCGTCCATTCCTGTATTTTACATGGTACCAAAAATACATAAATCCATGATAGCTCCTCCTGGATGCCCGATAATATCATCTAGGGATTCTGTTTTAGAACCTTTGTTGCAGTTTTGCGATTGTTTTTTGCAACCATTATTAGTTTCCGTGAAATCTTCCATTAAAGATTCTTATCACTTTATTTCAGTTTTACAACATACTACTCTGTTACAGGGTGATTCGTTATTGGTAACAATGGATGTGACCTCCCTCTATACAAACATAGACTAGCAGGAAGCATTAGAGATCCTATCATCCATGGAGATGAAACTACCAGCAAGATTGCCTGTTCATTTTGTGTTGTCTGTTTTTGAATTGGTGTTGAAGCGTAGTTATTTTCGTTATAGGTTAAAATTTTATCTACGGATTTTTGGGATCCCTATGGGAGCTATTGTAGCCCCTCGATAGCTACCTTATATATGGCCCACTATGAAGAAACTTATATTTATTCTTCCCAATAGTTCCAATATATTTCAACATAGATGATATTTTTGGATGATATTTTCTTTATATGGGATGGTCTTTGGATCAACTACAAGAATTTTTTCTTTGGCTAAATTTTATTAAATCAAATATTCAATTCATTCCAGAGTTTCACCCTTCTCGGATTAACTTTTTAGATTTAACTATTTACAAGCAAGGGGAGAAATTGTATACCACTTTATATCGTAAACCTGTTCAGAGAAACACCTTATTGAAATTTCATAGTCATCACCCTGTAGCTATGCGTTGTGGGCTCCCTGTAGGTCAATTTTTCCGTATTTGATGCCTATGTACCACTTTATCGTAATTTCATAAACATGCAAGTGATCTTTCACAGCAACTGATAGCCCGGGATTACTCTGCTGATTTGGTTCAAAAAGCTTATAAACTACTCCAATTTAATCATCTGGAATGGTGGGAATTTACTAAGAAGAAGACCACTATTGAGAGAGATGCACCTATAGTGGGTGTCCTACCTTTCATGCATTTGACTGATCGAGTGAGTAGCATTTTGAGGAAACATTGGCATATTCTGCAGGTTCACCCTTGTTTCCAATGCACCTTGATGTTAGCATATAGACGAGTCTGTAATATAGCTAACTTTGTGATACGTAGGGATGAACCTCAGGGTCTGATGACAATAGCATGTGCTGGTCATATTGGACATGATTCATGTGGTGAATGTGATTTTTGCCTCACCACATTAGGGGGTCCACAGTGGATTGATCCATCTTCTAAAATTACATATACAGCGTTTCATTATACTAATTGTAGAACATCGTTTGTAGTCTATATGCTGATATGCCCATGTTCCCTTAAATATATTGGACGGACTATTAGACCAATTAAATTACGATTACAAGAACATCAGTCAAGGCAGCATACACAGACGTTGACAGCACCGGTGTTATCACACAGTGTTTCCAAAGGACATTCTTTCCAAGATTATACCTGGCGGGTGATTGATCATGTCCCCCCGTCATTTTGAGGGGGAGATAGGACCCAAAGGTTACAATACTTGGAAGAAAAATGGATTTTTTGACTGCAAACGGTAATTCCTCATGGTTTAAACCTCAAACTCGATTGGTGGAGTCTGTTATGAGTGAGGCAAAGGGTTCTCTAATTGGTTCTGATCTAATTGACCTGAGTAGGAATTTCCCCATATGAGTGAACTGTGATTGGGGCGGGACATTCAGCTTCGGATTTAGCCTGATGAAGGATCGAGAGAAAGCAGGACCTGAAACATGGTACTATGTAGCTTATGTTTATGTTCATGCTACCTGCCATTTTAGTGAAAGTTAACCGACGGCTTTATTATAAGAATTTCGATGGAATGAAGTATGCTGCTAGTTGGAATTTGTGAGAAGAAAGCAGTGGTTCTTTTTCCTTGAATGAACATTGGAGATTGATGATTCACCTTAAAAGCTAAGTTGGCATTTTTTATTATTAAATGGGAGTTCACAGGAAGTGAGTTCCCTATTTGTTCACTGGTTTGGTGAAGATGAGTTTGATTTACTCATTAAAATGAATAAAAGGAAAGTTTGCTACAAGAAGGGGTTACCTCTCATGGCAAATAGTCTGACAAAAATAGAGCATATATGTTTATGTAGAAGTAGGAGATAGCAATAGGGAATCTAATAGTGCATACATTTGATATACTTCCCTGGGTAATTTTGTTATAGTCTTGGAAGATACCTTGCCAAGAAAACCCAGGGGCTGTTGGGTCACCAGGAGTCAGCACTGACTTGAAGGCACTTAAAAAAAATAGCACTTATATTGTTGGTCTGGACTATTGGCCACTGGACTCCTTTGTAATGGATGGCCCTTTGGGGAGGATGTGCCATTTGACCATCACTTATGAGCACCTGTGGCACATGTCTGTTTGGTGGCTTCTGGCAATGGGTATGTGCAGTACAATGTGTGCATTTACATCACCTTGGGACGGGGATGCAGATATTGCTGCTGAGGATCATGCCAGATGGCCTGCATATTGTGAATATCGTGGATATGCTAAAATGCAGGTTGCATTTGTGGATGAACTGTATGAGCCTTCTGCAGACTTACACCACTAGTGCTTTGATGTGCTGGTGTAGCTACACAACTGCTGCATTGTGGCATTGACAGCTGTGGTATAGCACTGTTGCTGTCTAGCGATGTTCACTTTGTGGAATATCTCAGGGGCAAAGATGCTGCTGCCCAGCAAAGAGTCAATATCATGCCAGAAGGAGACCCAGGATGGTGCCTGAAGGTCCTACATATCTTTAGCCCTGACTCCTGACCATGCAGCTCTAGTGAGGGTTCCATACATAAGGATACTGTCAGACATACACTCTTGGGATGTTGTTGCTAATGTCTTTGCCCCCCTTTGGTGGCTATTTCTGGCCTACCTCTGATGGTGCCAGTTTCTTTGTGTAGTCTTATTAGGTCAGCTCCACTATTCAACTTTGAAACTATAACTGTTTTAAGGTGAAACAGTTTCCCAATGGAAATACCTCAACAAAATAGCTCCTAAGAGTAGCAACTGGGTCTCAGACTAGAACAAGGCTACAAGTTTCTGTGTGTATGCAATGATCTGTGGGGGTACTTGAGTGACAAAAAGGGCAGCGGAGAATGTTTTTTTTTTTTTTCATGGGCCAGCTCCACATCTATTTGGGCTCGGGTGGTAACAGGGTTGTGGGTCTGTGCACCTGCAACCAGAGTGGATCACACAGTTGTCAGTATGATCATATGAACCCTTCTGCAACCTGTATGCCCCCTGGCTTTGGTGCTGGCCCAGTCACATCTCTGATCTCCTGCTGTCATGGCCAATGGATGCATGGGAACTGTAGGCCTCTCACATGGGTATATGGTGCACAGGGTACTCATGTGGTCAATCCCTTGCAGCAGGGAACACTCCAACCTGCAGCCTATCCTTTCAAGGTCTGCTTTTCAGGTCTCAGATTATTGTGGATGCATGCAGGTGACTGGGCACAGATGACCCCTAAGTGGAGGCATCCGCAGGGCTACAGGCTACAGGACATAGGGCATTCAGGTGTAGGCCTAATAGTTATGAACACTGGCTTGGGAACCCAGAGACCAGGGTTCAATTCCCACTAGCACTCCTTGTGGTCTTGGGCAAGTCACTTAACCCTCCATTGCCTCAGAAAAATCCAGGTTATCAATGTCCCTGTTTAATGTACATTTACCAAGTTTAAGTTTCAATGTAAACTGCTTTGATTGAAATGATAAAGCGGTATATAAAACCTGTTAAATAAATTAATAAAATAAATGATGGAAGACATCGACACAGTGATTAAACAGACCATTAACACACATTTATTAAGGCAACATCACAGAACATATCACTAACAATTGTCTCTCCTGCTCTAACTGGGTCCTCACTCCTTGGGTGCAGGTGGCATCAGAGCAGAGATGTAACCCTGCAGGCCCAACACTGCCCATGTCAGGGTTTGCATTTCTACTCTAAGGCCCCCCATATTGTTTACCATAACATCCTGGGCCCAGCTGATAGCAGCAAATTCCTGTTGAACATCATGTCTGTGAGCCTGCAGTGCAGCAGGACATCAGGGTCACTGAGGCCCAGGGCAACCTCATAATTGGGCATCTGAGGTCCAGTCAAAGGGTGCCCATGCTGTACCACAGCCCAAGGCAGCTGTGGCATGGCAGTGCTGCCAGTGACAGGCAGCACGCACCCCGCAGCCCTCCTGTGTCTCTATACTCCCCCCAGTTCCCTCCCTCCTTCCTCCCTCCAATCCCCCTTCTTCCCTCCCTCCTCTCATCTCCCCTCTCAATCTCCCTCCCTCCCCACAATCCCCCTCCTTCCTCCCTTCCCGTTCCCCATCCCAGATGCCTGTACCTCCCTGCCACGCCCCCTCCTCCTCCCTTCCATGCAGTCCAGCACCCCTTGACTGCCTTGGTGAGGGCTGCAAACCTGCATATTCTGGCATGCCCCTATGTATCGTAGGCACATCATTGGTGGTGTGGCAGGGGACACAGACAGATCTTCTCCTTTATCCTCACAGGAGGTATCAATGATGAGTCTACTGCTGCTGCTGCTCAGGGTGCTGCTGGTTGATGCACCCACTGCCATCCGTGCTGGACCCACCTCTGCACCTTCAGGCTCCTGCAGCTGTTCCTGCTCATCCTGCTCTGCAGGGCCCTCCTCCATGCCATCATTTTCTATTATAATATTGTTTTATTTTTTTTTATTTTGATCATATGTATATGGATATATGGTCATGTATGCTTCAGCTGAAACACATGAAGGGTGACCTCATGGATACCTAATAAAGCTCCCTGCTGCATCTTATGGTGTGGTGTGTCCTGCTCTCTCTCTGTCCGATAGAGGGAGATGGGATATCGCAGAGCCATCTCGGCATGCACATGATCTAAATGCAGACCCCAAACTGTGCTCTTGCTTTTTTTTTTGCTGGACATGGGGGAGGAGGAGTGGTTGATTAGGGACATACTGAGGGCATGGGAGGTAATGATGCAGAGGAGTGATGTTGGACATGGTGGGGGCAAGGATACACAGGGGGAGATTTTTTATTTATTTTATTTATTTAGACAGTTTTGTATACCGCCTTATCCTTCAATCAAAGCGGTCACAACACAATTGGGGGATACATTTAACACGAGGGGATATGAGACACATACACTAATACTTACAGGGAACATGGGCAATGGAGGGTTAAGTGGCTTGCCCAAGACCACAAGGAGCATCTGTGGGACTAGAAACCCCAGTCCTTCCGGCCCAAGGTTGCTGTCCTCTAGTGGGATTTGAACCTCCGACCTTCCGGCCTGAAGTACCTTGCCCCAACCACTAGGCTACTCCTCCTCCATGCTGGAAATGCAGGGGATATAAGCATCCAAACAGAAATCACAAACACTCTCACAGGTCACCAGAAACAGTACAAAGAACAAGGTGGAAAAAAAACTCACAAGTAAAAAATATATAAAATCTGTAAGTCCTTTAATAATTAAGAACCTACACGGCCATGTTTTCGCATGTGCCTTCTTCATGGGGAAAACAAAGTTGGTCAGCTGTGAACCCACCTAGATTGTAAGGTGGGTGCTGATGATAGTTGGTTAAAAGCACTCCCAGCAGGCTAAACAAGCAAATGAATACTGTAAAAAGGGGCACCCTGCTTTGAGCCATGCATAACCAGGCCTTTTTTTGAGGGGGGGAAAAACAAGAAGCGAGGGAACAAAAATATCAGCAACAAACTTTATTGGGTTCAATAAAGGAAAGAGCTAGAAAACAGGAGGGTTGGGGTAAGGAAATTGAGGCGTGGTTGGTAAGAAGAAGGAGTGAAATCTGGAAAACTAAATGGAAGCAGACAAATAAATGGAAGAAAACTGAAAAGGAAGAGATCAGTGTTAAAAACTGATATAAGGGAGGAAGTGAAGACAGGAGGAGAGAGAAGAAATGGCAAATGGAGAGGATACCATGAAAAGAGAGCTAAGAGAAGACAGAGGAAAACAAAAACCAGAAACTGGGACCAACATGGTTAGAAACATAAAATGACCGACAACAAAGGTAGAAAAATGAATTTCATTCTCTATCTTGTAATTTGAATTTTTGGAAAGAACACCTGCCAGGAGTCAGGACTGGTATTGGACATGGTTAGGGCCTAACCCACAGCAAAAACTTGAGAGGGGACCCTAAAGTCCACTAGCAAGCTGTGCCTTTCTTCAGTTTCAGATATATATGAGGCCCTCTCTGGTTTGGGGGCCCAGGGCAATTGCAAGGTTGCATTTCTTCTATTGCCAATCCTGACATCTGCTGTCTTTTGTTTTATACAATACAGAGGAGAAATACATTTCTATTTCTCTTGTGTTACACTACATGTAGCATCTGGTTTTCTGAGATTTTAGTTTAATCTTGCCTACATATTTCTCTTTTCATTTTGTGGTCACTTATTGGTGAAGGCCTGGCTGTATTGTGTGTATGTGCAACCAAAATTGGGTATTCTGTTAGCATAGAATTTCTGTTTTAAGAATGAGTAGCAGTCTGGCTTGTTCAGCTTGCACATTGCCCTCTCTGAAGTTTTTTTTTGGGATGGAGCAGGGGGTAGAGCAGGCAGGGCAGGGGGTGGACATGTGTGGAGTATGGCTAACTATAAGTGACAGGTTTTTCTCTTTCAAAAAGATGGCAACCCTAGTGGTTCCATGGTCAAAACCTTTGTCACCTGAGCCCCATTTGGTAGACTTATGAAAGTATAGAGTACTACATATGTTGTACATTGTAATGAAACAAACTCCTGTTTTAATGCATTCTAAATTCTACTTCTGAAGGCAAGTTAATGATGATTAAACATTTCATTATATATTGTTTTTCTAGGATTTATTTAATTATGTATTTTCTTAAATTGCATTCAGGCTGACAAACACTTTGGGGTATGTTTACTAAACAGGGCTAACGGTTAACCTGGGCTATCTGCAACTAGGTCCCATATTATTCAGTGGGACCTAGTTGCAGATAGCCTGGGTTAACCGTTAGCCCGGTTTGGTAAACATACCCCTTTGTCACTCACCTGCAATAAGATCTATGAAAATTTTGCAGTCTGGATGCAGCAGTTAAGGGGACTAAAGGTAGAATGTGCATGTGCTTTAACAACATGGCTCTACGACATTTGCAACATTGTCATTGGGTGCCTGTACCTTCGACAGGATGGATCCTGAGGTCTTTTTTTAAACTGGCTGTTTATGTTTTTTGATTGGGACCAATATTTACTTTGATGCTGCTGTTGCAGTAAGATCTCCAAATGCTCACAGAAAACAGTTGTAGCAAAAAAGCCAAAGTTCTTTTAGGAGGCCAAGGAACTTTCACCTCTAAAGCAATCGCTTTGAAGATAAAGTTGGAGATGAATGTCAGCTTCAGGCATTGATACACTCTTTATACCTTGCAAGTAGGAGTAACTGATCTCATCCCATTCGAGGACCTCCCACAAGTTCATTTCCTTTTTCTTACATGTGAGATGAGTTTGTTTTTATTGTAAACTGCAAAGGGCAGTATATCAAATCTAAATAAACCATAACCATAAGATAGTATTTTACAGATACAAGTAGGTGCCTACTTATCTTTCTCAAATATCACCTGTACAGTTGCCTATATAGGCACCTGTTTATGGCAACCTTTTATAAAATTTTTATAAAATTTTATAAAATTGCCCTCTCTTTGCACCGCAGTGACTGCACCTGGCTAAGAGTCCTGCAAGCTCGCATATTTAATCAGCAGCATGGCCATGTGTAGGTCACAGGGAATAAATGATTAATGAATGGAGCAGAACGGGTAAACTTAGATTGGTTGTTTATGCCATCAAAAAAGTAGAAAGACTAGAGGACACACAATGAAGATACAATGCAACCTATTTAAATCTGATAAGAGAAAATATTTTTTCACTCAATGCGTAATCAAACTCTGGCATTCATTACTGGAGGATGTAGTAAAAGCTGTTAGTGTAGCTGGGTTTAAAAAAGGTTTGGACATTTGTTATTTTTTGTGCACCTTTCTTTTCCATAAGAATTTCAGACCTAGAAAGTCAGACTTGAAATGGACTGCATTTACCTTCTTGGTTGATTGAGCTTGATATGGCAATTCTAAAAATCTAGGAACAACCAAGAAACAGCCTGTGTGCACTGGATTGCTTTCTGTTATGATGTGAATGTAGGCACCATATCGACAGTCCTTGTGTGTTCATAGAGTGACCATACCTACTCAGGATCCAGCTTTATTAGATCCCTTTTCTGGCCAGCGAAGCATATCATTAACACAAGAACATAAGAAATGCCTTACTGTGTCAGACCAAGGTCCATCAACCCCAGTATCCTGTTTCCAACAGTGGCCAATCCAGGCAACCTGGCAGGTTCCCAAAGAGGCACACAGGTTCCACAATGATTGTCCCAGGTAGATTTCCCAGGCCTCTGATAATGGTTTATGGACCTTCTCTCCAAGAAAATAATGGTGCACAAATAATAACAAATCTATGCTTGTGTTTATGTTTACAGTACAATATTTATAATTTGCTATAGTGCTTTTTCTGAAAAAAATATCACAGCGGGTTAAATAAAATGTATTCTAATAGAAATAAAGATAGATATTGACACAAGAAACAAGGCGCCATGTTAGCACCAACCTGTGCAGTGGGAATTTAATGTGTATTTCTCATCTCAAAAGCCTTACTGCATTCTTCTAAGCCATCATGGACTTTCCCAATATAGCAGGAAAATGCCTCACCTTTTAAGGAGAGAGCTCTCTCTAGCACCCACTAAAGGAACTCTAAAATTCTGAAACCTGGTTTTCTACAGAGAAACACCTTGTTCCAGGTACCATGCCTCAAAGATTGTCCATACTCTAACGTAATAAGTAAAACTTCTTCTGATCTTTAGCATTGAAATGTAAAACGAATTCCTTCAGCCTTGAACTCACAAGAACCAGCCCATAAATGAGAATAAAGCCAGATCTTCCATCTGAATTGGCCCCTGTCAGAGAAGCCTCTTTTTTGGGGGCAACCAGAGTGGCTCTAACACTACTAGCCTTTTGAGAATCCTATACTGTTGGTGCCTGTACCAGTTTTGGACTATCAGAATCACCAGGCCCCCATGACCTGCAGTCGTTTGAACCACTCTGCCTATCAGTGGCAAAGATATACAGCAGCTTCCCTTGAGGCCAGACCAGACTGAGGGGAATCCATTATGCTGGTTATACCAATCCCCCCAAAAAACCCCATTGGGCTCTTGGTATTCTATTTTGTTGCATTAAGTCCATAGGAGTCACCCCCATTACTATGTGATCCTGATGAAGAGCTCCTTGTTAAACTCTCATTCTCCTGGGTTTAAAGAATGATAAAAAAAAGTCTGTTTCCACATTGCCCTTGCCCACTGACATGATATTCTGCCCTATCAAGGATGTGAATGGCTTCCTGCACACCTGTGGGCTCCTGATTCCTCCATGCTTGTTTATTGTAGACCACTTTAGGGAATGGAACTGTTCCACTATGATGTAAGTTAGAACCCTGGATGTTGCTTCCCTATAGAGCAGTTCTCAAGCACCATGTATGAGAAAGGTTTGCAGTCAATGGAGGCAGTGCATGCAGATATCTCTCATACATAGTCATTGCGGTTATCCTGAAAACCTGACTGGCTAGGGGTGTCCCGAGGACTGGGTTGAGAAACCTTGCTATAGAGTCTACACATCCTTGCCTACTTCTTTAATAGGTTCTTTTTAAAATTCTGATCAATGGATCTTCTTGAGGTTGGATAAGGGAGCAGGGGATAAAACAAAATTAGAATACAAATTCTAAATCAAGTATCGATATAGAATAATAACTGAATAGATGCTTTATTTAGATGATAAATATTTCTATGGGGCTACACCTGAACTCATTTTGCTTGTTTGGTTGAGCTAGGAGAATATGGTAATCTTCAAATTTTTGATAACACCCACTCAAATGCATTCAAATAGATGCTGCAACTACAAATATCACGGTGCATTGAGATGTAAAATCCATAAACAGGACAGATGTAAAGTCACCATCCTGTAACACCATCACTCAGAAGCTCTGTTATAAGTTTCTAATAAAAGGTTCAAGTGTGGTGGACCTGAAGTAAGTAGAGGCTATTAAGACATGTTTACTAATGTGCGCTGTAAGCGCAGGGTTTGCTATATGCAAAGGGCACTGCACTAACAGCACAGAGCCTGGGCTAAAAATCCTATGTTAGCTGGTTAGCATGCAATTGAGCAAGGACTGGGTGGATTCAGGTCAGAAGGTTAGTGCGGGCTTTTTGGGCCCATGTTAAACATGAATGTTTCCATTAGTGTTGGTTCACTTAATGCCACCTCAATGAATGGCGTTAAGTGTATCTGTGTGCCAGTTAGCATGGTGCTGTTAGCCAGTCTCATGTTATTGGCAGGAGGATGGACCCACAAGTTCCCAAAAATAAGCATGGGCCTTCCCACTAATTTGGCGTCACATTCCTTTGCTACTACCGTCCCTATTAGTAAACATATCCAATGACTTCCCATGGTCTTGCTCGATGCTGTGTCTCTTAGAAAAGTGTCTTTTGAGCCATCCCATGAACATAGAGGCCTTATGGACTACAATATTGGCTGAACAGAGAATATTTGAGCTCACCAAAGCTCCACCTTATTACTCCATGCTACTGCAAAAGACATTCAGTGAGGAGATAAAATATAGAGTGAAGCATGTAGGCAGGGGGGTCAGAAGCAGCCTGCCATGTGTGCTGAAGGACATAGCTCTACCATAGCTTGGAACTCTTTACCAAGTCACATCAGATGCAATGGAGACCCCTCATCATTCAGGAAACAACTAAAAACCGCCCTATTCCAGGAATACCTCGGACCAGAAACAAGCACCCACCACTGACCACCTCCCTACCCCCCCTAGTTCACCCCCATGAACATATGCTCTAAGAGACTGTAACACAACGTCTATGTCTATGTCCCAATTATTTGTTAAAATCATTAATGTTGGACACCTGGTGATAGCCCCCACCCCCAGAAGTTGATTATTGTCCACCCCCCCTCTCAATGTTGCACCGCTTTGACCCGGAGAAAGGCAGGATATAAATACAGTTAAATAAATAAATAAAATAGCTTGCTGCAGACACCAAAACAGTGGCACAAAGCTGCCATTTTTAAACTGTTGCTGCCACCAGCCCCCCAGAAGACAGAATCAGCAGCGGCGGCAGTCGAGAGGCAGGGAGTCTGGTCCAGGAGGAGAAGCTTGGCACAGAGGGGAGGGGTGGCACAGCTAGAGCTCTTGCCTGGGGCAGCAGATTCCCTTGCACCAGCCAATATAAAAGGGATACAAGGCACAGCTCTAGCCTGGTGCAAAACCTACCTATACAACCGATGGCAGCAAGTCAGAACTGGCTCCACGACTTCTGAACCTTTTCCTCTTAAGCAAGGCGTACCACAAGGCTCATCCCTCTCCGCGCTGCTATTCAATGTCTACATGCAGCCTATTTGTACATTAATCCGCTCCTTCAACGTTCAATGCCTTGCCTACGCCGACGATATCCTTATTTACACTCCGTTCAGGACTGAGCAACCCAACTTCTCCCCAATACAAAAATGTTTTGCAGCTATATCTGATTGGCTTCTAGCGCAAAACCTCCGAATCAACCACAATAAAACAGACGTCCTATTCGTCACAAGGAACCGGAAATTCACACCTCCTTCCTCACTGCAAGTCAATGACATGGAACTAAAAGCAAAACCCACAATTCAATACCTAGGCATTGACCTGGACCAACACCTAGATATGACTGCCCACGTCACTAACACCTCAAAAGCTATTTATTACAAGATCCGGTCACTACGTCATCTCCGCCCACTACTCGACTTCCCTGACTACCGATCCGTCTTTCAGACCTTAGTCATCCCACACCTTGACTTTGCAAACGTCATCCTCCAGGGACTACCACAATCAACCCTGAATCCACTCCAACTGGCCATGAACTCAGCGGCAAGGGTCTTAGTCGGATCCTCAAGGTCCAACCACATAACGCCAGTCCTGAAAACCTACACTGGCTACCGCTACCTGCTAGAATTACCTACAAGACGCTAGTCCTGGCATTTAAAGCCATCAGGAAAGTACCACCCACGCCTATCAGCACTCTCCTCCATCTCACACCAGCAAACAGGACCAGGAGATCCACTCAGTCGAATACACTCGAAGTACCTAAATCTGTGACAAAATGTACAAAGTTAACGGCAAGTAGAGCCTTCTCCATCTTCGCACCCATGGCCTGGAATGCCCTCCCCCCAGAAATCCGTGCCATCCCGAACTTAATGATGTTCAGAAAAGCCCTCAAACACCACCTGTTCCTTCAGCACTACCCCGATACCAAGCCTGAAAAACACACAACCTCTACATTGACCCCCCACCTTCCACATCCCACTGAACAGCTCCCGGTCGACAATGGTTAACCAACCGCCACCTCCATCACTCCATCCCAAAAGCTCCTGCACCCACTCTGAATCCATATACCCCATGTGAATACTTACTACTGTATAATTTGTATATATTCTGTATATAGTTCTCCCCAGTTCACCCAAGGTTTTGACCACCTGTTCCATGTAAACTCAATGTACCATACTGCATTGTAGTGTGTTTCTGTTCTTCTGTGAACCGCACTGATTATAATAGCGCGGTATATAAGAAATGTAAATAAATAAATAAAATAAAATAAAATAAATAACCCTCCTTTAGTAGAGAGTATGTTGAGTAGCTCAGTTGTGAGCACTGCAATGGACCTTGTTCGGGGCATACCCTATGAAGACCTCACCAGCAATTGGCAACATAATAAATGCAGTATGCCACTGTCTAGATACATCCAGACATTCTGCCATTTACACAATTCAGGCATACACCAATGAGGTCACTTTGAGCAAGGGTATATATTTTAGTTAGATTCTGCATCCTCAAACATGATACCTGCTATCCAAACTGATGTGAACTTTGAAAGAGGTAATTTTCAAAAAGATAACAGTAACAAACATTCACTTATCAGTCAAAAATCTACAGCATACAATGCTAATATAAATGCAGTGAGCCAGACTTGCAGCGGTTCACCGAGCATATAAAAATAGATACTAAATATAATGGAAAAGCCAAGCAAAAGTATTCAATGTGGCTAAGCAATTACTTTTATCTGCAAGGATTTGTTTTGATCTGTAAATGGATTTTTAATTATATCATAGTGAAGGTCCTCTTCTAGGTTGCAAAAAAAAAAAAAAGAATCAATTAAAGCCCTATTGTATTTTGGCCACAGTTAAGGTATAAACTAAGTGGAACATTTCAAGTTTGCATTGAAGAACATCACCAATAAGCTCAATTCGGCTTAGGGTGTCTAGGTGGGAAATGGGTTATCCCAGTTGAGATGTTCATACTTTACAGTATATTTTACCAAAGGTTCTGTTGAATGCAGGATTTCTGTAAAATACCTATCAGGATCCCCTTGAATATATGGGTAAGTGCTGGCACATCTGGTGGGAACAGATATTTTAGCAAGGAACATGTTTGAAAATAGAGCTACATCATTCAGAGTTTTATCCATCTTAGTGCTGTAACCGAGGCAAGCGTACCCGGTGCTCTGGGCCCTGCCAACCAACCTCCCCCTCCCCCCCTCTGTCCCCCCAACACCCATCCCACAAGGAACAACACTACACAGCATTCATGGAACAAAACTGGTCGCAGCTTTATTAATTATTAACCATTAACAAATATTCCAACAACATAAACCATAACCAGCCACGTAGCGGAGTAGTACCACACCAGCCATACCTTAGCAAAGTGCACTACCACCGCTACGGCCTTACACTTGCCCCCCGGCAAGTTTCCTAGCCCTTTCCCCGACTTCGCCATGCCCATAGCAAAAGCCGGCCAGGGTTTATCCGGGTCAGGGGCACCCCACCCCCACCTAAGTGTACCTTGAGGCACCGGACCCCGGAAACCTCCGGGATCCCGCCACCGGCACATGCGACAGGCCTGTCGATGTGCCGCCCCCCCACCTAAAGCTGCGACCAGCGGTTATCCCGCAAGACAACATACTCCAGAGCCTCCTGCCAGTCATTAAGGAGCAGATCCATGCCAACTGGAGATAAATGCACACCATCACCCCTGTAAAGACCAGCACAACCCACCTCCACCCAAGAATGCATAATCTGATAACCCCCATTCCTGCAAACCCACCGACCGATCTGACGGTTTATCTTAGTCAGCCCCCACGACCACCGTCGCTGGCTCCAGCTTGCAGGCCGAGGGATAATGTCGGACCACAATAAAATTGTCCCAGGAAACATTCTCATAACCACCGCCAAGTCGTCCTGCGCCACTCCTAATCAGCTGATGACAGGACCAGGAGACGAGGTCATTACCCCTCAAATGCACAATCAGCACTGCCGGTTGACGCGACGTCCTCCTGTGGTGCCGTAGCAAAGGTAGCAGCTGCAGCCAGCGAAGTCCCCGCTGCCCCAGCCATGAGACCGACACCACTGCAGGATCCATCCGCAAATTCAGGCCTCCAGGCCGAATGGCAGCACACTGACATGCCCAGTGGACAAACGAATGCCCAACCACCCAGGCACCACCAAGCTCGAGAACCACATCTAAAAAACAAATGCACAATTAGCATCCCCCACCTCCAATCAAAGCCACCTTTCACAGCCGTATGTAACCCTGAAAAGCCCGAGACTGCCACCTGCCGATACTTCTAATTACATCATCGGGCAACCTGGCCCCCGCCGCACTAGTAGCCGCACCAATACGAAAGGAGTGAGGTGCAAAGCGCATGGGGTCCTCACCCAAAAAGCGCAGCGCCAGCCGAAGCACCGCTGTTACCTGTCAACACCCGCACATCCTCATGCAGAAAAAGAACCCCGGCCCGCTCAGGGCACACCCTCAAGTACGTCCTCACAGCCAGGACCGGGCACGTAGCAAGTCCCGCAACCTCCCGTAATATGACCCATAAACCCCTCCCATGCTGATCAGTCTTGGATTTCTCCAAAAGGATCCGCAGCAGCCCGCCTTCCAAACGCACATGGTGCTGTTGTAAGCCCCCCCACCCCCCGACCTGCCCGAATTCGCCACCAGCTCCCCAATTCGAAACGCACCGAAAAAAGCCAGACAAAAAACCGCCCAGAAGAGAAAAACTTCAAATGGCGAAGCAGCCACCTGAGGCAAAACTGCCAGGAGACGCACCAGCAGCCCATGTGTAATCGGCCTACGCGAATCCACGGAGGGCGGCTGAAACCGCTCCCATCCCTGCAGAAGCCGACGCGCCAAAAATCCCCCCGAAATAGGACCCCAGCCCACGGCACTCGCGAAAAAGTTAAACCCCGCTAAGTGCGAACGCACCGCCGCTCTGGACAGCCCGCGACCTCTGGCCTCCGCTATATAACCACCAATGAGGCCATCTGGCACCCTGCCAGCCTGCTAACCCTGCGCCGCCAAAAACTTAGCCACCTTGTCACAACCACGCTGGTACGCCGACCACGTCCCGGCCGCCACCGAACTTCGCAGCAAGGTCAGCATCCCTCCAGGCCAATGCTCCACAATGTCTTGGGGACTACTGATCCTTCTCTGTCCGCCGCTGGGGCCAGTGCACGGAACCGCTCCCACTGAAGACAAGAAAGAGCATCAGCTATCTTATTACTGAAACCAGGAAGGTGCCGAGCACGAACAGATACATTCAACTGCAAACAGGCGAACACCACTGCACGCATCAACCGCGCCACCCGTAAGCACTTGGGTGAGAAGTGATTAACCACACTAACCACCGCCTCATTATCACACCACCAAACTATCCGCTGATCCCACAACCTATCCGGCCATAGCTCCAATGCCACCAGGATCGGAAACAATCCCAAGAAGGTTATGTTAGCGGTTAAACCCGAATCATGCCAATTTTTGGGCCACCGATCTGCACACCAGGCCCCCCCGAAGTAAACCCCTAAACCGGCTCCCCCTGCCGCATCAGTAAACAGCTCCAGCTCTGCGCTGGATACCTCGGCTCCCAGCAGAAACGAAGTCCCATTAAGATCCTCCAAAAATCGGCTCCAGACCCGTAAATCTTCTTTCAGCAGTTCAGTGACTCTAATACGGTGGTGTGGCTTATGCACCCCCGCCGTGGACGCAGCAAGGCGCCTGGAAAACACCCTACCCATAGGGATCACCTTACAAGCAAAGTTCAAAGAGCCCAGCAGGACTTGCATCTCGCGCAAGGTTATCTTAGAAGACCCCAGGACGACAGTGACCAACGCCCGCAAACTAGCCACCTTCTCAGGTGGCAACCGCACGATCATTTCAACGGAGTCCAGTTCAACCCCCAGGAATGTGAGCCGGGTCATAGGCCCCTCAGTCTTTTCCACTGCCAACGGCACACCTAACTCCGTCGATAATTCCTGGAAACCAGCTAACAACTGCTGACACTCATCGGAATGGGTCGAACCAAAGAAAAGGAAATCGTCCAGGTAATGCACTACATTCCACGAGCCTGTCTTCCAACACAACATCCACTGCAAAAACGAACTGAACTTCTCAAAGTAAGCACAGGAGACGGAGCAGCCCATAGGCATACACTTATCAAAATAATACTGCCCCAGAAAACGAAAACCCAACAAAGGAAAGGAGGAAGGATGTACCGGCAGCAAACGGAAGGCGGATTCAATATCCACCTTCACCATCAGCGCCGCCTGCCCCGCTGCCCTCACCATCTCTGCCGCCCTGTCAAAGGACGCATACCGCACCGTGCATAACTCCCGCGGGATATGATCATTCACCGACGCACCCGACGGACAAGACAGATTATGAATGAGCCGAAACTTCCCCGGCGCCTTCTTAGGTACAATCCCCAAAGGAGAAATTACCATGCCCGGGAAAGGAGGGTCAGCGAACGGACCTGCGATCCGTCCCATCCTCAACTCCAAATCTAACTTGTCCGGCACCACTGAAGCAAACCGCCGTACCGAAGGCGAATTCCGGGCGCTAGCCACCCCCACCACATCTCGAACTGGGATGACAAAACCAAACTGAAAACCCTTCCCTAACACCTCCCCATCCCGCTTCCTCGGATATTCCTGGAGCCAAATCCGCAATAATTCCGCACGAACCGGAGTCGGGGCCCTGCTACCCAACTCATTGGAACTTGGGTCCTGGCCCAGCGGCACCGTCGGACCCTCTTCTACTACAATTATCAGCGGAGTGCCCCCCGCCACAAACTGAGCATAATTGTTTGAATTTGCAGTCTGGAAAGGGGCAGGTGGTCCTATTAAACCGCCAACACACATCACTGACCCCCCCGTCCCGCTTTTCGATTGTAACCCCCTCCCTGCTGACCAAAAGGAACAGCCCCCCCCCAAGCACACCTACTGCACCCCCCTTCCCCCCACCACCCCCTGTACCCGGTCCCGATCTAGAAGACATTTGAGTCAACCAGAGGTTGATGTCTTGGGTGCCCCAGGATAACGATCTATTCTCCTCCATCTTGTCCCGAAACTTCTCGTCATAATTTAACCACGCCCATCCTTCGTGCATCTGAGAAGCTTCCAAAATGGAGTCCGCATAAGCCAGTAACATACCATAATGCCCCGGCGAATAATGCCCCCACACACCGGCCTGGCGCAGAAACGCTCGGGCCCAGTTTACCACATTACGCGCCACTTTCCGAACTCGCCCGGCCTTCTCATCCTCTTTTCTCTTCTTCCGGCTCTCACCAGACCGCTTTCGGCCCTCCAACAACCGAAAAATATCAATATACCGCTGCTTCCGAATTTTCCTCCGAAGCTTCTTCGGCACCCCCTCCCACAGCTCCGTGAACGCAACAACCGATGGGGCTCCACCCCCAGTACCAGACCCCGCCGCCCCACCCCCAATGCCCTTTTGCCTCCCGACCTCACCTCCTGACGACGAAGATGAATCGCCCGAAGAGGAAGAGGAAGACGACTCGGAACTACGCCGCCGCCGGCAAGAACGACGCCTCTTCTTGCGAGCCACGTGCACCGCAGTGCCTAGCACCAGCGGGTGCAACGAATCCACACCCTGGTCCCCAGCACAACTCACCTGAGGCACGTCCCTCCAACGCAGAAGTCAGTGCGGGGTCCTGCTCCAACTGGCGATGCTCCTCGCCAATCCGCGCTGCTGCGACCTGGCCTCCATCTGCCTCCACCTCCACGGAACTTTGCCGCGCCACAGCTCCTCCGACCGCTGTCGCCATGTAATCCGTATTCCCAACACCGAGCCCCCACGAAGGTTGTGCTAGCCCCCGCACCTGTGGAGACAAAAAAGGAAAAACAGGGGGGGAAACTGCCGAAGGCCACATTGGGGACCAAGCCGCACGCCAATCAGATGCTGAAGTACCTTGCCCCCCGCTTACCCAGTGCTCCCAAGGAGATGGCCCCCAAAGCGCCACATAGCCCCCTGAAACCGGCGGCCACCCCGCCGCTGGAAGAGCACCTTGCAAGGAAGGCGTCCCAGCCATCGGCGCTGCTCCCCCTCGCCCCTGCACCGGCCCCCCAAAATCATCAAACCCCCCGCCCCCACTGGCCCTCCCCTCCACCGCACCCCCACCGATGCCCTCACACGGCACCTCCACCCTCCGAGGCTGATCAGCACCAGCCCGCCCCGCCCCTGGCGGCGTGCCCCCTTTAGCCCGAGTCCTCCCCCCCCCCCCCCGTGCACCTCCACCACTTGTCCTCCGATCCCCCCGAGCTCCCCCACGCCCCTTCACCACCCTGCCGGCCCCTCAAAGACCCCCTCCTCGAGGCCGCCGCCCCACGCGACCCTCTCTGCATAATAGAACCCCCCACAGCATCCTCAATCCCCCCGTCACCCCCCCCGGCTCCCCCCCCCCACAAGACGCGGCCCTCGAAGACACACTCTGGCGCCCGGCAGTCCGCCCATGCCCCCCTGCCCGGCCCGTACACCCTCCTCGCTGAGGCATCAGGCCCTAGTAATCACGTGCCTGACCCAGCGCAAGTAATAGAAAAGTGTTTTTTGGGGGTTTTTTAATGTAGAGACTGTCGGCGATAGAAGTAAAACAATTAACCCTTTTTCCGGGTCTGGGAACCCCCCCCCCCCGAAAGGCTGACTAACCACTAACCCGAAAAACCAGCACCCCACAAGAGGGCCCGACCTGCCAGCACCGTTGCTGTCAAAATGCTGCACTTGCCTGCGGTTCCTCCGACCCGACCACCAGCGCAACCTTAATCCGCAGCCGAACACCACCGCCGCTGCAGCCCCGTCAAGCCCAGCCAAAACCGCCACGCCGCAGGCCCCACAGCACGAACCAACAGGCAAGGAAAAGAAGCTGGCACCCCTTCAGGCTCCGACGCAGCACTGCCACGCAGAGTCCGGCAGCCCGCTCCTCCCCCACAGTCGCACTCCCCCAGCAGCTTCCCATTGGCTCCTGCGTGGCTGCATTCGCCGGGAGCCAATGGTTTTAAACCTCACCTGCCCTGAGCCTCCAGCCCGCGGCCGCGCGCAGGATCCCTGCACCGGGCCGCGTGCCCGGTTACCTTCGGCCGCTGGGACCCTGCCCGCGGCCTCCCTAAATTTTTCAGTCTATACACATGATAATTGCCAGATTTCACAGAACTGGATTCCTAGTAACGACCAGTTAAGGAGCTGAACAATATAACCTTTTTGGTACATTTTGAGGTGGCTTTAAACATCAGAGAAAGAAGCACAGATATCCCCCCAGTCACTGGTGAAAATGAGCAGCTGCCTGACACAGTTACCTTGGACTAAGTGTAAATTAGGAATGCATATATACCTCTGTGGCTTGCCCAAAATATGCCCTCAATGCACCCCTTGAAAAACATGTGTACTGCAGATCTCTACTTTTAAATAGCCACACTCTGCATTCTCTTGCCATACTCTAGTCCCCAGTTTTGCAATGTGTCTTTTTGTCTTGATTTGATTGTAAGCTCTTATGAGCAGGGACTGTGTCTTACATCTATATGTACAGCGCTGTGTCTGCCTTGTAACACTATACAAATGATTCATAGTCATAGTATTAGTATAAACAGTGGCTTTGTAAAAATCGCTATTTAGTTATTTAAGGCATTTACATATACAAACACCATTATTCGCATTTGTAAAAGCCATGCAGGCCTCCTAAAATGATCTCCTATATGTTCATCTTGCATTTGCAAAGCATTTATTATCACAGTTCTTAAGTAAAACTGTTAACAATCCCTAGATAGAGTTTGTTTCAGAAGAACCTGTTCCGTACTTGTAATTCTTTCATGTTCTGAATGAATCCCTGCTATATCACACTCAATATTGATCTTTAAGGCCTTCTTCCCTATCCTTTTCCCTGTGTGGTCACTGAACAGTATAAAAGTTCAATAGGAAGATCAGCTGCTCATCCACTTTTTGCTAAAGCAATTTGTACTATGGATTTATTTTAACAGTGTACAGTGGCAGTAGTTGTTTTTACAATTTAAATGGTTTGATTATCTGACCTTGCTTACTTTAGCTTTCTAAGTGCTATGCATGGGTTTTTAAATTGATCAATAAATGGGAATTCCTATACAACATTATGTGGAAATCAATCTCATTTCACACTATTCATACTTTATCCTTGTGATTCAGTGTGCTGTGTTTTTGTTTCCCTTTTCTTTGTAGGGGAAATGTTGCTGTAAAACAAGCATTCTGGCCGTGCTTCTGAAGTCAAAGAATTTCTGAAAGTAATTCTAAAAGTTACATATTCCCCCAGACAAATTGTCTAAAAGGTTATGTTTATTGACTCAAATTCCTACGGATCTCTTTGCTTCATATCTATCTATTTTATCACATGTAAAATACGTTTTATATTGATCTCTGAATGCTATACATATATGTACACATATCAACATCATGGCTGACTGACTGGAAACGATCTGTGTTTATGCCATTACCGAAAAAAGGTGATGAATGAAAATGTTATCTATGAAAATGTAACTATGGGAATTATTGTGCAATCACTCCGATCCCACACGCCAGCAAAATTCTCTCAAGCTCATTCGGTGGAGACTACAACCATACTTTGAATGAGAACTGCCTGAAGTGCAAGCAGGATTCAGGAAAGGTGAGAAACAAGAGACATCATTACAGATGCGAGATGGATCCTTGAAATGACAAAATAATACCTGAAGGATATCTACATGTGTTTCACCGACTATAGCAGGACCTTTGCATAAAACATGACAAACTGGGCCACATTAAGAAGCATGGGTATACCAGAACACCTGACAGTCTATACATTAATTAAGAAGCAACAGTTTGAACTGATCAAGGAGAAACAGAATGGTCTAAAATTAGCAAAGGCTGCATTCTTTCATCATACCTGTTCCATTTATATACAAAAGATATCATTAGAGAAGCATGTGTGAAGATTACTGATGAGTCTTCCATCAGTCTTCGATATGCTGATGTTATCACATTACTGCTTAACTGATGTAACCTGCACCCCCCTGCATACCCTCAACATAATAACTCCAAAATAGATATGGAAGAACAACTGGTTGCAGCTTTATTCCAACAAACCAGTACTCAGGATAAATAGTCTAGTCATCATCAACTTGTTATACAGTCAACGCAGAATTCTTCCCCCTCTCCTACCCCGGGATGCCGCATCCTCCTCCAGTCTGCCGCTGTACCTACCAGCAGCAACCCATACCCCATGATGCCATATTATTAGCAAAGGCTAGCACTCCCGGTGAATACCCCAGCCCATGGTTTCACCCACCCCCAACCCCATAGCTCTGAGCTGAGATCACCTGATCCAGCCCACTGGCCACAATTCTCCGGCCAACCCACGATGCCTCAGATCCTGCTCACTACCCAGCTGCAATTAACCCCCAACTCTCTACCTTCAGAAAAAGGGATGGAAACTCATCTGCCTCGCTGAATACCAGACAATCACACAAGAGGAACGAGGGACCTGGGCTGGGCAGTAAATACCCCAGTCAGGCCCCTCCCTGCCTCCTCATGCCCCCAAGCCAGACCCCAGGCCAATGAAATCCTCTCCCGAGTATAGGACAGGGATTTCAAATTCACATTACCCCCACCCCCCATGTCTGTAACCGCCTGCAAGGTCTCCCTTCTCCCCCCCTCCTTATGCATACACACCACCCAATTTGGGGGCATCATTCATAGGCCGGGCCCTCAGTTTATTTAGGCTGCTGGGGACTCAGCCCCACAGCCTGGGGCAATTTATTGAAGAGTATCTAAAGCATCTGTTTATCAAGATCAAGGAACATAGTCTTAAAATGGACCTACATCATAACTTAGATTACCAGATGTCCTTGATTTTCATCCCCAGTTTTAAGGTAGTATCTCTGATTCCATAAACTATAACCACCTCCTATCCCCTCTAATGTAGATGTAAAATGAACTTATTTTCTGAAAAAAAGAGGAATTTTAGAAATATATAAAATATTTATCGAAATGTGTAAAATAACGTTTAAGTATATATGTATGCATGTGTGCCTATAATTTGAGAAGGCTGCTATTATCTTTTTTTTTTTTTTTTTAAAGTCTTTATTTTGCATTTTATATTCCAATGTACAGAATAGATACGTTCATTGATAGTGTGACTAAATTATTACACTTGATCAATAGTAACAGAAACATACCCCCTAAAATCCCTCCTCCCTGATCTTTGGGTACAGCAGATTCTTTTCATCAACTGTAGATCAGACTCGCTAACCCTAAAAGCTATAGACATATCTTAGGAGGTAAGACAGAGATTGAAAAGAAAAGTAAGGGAAAAGAACTCCGCTGCGGGCACCACCCAGGGCAGTCACTCAGATAGTCCACTCTCAACTAGATTCGTAGCATATCGAGGGTATCCCAATTTGTCAAGGCATGGCCGAAAGGCCGGGTTATAGGATGCATATACGCGTTCACATTCTTGGTGATACAGCACTAGAGTCCACCAGTGCGCAACTCGCAGTACCCGAAAGTCTTTCCAGTGACATAATATGGCTTTCACTGCGAGACTCAATAATAAGTCAAAAACTCTTGCACTCTTCCGTCCTAGGTTTGTCTCCTCTGCCAGAGATTTGTAGATGACAATGCGGTAGGTGAGGTCAGTGTGAATATCCAACAGTTGCTTAATTCTGTTCCAAACTCCCTGCCAATAGTCTTTCAAAAATGGGCAATAGAATAGCATATGGCTGAGAGTACCAGCGGATTCTCCACAAGTCCAACACCGCGTATCCTTGTCAGCACTCCATTTTGCCGTGCGCACAGGCGTCAGGTATGCTCTGTGCATTAGAAAGTATAGTGTCTGGCTGAGAGAGGCCGCCCTAGTGATTCCTCGCTGGGTTCTCCATAGCTCCTCCCAAGCGTCCTCGTCAGGCAGCTCGCCTATTTTGGACTCCCAGGCCTTTTGTAATCCTACACAACGTTTCGTTTCCCCATCTCGTAATAAGGCTGCAAATTTGGAGAAAAGCCGAGACTCAGCCTGATAGTTTTGGATGTCTTGATGGAAAGGGTAAGCTGCAAGTAGGTCTACCGGTGATACTCCTGCTCGGCTTAAACAGTGACGCAACTGGCACCACTGGTACATGCATCGCGGAGGCAAATCGTATTCGCTTTGTAGAGACTGGTAAGACTTGTATGCACCAGCTGCTATCAGGTGTCCCAGGCAGTAGATACCCTTGGCTAACCACAAAGGCCACAGGAAATTCCGGCCCGCAATCTTGAAGTCGTCATTATGCCATAACACTGTGGCAGCCGTATATGCCTGTGTTTCTTGCACATATGGTTTCAGTATACTAAATGCGTGCTGTGTATCGCGCAAAATTGCATGCGCTGAGCCATCACTAGTATTCCTGACTCCGAGTCGCATCCAAAGCGGTATAGGGCCGCTCTGAGCGTCTTCCACCTGCAGCCATACGGGATCGGTCGGCGCGGACTGTGCTTCACTCCACAGCACCCCTTGTCGCATTAAAGCTGCCAAATGGTAGTTGTAAAAGTCCGGGAAGTGTATACCCCCCCTCTGTTTAGGAGATTTGAGCTTCCATAACGCAATCCGCGGCGTCTTGCCTCCCCACAGAAAGGATACCAGGAGCTTCTCCAATTTCTTATAGAACTGCCTCTCAAACAGTACTGGAATCATGGTAAGCACGTAATTAACTCGTGGCATAGCTACCATCTTGATGGTCTCTAGTCGACCCCACCATGTCAAGTTCAGAGGAGTCCATTTAGCGGTTGATTCTTTCACTATTTGCATACACTGTTCTTGACCGAGTCTCATTGTGGTCGTTACCGTTGTCCCATAATCTACTCCAAGATATTTGAAAGACTCAGTTCTTATCTGGAAGGGGTACTTTTGCGTCAATGAGACATCAAATGGGTTGTTAATAGGTATCAGCACCGTCTTAGACAGGTTGAGTTTGTAGCCGGACACTCCGGAGTAGGATGAGATAATCTCCATTGCAGCATCCAGCGCAGACGGGCTTAAGAACAGCAATAAGTCGTCGGCATATGCCGATAATTTGATCTGGTGCTCTCCAAAGTGCACTCCTTCCACTCTCTGATGTTGTCGCAAGCTTATAAGTAGTGGTTCCAGCGCCAAATTGAAAAGTAAAGGTGAGAGGGGGCAGCCTTGCCGCGTACCTCTGGTTAGTATGAACTCTGAAGAGACACCCCCATTAGCGGATACTCGCGCCGTTGGGCAGGCGTATAGCAGTTTGACGCTATCAAGGAAAGGTTCCGGTATGCCCATCCATCTCATCACCCGAAAGAGATAGGGAAGTTCCACTCTATCGAAGGCCTTCTCTGCGTCAAGCGCTAGGCCAATCACTGATTGAGACGAACTCTGTGCTTCCCGGAGTACATGCAAGAGGATCCGGCCATTGTCGGCCGTTGTTCTACCCAGCATAAAACCACACTGATCCGCATGCACTAGGGTGCTGAGGACTTTGTTGAGTCGGTTAGCCAGTACTTTAGCGTAAATTTTATAGTCGGTATTTAGGAGTGATATTGGCCGGTAGTTCTCCAACTTTTGATCGTCTCTACCTGGTTTGGGATGGATTACAATTGTTGCCGCTGCTAGGGATCCCACTGCCGGGGCCTCCAATCTAAGCTCCGTGAAGTATACATGGAGCTCCGGCAGCAGTTCTTGCTGGAATGTTGAATAAAATTCAATGGGCAGGCCGTCTGGCCCACTAGCTTTTCCCCTTGATATTTGCTTAATGGCCAATTGTATCTCAGAGGAGGTAATATCAGCCGACAGGGTCTTCTGTTGAGACTCCAAGAGTGTGGGTACACTCAATCTCGACACAAACTCAGAGAATTTATCATCATGATAGGTCTTTTCAGAGCTATAAAGTTGTGCATAAAACGCTTCACACTGTTGTAGTATCTCTTTATCCGTGACGCGCAATTTGCCATCCGGACCCCTGAGTCCCGCTATTCGCGAGCTTATTTTCCGGGCTCGGAGAGTGCGGGCCAACAGCGCACTAGCTCGGTTTCCTTCATGGTAGTATACTCCTTTCTGCGCTGCTACTTGTTTACCAGCTTCCGCGCTAAGAATCGCATTGTACTGATATCGCAGCCTTTGCAACCGGACCAGGACGGGTGGATCATGTCGCTTTGAAAGGAGGCGTTCTCCCACCCGTATCTCACGTTCCAGTTCCACCAGCCGTTGGCTATCCTGTTTTTTCCTACGGATACTATAGGTTGTCATTTCGCCTCGGATCGTAGCCTTAAACGCTTCCCACCATGCCCAGGTTGGTGTGTCATGTAGCTGGTTGTAGGTAAAATAGTCTGTGATCTTCTGGCGCATGATTGCTATGAATTCACTATCCTTCAGCCACGCTCGATCAAAACGCCATTGTGGGGCTGTCCTTTCTGTTGATCCCGCATGCAGGTCTATAACTATGCCCGAATGATCCGACACTGTTTGTGCTAGCATGTCAACCGCAGTGACCGTCGGCAGCAGTGATTTAGATATGAGGAAAAAATCAATTCGCGTGCGCGTGTCATGAGGTATTGAGTGGAACGTGTAGTCTCTCTCCCTGTGGGATGCAATAGTCTCCACGGGTCAACTAGTCCAAGTGCGGTGGTCATTTCCTTGAGCAGCTTACTAGATTTCGGTTTGTGTTGTGGTTTATAGGGGGTGCGATCCATTAGTGGGTCCTGTATTAAATTAAAGTCCCCACCAACAATCACGTTAGAGGCTCCCGAATCTAAGAGCTCATGAGCCACCGCCTCAAAATACTGGGGCTCATCTTGGCTGGGGCCATACACTGTCATAAGAGTATATACTTTAGCGTAAATTTGGACTGTGGCTCTGGCCCATCGCCCAAGTGGGTCTATTGCCGTACTTTCTACCACTGGCGATAGCGTAGCCCGAAGCAACAGTATAACCCCTCCTCTCCTATGGTGCGCCGGTGCCGACACTATGTTTTGATACCCAGCTCCTGCTACCTTCAGCGACTCCGATCGTGTCAAGTGTGTTTCCTGCAAGTATATTACATCTGCGCGGTGTCGCTTACAATAATTCAGTATCTTTGTGCGCTTGGCTGGATTATGTATTCCTTGTACATTCAGGGATACCACTCGGAGATTCCTACTACCGGAAGTGGTTGCTATCGTCAGCTCCTGTGGTGGTGCACGCCATTGCTAGAGTCCTATGAAAAGAAAACATAACATTTACAGTAACTCTTAAACTAAACATCCTATAACAACAAATCAACTTCATTCTTATATGGTGAAGCTCTTCCGCCCTTTTATCACCTCCCAACCTAAAGTTCCACCTCACCCATCTGCCAGAATTATCAAATAAAGGATAAGGAATCATTCCTAGTTCCCTACACATTCATATACTCTATCTGAACAAAAAGAAAGAAGTAGTTAAAGTCCTCTGTGCCATCCGCATGACCGTTCCATATGTGAGCTGAGTACTCGAAGTAGAACAGGTAACGAAATGTCCGTGTTTGTTCTTTTCAGGTCGCTACTTCCATATGTGTGAAATCTTCTAAATAGGAACGCAGTGCTGCCCCATTGTCAAAGGCGCGCGTACTGTTTCCAATTGTCACTCGCATCTGCGCTGGGTAGTAAAGGCCATAGCGCGCGTTCAGTTTTTGTAGCAGGGGCCTACAGTCGAGCAGGGCCGGCGCCTATCAGTGGTCTTTTTGCAAAGGTCCGGAAATATCAGGATCTTGCTGCCCTCCATCCGGAGTTCCGATTTTTGCTTGGCTGCTTGCAATATTTGCAGCACTTGAGGGTAGCGAAGCAGCTTGATAATGAGAGGTCGCGGGTGTTTCTGCCTTTCAACTACGTGCGACGGCACGCGGTGGGCACGCTCTATTTCAAACGGACTGTGGAAGGTAATTTGCAGCAGCTCCGGTAGTAATTTCTGCAAAAAACCCAGTGGGTCTGATCCCTCTCTTCCCTCCGGAATGCCCAGGATCCTTAAGTTGTTCCTTCGGGCGCGATTACTTTGGTCCTCATTGAGGTCTTCTAGCGCTGCTATTCTCTTGTTTAATGGGCCTAATTGAGTTAAGAGCTGTTCATGGCGCTCAATCGCCTCTTCCACTTTGCGAACACGCTCTCCGACCCCTTTCAATTGCTCTTTTACTTCGCTCACGTCCTCTTTTAACTGCGTTAGCGTTTCATTGCTGGATGCTATCATTTCTTTCACCGACCTGAGCTCCTGTAGAATTTCCCGGATTCCGTCGGCTGGGTCTTTTCCCGCCGCCATTTTCTGCGGAGACCCCGTCTCCGGCTTCAATCGTTTCGTGGCGTGTCCTGCTCCTTGCGCAAAGTCTAGCTTAGCTGGCTTTAAAGTAGCTTTCTCCGACATACTTTCTCTCCAAAAAGTAGTCTGTTACTGGACTTTCTAAAGTGCAGGGAATCAGGATTCTGATGGCCGGGTGAGAGCTGAGATTCTAGGCTGCCATCTCCGTTCGCGGCTCTGCTATTATCTTTTTTTAATCTTTTGAAATTACTGGATGCTACCTAGACTGGTCATTTTGAATATATGAAGAAAAGATAGCCGAAGAGGCAGGACCCCTGCCCCTCCCAACCCAGGGTCCCACATTTGCTCTCAAAAAATCTGATAACTCTACCAAAACAAAGATCCTCGCAACTGGCAAAATCAATAATTTCATCTTTGATGGAGAAGAATTAGAAACAGTAGACAACTTTAACCTGCTTAAATCAATATCAAAAATGAAGTGAGAAGCAGTCAAGAAATCTGACGGCATGCTGGGTGATTTGAGCAACCAACCTGGTTGAGGCAGAGGTCCCAAGAAAAATATCTAGAAATGCTTGCCACACAGGGCTGCAGAAGGGATTGGTAATGAAGAGTGAAGGAAGATGGTTCTTAGGTGATCTGGCAACCCAAGAGCACTGATGTGCACTGAAGGCCTTTCCTTTTCATGCCAGAAGCAGCAGCATGCATGCATGGTTGCCCACTCTCAGAGCTGCCTGGCACATGGCACTTCACAAAAGCAAGTATGGTGCTGTGCACAAGAGCAGTTGGGGCAGCCTGTGTGTGTGTGTGTGTGTGTGTGACAGCATTAACACTAGCTTGGGACAGGCGCAAAGAGCAGCAAGAGGCAAAAACGGAGACTGAATGAATGCATGGGAAGAAAGGGAGCGTTTAGGCAAAACTAGAAAGAGGCAAATGAAAAAATTGATGAGGAAGTGGCTTTAAGAGGGTAGAAGGCCCTTTCTCCAGCACTCCACTGCCTGACTTTATTGCATTGCTAAGAAAAAAGTTGGAATTTTCCACTCATTCATATAATCTATCCTATCCTGAAGGGTCTTCGATCAATGAACATATTGATCCACAGGTTGTCCTATGCAGTATGCCTCATTAGAGTAGGCTATCTTTTGCATAACAGATCTAGGGGAGCATTGTTCATTTAGAGGCACATTCCAATGTGGGTGTCCAGTCCCCTGTGTGGCCAATCGGAATCAGGATGCACAGAGGTAAACCCAATTCTGATCCCTGTGGGATCAGAATCAGATCTAGGGCCTAAACGTGTAGGTTGGAACCCGATTCTGATTGGCCTGCATGCACAGCCACTTGCCCAGCTACCTCAGTCAGGCTCCTGAATGGAGCCGCAGTGCCATGGCGTCCTATCACCATGGCACCGTTGCTCCATTCAGGAGCTGCAATTGCTGGCTGCTGCCAATTCTCTTCATTCCTCATAGTTGGACCTCCGATCCAGCCTCCCATGGCCAGGGTCCAGCTGCAGGGAACTTCCTGCACCCCCTACCTTTTTGTTGTGGCCCGGCAACAGTATCCCCTGAGGTCCAGGGGTACTTATTCCACTTCTTCAGTGAAATAAGTCCTCCGTCTAAGTTCACGGCCATGGACATATAGGGCCAACCTCAGAATCGGCCCTGTTCGTCCGGGTTCACGGATCGCCCATGCCCTGCCCTTGCTCTGCCTCTGCAACATCCCCTCCTGCCCATGTCTAAGCCTCCACATATAAACACATTGTTTGTATGGGGAGTCTTTTGATGGGGCCGGCATGGGGCGAATAGCGGGGATGGAAGTCCCCCTTAGCTAAAGCTGTCATAGAGTCCATATTCTGGTTACTGACAATGCACCTGGAATCTTTTCACCTGTTAGGATTCACTTTCGATGGAATGTTGTATTTTAATAAATGCATTTCATTGGGGTGTGCAGTGTCATATGCATACTTTGAACAGTTCCGCTCATTTGTGCAGTGGATGGTTGAGGACATCATGGGAAAGAGGAAAGACATCCATTACCTGCATGATTTTCTATTCATGTGTGCTAGTCCAGAAGGGTACCAAAACACCTTGGATGTCTTTAAGAAGGTAACACATGCATTTTGAATCCCACTGGTTGTGGAAAAATGATAGGGGTTGCACAATCCTTAATTTTCCAAGGCATTGAATTGGATGTGATCATGGGCGGCCCAAGGGGGGTGCGGGGCCATGTGCGGAGACCTGGTGTGGGGCCTCATTTGCATAAGGGTCCTAATTTACATAAATATTTGCATAATGTTAACATGTACTAACTTTTAGTAAACATACCTCTTCATGAGTGTCTGGATAAAGAAAGACTAAAAGATTTCTACATTACTATACTCCAATGCCAACCGCCAGGCACATTAGGAAGTACTACAAACACTGCTCATTTATAACCCATAGCAAACCCACCATATCATAACAGTACTACCAGGACTCATAAAGCACCATATCCTACCTATCAAAAGGCAACATTGCAAATATTAAGCCAATACATCTCAGAAAATACCAATACATCTCCTACTGGGGAAAGAGAACAAGTAGCACTATCAAACATAAACTACATAAACAGAATGCCTCAGCTCGGTTACACCATTGGAACATAGACCATCACCAAACAAAGAACAAGGGATTACAATTTAGAAATAGGAAGGCAATAATTAAACTGGGAACCCCAAAAGCCAAACTTGGAATGTACAACAACACTGCAGATATAAAACTATAAATTAATTTCCACTTGTACTAAACAAAATGTAGACATTAAATACACACATTTCCTAAAGCTGACATATTCCAGTTAATAAATTCAAAATAAAAAAGTATTTTTCTACCTTTTGTTGTTTGTGCATTTTATTTTTCAGTTGCAATTGTTCCAGTCACTTTCTTCTGGTTTCTTCTTGTCTTCTGCTATCTCTCCATTGTCTACTGTCCATTTGTCCTTTCTTCTCTCTTCTAGTTTTTTTTCCATTCCCTCTCTACATCTGCTTTAACATACTGATCTTTCTTCTTTTTGCTCTTTCATCCATATCTTTCTTTACTCCTTTTTCATCCACTCAAATTTTACCCCTCCATCATGATTCCCCACTTACTCTCCCAAAACCCAGCCAATCACAGATTTTTCTTCCCTCTCAGAAAAAATATTTTCCCTTTCTATTTGACTCCAGCTCCTTCCCCTTCTAGTCCTCACCCAACATCAGCTCCCTTCTAGTTCCAGCCCCACCCAGCATCCATTCCCTTCTAGTCCCTGCATGAGTCCATTTCCAGTCCTAGCCCCCTATCAGCCCATTTCCAATCCTATCCTAGCCCCTCCATCAGCCAATTTTCAGTCCTAGCTCCCCCATCCATTTCCAATCCTATCTAGCCCCCCCATCAGCCCATTTCCAATCCAAGCCCCCCATCAGCCCTTTTCCAGTCCTAACTCCCCCATCCATTTCCAACCCTATCTAGCCCCCCCCATCAGCCCATTTCCAATCCAATCCCCCCCATCAGCCCATTTCCATTACTACCCAAGCCCCCCCATCATCCCATTTACTACCCTAGCCCCCCCATCAGCCAATTTCCACTCCTAGCTCACTTATCCATTCCCAGTCCTATCCTAGCCCCCCCCCCATCAGCTCATTTCCAGTCCAAGCACCCATCAGTCCATTTCCAGTCCTTTCCTAGCCCCACCATCAGCCGATTTCCAGTCCAAGCCCTCCACTAAGCCCATTTCCAGTCCTTGCTCCCCCTACTCAGTCCATTTCCAATCCAAGCCCCCCCATGAGCCTATTTCCAGCCCTAGCCCCTCCATGAGTCCATTTCAATCCAAGCCCCCCCTCCCCTGCAGCCCATTTCCAATCCTAGTCCCCCAACAGCCTATTTCCAGTCCTATCCTAGCCCCTCCATCAGCCCATTTCCAATCCCAGCCTCCAATCAGTCCATTTTCAGTCCTTTCCTAGCCCCACCATCAGCCCATTTCCATTTCTAGCCCCCCCAACAGCCCATGTCCAGAACTATCCTAGACCCTCCATCAGCCCATTTCCAGTCCTAGCTCACCCCCAGTCAACCCATTTCCAGTCCAAGCTCCCCTCCCCATCAACAATTTCCAGCTCAAGCCCCCTCCATTCAGCCCATTTCCAGTCCTAGCTCCCACCCACAGCCCATTTCCAGTCCAAGCCCCCCTCCCCATCAGCTATTTCCAGTTCATGCCCCCCTCCCCTCCCGAAGAGCCCCGCGGCTATCTAAAATGCTTTAGAGGGAGCCAGAGAGGCCCCGGCACACCTCTAACAGCTACTGAAGTTTAGAATGCTGCAGCGCTAAGGTCAAAGGGGACTTTCTGTTTCCCGGTGCTCAGCACAGAAGCATTCTAAACTTCAGTACAGCTGCCGAAGTGAAGGAAAAAGACACACTTCACTTCAGCAGCTGTTAGAGGTGAGCCGGGGCCTCTACGGCTCCCTCTAAAACCGTCCTGCCTGCCATTCAATGCGGGATGTTGCTGGCATTGGGCCCCCTGAAGCACGGGGCCCTGTGCGAACAACATTTTTGCACAATGGATGGGCCGGCCCTGGATGTGATAGCACGAGTGTCCAGATTACAGCAGGAGAAGCTGGCAAAGTTTAGGTAGAGTATTGAAACCATGATAAAGTTGACCAAAGATACCCTCAGACAATTTCAAATGTTGAAAGGGATAAAAGAACACCTTATGGTGTGGGAGTAGTTTCTTCAGTCCTTCAATGGACTCTAATTTTGACAAGGCAAACCTGTGAGTAGTGATGAATTTAGAGTTCTTTACTGATGCCTTAGAGGGAACAGGCTTTGTTATTTCTTTCAAGGATGCGCGGTGTGCAGAGTGATAAATTTGAGGCCCCGGGGCGAAGTCCCACGTGGGCCGTGGTAACCGAGTCGTGCGGACGTGCGAGGGCCGGATAAAGTGCCCGGCGTTGGATCGTGCGCGCATGCCACGGGGGCGGCCCAATGCCGGAATTTAAAAGGATTGGTCCCGTGGCGCGAGGGGAGCCGCGGGAACCAATGGGAAGGCTCGCTCAGGCGAGCGAGGGTTTTGGGGTGCGGGGGGGGGGGTCGGAGAGGAGCATTTGCGTCTGGCAGGCTGTGAAGCTCGGGCGCGGCGGCGGTCCCTCCCATCCTACCCTGATGAAAGGGCGTTCTGTGCGGAGGGGTTGTTGCAGCTGGGGGTGGCGGGAACCCGGAGGGCCGGGGTCCGGAGCCGGAGCTGATAATGGGGCGGGGGTGAGGGGCCCCCGCCCGGGCAGCCCCGTTGGGCTTTTGCTAATCATATGGCTAAGCCGGGTAAGGGGCGGTGTGGTTAAGCTAGCCGTGGGGCTTGTCCTCGGCGGTGGCGGAGTAGAGGCTCGCCTTGCTAATCACATGGTGGGTGTGGCCGTATTCACCAGAATGATAGTTATGTTGAATGGCATTGGTTATTGTTCATGTTCAAATAAAGCTGCGACCGGTTTTGAATTCCCAACCTGGTGTGAGACTATTTTTTTTTTTTTGGGGGGGGGGTTGGGGTAGGGGGTTTGTGACGGAATGTGACAAGTAGCAAAGGGGGAGGGGTGAAGGGCGAGCATGGTCCGGCGTGTCTCGGTTACTAGGGAGCTGGAACTCGCTAGGAGTTAAAAGGGATACAAGCTCCTCCCTATGCTGCTGATGCTGCATATTTGGGGAGCATAGCTGGACAATCAACACATGGCTTTTTGATCAGATAATATGTCAGGGTTAGAGGCATAAACAGATTGTCAAAGAACAAACACAGTTGCATTTTCTTATTGAGGGAAATTGTACTACAGTGCTTATTAAATATTATGCTGAGGGTAATCCATGTACTAGGAGTAAAAAATAACTTAGCTTCCCCATTTTAAGATGAACATTTTCAGACTCCTTGCACCTGAAGCCAACAGAAGTGGCATCCTAGTTTCTCCTGTAGTTTAGAAGTTTGGCTCTCTGAAGTATAGGAGATGATCGTGGACTCATTATCAAAGTGTACCAAGAAGAAATATGCTAATTTATTTATTTTATTTATTTATAGCTTTTTTATACTGCGCTATTTGACATCAGTGCGGTTTACAATTAACAATTTTGTACAGGGCAGGGGGGATGCCTTGTGCTTACATTGACAAGGACATGATAACTTGGAATCATAACATTAACATTAAACTATATACATCCAGACAAATAAGAGAATATTAGTGATACTTTACATTATGAAAGTTGATGGTAGTCGTGTTGGTGCTGGGTGTAGGGGTGCAGTTGGATTATGAGAAGTACAATAGGAATAAGTGATGTTTAATGGCTTTCTTAAATTGTGTGAGATCTCTGATTGATCTGATATTGGATGGAAGATTATTCCAACAACTTGGAGCGTAGAAGGTGAATGCTCTATTTCTAGTTGATTGCATGCATTTCGTCGCTTCAATCGGGATTGCTAGTGTGTCCTAAAGGTTTTTTGAAACTTCTGTAAAAGGGAAGGCACTAGGCAAAACCTCATGTTCATGACTAGCATAGTGGAAAAGTTCATTTCAAAGGCAAACCAGAAAGGTTTATCTAAAATGACTATGGCAGGGCAACTATCAGCTTTAGCATTCTATGCAGGACCCTTGACTTACCAAACCCTTTGGATACCTTTGTAGTCAACAGAATGATGAAATATGGGAGTGCAGAGGTCTAATAATTGTATTTATTTGAAAGGTTTTACATACCACATTTCCACTGAACAACAGAGAACATTGTAACATGGAACAGTTAAATTTGTTTGAAAATAAACATTGCAGCTTAGAAGGAACATGATTAGGGAGATGCAAGATAACATTTTCTTTAAAAACCATAATAACTATTGCATAACAGGTGAACAAGACAATGTATATAGTTCATTCATTGTGGATGATGTAAAAGAGACATCTTTCATCGGTGATGAATACGTCAAGTGGTGCCTTTAAAGTGGTTTGAGAATAGATACATTTTTAATAAATTGCATAATGTTGATAGATCAAAGATGGCTCTGATGTTTGCGGAAGGACATTCCAGAGGGGAGGGGAGGGGAGGGGAGGCATAAAGTGAGAATGATCTGGCACAAGTTGATTGGTTCCACTTTGTCAGCTCTTGGAGTAGCACAAACTTGTTCTGGGTGGTTGCTCTTCTGAGCCTGTTATCTGGAACTCATTGTAGCAACTGTTGTAGGTAAAAATAGGTCAAGCTGTGGTAGATTTTGAAGGTTGTTATAAGTATTTTATACTTGACGCGGACTGGATAGGGAGCCAATGTAAGTCTTTTACTATAGGTGTTATGTGATTGGACCTGGGTGGTGTTGACCAAGGTAGCACACTTCTGTTTTTACAACTAACTCTGGGTTGCTGATTTTTATTGATCCCAGTGGGGAGAATGAGTGATCTTTAGTTATAAAGAGTACCTGTTTTCTTGTAATTGATTGCAAAGCATTGGTCAGACAGTCATTGTACAATTGCTTCAAGAAAGTTTTTTAATGGAGAAAAAGCCATCTGTAAGGTGGAGAAAGGTGAGTAGATCATAATGTCATCTGAATATAGGTGGTAGAAGACATTATGAGCATGAATGATGTCACAGATTGGTTGAATATATATATTGAATAATAAAGCAGATAAGGAGGATCACTGGGGAACTCCATGGTTTTGCATGTAAGGTTCAGGGGATACACATTCTGAAAAGGTATCAAAAACCCCAAACAAGGGTTTATCCTGTTTTTTTTCTGGATATAGCTGCTACCTTTGAAATGATCTGTCATAAAATCCTCCTACAGCGTCTACAGAACATTGGCCTCCGAAACACTGCACTTAAATGGTTTAACTCTTACTTCTCTGGTCATCTTCATTTCATGCAATCTGGATTATATTCTCAATGTTATCTAGGGGGATTGGACTAAAGAAGTGGAGGAGGTTGCCAGGGATGGAAGGAGTTGGATTGTCAGAGGTGCCTATTCTCTGGGGGGGGAGGGACTGAATAGATTTTGATTGGAAATGGTTGACGAGTTCTTGCAAACTTGGTGTTTGGAGAAGGTTGTACATGAACATCTGCTAGGGATCCCTGAGTTTGTGAGAGATTTCATAATTAAATATGTATGATAAGCTTTCTTGGCTTTATTATTAGCTTGAATCTAATAATTATGTAGGCTTGATAGGTATTGATCCTTGACTGCATTCTCTAGTGTGTTTCTCCATCGATGTTCGTATGACAAGTTTTTGAGCTTTAAGCTCAGGTATATGCCATGTAGGGTATTGTCATTGGTTTGGTTGTGATGTTTTGGGGAGCATTTTTGCTGATAACCTCCTGCCAGTTATTGCCAATTGAAGCCAGATCGGTGGAGTTTGTGGTTAGTCCAGGAGTGAGAATGTCCAGAAAGGAGGACTTGTCAAAGGATTTGAAGCGGAAGTAGGGTCCTTTCTCATGGTTGCTGGTAGCAGAAGGCTGTGTAGGAGGAAGTTGGAATGTGATAGTATAGTGGTCTGACCAGTGGACTTGCTCCAGTAGAGGGTCTTGCAGCGTGAAATCATCTAGAAAGTGAGATGGGATAAAGATGAGGTCCAGAATGTTTCCCTTCATGTGAGTTGGGAGTTGCACGATTTATTTGTAATTGAGGTGCTTCATGGCATCTAGGAAGGCATCTGCTGTTTTGTGCGGAGCCAAGGACAGGTTTAAGTCACACCTGAGTGTCAGCAGACAGCTAAGGTTGTTGTGAGTGCAGATCACTTCAATAAGTGCCACTAATTCATCATTGCTTGAATTGAGAGGTCTGTATTTAAGACATAAGGACATACATTTGTTTGAGATAATGATCAGGTCTAGGCCTGCAGAACTTGAGATGGAGATAGAAGAAGCAACTTACAATTTAATTCTAATAATAGCAACACTGCTGCCTCTGTGGCTTTCCTGAGGGCAGTTAAAGATGCCATAGTTAGTAGGCTTAAGTTGGTTAATAAGGATGAAGTCTATTTCAGCAAACTAGATTTCTGTAATGCACAAAGTCTAGATTGAATTCCATAATGTAGTCATTAAGGATCTGAATCTTATTCCTGGCTGAACAGGCATTTATGAGCATCCCCTTTACAGGCATAGATGTGGTTAGAGATGTCCTTAGGGAAGGGCATCTTATGCGGTGGTCACCATGTCTATGAATGATGGTGATGTGTCCATGGCTTGGATTAAAACATAGCAATTGGGCAATAAGGGTGAGTAGCTAAAAGGAGGTGTGTGATGGTGTGTAAATTTGCCATGATTGTGGAGTAACATAGGGTATTAGCCTGTTGGGATGCCTGTCATTTAAGGATACTTCTAGACAGCATTTGTCCCACCTTCTCGCTGAGGAAGCTATTTTAAACACCCATAGAGTTCAAAAACAAGATGACACATGAAATTGCCATTCCTGGTGAGTTTGACCAGGTGTTGAGGTCTGGAGGAGGTCAATGGAAAGAGCCAGAGGATCTAGCAGATGTCTGGGAAGGAACTGGTTCTTTCAAAGGTATTTGGGGATGTCCCACTCAGCAATCCACTCTAAGGGCCACGCCTCAGAACTGCCAGGTGTGGGCGTGCCGTAAAGGCCGTGGTTTAAATCTCTTGCTGCCATTCCTGATTGGCAGAGGGAGGAGCTTACCTCCACTCTGCAGGGTCCCGAAGACTTCCTGCTTTGAGCACTGGCCCCTGGTGCAGATCACAGTATAGTACAATGAAGTCAAGTAGGTTCCAGTCAGACAAATGTGTGCTGGATTGCTGGAACGCAAAGCAGCCGCTGGGGAGAAATATGGAGTCAGCATTCTTAAGGCTGCAATTTAAATTGGTTTTAATAATAAGAGATGGAAAGCATCTTATAACCCATGAACATTTAAAGAGCTTATTTGAGGTCATGGGGCGATTTGTTGTAATGGATACAAAGCCAGATTATTCAATTGTGCATTCTCCTTAGCATTCTTTGGATCAGTGAGCTAGTGAGCTTTGGATCATGAGGATCAGTGAGCTAGTGACCTGATCAAAGCAAGAAAGGCATCCCTCAGGCCTGCAATTACACAATGTCACTTTAGATAGGACCAATGTTATAATAATGATATGTAGGTCTAAAATCAACCAAGGGAGGGACTGGGATTTCTAGTCCTATAGGCACTCCTTGTGGTCTTGGGCAAGCCACTTAACCCTCCATTGCCCATGTTCCCTGTAAGTATGAATGTGTGTGTCTCTCATCCCCTCGTGTTAAATGTATCCCCCAATTGACCGCTTTGACCCGGTGAAAAGCGGGATATAAATACAGCTAAATAAATAAATAAATAAATAAATAAAACAAGCAGCAAAAGGTGCAAGGTCATTTTGCCATAACTGAAGGGTTAACTTCAGAACTTATATGGAGCTGAGTTTGAAAGGACAGGGTATTGTCTTAAAGTCCGATGCAGAAACCCTGTGCTAGAGCCCAGTGCTTAAAGCTTAAGTGCAGGGTTTCATAATGCAACTTTAACCCTGACTCTGCATTGGAATGCAATATTCAAATTACCCAGTGCACAAAACATCAGTGTTAAATTGGGAGAGCAAGTGAAACACATGGCGCAGAAGTCAGCGCAAGTTTGGCATGCTGTTCTGGAGATACAGGGTCATCTGAGGGGATGCCCCCAGAATACTGTCAGGTGGCCGGTACCCCTGACACCAACCCCCCCAACAGAATCCAAATCCACGGCGGCCCCGATCCCCACCCACCCAATAAAAAATTCCCTGGTGGCCCAGCAGCCTCCATCCCCCCACCCACTCACCTACTAAAAAAAAAAAAATCCCTGGTGGCCAAGCAACCCTGATACCACTCACCCAATATCAAAAAGGCCTGGTGGCCCCTGAACCTCCCACCCTCTCCCAGGACCTTTAATCTGAAGCAACAGTGTTGCCCACAGGATCCTGTCCCTGTGCCACCATCTTGCTAAATGCTGGTGCCTGGCCCCTCACGGTGAATCCTGGGATGCATCAGGCAGGTCAAGGATCAGACTGCCATATAAGGCAGAGAATGCCTCACATGGCAGTCTGAGCCCACTCAATGCATCCCAGGATGCACCACATGGGGCCAGGTGCCACCATTTTTTAAGATGGTGGTGCAGGGGTGGGAGAACGTAGGCAACACTCCTGCTCCAGATTAAAGGTAATGGGAGGGAGATGGGGCGTTTGGAGGGCCATCAGGACTTTTTGTTATTGAGTGGGTGGGTGGGATTGGGGAAGCTATGCCATTGCCAACACATATAACACTTCAAAACCAGGAAATTAAAATAAAAAATGAAGTAAGATACTTAGGTGTCATTATAGATAAACATCTTACATTAGATACCCATATCAGGAACACCACAAAGAAAATTTATTTCAAACTCGAAACGCTTAAACAACTTAGACCGCTTGTATACATACATGATTTCATCAGTATAATCCAAGCCACCATAACCCCCCACTTTGACTTTGCTAACCTTATATTATTAGGTACATAAAAAAATAACATTAAAAGACTTCAAATTGCACAAAACTCAGCAGCTAGGATTATAACGAAAACACACTCTCATCAACATATAACACCAATACTAGCTTCACTTCACTGGCTACCAATTCAAAGCCGGATAGAATACAAAACACTAGTAACTGCTTTTAAAACACTATTTGATATGGCACCAGACACATTAAGTAACTTAATTACCAAAGAACATTCAAAACCTACTCAAAGAAAAGCTCAACTGAACAAACTCAAAACCCCCAAAGACTTCATAAAATCAAATAAATCTACAAACTACAGAGCGTTCTCACATGCAGCCCCAATAGCCTGGAATGCCCTCCCTGTCGAGCTAAGAATGTTAACAGAGATTAATGAATTCCGCAAAAAATTGAAAAGAATTAGATAATGGCTAATCACTTTCTACTCAACATCTCACTATAACTTTCTGCTCAACATATCACTACAATAGAAAAGATAATCCACCCCACCTGAATCTGAACCACTCATTATGACTATATCTCACATAAAATGTAAATGTATATATAATGTTTATAGTGTTGCACTGTCCTGTGCCAATCTGTTTAACATATTCTATTAACTTTACATTGTATATAGTTATGACGTTTCATGTAAAACAAACAATGTTTTGTTGACTGTTGTTATTTGTGAACCGCAGCTGATCCCTGGAAGCTGCGGTATATAAGTGCTTGTTAAATAAAATAAATAAATAAAATAAATAAATTGTGCATTTTATTTTAAACAGAAAGGCAGGGGATTGAGGCTGCTGGGGATTACGTTTCTGTCAAGGGGAGGGGGGTGTTGGTGTTGGGGGCACCAGCCCCCCAACAGCATTCTGATGGCATCATGGTTTTCCCTGATGCCTGGATCATCTGAGGTGAAGTGTCAAACTTCACCTCAGATGATACTTTGCTCCCAGTTGGATCTTTAAACCTGCCGAAGCTGGCATGAAGATCCAGCATTTAAAAACAGTATAAACACAGGGTTTCAGCTCAGTTTTCTTACATTGGGCACAATTAGTTATGAAGAGATTTGTATGTCAGGTGTGCTGCAGTTTAGTGCAGTTGTTTTTTGGCATTTTTCTGCATTGGCCTTCCTTCTGCATCGACTTGCATGGCTTGCCTTCTGAATCGGAGAGTAGGTCTAGCACAGGAAAAGCAACAGAAAATGCTGTGCTAAGCTTTTCTGAGGTGGCCTGCTAGTGCAACAGAGTTATGAAAACATGTATCACCAGGATGGGATTCAGTCCACCTTCTTTGGTATGCATTCCTTTAAAATAGGTGCGGCCACCACAGCTGTCGATATTGGACTATTAAAAGAATGCATTACTGTATGTCCAGTAGATACATGCTACAGTATACATTAGTCACATTCTACACCTTAAATTTAATAGAATATATTGACACTTGGGCATTGGTTGCTCTAACGTCTAGCACACCTTTCAACTCTAGGTACATAGCGAAATCTCTGCAAAGTCTGGATATGTGGTCGCTTGTTGTTGCATTGAGCTCAAAGGGCAGTGAACAGACCTTTGGGCAGTAAACTGGGATTACCAAAATCAAAAGTTACAGTTATTTGGATAGGACAGTGCAGAATGAAATGGGGCTAACTAATGCTAACCCTGCACTCTAGCAGATGTTTGTATCCATTCCCATGGGTGATAATAGTACATTTGGGGGGCAATGACTTCATGCCAACTTCTAGTGTAGATCTGCTGCAACGGATCCTGAGTGACTTCATGATGATTGCTGATACTTTCTCTTAACTCCTTTTTGGTATGGTCCTGCATCATCCTTAGAAGAGTATGGAGTGGCAAAAAATCACAATGGTCAGTGGAAAAAAATGTGAAGAAAATTAACAAATGAATATATTCATATACGTCATTCACGGTACTCACATCATCCACAATGTAATTGCTGAGTCTTGTCTGGGACTGTACCACCCTGTTGGATTGAATCTATCAGATATAGGTTTAGCTATCCTTCCTTAATACATTACAAAAGGCAAAAGAGGTTTTAGTATAAAAAGACAGCTGAAGCATAGTCAAAGGGGGGAGCCTGCGGAGTCACTGCTGCGGTCTATGGCAGGGTTTGAAAGGCTGGATCACACAGCAGGGGTGTAAAGACAATTGCACCTTGTGGCTAGCTTTTTGGGTATTGATATGTGGCTGCAAAATGAAACACAAAGTGAGCCGCTTTATTGTTAGTTTGTCAACTGGTAACCAAAGCTCACAGCATGTTAAAGGGGCACTTGGTGGGCAGAGGCGGCCCAAGGGGGGTGCGGGGCCATGTGCGGAGACTAGGTGCGGGGCCTCATTTGCATAAGGTGCCTCATTTGCATAAATATTTGCATAATGTTACCATACACTACTAACTTTTAGTAAACATGCCTCTTAATGAGTATATGGATAAAGAAAGACTAAAAGGTTTCTACATTACTATAATCCAGTACCAACCGCCAGGCACATTAGGAACTACTACAAACACTGCCCATTTAGAACCCATAGCAAACCTGCCGTATCCTAACAGCACTACCAGGACTCACAAAGCACCATACCCTAACTATCAAAAGACAACACTGCAAATATTAAACCAATACATTTCAGAGAACAATAATACATGACCTACTGGGGAAAGAACAAGTGGCAATGTCAAATAGGAATTACATAAACAGAATACCTCAGCTCAGTTACACATGCAGAACATAGACCATCACCAAACAAGGAATCACAATTTAGAAACAGGAAGACAATAATTAAACTGGGAACCCCAAAAGCCAAACTTGGAATATACAACAACACAGTAGAAATAAAACTATAAATTAATTTCCTCTTGTACTAAACAAAGCGCAAAAATTAATGATGCACATTTCCCAGAGCTGACATATTCCAGTTAATAAATTCAAAATAAAGAGATATTTTTCTACCTTTTGTGCATTTTTTTTTCAGTTGCAATTGTTCCAGCCACTTTCTTCTGGTTTCTTCGTGTCTTCTGCTAACTCTCCATCTGCTGTCCATTTGTCCTTTCTTCTGTCTTCTTGTTTTTTTTTTTCCATTCTCTCTCTACATCTGCTTTAACATACTAATCTTTCTCCTTTTGCTCTTTCCTCATTCCTATTTCATCCACTCAAATTTTATCCCTCCATCCTCAATCCCCACTTACTCTCCCAATATCCGGCCAATTGTAGATTTGTCTTCCCTCCCAAGCAAAATATTTTTCCCTCTCCATTTCACTCTCCCAGCTCCATCCCATTCTAATCCTCCCCCAACATCAGCTCCTTTCTAGTTCCAGCCCCACCCAGCATCTGCTCCCTTCTTGTCCCTGCATCAGCCCATTTCCAGTCCTAGTCCCCCATCAGCCCATTTCCAATCCTAACGCCCCCACAGCCCATTACCAGTCCTAACGCCCCCAACAGCCCATTACCAGTCCTAAACCCCTATCAGCCTACTTGTAGTCTTAGCCCCCCCATAGCCCATTACCTGTTGTAACCCCCCATCAGCCCATTACCTGTCCTAACCCCCCCATAGCCCATTACCTGTCCTAATCCCCCCATCAGCCCACTTGTAGTCGTACCTCCCCATAGCCCATTACCTGTTGTAACCCCCCATCAGCCCATTACCTGTCCTAACCCCCCCTAGCCCATTAACTGTCCTAATCCCCCCATCAGCCAACTTGTAGTGGTTCCTCACCATCGCCCATTACCTGTTGTTACCCCACCCCCCATAGCCCATTACCAGTCCTAATGCCCCCCACAGCCCATTACCAGTCCTAACACCCCCCACAGCCCATTTCCAATCTTAGCCCACCGCCCCATAGCCCGTTTCCAGTCCTAATCCCCCCATCAGCCCACTTGTAGTCGTAGCCCCCCCTACAGCCCATTACCTGTCATAACTTCCCCCATCAGCCCATTTCCAGTCTTAGCCCCTCCATAGTCTATTACCTGTCCTAGCCCCCCATCGCCCATTCCCCGTCTTTACCCCCCACCCCATCAGCCCCCTTCCAGTCCGAACCCCCTATAGCCCATTACCAGTCCTACCCCCCCATCAGCCCACTTGTAGTCGTAGCTCCCCATAGCCCATTACCTGTTGTAACCCCCCCATAGCCCAGTACCAGTTCTAACCCCCCCAGCCCATTACCAGTCCTAACGCCCCCACAGCCCATTACCAGTCCTAACGCCCCCCACAGCCCATTACCAGTCCTAACCCCCTAACAGCCTACTTGTAGTCCTAGCCCCCCCATAGCCCATTACCTGTTGTAACCCCCCATCAGCCCATTACCTGTCCTAATCCCCCCATCAGCCCACTTGTAGTCGTACCTCCCCATAGCCCATTACCTGTTGTAACCCCCCCATAGCCCATTACCAGTCCTAATGCCCCCCACAGCCCATTACCAGTCCTAACGCCCCCCACAGCCCATTTCCAGTCTTAGCCCACTGCCCCATAGCCCGTTTCCAGTCCTAATCCCCCCATCAGCCCACTTGTAGTCGTAGCCCCCCATAGCCCATTACCTGTCATAACTTCCCCCATCAGCCCATTTCCAGTCTTAGCCCCTCCATAGTCTATTACCTGTCCTAACCCCCCATAGCCCATTCCCAGTCTTAACCCCCCCCATCAGCCCACTTCCAGCCCGAATCCCCTATAGCCCATTACCAGTCCTACCCCCCCATCAGCCCATTTACAGTCCTCACCCCCCTCCCTCCCCATCAGCCCATTTACAGTCCTTACCCCCCTCCCTCCCTCCCTCCCCCCCCATCAGCCCATTTACAGTCCTTACCCCCCTCCCTCCCTCCCTATCAGCCCATTTTGAGTCCTTACCCCCCCTCCCTCCCTCCCCATCAGCCCATTTACAGTCCTTACCCCCCCATCAGCCCATTTACAGTCCTTACCCCCCCTCCCTCCCCATCAGCCCATTTACAGTCCTTACCCCCCTCCCTCCCTCCCCATCAGCCCATTTACAGTCCTTACCCCCTCCCTATCAGCCCATTTACAGTCCTTACCCCCCTCCCTCCCTATCAGCCCATTTACAGTCCTTACCCCCCTCCCTCCCTCCCCATCAGCCCATTTACAGTCCTTACCCCCCCCTCCCTCCCTCCCCATCAGCCCATTTACAGTCCTTACCCCCCTCCCTCCCTCCCTCCCTCCCCATCAGCCCATTTACAGTCCTTACCCCCCCTCCCTCCCTCCCTCCCTCCCCATCAGCCCATTTACAGTCCTTACCCCCCCTCCCTCCCTCCCTCCCTCCCCATCAGCCCATTTACAGTCCTTACCCCCCCATCAGCCCATTTGCAGTCCTTACCCCCCCTCCCTCCCTCCCCATCAGCCCATTTACAGTCCTTACCCCCCTCCCTCCCTCCCTCCCTCCCTCCCCATCAGCCCATTTACAGTCCTTACCCCCCCCATCAGCCCATTTACAGTCCTTACCCCTCCCCCCCCTCCCCATCAGCCCAGCTAAGTTTAAAAAAAAAAAAAAACAGAAACCGGCTGCTGCTGCCGCTGCCGCCGTGGCAGCGGCAGAATGGAGAATCCCGCGGGGCCCCCCTGTCCAGCAGTCTTCTAAGCGGCCTCAGCGCGGGCTTTTCAGAGCCGCGCGAAGGGAGAGTTTCCCTTTCTCGCGGCTCTGTTAATCCCGCCGCGGGGCTGCTGGGATTTCCCATCAGCCCCGCGGCGTGATTAACAGAGCTGCGAGAGGAGAAGCTCTCTCTCTTCGCGCAGCTCTGACAGCCGACGGAGGCCGCATAGAAGACTTCAGGACAGGGGGGCCCCGTGGGATTCTCCATTCTGCCGCTGCCACGGCGGCAGCAGCAGCCGGTTTCTGGTTTGTTTTTTTTAACTTAGCTGGGCTGATGGGGGGGGGGTGGTAAGGACTGTAAATGGGCCCCTTTCCATTCTGCCGCTGCCACGGCGGCAGCGGCAGCAGCAGCAGCAGCCGGTTTCTGGTTTTTTTTTTTTAAACTTAGCTGGGAATCTGGGATGCAAGATGTTTTTTGCGCGGGGCCCCCTGAAACGCGGGGCCCTGTGCAAAAAACATTCTTGCTCAATGGATGGGCCGGCCCTGTTGGTGGGTACCCGTTCTTTGACAAGATGGGCACCAAGGCCTCTTGGTTAGAAAGGAGAAGCACTGTGCTGTTGGAAGGTTAGAGCAGATCCAATCCTAGCCCACCATCAGCCATTTCCAGTCCTATCCAAGCCCCCCATCAGCCCATTTCCATTCCTAGCCCTCCATCAATCATTTCCAGTTCTATCCTAGCCCCACATCAGCCCATTTCTAGTCCAAGCTCCCCCCTTCAGCCCATTTCCAATCCTAGCCTCCTCCATATGCCATTTGCAGTCCTATCCCAGCCCCCCTCCCATATACTGTACCCATTTACAGTCCAAGCCCCCCTCAGCCAATTTCCAGTCCCATCCCAGCCCCCCATCAGCTATTTCCATTCCTAGTCCCCCCCCATTAACCATTTCCATTCCCAGCTTCCCATCAGCCCATTTCCAGTCCAAGCCCCGCATCAGCCCATTTCCAGCCCTATCCTGGCCCCCTCATCAGCCCATTTCCATTCCTAAAATTTCACCCTTCCGTCCTAAATCCCCACTTACTCTCCCAATACCTGGCCAATTGTAGAATTTTCTTCCCTCCCACACAAAATATATTTTTCCCTCTCCATCCTCACTCCCCCAGCCCCATCCCCTTCTAGTCCTCCCCCAACATCAGCTCTCATCTAGTTCCAGCCCCACCCAGCACCCACTCCCTTCTAGTCCCATTCTCCCATCCTCCTGCATCAGCCCATTTCCAGTCCTAGCCTCCCATCAACGCATTTACCATCCTAGTCCCCCATCACCCCATTTCCAGTCCAAGCTCCCCATTTCCATTCCTAACCCCATTATCAGCCATTTCCAGTCCTAGCCTCCCCATAAGCCATTGTCAGTCGTATCCCAGCCCCCATCAGTCCATTTACAGTCCAAGCCTCTCTCTCAGCCCTTTTACAGTCCTATCCCAGCCCCCCATCTGCCTATTTACATCCTAGTCCCCCCCATCAGCCATTTTGATGTCTAGTCTCCCCCATCAGTCATTTTCAGTCCTATCCCAGCTCCCCATCAGCCCATTTGCAGTCCAAGCCCCACATCAGCCCATTTCCAGCCCTATCCTGGCCCCCATCAGCCCATTTCCATTCCTAGCCCCCCATTAGCCATTTCCAGTTCTTTCCTAGCTCCCCATCAATCCATTTCCAGACCACGCTCCCCCCATCAGCCCATTTCCAATCCTAGCCTCCCCATAAGCCATTTGCTGTCCTATCCCAGTCCCCCATCAGCCCATTTCTATTCCTAGCCCCCACCCCCATCAGCCATTTCCAGTCCTATCCCAGCCCCCCCATCAGCCCATTTCCATTCCTAGCCCCCCATTAGCCATTTCCAGTTCTTTCCTAGCTCCCCATCAATCCATTTCCAGTCCACGCTCCCCCCATCAGCCCATTTCCAATCCTAGCCTCCCCATAAGCCATTTGCTGTCCTATCCCAGCCCCCCATCAGCCCATTTACAGTCCAAGACTCCCTCAGCCTATTTTCAATCCTATCCCAGCCCCATCAGTCCATTTCCATTCCTAGCCCTACATCAGCCATTTCCAGTCATATCCCAGCCTCCATCAACCCATTTCCATTCCTAGCCCCCCATAAACCATTTCCAGTCCTATCCTAGCCCCCCCCCATCAGCCTATTTCCATTCCTAGCCCCCATCAGCCATTTCCAGTCTTATCCTAGCCCACACCCCCACCCCAAAGATCCCCGTGCCTGTCTGAGCAGCTTATGAAGGAGCTAAGGATACCAGAGGCCCTGGCTTGCCTCTGCACAGCACTGGAGTGAAGAACAGCATGCTCCATCATTCATTGTGTGTTCACTAGGGTTGCCAACCTTTTCACTGAGAAAAACCCGACACCAGTGGCTCGCCATGCCCCACCCATTCTCCGGCCCTAGCCCCACCCCTGCCCCGCCCCCAGCCCCACCCATGATGCACCCCAGCCCCACCCACAAAAATTTCCGAGTATAAGTGTAGGCTAACTCCCTTGGTCAGATAATAATTAAACTGGGAACCCAAAAAGTCAAACATGAAATGTACAACACTGGAGAAATAAAACTATAAAGTAATTTCCTCTTGCACTAAACAAAAACGCAAAGATGTTAGCAATACACACTTCCCAGACCAGACATATTCCAGTTAATAAATTCAAACTAAAAAGTATTTTTCTACCTTCTGTTTGGGAATTTTATTTTTAAGTTGCAATTGCTCCAGTCACTTTCTTCTGGTTTCTTTGTGTCTTCTGCGAGCTATCCATTTGTCCTTTCTTCTCTTTTAGATGTTTTCCATTCTCTCTATATATCTGCTTTAACATATTGATCGTTTCCCTTTTGCTCTTTCCCCCATTTCTTTCCTTATTCCTTTATCATCCACTCAAATTTCACCCTTTCATTCTCAATCCCCTCTTACTCTCCCAATACCCAGCCCATCGTAGACTTTTCTTCCGTACAAAATATCTTTTCCCTTCTCCATTCTCATTCCCCATCCCCATCCCCTTCTAGTCCTCCCCCCATATCAGCTCCCTTATAGTTCTAGACCCACCCAGCATCCACTCCCTTCTAGTCCCATTCTCCCATGCCGCCACATCAGCCCATTTCCAGTCCTATTCTAGCCCATCACCCATTTGCAGTCCAAGCTCCCCCATCAGCCCATTTCTAGTCCTATTCCAGCTCCTCATCAGCCTGTTTCCAGTCCTAGCCCCACATATGCTCTTTTCCAGTTCAATTCCAGCCCCCCATCAGCCAATTTCCACTCCAAGCTCCCCATCAGCCAATTCCCAATCCTTGCCCCCTCGTCAGCCCACTTCTAGTCCTATTCCAGCCCCCATCAGCCCATTTCTGGTCCTATTCCAGCCACCATCAGCCCATTTCCAGTCCTATTCCATCTCTTCATCAGCCCATTTCCAGTCCTAGCCCCCCCCCCCATCACAGCCTCTTTCCAGTCCTAGCCCCCCCCCATCACAGCCTCTTTCCAGTCCTAGCCCCCTCCCCACCATCACAGCCCATTTGCAGTCCTAGTCCCCCCCACCACCATCACAGCCCATTTGCAGTTCTTGCCCCCCCATCACAGCCCATTTCCAGTCCAAGTCCCCCCCAACCATCACAGCCCATTTGCAGTCCTACCCCCCCTAATCACAGCCTATTTCCAGTCCACGTTCCCCCTCCCGCCACCATAGCCCAATTCCAGTCCAGGTCCCCCCCATAGTCCAATTCCATTTCAGCCCCCCCAGCCCATTTCCAGTCCAGGTCTCCTCCCATAGCCCAGTTCCAATCCAGGCCCCCTCATAGCCCATCTCCAGTCCAGGTTTCCCCCCCATAGCCTATTTCTAGTCCAGGTTCCACCCCCCCCCATAGCCCAATTCCAGTTTAGGTCCCCCCCCCATAGACCATTTCCAGTCCAGGTACACCCTCCCATAGCCCAATTCCAGTCCAGATCCACCCCCATAGCCTTTTTCCAGTCCAGGTCCCCCCCCCCCCCCATAGCCCATTTCCAGTCCAGGTACACCTCATCACAACTCATCCAGTCCTTGGCCCCCCCTCCCCCATCAAAGCCCATTTGTAGTCCTAGCCTCCCCCCCCCCCTGACCAGTCCCGCAGCTGTCTGAGGTGCTTCAGAGGGAGCCGGGGAAGCCCGCGCGAGGTCCCGGCTCCCTCTGTACAACCGCCAGCGTGAAGATCTTTTTCCTTCACGCTGACGGTTGTTTCTGTGAAGATCTTCACGCTGGCGGTTGTACAGAGGGAGCCGGGGCCTTGCGCGGGCTTCCCCGGCTCCCTCCCCCGCGGACTTTGGGAGAAAAGCCGGTTTTTTGCTCTGGCCGCTCCCGATCTTGCGGCCAGAGCAAAAAAACGGCTTTTCAAGGGCCGGTTATACTTCTCTGCCGGCAGCCGGCCTGGCCATAGAAAAACCGGCCAGGCCGGCTGAATACCGGCCAGTTGGCAACCCTAGTGTTCACATGAAGTCCGCTGAGTGCCAGAAAAGGTTAACGGTCATTTTCTGTTTCCCAGCACTCAGCAAGCTTCACGTGAACCCAGTGTGAGGGAAGGAGTAGGCTACTCTTCACTCCAGCACTGTGCAGATGCGAGCCGGGGCTTCTGGTGTCCTTGGCTCCCTCTGAAGCCAGCCCTAAAACCCCAGTGTAATGAAATTTGCGTGGGGCCCTGTGTGAAAAAACATTCTTGCTCAATGGACGGGCTGTCCCTGAATGGTCCATACCTTCATGGCACAATTTTCAATGTGTTAAGAGGTGTATTGCGAGTTTGCTTTTTGCCCTGCCTGTTATTGTTAAGGGACAAGGTTATGTCAAGTAATTAAGTTGTACATTATTAAATTGAGTTCTTTGGCTCATGGGTGGGAAGTGGGACTTGCAATAGGCAGGAGGGGGGAGATGACCAAATGCCAACTCCCATGGTTTGTGAGCATAGTAGCACATTTTGTGATATGCTTTGTTCTCAGCGCGGTCAAGAAAGAAAACATCTATAGGTGTGATTACCTTTTTGACTAAAACGAGCATGTGTAAAGTTTTTGGCAAGTCACTTCTCAAAAAATGCTTAATAAAATAGCTATTTTGCATACTTTTGCATTGAGGCAGCTGATTATGAATTTATTTAAACTTTTTACACATGACAGCTCATTTTTAAATACTATGTTGGGATTGAAATTGAGACAATGAGGTGACAACATACACAATTCTGGCAGTATTTTAGAAAAGACTGTGCAAGCATGCAGCCTTTTCTAAAATATAAATAAGAAGGTGCAGAAGTGCATGTGCATGTCCCAATATGTGCAGTCAGAGAAGCCATTTTACAAATCTACACATGAGAATCAACGAAGGAAACTGGCAACTTGCACATGTAAAGTGCCAACACTTCCACATGTATATAGCCATTTTGCAAACCTATACCTATAACTGCCACCAATCAAGTACAGAAGCTGCTATTTTTTCTTAGAATTTGGGAAAGAAAGAAACTATGAGAATTAATGTGGATAACCCCCTTAATACAACCTGCCAAAGGCTGGCTGAAACTAGCATTTTTTAAAAAGCCTATATGTGCCAAGGAACATCTGTAAATTCTGAAATAGACAATTTTGTTCACACACGTACATTCCCTATATGAACAGCAAATATGTGGAAATTTTTGACCTGCCTTTGTAGTTTCTATTTAGTGAGAACATCCATATATAATTTTAACCATGTGTAAATGCATGATTTTCCCTTAGGGGTCTAGTTACTCAGGCATATTAATGATAATAAAGGCAAACTCACAATTAATGTGCATGATTAGTAACTATGTCCTATTAAACAACATGGAACCTATGCTAAAATAACATGCATTAACTTTAGTGCATCTTAGTAAGCACATTTTTTACATGTGAAATTTTATAGTATAAATGGAGTACAATTTATGAGTTTTTTTTACAGATGACTATAATGCCAAAAATCATGCAATACTGTAACATTTCAGTCTTCCAATCATTTTTTTCCACAAATTGGCACCTTTGTTTCCTATTATGTAAATGCAGAATGCAGAGTATAGCTTAGCATAAAAAGAAAAATAGAGTAAATTGTTACTAAAATAGCTGTTTCTAAAGAGCTTTTCAATTTAAATCAAATCGGAGTATAGCATAACATACAAGTAGAAAAAATAGTCTCCGAGTACAAAGAACTAAACTTATTTCTAGTGACCTTTACAAAGAGGCCTTCCAGTTAGGGAAAAAAAACTGTGAAGTTGTCTTAAATAGGTGTTAAAGGCAAGAGACATATCAAAGGGGCAATTTGAAAGGCCGCCTCTATCAAATCAAGGGCTGTGTGAATCATCCAGGAAATCGGTAAGAGTTTACCTTAGAGGCACAGGTCAGGGCATTGTATAACAAAACAGCCTATAAGTCTTCTTTCCCTCCCTCCCTCCCTGACTCCCAACCACTCTTGGGATAATCTTAGCTTTATAGACTCTTAAACCTATTAAAGAGGGGAGGTGCCCATAATCACTTTCAGTTGCAACTGGTTATTCTCATCAGGAAGATATTTATTAAAGACCTGAGATTAAATATTCTTGAGGTAAACAAAATCCATTTAACATATAAGGCATGGTTGTATTAGTATAAATACCACCTATAAAACCTAAGTAAGCAACTTTAATATCTGAACAAAACCTTAAAACTAAGATGTAGACAGCAGTCCAGCAGCGAGATGGGGGTTTTCCAGTATTTTGCATTGAATGTCACATGTATGATTTTCACACTATCTCTTTGCTCTCAGGGAATGAGTCCAATCTCTGGAGGACAGAGTAGCAGACTTGGAGGACATAAGGAAGATAGAGATGTACGTAGATGAGACCTACAGGGACGTGGTACTGAAGTCCTACCTCCAGTCTGGCAACCTCTCTGTTGCCATGGAGGAGAGAGGTCATGTGACAGAAGATGTAAAAACCTCTCCAGGGCCATATGTCCATGAGGGGAGGGTTAGGATGGCCATTATAGTTGGTGATTCAATCATTAGGCATGTAGATAGCTGAGTGGCTGGTGGACATGAGGATTGCCTAGTAACATACCTGTCTGGTACCAAGGTAGCAGACCTCAGGGTCCAGTGTTAGATAGCACTGGGGAGAAGTTTGCTCTCTTGGTACATGTTGGTACTAATGATATAGGAAAGTGTGGTAGGGAGGTTCTGGATGCAAAATTTAGGGTTTTTAAGTAGGAAGTTGAAATCCAGAACCTCCAGGGTAGCATTCTTAGATATGCTTCCTGTTCCACGCACACGATTCCAAATGCAGGCAGAGCTTTGGAGTCTCAAAGTGTGAATGAGATGATGGTGCAAAGAGGATTTTGGATTAGTTAGGAACTGGTGAATATTCTGGAGAAAGGAGGGGCTTTTCCAAAGGGATGGGCTCCACCTTAACTGGGATGGAATCAGGCTGCTGGCATTAACCTTTAAAAAGGAGATAGAACAGCTTTTAAACTAGATAATAGGGGGAAGCTGACAATTGCCCAAGAGCACATGGTTTGGAATGATGTATCCATGAAGGATACTAGCAAAAGATTGAATATATGGAAAAGATAGAGCTTAAAGATTCCAAATTATCCCTGCCTACCAATAACCAGATTAATATGAATAAAATGCAACTTCTAAAATGCTTGTATCAAATGCTAGAAGTCTAAAAAATAAAGGTAGGAGAGTTATAATATACAGCACTAAATGAGAGGTTAGATATGATTGGTATCTCAGAGACCTGGTGGAAGGAGGACAACTAGTGGTACACTGTGATACCTAGATACAAATTATATCACAATGATAAAGTAGATCAAATTAGTGGAGGGGTTGTGCATTATATTAGAGAGGGCATTGAGTCACATAGGATTAAAGTGTTGCAAGAACCAAATAGACGGTAGAATCTCTATGGATTGAAATTCCATTTAAAAAGGGGAAGGCGATGACATTGAGGGTGTACTACTGACTGCCTGGCCAGAATGAACAAAAGGATGATGAAATGCTGAAAGAAATCAGGGAAGCTAACAAAAGTTACAATACCGTAATAATAATGGGTGATTTCAATTATCCTGGTATCGACTGTGTCAGTGTCATGGAAGGACATGCTAGGGAGATAAAGTTTCTAGATGAAATAAATGACTGCTTCTTGGAGCAGCTGGTTAATGAACCAACAAGAGGGGAAGCCATTTTGAACCTAGTCCTTAGAAGTACACACGATCTAGTGCAAAAGATGAGGGTGTTGGGGCCACTTGGCAATAGTGACCATAGCATGATTGTGTTTGATTTAATAAATGCAGGAGGGATGGCAAGGAAATCCACAGTACTGCCTTTTGACTTTCAAAAGGAATACTATGATAAAATGAGGAAAACAGTTAAGAAAAAACTAAAAGGATCAGCTACAAAGGTTAAAGATCTACATCAAGCATGGATGTTGTTTAAAAATACTATCTTGGAAGCCCAGACCAGCTGTATTCCACACTTTAAGAAAGGTGGAAGGAAGTACAAAAAACTACCAGCATGGTTTAAAGGTGAGGTCAGAGAGGTTGTTGCAGCCAAAAAAGCATCTTTCAGGAAATGAAAAAAGGAGTCAAATGTTGAAAACTGGAAACAACATAAGCACTGGCAAGTTAGATGCATGGAATTGATAAGGCAGGCAAAGAGAAAATTTGAGAAGAAGCTTGCTGTGAAAGCAAAAACACATAATAGTTGTTCAGTGTAATTTCAGTTTGTTCAATGTAAACCGCACTGATGCAGAATAGCACGGTATATTAGAGAATGTAAATAAATAAAATAAATAAATAATAGAGACTTTTTCAAGTACATTTGTAGTAAAAAAAACTGTAAGCAGGGCCGGCCCGTCCACTGAGCGAGAATGTTGTTTGCACAGGGCCCCGTGCTTCAGAAAGACTAGGGACATGCAATGAAGTTACAGGGTAACCTGTTTAAGACTATTAATAGAAAATATTTTTTTCACTCAGCACGTAATCAAACTCTGGAATTTGTTATCGGAGGATGTATTAAAAGCTGTTTGTGTAGCTGGGTTTAAAAAAGGTTTGGACAAGTTCCTGGATGAAAAGCCCATAGATCATTATTAAAGAAGTCCCAGGTAATCCACTGCTTGCCCCAATACAAGCATTATGGAACCTGTTTACCTTTTTGGGACCCTGCCAGGTACTTGTGACCTGGATTGGCCACTGTTGGAAACAGGGCTTGATGGACCTTGGTCTGACCCAGTATGGCATTTTCTTATGTTCTTATGTCTGCTTTTTTTATATTTTAATTGAAACATAAATCATGTTTTTCTAAGATTCAAATGGAAATAGCCTATTTTTTTTAAAAAAAATTAAGTAATAACCACATGAATATTTGGACATTATCACAATGTATTCATCTGTATATTACATTAAAGTCATGCTGTGTTCCTTCTAGTTCAGCCTTCTGGATCAGAAACCCAACATTATTTTCCCTTTCATATATAAGCATGATGCCAGTGTACATGACCCTTATACGAGGCTTTAGAAGGTTAAACCTTCCCAGCCACAGTAGCAACTTATCCAATTCCGAGTAGCACTGGCAGACAGGGTAAATAGCAGTACTACCTAGAGCACCTCACATAGCCCCTATAGAGATATAGCCTAATGATTAGTATGGTAGGCTTGAAAACCAGGGAAGAACAATTCAAATCTCATGGTTGCTCCCTGTGACCTTGAGCAAATCACTTAACCCTCCATTGCCTTAACTATGAACTTACAGGTCGATTCAGAAAACGAGTGTGGCCTTTAAGTACAGATAACGCCACTTTTAAGTGCACTTACTGCTACCGCCAAATGCAGAAAAGAGACAGATGCATGCATAAACAGCACAGAAAAAACTAGTGCACAATTAATGCCAATAGTATTTAAATGTATTTAAATCATAGGCAAATGAGTTACACTTAATGAATGGTATGCAAATATTGGCTGCACCCAATGCAGAGAAATGCGTAGAGGATTTTGTAACAAGCCTTAGCACCAATATCTTTACACCTGGGACTGAGGTGGCTTAAACATCTAGCACGTGCCCCACGACAGTATTTTGATGGTATCAGGTGGTTTCCCCGATGCCTCGATCTCATCTGAGGAGTAATGTCAAAGTTGATCCAGGCATCGGGGAAAGCCCTGATGCCATCAAAATACTGTTGGGGGCCGATGCCTTTGACAGAAAGTGAACTCCTGATGGTCCAGCGGCCCTGATCACCCCATCCCCCTCCCAATTAAAAAAAAAACAAAACTGATGGCCCAGCGGCCCCAAACGCTCCACCCAACCAAAAATAAACCTGTGGCCTAGTGGCCCCGAATCCCCCTCCCTCCTCCCAACTAAAATTAAACCTGGGGGCATAGCAGCCCTGGACCACCACCCCCACCCAACTAAAAATAACCCCGGTAGCCCAGCTGCCCTGAACTCCCTACCCAACTAAAAATAAATCTGGTGGTCAATGGCCCCAAACTGCCCACCCCTCCCTCACTGCCTCCCAATGAAAAATAAACCTGGTGGTCAAACATCCCCCACCCCTCCCTCTCTCCCTCCCTCCCAACTAAAAATAAATCTGGTGACCTAGCAGTCCCAAGCCCCCCACCTCTCCCTCACAACCTAAAATAAATCTGGTGGCCCAGCATCCCCAAGCCCCCACCCCTGCCCAACCAAAAATAACCCTGGTGCCCAGCAACCCCGAACCTCCACCCCCCATTCTAGTACCTTCAGAAACAAGCAGGAGTGATGCACACATGCTCCCGCTCTTGCCCCACCATCTTGAAAAATGGTGGCGCCTAGTCCTACACGGTGCATTCTGGGATGCACCGGTGAGGTCAGACTGCCATATATGCCTTATATAGCAGTCTGGCCATCCCAGAATGTACCATTGGGGGTCAGGCACTACCATTTTTCAAGATGGCAGGGCAAGAGCAGTGGTGCGTGGGCAGTGCTCCCTCTCTTTTCTAAAGGTACCAGGAAGGTGTGGGGTGTTTGGGGCTCCTGGGCCACCAGAGTTAATTTTGGTTGAGTGGGGGGTTCAGGGCCACTGGGCCACCAGGTTTATTTTTAGTTGGGAGGGAGGGAGAGGGGGCCAAGGGTTTGGGGCTGCTGGGCCACTAGGGATTTGCTTTCTGTAAGAGGCATTGACCCTCAACAGTATTTTGATGGCATCAGGGGCTTTCTCTGTTGCCTGGATCATCTGAGCAGAGTTTGACATTTCCCCTCAGATGATTCAGGCATCAGAGAAAGCACCAGATGACATTAAAATACTGTCAGGGCTCATTTGCAAATTAGCTATGCCATGCCCCTGTTTCTCTGGGAGAGCATGCAAAATTGCGCCAACTTCTTTGCATATGTGTTTGGCTTGCTCTCCCAGTTTAACGCTGCCATTTTGTGCACAGTTTAACATGTAGCTCATTTGCATATGAGCCTCTTTTTGTATGCCAGTGCTGAAGTCACGCGCTATCAGTGTACTGCAAATAGGGGTAAAAGGTTGATAGAGCTCAACTGCAGCACTGGCTTTCTGTATTGGCCTGTTAGATTTTAACCCCTCTGGGGACAGGAAAAATACCCATCTGTAACTCACCTTGAGCTCTGAAAAAGGCGCAAGCTAAATCCAATTTCCTTTCCTTTTCTGGCTGCCACAAAATTCAAAAAAAGGTATAGGGTCATTGTTTCAAGATGTGCTGCTAATGGCTTTGCTGGTCCTTTCCCCCAGAAAGAGCAAGTCTGTCCCAGAGAGATCAGGGTCAACAGTGTGCACAGAATCAATGGCTCCATGCAATTTTTTTAAATTTTTGGCTGCTGCCACAGCTCGTGGGAAGTGGGTGAGGGGGAAATGAAAGATATTGCACTGAGGGGGAGAAACAGGAGACAGCTTTACTTTTGGGGCGGATATGGGAGGAAGAGTATTGTGACAGAGGGCTATGTTATCTTGGGGGTGAGGAAAAGGCTAGGAACACACAGGGGGATGCTGAGAGTGGAAGAGAAGCTTAACACAGCTGTAGTAGGAATGCAAGGGAGATGCAGGAAAGCAGGGAGATGCTGGACATGCGGATGGGGGTAAAAGGAGTGAGATTTCAAGCCAGTCCTGCATTTCAGAACCAGCTCAACATGATGCATTATGAGACCTGCAGCACTGATTTCATTGGGTAAAATCAGGAACTACAAATACCAAGACAAATTTAAAACCAGAAATGGCCAAAAAATCTCACTCCTGGAGCTGGCTAACTTGGTAACTCTGAGCTCATTAAGCCTTTGGGAACCGGGACATATCTGATTGTAATTTGCTTTGAACTACTGGAAAAAGCACCTCACCACAGCCACATTGCTCTTAGTCTTTTGAGAATGCCATAATTTCCTAATCCCAAACTCTGTAACAGAATTCAAGTTCTTACCTCATGTTGGGTCTAAGAACTAATTCCAGACCATCATCTTTACTTCTCTCTCCTTTACCCATCTTGTAGTTTTGCAACCCTGCCGCTCTGAATCTTCCTTATTTTTTTTTCTCTTTAAAGAGCTTTTTCTTCTCTTTGCCAGCAGACTGTTTAATTGGCATCAGGTGCTTATATCAGAGTTGTCAAGTTACCCAGTTCGAGGAGTGAGATTTCAAGCCAGTCCAGGATTTTAGACCATCTCATAGGTAAAATGGGGGACTACAAATACCATTCTGCAATGCAAGGCAAATTTAAAACCAGAATTGGCAAAAATCTCACTCCTGGAACTGGGTAAATTGACAACTCTGTTAAATATTTCACATGTGTTCTGAGGCTTTATTTATTTATTTAATTTCTTGCATAATAGTTATGCTTGTTACTTGAATAATCAAAAATATTTGATGTGAGGTACAATAAAATATTTTTAAAGCTATGCATTTTAAAATAAACAGCTGAAAAGTTACCCAGTTCCTCCCAAATAAAACCCATCTAATACAGTATCGAACCACAACTTTCTTACAATATCTTTCAGGCTTCCTGTCTCTAATGTGGACTCACTTCTTCTCATTTCAGGACTTTAATGGACTTAGGGTTGCCAGCAAGCTTGATCCAGTCCTGGGTTTACCCCATTGCATGCAGGGACTTGTAGTCTTAATTTTCTTATGGAGTGCAATAGAGAAATCAGAACTACATATCCCTACATGCAATGGGGTAAATCCAGGACAGAATCAAACTTGTTGGGCACATCTGGAGCCAGTGGGCAACCCTAAATGGACTACAACTCCCAGCATTCTGATGAACTCATTATCTTTCAGAGTTCTATGCACTCTGGAGATCTCTCTAGTAGCAAATTGAAGTATAACTGCCCAATATGGCACAATCGCTTACATGTCACTTCAATTTTTTTACTAGCTGAGGTTGGGTCCACTTCTAGCATGATTTGCTTGCTGAATGAAATGTGCTTCAGGAAGTTTCAGTTGCTGCTTTTTCTTTAATGAAGATAAATTTGCTTTCAGATTTCTTACTCACTTTCCTTATAGTCTGTAAAAAAAAACAAAAGACGGAGTATAAGTCGATATTCACACACACACACAAATACATTCTTGATGTCTGGCCAAAAGATTATGAATTTAGGGGGCGGCAAACCAGGAAGAGTCCTGGAAGGTGGGTCCAAAGGTTAGGCAGCTAATGCCAATCAATGTACCTATTTAATAGGATTTCACCAATAACTCTCCTCACTTAAATAGATAAGACAGCATACTTAATGTCCCTACTTAAACATGTATGAATACTGAAAATGTAACATAAAGATATTCATCTGCTTATCTTTATGCAGCAGCTGAGTAGTTGAACATTGCCTCTGTGGTACACTCTGTGTACTTGCTATGTACCAGTACAAACACAATTTTTGACATCTTGATTATTTAGACACATATATCATGCAACAATTCCTTCATAATACAGAAATGAAACAAAAAGAAGGTAACTTTATAAAGTAATGAAAATACATATGTGGCAGTTTATACATGTCAATGGCCTTTTTTGAAATACCAACCGGATTAAAATGATGTGCACTAGTATAAAGGCAGGTACTTTGTAAACAGGAATAACCCGGGAATGCCTGACTGGTTTTGGGCCTTCTCTGCTCCCCCCTACCCCCCTTTCCCAAACCTGTATAAAACAAAAATGACCTGATCCATTGCTTTGCGACCTGCTTTTATTGGTGGATCTTAAAGGCCACAGCTTGCGGATACAAAGATATTGCACTTTTAACAACCATAACTATAACAATAACAATCATAAACTCTGTACAAACATTATGTAAGCCTTGCGTAAACAATAGGTAAACAATGACCCTAGGCTGGGCTTAATATGGAGGGGTACCACCATTCCTGTTGCCTGGTCAGAGGCCCTGGCCCGCCCTGTGGCTAGGGCCTCCATTTCTTTCCCCCTATTACCAACTGCTTCATGTTGGTGCCCGGGTGTCCTATTCCATTCTATGCTCCTAGTAACCAAGGCCAGGCACCCCTGCGCCCTGGTACTTGGTCCCCCTGCTATCAGACCCCTCAACTTGGTCCCCGGCTCTCCCTTTTTAGTGTTACCCCTCCCCTCCCCCTGTTCTTTGGTGAAGTCTCTCCTGCTGTGATGAACTCCCCCCCCCCTGCCCCTAGGTGTGGAAGGTAGGGGCTGCATCGCCATCGAAAGAGGAAGGGGAGGCTCTAGCACCCTTTCCTTTATCTCTGGCTGGCTCCCCGTCCCTCCGCCCATCCTCACTGCCCCTTATGGGTCCTCCCCTATTCGGGTGCCCTGTTATGGGGTCTGCGCCAATCTGTGCCGGCCCACCATTAGGTGGGGTGCAGTCTAGGTGGAGCCTAGGTGCAATTTGAAGTAAGCATATGGATTATATTTTATACAAGTACTTTTGAACCTTTCATGCTTTCATTTACACTGGTTATAAAGTAGGTGCAAATATTCATGCCCGAATTTAAGACAAGATCTCTGCCCTTTGCTCTAGTATTTTATAAAGACAAGTATGCACCTACTTGTTTTATCAAATAGGCTTAAAAGATTCTTGTTTTGGCTGTCTTAACCTATGCCCCTGTTATAAATTTATCTTCAAAATGTTTTTTTTCTTTTGCCCATGTTATTGATACAAATTAAGTAACATTTAAAATCTAGTTCTCAAACCATCTCACTGACTGAATTTAATAATCAATAACTCTATTCATTCAATATTTCTGCTATGAGTGCAGAGCAGGAGAGATCATGGATAATTTCTACTGGAACTTGTATATATTTTACTCATCAAAAACCATATCTAAATATATAACTACAAATTAGAGCAGTTTGAAAACTTGCTTAATATAACACCTATTTATATATGTCTCATTCTAATTTGAAGACTAGTTTATAGGCTACGTACAATGTTGCTGTGACTTTTATGTAGATTTTTGTGTGGGGTTAATTTTGAAAATAAATATATATAGAGATTTTGTACGAGATGATAACAAGTAAAAGGCTCTCTTACTAATATTATTTATATTTCTAAGTTCTACCTTTTTTAAAATAAAACATTTAACTAAATCATGATTTTGGGGTGTGCACGAGTTTGTTTTCAGTTTGTGTTTTTTCCGGATTTTTGGCCTTTTTTTGGTTGTTTTCACACATTTGTTTCAAGAAAAATGTTTTAATATAAATTGGTATTTTTAACCATCTCCTAACTCACTTAATGTTTATTAATTTGTAGATTAATGTAGGTTTAATGTGCGCTAATGCATGCCTACGAATGTGCAGCCCTATTTGGTTCGAACAGCCTTTAGCCAGAAGAATTCCTAAGGTGAGGAAATGTCTGAATAGTTGTGAATATTTGCTATTTGGAATTTGAAAACATCTTGTTAATAGAATATGTGGACCAGCTTAGGAGATGTTAAGATCTATCCTTGGGAGTTATTCTTAAATCTGCCATTGTTTGTATACCTACAAATTTTGCAGAATGGAGAGCTAAATAACATAGGGCTAGAAAATTGAATTGGTAATTACAAAAAAGTTAACAAAGTTATATTTGGGAAAGGTTTTCAGTTATAAAATGCCATTGCTCCTCTTAGTCAGAAAAGAGACAGCTCTTCTTTATAACAAATTGCCTTTCAGAGTGAATGCAATACTGATGACGACAAGTCCATAGTTTTTACTTCAAGTGGATAAATATTGAGAGTAAAATCCAAATTTCACGATACTGAAGCATAGAGTTTGGAAGTTGAAAATTATGTTGCAGCAGTCCTGAAAATATGACTATGTAAGTTAATCAATAAAATGTCTATTTCTTCCTATTCACTAGGGGCCCTGGTTGCATAGTTCACACAATCAATACTACAAATTATTACAATTTCCAACTTCCCACTGGACAGTCTGAACAAATCTTTCAAGTGTAACAGGCTTGGTGCATGGGCTGTTTTTATTCACTTCAGTTTTAGTTAATTACCGGTAATCTAAATGAAACCAAGCACATTAATAGTACTAAAGTACTAAAGTTTCCAGCAATTTCCTTTTTCATAGGCACTGTTAACAATGCTATGCAGATTATAATATATACTTAGAAGTGTGCATAGGCAAAAAAAAGTTCAGTTTATGCTTATTATTCATGCTAGTTCATTTCTGTGCTTGCAAATTGATTGCACATGCATGAACTCATAGGTCTAGCTGTGTTCAAGCAATTTGCATCCACATGAAATTTTTAGGCGCCCAAATGAACTGAATACATGCTCACGAATGCACATCTTAACATATGTCATACAAATCAAGAGGAAGCAATTAGATTCCTCTTCCCCTTTAATTCATGACGGATTTGATTACTGGTGGTAAAAGTGATGGACATTCTAGGTAACTATTTAGTTATAACGTATCAGATGTTGTTTTTAAAGAATATATGTTTTATGTGTTTTCTCTCTTTTCCTAGTCATAGCTTCTTATCTCAGCTGACTACAAAAGACAACTATTTAAACAGAGCAACGTGCACACTCATATTTAATTTGTGGAAAATATTAAAATAAACAATTTTGACATCCGAGTTCATTCATTGAAACAGAGGCTTTATAAGAAGTGGGCCATAGCCCTATACCAAGGTAATGAAAAAAAAAGAAGAAAATGTATGTTGGTGAACAAATTAGGTGAATCTTATTAATAGCTACAATTAAGGGAATTAATAGGCAATACCAAGGGCATATAGATTTCTGTACTAAACATTCTAAGTTGTGTTCAATATATTATGTTTATAATGGGTCATATGAACATATTTTTTTCATATCCATCTTATAAGCTACCTCTTCAATATTTCTTCTCGGTAACATCTTGTTGTGTAAAGGCTTCACTACGGTAGCATCAGCTCGTAAAGTTATCTTAATAATAGGTCTATTCATAAAGTTCAATATCTCAAATGCTAAAATTGAGACTGAAGTGTAAGTTCAAAGGCAATTTTGTTTTTTAAATGTCCCACAGTACATAATTATAAGCAGAGCTCTATATGGATGAGAATCATATAACTATTCCCATAATCTCAATTTAGTCTTCTCATCACTAATGACCTGTATGTTCACATATCTCCATTCAGTAGTTTCTTTATATTAGACTGTGTAATAAGGCTGCAAGTACGAATTTAATAATCATTTGGCCATTGATAAAGCAGTAAGTTGTTAAAGACTCAAATTCTTTCTTGGAGAATGAGCTCCTAGGGAAAATAAATATTGTTGTTAAAGTAAATTACAGGTAGGCTTTAACCTAACACTGAAAAATCCTTGTTAACAGGAAGTCAGATTACGTACAATACATCACCACTGCTTTTCATGTTATCCTAAGGAAAAAATGTTTTATCTGCTAGGACCTAAATGATGTAAGGAACAACAGAGTAAGAAGCGTCAAGGCTGCAGAGTGAACTGGGTTTTTTTTTTTTTTGCTTTTTTATTCCACCACTTTTGAAAAATAAATGTGCTGTACCCATTTTTCTGTACCTTGGCATTACTCAGTTATAGCTACATCTTGGATTACATTAAGAAAATCTAATATTCATGCTATTCCATCCCTACCTAATCATGTAACAGACTAGATTTAAGAGCAGTCACAAATGTTACTCATAAAAAGTTCAGCAGTTTGCCGACAAAGTTCAGTGAGTTTCCTTATCACGCTATAATTACTACAGTGCCCATAAAACACATTTTTTTTTTACTAATTGTGCCATGTTCACTGTTATCACATAACAATGGCCTGGAATCGTCTCTGCCATCATCTATTATACTTGTGATAATGAAAACAAAAGGGCGAGGAAAGTAATTTATATAAAAGCACTATTCAAATAATCATGCCGTTAGCCTTTGTGATACTGATTTGATGTGCTGAAGACACATATTTATTAATACCAGTACGGGTATCTGAAATGTTTTTCCTTATGGATTCATGCATCTTTCTTTTCATTTGCTTGGCGATTCAAAAGCACCAAATGTTTAATTTGGTAGCATCTTGACTGGAGTAATTTACTTTAGCAAAAAAGAGGACGACAACAAGACCCATATGTAACCTTTGTACTTTAAGACTGTGGATGAAAATAAGGAGTTTGCTTCACAGATTAGCTACAGAAATTTTCAGGATAGTCAAATAGGAAATTTGACACCCAGCTCATTATTAAGTTCCCTGCATCTAAAATGGAAAAGGATATTATATTCACTATAAAGTATAACAGCCTTTCATGCATGCAAATGAAAAATGGGTACATTCATGGTGTCATTAATATGCTCAAAGTAAAACACTGCACAGTATGTATCAATAGGACCCAATGTTGTTCATATCATGCAGGGCTAATACTTTCAATAAGGTAAACAAAAAACGAGCAACTCACTTTTATTCTTTATTTCCTTCTTCGGAAGCTAGAACATGTTCTCTCAGTGTCTTCAACTCTGCTCTTCTGTTCTTGGTGAACTGTTTCAGCTATTTGTTCACTTAGCTGCTTTTGAGTTGCTTTCAAGCTGGATTCCATTAGAAGAAGTTTTTCATCTTGAGTGGCAATTTCTTGGGCCGAGAGAGGAAAAAAAAATATTGTCTATTTTAAAACAAAGTAATGTTAGCATTGGGGTTGCATTCTATTTCACAGAAATGCAAAGCTCTCTAAATCTAATAAAGATAACTGCTTACAGATGAAAAATTTCACACAACTTTTGCTTATTCTAATTTGAGTGCAGTAAACATACAAAAATGGGAAGCATTAGCTATTTAAGCAAATATAAAATATCATGAATTTCATCAGCTTAGCAACACCTAAGCACAGGAACTATTGTTTTTTAGAGAAATGCAGCTAAAACTGAAATGTTCATGGTTCGGATATCCCATATTAAATCCTCACTGGTCAAGCACACTTAATGTTGATCTATAGCTTAATTCATTAGGGAATACTATGGATTTTGTGTATTTAATAGATTATAGTAGCAGGCCCGAAAAATATTCATTTTTTTCAGTTCAATTCTACGTGTTCCTTAAAATGACTTTGGATATTCTATGGCTTACACAAACATACACTTGTTTTTCCAAGGTCACCCAATAGATGGCACTCTTTTATTAGACCTAACTAGCACACAGCAACATGTTTCATGCTTTCCATAGAAATAAATGATTTAAGACAAAGACAATTTTCCTTTGTTCTTTGTTGACCATATTCCTTAAAGATATGCATATACGTTTTAAATGAAATTCTGTCCCTTTAGCAAAAAAAAAGTATATTTTCATCCCTCAACCTCACCATCACCTACCTGAAGCAAACTCCAATAAAACAAACCTTATAAAAAATGACAGCTTCTGTAAACATTCTCATACACAAGTATACACACCTAGTCTGCTGGGTTTTCCAGTTCTAAGGCACTACCTGACGGAACAATATGGATTAGGAGAGCCTTCAAAATAGTGTTACTTAAGCATGTCCGATTATATATGAGCCTGTAACAGTATGTGGAAAAGATAAGGAGAGCTGGAAGAAAGGATGCCCAGCTTTTAAAACCAGTTCATAAAGGTATTTATTGATAAGGTCAATTTTAGATTACATTTCAAAAAAATCACTCAGATTTTAACGTACAATATATGATTTTGGTTTTAGCATTTGAAGGACACATTTATAATGAGCTCCATTTAAGTTAGAAACCTGTGTACCATAGCCTTACATCTGACATATGCTGTAAACAAAACCTCAAAAAAAGAAGGTATTCTATCAGCATTAAGTATTTCCAATTTGCCTATGTGGTCAAATGACATACAGTATCAATTAATGAATTGGTTCAAAACAGTTTTTACATCTGAAAAAATGATTAATTCTCTCTTCTATATTTTTCACCTAAAAGCCTTTCACAATGCTACAATTCAACAAACAAAACAATGTCCAGCAGCCTTCTGCCTTAGATTCATTGTACAGTAATTGCTTAAGCGTTTACCTCAGGATATCTGGCAGTTGATTTAGAGAACTAACTAGTTAACAAAGGGCATGTATCATCTACAGCCATGTTTTATTTAAAAAAAAAATCTCTGCCTTCATAAAAACAGAAACAGAAATAAAATGCAAAAAAAAAAAAAATACTCTATTTACAAAAGTCCAGAGAATTAATGAGCAAACTGTATAATTCAACATATAAATGTGTATGATATATATCTTAGATTTGTAAGCTAGGTTTATTTTCTTACTGTTCTGTCCTGTTGTATCAATGTACTTTAAATGTTTACTGGCATCCATGGTGACTATGTTATATGACTGGCTTGACTTCCTTCAGAACCACCATAGTGACCCATTGTAGGACAAACAGCAATAATAAAGAGACCACACAGTAGATCCCTTCAGCCCACTATTCTAGCATATACCAAATAAAGTGCATGCTTTCTTCTGGGACAGAAAACATTGACAGCCCTATTAGAACTAAGATTGCTGGCCCCCAGATGGTGGAAAGGATAGTTCATCCTGTTATTGCCCTCCCTCTCTAAGAAAAATCAACAGCTATTGCTGCTTTCTCTAGTTCAAGTATCAGTCTGATGATGTAAGCGCTGCTGCTACCCATCCCTAGAAAGGAGCAGCAAACAGAGCAGTCACTACCACCGGACCATCTAGGAAATGAGACAGTCCTGCCTGGGGGGCTAAGACCACATTGTCACTTACAGTAGGCCTAAACGTGGGACTGCTGCCACTACTACTAACTACTGGTCCAAAACAGAGAAAATAGGATGTATATTTATTAGCATGCACATGGTTTGTTTGGAAGCCTAAAAAGTGTACTCAGCATCACTCTTCAAATCTACATATGTAGAGTTTTTTGCCCATGTATAAAAGTTCTAACATTAATGGCTTTTTAAAATTAAAATGAATATAGAAAATGAACTGAAAAAACACCCAGAAATTGGGAAGAAGTTTCTAAAAATCCAGGAAGAACCTAAACATTTTTCGCCATGCACATCCCTAACAGAAATGAGAAGAGATAGATAGGTGAGGGTAGATAGCCATCTGATGGTCTAAGTATGACAACCATTCCTCCTTTCTTCAAGGCTATTAAAAGAAACAGCTAAATTGCTGATCCTCCCATGCTGGACCAAAAGGAAGCCCCAATAGAGCTGCTACAACGTCAGAGACAGCCCTTGAGGAGCTGTTAAAAGTCCATGGTTACCCAAATCCAGAAGAGAGAATATTTATTTCTTTATTTGGGAAGCTTATCTACACTATTGGCATTGGCGTTACAGTGGTTTACAGAATAACCAGTAATATACAGAAACAAACATGGATCAACAAGTTCATGCACATTAAAAAATGAGACACAAAAAGGGGAAAGGAGCTGGGGTTGTGCAACAATCATTATCAGGACTACTAAGAATAACAGCTGAGAACAGGAGGATGGGTGCAGAGGGAGTGAAGAAGCAACAGGCGCAATGTCAAATGCCTGAATGAAAAGGTGGCTCTTCAGGTCTGACTTAAATTTTACATTCGAGGATTCTAACCAAAGCTCAGTGGGCAGAGAGTTCCACAAGTGAAGTGCTTGGACCATAAAAGCAACGGATGTGTACATGGCTAGATTGAGTTTTTTAATCATAGGGCTAAACTAGAAGGTTCTTGGTTGAGCAGCAAAGGGTGCGCAAGGGAGAGTAAGGAAGAAGGTGCAAATGGAGGTAGGCAGGGAGGCCTGAGTAGAACGCGCGATGCGTTAGCAAGAGAATCTTAAACCGAATGCAGAATAAGACTGGAAGCCAGTGTTGTAACCGGGTACGGCGGACACGGCGCATCACGCCCATACCCCTTATCCCCCCCCCTCACCCCCCCCCCTAATCCATCACATAACAGACAATTACACATCCTTGGACTCAAACTGGTCGCAGCTTTATTAACTTCCAACAATAACCATTTACAAACTCAACAACATAACTTAACCCCCCCCTCCCCCACCAGCAGAGAGAGCCATCATCAGCCGTATTATTAGCAAGGTGACGCCGCTTCTGCCTCTACCGGGTACAAGTCCCGAGTAAATCACTTCACCCTCCCTCATCCGGCTTCGCCATATTATTAGCAAAAACCTGAGGGATTGTCTGGGTCGGGGGTACCCCACCCCCGCCCTAAATGCTTGCATCCGGCTCCGGACCCCGGAAACCTCCAGGATCCCGCCAAACCCCCCTCCAGCTGCAACACCCCAACACCCTCAGCTGGGAACCGCAGTCAACATGGGAGGGAGGGTGGGCGTCCGGCGTCCCCGGCATCCAGAACAAGAGGCCGGAGCCACGCCGCACCTCCACCCACAACCCCCAGCGACCGCTCGCACCATCACTCCCATTGGCCCACGTGCCTCCAACAACTCGCGGGGCCAATGGGAGCACTGCCGCCCTACGATCCCGCCCCCACCCCCCCCCCATGCCGGCATACACCGAAGGGGCACACGCGCGACCGCCCCCCCGGTTAATGCCGGCCGCGCGCACAAGGCTCCGCGGCCTTGCTATTCCCATAGAAAAGGTGTTGATTTGTTTATATATTGGAGCTGTGACCATTTTTAGGGTCACCCCTGAGCAACCACGCAAGGCCAACTAAGAGTCACTACAACTGCTGCACTGGCACCAGGTTCAACATCATCCCTAGCACCCCCCAGAAAAGAGGCAACCAAAGCTACTATCGCTATCATTACCAATTAAGAAGGAATAAGCTCAACCTGGTTGCTTTAGACCCCAACAGAATAAGCTGTGATAGGATAGTTAGAGCAGCAGACTGAAAACCAGGGAAGATATGGTTCAATTACCTCTGGTGTTCCTTGTGATCTTGAGCAAGCCACTTAATCCTCTATTACCTCAGGTAAACAAAAATTGGAAACTCTTTGAAACGTGGGAAATCCCATCAGGGCCTGAATGTAACATGCTTTGAGCTAATACTGAAAAAGGCAAGTGCTAAATCCAACTTCCCATCCCTTCTCCCAAGGAGTGAGAAGGAAAACCACAACTGCCTCTGCTGCTCTACAAAGGCATGTGAAAAGAGTGTCAAGGGGATGATCTGGAGAGGAACCAGTATGGGAGAAGAGACTTAACACTTGCTGCAGTATTTAAGGAAGGAAGGAAGGATATCTTAAGAACAGGTGGAAAAAAGTGTGTATGGAAGGAGAGAGAAGTTGAGATGTGATAGAAAACTATGGCAGGGAGGAAGAAGAGCCTAAAGTAGGACATGGGAAAAAGTAGCAAGAACCTGAGGAGTAGATGCAGGGAGTGTGGAGGAAGAAGGGAGAACTAGTAGAGTGGTAGTAGGAGAGGACAGGAGAATCCCAAAAGCACTAGTGATAGTTTTCTTAATTTATGCCATTACAAATAAATTTGAATGGGAATAGTTCTCCAGACCCCATCCTACAAAACTTTCATTTGCTTCCACAAAAGCATATATGAACACACTCTGGAAAGTAGATTGCAAGAAATATGTGGGTTTTATTGAAGAGCATCTGTCTTCAATAAGGGGTATTTTGGAAAAAAAGCTATACTGGAAAAGTATATGGGAACAAGCCATCATAGCCATTTCATTAATGTCTTCCACTTCATTGACAGATGCCCACAAAAAAAAAAAAAATTACAAAAATATATGCATATTTTTAATTTACCTCCTACTGTTCTCAGACTCAAATATATTTAATTTCTCCTCCAGATATGCATAACTGGGGCCGAAGTCTTGACTTTTTGAAGGACTTAATTTTATGCCACCTCCCTCTCCCAACATAGTCTGGCATTTCCCCTCCCATTGTGGATCTCATGACTCCAAGCAGCAGCAACTTCTAGAAACAATTCACAGTAGTTTCTGGCAGGGAGTGGGTGCAGATTCGTTCCTCATGAAAAATTTTATGTCCTTGGCACAAGTAATTTATTTGCATTTTAGCTCAGACGTTTCCAGTAGTAATTCAAGGCAAGTTACATTCAGGTACAATAAGCATTTCCTTGTTACTGGAGGGTTTCCAGTGTAGATTTGGAATTGAGACAATGGAGTGTTAAGCGACTTGCTCAAGGACATAGAGAGTGTCAATAATAGCTCTCAGCCTATTGTTCTAACCACTAGGCTACTCTTCCTCTCCAGACCTTTGCATTAATTACTTTCAATATGCTAAATGTGACTACATCTGTGTAAAAAAGAGAAAAAGGAAAAAGAAAACAAGTGCGCATCAACCCACTTCTCTGCTACATTGTCAAGCAGGACACATTCATACTAACTGCTTATTATAATCACATATGATCATTCAAGCTAATATGCACATGAATAATTCACACATTCGTGTCAACCACACAGAAAATACCTGGTGAAAGATGTGCAGCCACATTTCCTGAGTTCTGCCATGAGGCCATTTATTATGGGGTCCCCTATACGAATGCATGTGTGATCGGGATCTTGAAGCAGTTGTGCTTATGGAAGAGAATGAAGCTTGTAGGCAATGCTGTATGGGAAGTGTGAAGTGGTTATTCTAAGTGATGTTAAGCCATTATTGTGTGTATATAGGTGATAATGGTTATCCACTCCTGCCCTAGCAATTAGCTCTATTCCTGCATCCATCTGCTCTCTCCGAGGAGCATTACAATGGAGTTCATCTGTCCAACAGAGTAGCATGAAGCACACATTTGAACACCTGAAAACCAATTTACCCTGTGCGAACCAAACTGCAGGGCTTGCACCAGTGAATCCTGCCTAAGCGTATGAGACTTTTTTTTCAGTGGTTTTCTTTCCAATTTCATTAATATTAGGCTTGTTTCTGTAACACTTGTATTTGGATTTAATTACTATTATTTCTAAAACCTGAGCTCATGGCAGGTTACATTTATGGACAGTAGACATTCTCCTGACCCAAAGGGTTTACAGTCCAAGTTTAATCTGATGCTATGGAGATTGAATGACTTGCCCAGGTTGCAGGGTGTGTCATTGGGAGATGTAGGATTTGAACTCTAGCTTCCCTGGTTCTCAGCCTATTGTTCTAACTACTAGGTTCATTATTTCCTTCTAAATAAAAGTGATTTTTGCATAAAAACGGGGAGTTTTATTTTAATTTTACATACTCCACTTTGAACATTTGATTTTGTAAAAGTGGTTAATCAGTTTTGAGGAATGAATGAATAAATGTAATGTTCATCCATTCACTGTGGTCTGGAATCCTCGGCTGGGGGGGGGGGGGAGGGAGGAGTTGCATTATCCTGTCCAACTGTGTTTGGCCATGAGATTTTCTTTCCCCTTCACTTGTTGTGAGCTGACTGCATGATGGCCTTGACCATAGGATGACTTCGCACCTTGTGGCCAATATGCCTTGTAATCCATGACAATGCTGGTGCTTTCATCCATCTAGCAGAAATCTCGTTATCCAGGCATGAAAATACCTTGGTAGTGCTGGTGAGAATTTTAAAAAGGAATGAATTATGTCTCCCTACCTATTTGGTCCCTGAGTTTTAAACTAAATGCTTGTTACTCATAGGTCCACCCAATCCTTTACTCATCACTTTAGGGCTTCCCTAGGTAGCGCATGTTTATTAAGAAAAAAACAATGAACTAAATTACACTTGCTGCTCTCTAAAGCTAAGTAATGTTAGATCTGGCTAATACTTGGATGGGTGATCACCTCAGAATACCAGAGGCTGTAAACTCACTGCATGGAAGAAAAGCCTGGTAATCTACTTCTGGTCACACCTTGCCAAGAAAACCCTGGGGCTGGGGTTGCCAGGAGTCAGCATTGACTCAACAGCACACATTACATTTACAAAATACACTTGTTCTGTGTATAGATGGTTTGGGAATGGTCTGTGTGGCTCATGGTGATTATCCTGCTGGAATGCCAATCTAGTGGCTTTGTTGTTCCTTCTCCCACTACAGAACAATTGGCGAAAAGGTAGTGAGAACTAGAAATTAGATTTCATTGTAAGGTCATGTACATTAATACAACTATGGCCATATTATCTAACTAAGGATGGATCATGTGTTGATGGTTGATGTAAGTCTATCTCTTCAAGCGTGGGATGGGTTTTGGGAGGAAGAGATGAGGGAAAAATTGTCACAACTAGTCTTGTTTATATCTCTATACACACACACACACACACACACAAGCCCCATTCTTACGCAATTCCCTGTCTTCAGTATGTACTGCTAAATGTGTCTCTTGCTGGAGAATTGACTGGAACCTCCAGAATTGTCACGGTGGCTGGGGGCAAGGGGTTCCAAAGAGAATAGCAGTAATGGTGATGATATCGCACATTTCCTCTTTCCCCTGAAGCTATCATTTATTTTCCCAGTTGGTTTGTGGCTCTAAGGATGACAGAGATAGTGCAAACACCTTGGGGCACATCCTCCTCTGTGCTACCCAGGGTCAGTGTTATGGTTTGAACCACATGGCACGAAACATAACACCACTCAGGCAGCAGAAGAGGAGAATGTAGTCCAAGACGATACATGGCTGCTGTTCTCCTTTAAGCCCTGAAAGAAAGATAGAAAGCATTAATGTGGGGTTCACAGTAGAAGTGACACTTATGGCTTCTAGGGATATGCACAGGCAAAAAATGTTCTGTTCATTTTTGGATTTTGCAGACATTTTCCTGATTTTCAGGCTTTTTTTCAGTTCATTGCAGACATTTGTTTTAATGCACATTCAAACTTTTTTCAATACACAAATTCTGCATATATTAATTTGTAGACTAATGCATTGTCAAGCAGTTCTGTATGCACTAAGGTTTTTAACATGTTAACGAACTGAATGGGATTGAATCAAATGTGATGGGGAGGGTGAATGAGGAGAATGCAGGCAGTGTGCATTGTGACTGAGGAGATCGTAGGGGATGGAGCTAGAGAAGACTGTTTTTAGGCCTAGTGGTTTGAACAACTGCCTAGTATCCAGAAGATCAAGGGTTCAGATTCCCACTGCCACTCCTTGTGACCTTGGAAAAGGCACTTTACCCTCCACTGCCTCAGAAGAAAAGGCCTGGCAATCTACTTACAGTGATACGTTACCAAGAAAGCCCAGAGGCAGCTGGGTTGCCAGGAGTCAGCACTGACTTGATGGCACTAAAAAAAACACAACAACAAAAGAAAACTGTGAGGGTGACTGCAGGGCCAGAGAGTGCAAGGGAAAAAAGTGGCTGATGGAGAATAAGGAGCTGGATGGCAGAGTGGGGGACAGGGAATAGGGAAGAAGATAATGAAGGCATGCAGATTGTGAGTGAGGAGACTGGAGGGATTGCAAGGTGTGAGGAAGAGGCCTGGAGGAGCTTCAGAGGGAGTGCTCAGTATCAGGAGGGAATGTAATAATCCTCCCTCTTTCCATCTCTTGACCCTGGGTATCAGCTTTTCTCTCCTTTCCCATCATTCCCCTTCCCTCTCCCTGTTATACTTCCTTCCTCTTACGCCTGATTCTCCCCCTTCTCCCCTCCATCTGTGCTTTGATCCCTTACCCTTCTTCGCCTCTTTCCTAGATCCTTTTCCGATCTCCTTTCCCTTCCCATCCTCTAGACTTTGTCCCTGAACACTTGCTATCCGCCTTCACTCTTCCCAACACTTATCACGAAGATCCCTTAAAAGAACTGAAAAAATTGGCCACACAAAATCTGAATCACCTTTCATTAGTATATAGATTCATTCTAACTTATGCATATATATCACACCATTGCAGCAGAATTTAAAATAAGCATAATCCGTAGCAGAATTTGCTTACTCTTGCCACAGAATCCAGACAGATGTGCACAAGAAGCCTGGACCTTTTTTTTCCCCCCGTATGTGTTGTATATACATAAGATCTTATTTAAAAAGGAAGTGAGTTGTGTACAGCCTTCAAGTGTTTTACATAGAAAACTAACATTTATTTCAGCTGTATTTTTCTCAGTTCTCATGAGATGTGATTACAATTTATGATCTGTCTGTCAGAAAGGGTTAAATTATTTTAAGTTTACCTATGCCTTGGACTTGAGCCCTGGTTGATCCCAAGCCAGATGCACTAGCAGCTGTATGCTTTATTTACAATCCCTTTGGCAGACTTACAACTGCCCTAGGCTATAACATAGTGTACCTAATGTTCAAACTGGCAGGTAATCTTATGTCAAACATACTTCTTTGATTTAAAGTGATCAATAGATTCTTGTAAAGAGGTAATTTCTCTGATGTTTCCACCTTGCCTTTCTTACAGGTGCTTCACACAAAAGCTTGCTTATATGATGTACGAACAATAAACAGAAAGCTATAATCATGTTTTTTTCAGATGTTTCCGGTGCACAACGATTTTGGATCAATATCCTGTGTAATACAATTATCTGCAATGATCTGGTTGTATTGAAAAAGAATTTGCAGTAGACCTCTAGGGGGTTTTATCCAGAAATACGTATCCAGCCATGTAGTGAGTGGTAGAAGAGAAAATTAAGGAGTTGATGTTGGCTGTCTATTATGTGCCAAATTACTTTATTAATATTGCATTTGGTAAAAGTACAGTACTTCCAAACTTTTATGCACTTTAACTCTACATTAATAACAATAATACTGTCTGTGTCTTCAATATACTTATTCTCAGAACAGCTTCTCATATAGAATTTCTGCCATTCTAGGGAAAAATTACAATACAAATAACATTTCAGAAGTTTACTAATAATAATGTGTGGTTGTATGGATGGTTAAATTAAATGTTCTTCCCCAGGTTCTATCTAGCCCTGTTGTGGGGATTATAACAACATGTAGAGTTTTATTTCTTGAATTCATTTGTATTCAGAGTTAGCATTGTAAATTTTTTGCACGTTGGGAAAGACTGAACCAGAAAAACAAAATGAATGGCCAAAAGTAACAACATGAATATTAAGGGGTGTGTTTACTAAACCGTCCTAATGTTACCGGCGCTAGTTGCAGCGATAATGTGAAGAATGCCATATAAGGAGTGGGCGTTCCAGTCTTAAGGTAGCAAGAATATGTATCGCGCGATAGTGGGCACCGTGGCGCGTTAACGTAAGTACATGCCAGAGCAGAGTTAGAAGCTATAACGATGTAGCCCACTGGTTACTGCAATGACTGTGGAGGCAGAGATCATGGGTTTGATCCTGCAGTGGTGTAATCTAAAAAGGCTGTCTGGTGTTTTCTTTTAATTTAAATCAGTGCTGCCAGCAAAAACACCCTCACAGTGCCGTAACCTAAGGTGCCTCATAAGGCACCCTATAAGGCACCCCATAGGTCACATTATAAAGTGCCCTGGCTGCCAAGGCACCCTATAATGTGCCCTATAGGGCACCTTATAGGGTGCTTTACCGGGCACCTATGAGGCACCTTAGGCTACAGCACTGTGAGGGTGTTTCTGCTGGCAGCACTGATTTAAATGAAAAGAAAATGCCTCAGACAGCCTTTTTAGCTTACACCACTGTAGGATCAAACCCATGACTTCTACCTCCACAGTCATTGAAGTAACCAGTAGGCTACATCTCTATAACATCTACCACACTGCTGGCTGGCTACAGAAAGACTGCAGGTCACCACACAAACAGTCTGCTGTGGTTACCAGGATAGGATAAACCCACCCGTACCCATGATGCACTGCACATGCAGATCAGCAGTCTACAGCTGATCACATAATGGGGTATGCACTCCCATAGCACCTAGGCCTGGTAGGGGGAACTGACCGTGTGTGTTACTGGCACAGAGTAGCTACAGACTGTGACATTCTGCGGGTCCTGTGCTCACCCTGAGGGTGAGGTGGGGCACCCTGCACCAGGTCCGCAGCACCTGGGTTGGCTGAGTTAGGCTGTGCTGCAGGTCCCCATCAGTGCCAGTGTATGATAGGTAGTCCTTGCAGACACATCTAGGATACACCTGTGTCCACTTGTATTTCCCAGTTACATCTATTCCTTGTGGACTGTGATGCACTCGGAATAGTGCATATCCTGTGTGGGTGCCATGGTCACATGTTATAGTTGAAGAGGGGTGTTTGGACCCAAAAGCGGATTATGTAGCACCACCCAACCTGCTCTCTGTGGCTCAGGGTGGGGGGAACAGGATCTCCCACCAACAGATCCACATTGTACATCTTTGCAATGGTGGCAGTAGAGAGAACCATGAACCCCAGTCCCGCTGGGGAACAGGTACCCTACAGAGATAGTCGATGCAGATCTGTACACATCACATAAGGCAATGTCAGACAGGCAGAACACTGCAGAAGCTCAGCTGCCCCCACCACTATCTGACATTCACCAGCAGAGGGCACAGTCAGTCTCCACCCACTGCACCCTGCAAGGAGTTCCAGCCATACACATGCTAACTGCAGACAGTCTGCTAGCCAGCACATAGTGCATATTTCTGGAGGAACTATGTGCACCAAAAAATGGGATGTGAACACACACACACCAAGCAGGTATGTAAGTGATTAAGACCCAGAAAAACAAACCCATAAATATCACATAAGAGAAATGTTGATAGCACTATGGGGGAAACCTAGCCATGCCGTGGTCACTGCTCATTCAAGGTGAGAGTGAACTCCCAGCATGACATGCTGTGGCCACCCTGTCCGTGTAGGTGGTGGTCAGGCTCTACAATGTCCCAGCCATTGCCCTATACCATGTGCAGATGCATCCTGCCCAGGCCACTCTGTCTGGGCCATACCCACAATACCTTGCTCCTCATTATGCACATTAGCAGGCTAACACTGGAAACAGTGCAAGCAGTGTGGGCTCAGTAAGGTGTGGGCAGCCACAACACACTGGATAGACATACACACACTCCCACACCTATGCCAGCATTGTGCAAATATGGAGGTTTGTGGCAGCCCTGGCCGCCTCCCCAGTTCTGGGCACAGTGTGGGCATTGCTATGGTACGCAATACTGTTGGGGTCACTCCCCGGGGTGGTAAACACTGTCAAAAGCAAACTGAAACACACTCCACAGATATCAGAAAAGTTGCTATGATGAATCTCTATCAACAAATCGTGTTTAACAGGATTTGTTAGCTGACATTAATCATAGCAACCTTTTGATATTGTTCCCAAGTTTAGGATGGCATTGCTAAGGTATGCAGGTGCCAGTATTGGGAGATGCTTCTCCGTGCAGGGCCCAACAGCCTGACTCTCCATGAGACTTTGGATAGTGGAGCCTGTGGGTGTGGGTGTGTGTGCCCCTGTTGGCCACTGCTCTAGGGCAGAGACTCCCAACTCCAGTCCTGGTGGGCCAAACACTGTTCAGGTTTTCATGCTGTTCCTGATGAATATGCATGAGGTACATTTGCATACATTGGGGGCGGTGCATACAAATGCAGCACAGGCATATTTATTAGGGAAAGCAAGAAACCTGAATGGTGTTTGGTCCTCCAGGACTGAAGTTGGGAAACTCTGCTCTAGGGATTGCACATGTTTATGGTGTCTGTGCTCTGTAGGGTAAAATATAGGCGTTTCAGGCATGTTTATTCTATTTGCGATAAAGGTTCTGTCTTTATTACCACGGTTTAGTACTTGGTAAAATATGGGGACAAGGTTGGCAGGAGTCACTGCTGGGACTTGAACCTGTGACCTTCTTTCTGCCCCTGAACACACTGGCTGTGTGTACTACACCAAACTGTTGTCACTGGGGCAAGTCATTCCCTGGGTATACCATGACTGTTCGTCAGGCAGACCATGTCTGTTGCAGTGCACGGCACCCACCTAAATGGGGCTTGGCCGTGGTCTGGTGTGGGCAGATGCCACTGCCCCTTCCGCCACCAGCACCCTCCCCGCCACCATGCTGACATGCCCTTCTGCCAGTGGTGCTGGTGGTGCACAGTCCCAGGCCATTCAGTGTGCCGGTAGGCAGCTGCCTATGGTGTGGGTTGTCGGGTAGGGGTGCCTATATGGACATGTGCGCTTCCCCCCGGCACCGCCTGCCAATGTTATGTGCCCTTGGGGGTACCTGCTGGGTAATATCCCCTGGGACACTGTGCGACACATACTCGTGCCCATGTTGGACCCTCATCAGTTGCTGTCTTGCTGCTTTACAGTTTCATCATTCCTATGTGCCACCTAGGCATCTGCCTAGTCCACACTGTGCCCCAGCTGGATCACAGCATGTGCCGCCTGCAGGCCCCTGTATCCCATTTACAGCATCAGTACAGTTACCGTTTCCTATGTGCCCACTCTGCTGTTGCTGCACATGTGCATGCCATAACAAACCTGCCCAATATAAACGACAACAACCTTGATCACCGCTATTTCAATGTGGGATCATTCACTTTGTAGGGGGACAGAGCATAACCCCTTCCAAACATGATATCTTTCTTTTTACGCTTTGTCAGTAGTGTTGCTTTATGTTTATCATTAATATCACTATTGGCCAGCTTGGTTATTGGGATTTCAGATGTGGTTCTGGTCATTTTCTATGTGTATTTGCCTTTTTGGTTCCTGCTCATGTATCACTACTATCACCTCTCTGGGTTTCCCTGCCTTTGCTGTACATTGCTGACTGAAATGGCTTCTCTGTCCTGCAAATGTGCCTAGCACAAGGTTTTCACTGACGCTAATTTTCAGAGCTTTATTTCACGGCGTTAGTGTGCATGGATCTACTCCCCGCCCACTCTCCACCCATTGACCCCTTCTCTCTGCCCCTAGGGAGCCTTACTCCACCCTCTGGGGTGCCTTTCTCCTCCCTCTGCGCACCTCACCACCTCCGGAGACGTTATCACGCGATACGTGACGTTATTGCATGATAATGTTACATTATCGCACGATAAGTTTGCGTATCGCGTGATAACGTCGCCGCTGCTACGTTAAGATGGTTTAGTAAACATACCCCTAAGTCTGTTAAGTGTACATCATGTCCTGCATAGTCTGGGAAAGAACTAACACCATATGACCCAAATTAAAAGCATTCTTCCACAGAATGTTAACACAGATTAGATGAAAAACATAACTCCATATAGAAGATTATCAGTTATAGTCTAATAAAAAAAAAAAAGATGGTCAAAATCTGCAAACATGAGTGACGTGAAGGGGAAACCTGAGTACTGGAGTGGAAGAATAGCTTAGTGGTTAGTATAATAAGCAAAGGAGCAGAGAAGCTAGGGTTCAAATCCTGTTTCTTTCATGGAGGCTCCTTGGGAAAGCCACTTCACTATTGCCTCAGGTACAACTTAGGCGCCCTTTCACTAAGGTGCATTAACTGTTTGCACCAAATGCATGTTTAGCAAAAAACAAATTTGCCTTAAGTGCCAGCATGTAGCCTTACGCACGGTGCAAGTAACACATGTGCACCTAACTCCACATATTGCGGAGGCATTAGATGCACCTGTGAAAATGGCAATATTGACAGCGCCCATTTATTTTATTTTATGTATTTGCACATTACTATTTAGCTGATGCCTTTCAGTGGTAGTTCAAGGTGAGTCCCATTCAGGTATGTAGGCATTTCCCTGTCTCCAGAGGGCGTACAATCTAAGCCCATGCAATGTAGTCACCATGCCCACTCTCTGCCCCTGTCCTGCCCATTCAGTACCACAAATCAGCATGCAGTAACTGTGATGCCTCTGCACTAACAGTTACCATGGGCCCAAGCAGGCATATACCACATGTAAAAACACACATGAACTGTGCAGTGTACTTTAGTAAAAGGGGTGTCTTAGAGTGTAAACCCTCGTGGCCATGGAACTTGAGCTTGCATTTGAAAAACACAAATATTTAAATCTACAATATACACCCATAGAAAGAACTAGCACACCATAATGGCCATTCTTTGTATCAAAGATGACACTGGATGATGAAAGCATGCTCATAGTTCAGCCAATAGCAGAGCGAAGCAATTCTCTAGGTTCACTGGAATAATATGGTCCTTGCATATCCGGAGCACTACAAACACTATCTGAGACCATGACAAACATTTGCTTTCAATTAATTCTGGAATTCTTATTACCTGTCTTTTTGTACTACATATAGACACCCTGCAGTTCTCGATGTAGGTGTTTAGTTTTCAGTACAGTGATTTCTGTCTCTGCTTCATTTCTTTCTATACCTCTTGGATTCTTGTTCTCCGTTTCTTGACCACATTGCTCCCATTACTTTGATTTTTATATTATGTCTTGTCTGCAGGAGATCAGATTCTGACTTTCTCAGAAGGTCGTCTCTTTTGCAAATTGCTTATGATGGAAAAATATGGCTCCATTTGTGCTGAAATTTTAAGACTGAATTCTATGAGTTTGATTTTAGGTTGTATATTACCTAAGACTTTGCTTTGCAGTATATAGGGGTTTATAACTCTGTAAATAAATGTATGAATAAAAGATTACAGATGCACTAATTAACAGTCAAGGTCCTACAATACATAAAGAAACACGTGTGTGTTATGTGTGCATGCAAGAACAAAGGACAAATATAAAATTTAAATTAAACAAATACCCAGCTACCTTTTTGCTTTCAAAATAAGTTATGGCAACTGCAGAATTCATAAGGATAGTTATTTGGGCAAAATCCCACATTGTTAGCCTCTACAAGAATGCCTTTCTTAAATAGACTTAATGGGAGTGAGTTCATTTCACATGATGGAAAAGAATCCTAGTAAATACAGTAGAAAGCCAACAAGCTGTCTAGCATTATTTTCAAAATGGTATAATTTGTGTCAGTCTAATTATTAGCAGTTTTATGGAGCTGCAGCTTGGCTGCATTATTATTCAAGATAAAATTGGATATTTTAGCTCTCAGCACAGTCCCACAATTATAAAATAGATTTTTTGATGTACTGTGAAATTTTATGTTTTATCTACATTATAGTTTAATTGGTTTGGGTGTCAAATCAATTAATTTCACACATTTATGAATGAATAGTATTTACTGGCTCTATGCCACACCTTAATTCTCTATCATGCTCCATCATGGTTCTTTTAATTTGAATATTTAGTATGCTTTCATGTCTTAATTACAGCAAATTGCACACAGTTGGCACCATTTCTTGAAATTAATCCCAGAGTACTTTGTTTCTGTCAAGCAGTCAAAGCCTTGGAGAATAATAGTAAATGTTATTGCAGATCTAAATTTAAATGACTGTCTATGTATTTAACTTAATCCTTTAATTATTCGTGCAATACAGCTTTTGGTTCAAATGTTAAACATTCTTCATTGAGAATGCAAAATAGATATGTGAAGCCTGATTTTGGTGGGGTAGCTAATTTTTGCAACCTATTTTTCAGGCATGTACAAAGTAGCTGTCACTATATATCATATCCCAGTTATAGCTTGTAGTCTCTTCTAAGCATCAGTCCTCAAGAATAAAACAAAAAGAAAGGGGTAACAAATCAAATCATTTGCCCTAAATGACTAAATAAATAATTTTATAACAAGGCATTTACAGTATTACAATTTTCAAAAATGCATTTATTATATAAAGGTAATATAAGCATCTAGGTACTTCTATGAAATAAGCTCGTAATCTATCACAGCATACAAATGCTCTTACACAAATTTATACCTGCTCAGTGGCGTATGCTAATGCCTGTGTTTTAAGGTATATTTCTGCATTATTTAGTTATATATTTGGCTCACACCTTTCCAGTAGTAGTTTGAGGTGAGTTACGTTCAAGTACAGTAGGTATTTTCCTGTCCCAGGAGGGATTACAATCTAAATTGCGTTACTCCGATTGCTTCTCCATCCCATTTCCACCCAAACTCTGCCCCCGGGAATGCCTGTGCCTGTATCATGTAAAAATGTTAGGTGGCTCTTTCCTCTACTTTTTAAGAATGTATTCCGTCACATGATTTTATAATAGTCATTCTGCATGCATTCAACATGCTTTATGCATGAAAAAAAAGCTTTATGAAAAGATCCCCATAATTCTTAGTATTAAGAGATGTATTTCCTAGTTGAACACCAAGTTATTTAATCAAACTAACATTTACAGTGTGTGGAGTTCAATCATTAACATATATGACAAGAATATTGCAAGTCAATTAAATTGTTGAATTGAACCAGAAAATATGACAAAGCTAGTATTTACTCTGCTATCCTACTAAATCACTTTACCAGGAAAAATGATTGTAAAACTTGATATTAGATGCCAATATTGTCACTAATCAAATTAATATATTTACAATGTTTTGCTGAATCATTCAGTGAAATTAAATGTATGTCTCCTCTTCCTTAAACCATCTGTTAACTTTGGTACCAATAAACATTTCACACAAACTTTTTTGTGGTATATCATCACTCAATTATAGCATCTGAAGTCCTTCAGAAGTAGATCTTCTCAGATCGGTTAAAGAGAGGTGGAATTTAAAATCTAAAGGTAGAACTCAGATTTTCATACTTACATTGAAACATGGAAGAAACCCCTTCCTCCCACTACCAATATATTAAACATAAAATAAAATACAACAACCTTGAGCTATAACCATCTGAATTCTAATTCTCAGAATCATAAACAAATAGCAGGGAAAATGCATCATCAGTAAATTGTAAAGTGTTTTTTGTCAAGCTTATAGGAGAGATATATAACATTTTCTATCTTATATATTCAACATTTCCTTTAGCCAAGTTATATTTAGGGGCCCTTTTACTAAAATGAATTAAGAGGCAGGTTTACTGAAATGCGCTAAGCTAGCATGCATAGAGGCCTGGTTTTTAGCATGGGGCCAGGACCAGACCCACACGAAACTGGGCCCCTGTGTTAAGCCATTTGCTGTGATTAATATGGGTACATTTCCCACCTTCCATTGGGGTGGCAGTAAGTGCACCCACATTAACTGCAACATTGACAATTAGCACGTGCCAAAAACACCCACACTAAATGCAATGTGCCCACTCTTCCCCTGAACTGCCCAGTCTTCGTCCTAATCCATGCTACAAGGTTAGAGCAAGGTTTTTACCATAGCAATATTTTTAATATGCGGAAACAGTTATGGCAGTGCAGTTACATGTGGTAAGCCCTGCACTAATCATTAGCACACTTTAGTAAACGTCCCTCTAAGCACTCAAGGTGTGAATTGGTGTGCTTTGTGGTAACAGTCTCTGTGGAGGCTTGAAACTTTGTGTGCACTAATTCACACTTTAAGAGCATATTGTGGAAGAGGTAAGGGATGAGTATAGACTGCAACTTACAGCATGTTACCATGACAGATCATTCAGATCATTTAACACCACCACCTAAAAGGTGGTGGTGTACATTTCAGTTGTTATCCGCAAATAATTTTTCAACTAATGAAACGTAACTGGAAATTTTTGGCCCATTTTTGTCAGTGCCCCCGTATATTTAAATAGATGGCTTTTTCCCTCATTCTGAAAGTAAAAGTATACCTGCTCTTTCTGCCTACAGATTTTCCTAGCATCTGTAAGATCCCTTTCAAGCTGTGTTATGTGCTGTTCTAGCTGAGCAAGTTCCACTTTGTGTTTCTACTGAGAAGCTATTATATCCAGATGCAATGTCTGTAAGGTTGTTTCAAGCTTTTCAATTTCAAGAACATATTTTTTTCTGTTGCTTAAGTGCATTCGCAGCTTTAGCTTTTTCTTCCTGTGTGATTCGCTCACATTCTTCAGTCTTTGAAGTTTTGTCATCATATTGACTTCTCATCCTTTCCAGTTGCTATTTAAAACAAGAATTTAGTGTTCAAATTCCAAAAATCCAAAGGCAGAGATAATCTGCATCTTACTTGCAAAGTATCAGACATTAGCTAAAAGGATTTTTAAGATTAATATTTTCCCAGTTGTCATTTAAGTGTAATTTCCAAAAAATACAAATATTATTTACAAAGTTTTAAAGAACATGGATACAAGCTTAGAAAAAGAACTAAAAAAAATACCCAGCAATCACTATTTATCAAACAAAACCCTGATTTTGCCTTGGTTATTTAGGGGCATGTTTATTAAAGTGTGCTAAAGATTAGTATGGGATTTGCCGTGTGCTAAGTGCACCATGCTAAAGGTTAGCATAGAGCCCATGGTAAAGCATAGTTACTCACCTGTAACAGATAATCTCCGAGAACAGCAGGAATCAGTCTTCACATATGGGTGACGTTGGCATCAACAGAGCCTCACGCAGGAACACTCCCCAGCATCCAATAGGAATGATTTTGGGAGTATCCCTCCATGCATGCGTGCCTGCCTTCCCAACATTTCTCCTCAGTAAGGTATATAGCATAGAGAAAAACCCATAGGAAAACCAAAACCAAATAAAAAAAACGTAGTCCCATGTAGAACACCGAGGGGAGTTGGGTGGGTTGTGAAGACTGGTTCCTGCAAGATCACCTGTTACAGGTGAGTAACTATATGATCTCCAGGAACAAGCAGGAATGCAGTTTTCACATTTGGGACTCCCTAGCTCCCAGCTACCATGAAGGACAGAAATAAAATTGTGCCAATGAGGAAGAAACCTGAACCACAAGTAGGGTGAGTAAGTTATAGCTGAGAAGGCTGAACTAGCACACCACTAAGACAAACAATAAATAATTAAATAAACAGTTAGACAAATAAATAATTAATAAACAGCTAGAACTCACAGCAAGGTGTCACAGGAGACAAATATCCACTACTCTAGCAGAACACTGTAAAAAGCACTGCTCTTCTCTGATCAGAGAAAAGCAGACTAAAACAGACTATGCACACGTGGAGGAAACAGGAAGAAGGCTACACAATACCTCAGCAGGGGGGGGGGGAGGGGGAGGATTCACTCAGGCAGGCTAGGACAGGAAAAAAAGTTTAACACACAGCAGGTTCTGGGGAGAGAGATTTAATTTAAAAATTACAGTTAACCTGGCTACCACACAAAGCCCAGTTAGTTGAGAGAGGCAAGGTAAGTTATAGCTGAGAAGGCTGAACTAGCACACCACTAAGACAAACAATAAATAATTAAATAAACAGTTAGACAAACAATAAATAATTAATAAACAGCTAGAACTCACAGCAAGGTGTCACAGGAGACAGATATCCACTTCTCTAGCAGAGCACTGTAAAAAGCACTGCTCTTCTCTGATCAGAGAAAAGCAGACTAAAACAGACTATGCACACGTGGAGGAAACAGGAAGAAGGCTACACAATACCTCAGCAGGGGGGGAGGGGGAGGATTCACTCAGGCAGGCTAGGACAGGAAAAAAAGTTTAACACACAGCAGGTTCTGGGGAGAGAGATTTAATTTAAAATGAACAGTTAACCTGGCTACCACACAAAGCCCAGTTAGTTGAGAGAGGCAAGGTAAGTTATAGCTGAGAAGGCTGAACTAGCACACCACTAAGACAAACAATAAATAATTAAATAAACAGTTAGACAAACAATAAATAATTAATAAACAGCTAGAACTCACAGCAAGGTGTCACAGGAGACAAATATCCACTTCTCTAGCAGAGCACTGTAAAAAGCACTGCTCTTCTCTGATCAGAGAAAAGCAGACTCTAATGAATATGCATTAGAGATATCCTGCCAACCTGACTGGTTTGTAGTCCTCTAGGGCTGGATTTGGAGACCCCTTCCTTACACCTCTGTCATTTAAGATTGTGAGTGGGCAAGGTGCAGATGCATTAGAGATGAATATGCATTAGAGATATCCATTATCCATTATGAATATGCATTAGAGATGAATATGCATTAGAGATATCCTGCCAACCTGACTGGTTTGTGGTCCTCTAGGGCTGGATTTGGAGACCCCTGCCTTACACCTCTGTCATTTAAGATTGTGAGTGGGCAAGGTGCAGATGTCCTAGACATCAAAAGGGTAGATAGAAGGGGGCGGAGCCTGATGTCGAGCAGGTTGGACGGGTAGAGCGTGAGCTCCAGAGAGACCCACCAGCAAATCCGACTTTAAGCAAGGGTATAGTGCCGAGAATTCCACGAAATTGCACTGGAAGACTTCTAGACATGTCTATACTAAAGCCAGCTAGAATAGACTTCAATTCGGGACAAACTGCCAGCGCTAAACGCTCAAAGACTGAACCTCCGTCGCCGCAAAAGATGGCGGCGCGGCTAGAAGGACCGGAGGCCCTGCAAGAATGCTGGCTGAGGTGAGAGGGGTTAGAGATCTGGTTGCGGCCAATGGAGAGGCGTTATCGGTGGTGCGCGAGGACACAGCGGCTCTCCGTTCCAGTTTGGAGGGGCTGTCCCTGAGGCTGGACAAAGTGGAGCAAATAGTGGCAGTGCACGAAGAAAGGTTGCAGACGGTAGACAAGCACACGCAACAGATTCGGGCCTTGCAAAGAGAGTTAGAAGAAGGGAATAACAGGGCGCGGCGTAACAACATAAGATTAGTCGGGGTCCCGGAGGGAGCAGAGGGAGGAGACATGATTGCCTTCCTAAGCAAAATGATCCCCGAGACTTTGCACATTACTTTCCTACAGCCGTTCGAGTTGGATAGAGCTCACAGGGTGCCCGCACAAGTGATTCAGGACCACAAAAGACCGCGCCCAATAATTCTGCGAGCCCTGCGCTATCAGCACGTCGTGCAAATTCTTGAAGCGGCCCGACTATGTCCTACTGCTGAATTTGAGAGTTGTAAACTTCACTTTTTCCCGGATTTTGCAAAAGCTACCGCTGATCGGCGGCGCAGTTTTCTTGCATTGAGACCGCGCCTGATTCAACTCCAAGCAAGATTTGGCCTTCTTTACCCAGCACATATGAGGGTCACCCTTCACAACCAAACTAAAACTTTTGATGATCCAGAGCAGCTTCAGCAATTTCTAGATGACAAAGAACGTATGCAGATGCGCTGATATTGCATTTTATTTGTCTATATAGCTGCTTGCATAGGTGAAGGCTGCGAACTTACGTAATTTCATGGTTGCAATATCCCTTTTTCTAGTCAGTAAAGTAAACTCCTTGGTTTATTGATATGTTGTTTGATATCTCCCTACTCTTGTTTTCTTGTATTCAAAGAATATATTAGAGTATTGAGTCATGTTTTATGTCGCACTGCCTATACCTTGATATTCTGTTAACGGTGGGTCCCTCTGTACCGCTTCCTGTTCCACTGGGTTCACCATGTAAGGCGGGGTGGGATAATAATCCTCTGGAGTCTATGGGAGAATTTTGTTTTTTGCAGCCTGTACCTCTGGTATTAGGGTCTCAAGATGCCTATCTGATTGAGCAACGGTGTAGAGATAGTTTAATTAAGTCTAGATTGGTGGGAGTATGGCTAATATATCTATACAATTCCACAGCTGCCTAGTACAATCAAACTCCTTTCCTTAAATGTTAAGGGAATTAATAGTCCGATAAAACGGAAAAAAAATTTACATTATGCGCAGCAAGAGAAAGTAGACATACTTCTACTGCAAGAAACGCATTTGAATAACCATGAATCACTTAAACTTAGTGTTAAGCCCTTCGAGCTGGTGGCCTACTCTGCTGCGATTCATAAACGTAACGGAGTGGCCATTTTGGCTAAGAAGTCTCTTATGCCCACTATTAAGCAGACGCTCTCTGATAAGCAAGGCAGATGGACCAGTGCTGTTTTAAAAGTCGGGCGACTCTCTATTTTACTGATTAATGTATACGCCACAAATGCTGATCACCCAGAATTTTTTCGTTCCCTGACTCAGGCAGCTTTTCTCAGCTGTGATGAACCAGTCATACTAGGTGGTGACTTTAACCTGGCTCTGGACCCACTTGTTGATAAAAGCCCTCCGAAGCTTAGCTCGTTTTCCAAGTCACATGCGGTCCTCAAAGAGTTGATGAGCAACAGAGGGCTGGTGGATATTTGGCGATTGTATCACCCAAAAGATCAAGAGTTTACTTTTTTCTCCAACCCTCATCGATCCTCGTCACGCATAAATTTTTTTTTGACTTCTAAATCCCTGATATCGTGCTGTACCAGATCGGGCATTCAGGCGATGCACATTTCGGATCATGCTGCTATCTGTCTGGAGTTACAAGACCTCTCTACTGGCACTAAATCCTTAAATTGGTCTTTTGACAGATCCCTTTTGGGGGATGCGGAGTTCTGTTCTGCTATTCGAGTAGCTATAACGGAATATTTTCAGTTCAATCTCCTACAGGATACTGGGGGATGGGCCTGGTGGGAAGGCTTTAAGGCCTCCGTGAGGGCCGTCATCACGAGCCACGCGATCCTCAGATCCCGGCGACAAAGAGAGTGCTTAGCAGAGTTAGAAGACCAGATTAAAGCAGGGGAACGTATTCGAACACGACGCTCTGAACCTTGTATCTTGGTTCGCCTTCAGAAATTGAGGCTCAGTTATAATCAATTACTTACTGATGAAGTGGTAAAGAATATTCAGGCTCAGAATGGGGTATACTATTGGGAAGGCAATAAAGCAGGAAGACTCCTGTCGCACACACTAAGAGGTCAACAGGAGGCGAGGAGAGTGGAAGCCTTACGCGATCCTGGTGGAAATACTCTGCTGACCAGGGATGATGAGCTTGCAGATGCGTTTGGTTCCTACTATGCGCAACTGTATTCTTCTGAGGTTCAGAATACCCAGCTGAGCTTTGGAGAGCTGATTGCTGGGGTACAGAGGCCTACATTAGATGGAGAGATCGTAGAGAGGTTGGCGGCCCCATTTTCCCTATCTGAAATCCTCCAAGCAATTCAGACATTGGCCCCCAGTAAGGCCGCTGGACCAGATGGCCTCCCCACTGAATTTTATAAAACTTTCTCTAAGGAACTTGGCTTACATCTGTGTGCCTACTTTCAGGCTCTCCTGCAAGATGCTCCTCTGGTAGGGAACTTCGCATCTTCGAACGTGATTGTGTTGGAAAAGAAAGGCAGAGATCCCCAGCTAGTCAGTAATTATCGTCCAATATCTTTACTGAATGCCGACTATAAGATATACGCTACGATACTGGCTAACCGGCTTGCTGACGTCTTGCCACAACTGATACATCCTGACCAATGTGGCTTTATTGCAGGGAGATCAACAGCGGATAACGCTCGCCTCTTATGCCATGTTCTAGCGGCTGGGGAAAGGCACCATAGTCCCCTAGTGGGGCTATCTCTTGATGCAGAGAAGGCCTTCGACCGGCTGGAGTGGTCTTTCATTTTTGATGCTCTCCGCTGGTTTGGAGTAGGTGATGGTTTTATCAGATTGTTGAGAGTGCTGTACGCTCGGCCTTTAGCACATGTTTGAGTTAATTCCTCACAATCAAAGGAGCTGAGATTGTCACGAGGAACTCGTCAAGGCTGCCACATTTCCCCACTACTGTTTAATTTGGCCCTTGAGCCTTTATTACTTATGATCCGACAACAAGCGCAGATCTCAGGGGTGATGATAAGGGGACAAACAGTGAAGTTGTCGGCTTACGCAGACGATCTTCTTCTCTTTACATCTCCGGACTCAGTGTCGGCGATCTTGGAGTGCATAGAGCGATATTCACAACTGTTTGGTTATAAAATTAATTGGAGTAAGTCAATTGCCTTTCTGCTAAATGCTAGGATCCATAAAGCAGATATGGAACGCTTCCAATTCGTCTGGGAGCCGAAGATGTTCAAATATCTCGGAGTTTATTATGGCTACCCTTTGGCCGAAGCGGTGAGATATAATGAGAAGACGCTCTTAGAGAAGTCTCTTTTGTTGACTACTAAGTGGCTCCCCTTATCTTTATCATGGTGGGGGAGACTTGAAACTATTAAGATGATGATAACCCCAAAAATTAACTATACGTTGGAAATGGTGCCCTATTTTCTACGCCCACAGATATATCAGCAATTAGAAAGGGTGTTAGTGCGATTTTTGTGGAATAACAAAACACCCAGGATTGCCCTCAAAAAGCTTAAAGCCTGCAAGGAGTTGGGAGGAGTGAAATTCCCGGACTTTCAGCAGTATCACAAAGCTTATTTGTTAAGGCAAGGGGCACAATGGTTAATGCCGGACGCCAAACCAGTTCCTGCGTGGCTAAATCTTGAAAAAGCAATTGTGGCACCCTTCCCATTGACGCTCCTACCATACATGCAGATGCCACCGGATAAAGAATACCCTACCATGATAGTTGATACACAAAAAGCCTTTGCGGCCTTGCGCGGCTCAATCGATAGTGCTGATCGCCTTACTCGTCAATGGCCCCTCTGGTACAACCCTCATCTAAAGATTCAGCGTAAGTCCTTTGCTTGGCGGCTCTGGTATTCTAAGGATATCTGGACTATCGACCAACTGCTGGAGCGCGATGATTGGAAGAGCTTTGCGCAATTACAACAGGAGTATAATCTACCGGGCACTGCTTATTTCCAATGGTTGCAACTTAGGCACTGTATAGCCAAGCGGATGCCACATTTCAGGTCTTTGGAGCACACGGAGCCCTTAAGTGATGCAGTAGATATCTCTAGTAGGGCTTCCCATTTCTATAAGCTACTGCTCTCTAATATACAGCAGGGCACGATTGGCACCCAAAAAGTATGGGAACATGATACAACCCTGGTCTTGGGAACAGTTTTGGGCAAAACAAGTCCGCATTTCAAAGTCTGCCTCGGTCACTCAAGTATTATTTTTTATGGCACATAGAGCATATCTTACCCCGGTCAGGATGGCCACATGGGGGCCGACAGCTGACGGGCACTGCTGGTCGTGTAAGCAACAACTAGGTACCCTTGTGCATATTGTTTATCAGTGTTCCTGTGTTCAAACTTTCTGGAAACAAGTATGGAAGAGGATTCAAAATATTCTGAATTTTTGCGAACCTCTCTCCTGGGGTATCGTCAGTCTGCGTTCAGTGAGCAATATACCCTCACTGTCAAAACGTTATTTTTTTCTGTTAGATTTTATGCTTGGAATCGCTATGTACCTCATTTCTCGCTACTGGACCCATACTTACGACCTCTCTCCACAAAATTGGTGGAGCCATGTCTGCTGTTACAGCAAGTTTGAGCAATTACCGAGAAAAGGTGTATCTAGAACGCCATCCGGTCTTTCCAAATGGCAGATGTTAAACGATTACATCTTATTATTTCAGACCCCTAAGTAAGCCTTTGGTGCTCGCTCCTTACAGGACACCCTGAATGGCTTTGTTTAGAGGATTCTGTTGGAGCACCCCTTGTCGCAGACATGTTAGGTTATCTTATTTCCAGTTGACTCCAGAGGATTGGGCGGGAGGGGGGGGGGTAGGGGAATTTATAGCTTTAGTCAGTAGTTGTGGTTAGTTAGGTGCAGTCTGTGGTGATGCGTTGTATGTTTTGTTCTATTCTGTGATGTTGATTCCATAAGGCTGTACAAAAAATCAATAAAAATATTAAAAAAAAAAAAAGGGTAGATAGAATGTGTCACATGCCTCCCAAATTCTCACCACCACCAAAATGTTGTCTAATAGACAATATTTCGGTGGTGGTGAGAAGCAAAGAGGCATGTAGCAAACTCTATCTAACCTTTTTGATGTCTTTGGGATCTGCACCTTGCCCACTCACATTCATAAATGACAGAGATGTAAGGCAGGGGCCCCCAAATCCAGCTCTAGAGGGCCACAAACCAGTCAGGTTGGCAGGATATCTCTAATGCATATATATCTCATGCATATTCATTAGGGCTATTCTGAACACCCGACTGGCCTAGGGGTTCAAGGAGGACTGGTTCAGAACCACTGGTCTAGACAGACACACACTCCGACACCTATTCCAGCATTGTGCTACTATAGAGGAGTTCAGCAGCCATGCCCACCACACCAGTCCTGGGCACAGTACAGGCATGGATATGGTACGCAATACTGTTGGGGGTCACTCCCCAGGGTGGTAAACACTGTCAGAGACCAGACCTGAAGCACACACCGCAGACATCAGAATGATTGTTATGATGGAACTCAATCAGCGAACAGTGCTTAACGTTGGATTTTCTATCTGCCAGTACTCATAGCAAACGTTTGAGAGCTGTGTACCGTATACCCAGGTGTAGGGTGGCATTGCTAAGGTATGCAAGTGCTAGTATTGGGAGATGCACGCAGGGCCCAATGTCCTGCCTCTCCAGGAGGCATTGGCCAATGGGGCCTGTGGGTGTGGGTGTGGGGTTGTCTGCCCCTGTTGGCTGCTGCTTTACAGCAGAGTTTCCCAACTCCAGTCCTGGTGTGCCAAACACTGTTCGGGTTTTCATGCTGTCCCTCATGAATATGCATACCATGGGGGTGATGCATAGATATGCAGCACGGGCATCTTTATTAGAGGCAGCATGGAACCTGAATGGTGTGTGGCCCTCCAGGACTGCATTTGGGAGACTCTGCTCTAGGTAATGTGCCTGTTTATGGTGTCTGTGCTCGGTGGGGTAAAATATAGGCGTATTAGCCATGCGTATGTTCTCAGCAATAAAGATTTGTCCTTACTATCACGGTTTAGTTGTGGGAAAAATATGTGGACTGGATTGGCAGTAGCCTCAGCTGGGCTTTGAACCTGTGACCTTCTGTTTTTGCACACACTATCTGTGTGCACTGCACCACCGTGTTGCCACCAATAGGTTGCATTCCCTGGGGAGCCCATGACTGTACATCCGACAGAGCCTGTCTGTTGCAGTGGACGGTGCCAGCCTGCACACGACTAGGCCACTGTCTGGTGTGCTAGCAGCCACTGCCCCCTCCACCACCTGTACCCTTCCGCCAACATGCTGACATGCCCTCATCTTGGAAAAAGCATATGACCTGATTGAGTTGTGGCACTCCAGGACTGCATTTGGGGGACTCGGCTGTAGGTAATGCCCATTGTTATGGTGTGTGTGCGGTGTAGGGTAAAATATAGGTGTTTGAACCATGCTTATGTTCTCTGAAATAAAGGAGTGTCTGTACTATCTCTGTTTAGTGGTGGGTAAAATATGGGGACTGGGTTGGTAGGAGCCCCAGCTGGGATTTGAACCTGTGACCCTCTGGTCTTACAGGCACTGGCTATGTCCGCTGCATCACACTGTGGCCATGGAGACAGTGCAGTCCCTGGAGATAGGAATCCTGGCCGAACGAGTCAGAAACCCTGCTCTGCACAATTTGACTGTGGGCTCATTCACCTTGTATGGAGACAAAAGGGCAAATAAACCTCAAACATGACCTCGAAAAAAGGGGAAAAAAACATAACCAAGCTGGGCTGAGCGTAGACCCTTCCAAAAATCATTTCTTTTTTTGGAGCTTTCCAGGGAGTGTTTTTTATTGTTTTTCATTGATATCACTGTTGCCCAGCTGGATTAGAATTTTTTAGAATTTTTTTGGGGTCATTTTTAATTTTTATTTGCTATTTTGTTCTGTGCACATGTATCACACTGCTCACGTTTTGTAGGTTTCCCCGGTTTTGCTGTACATTGCTGACGTAAATGGTTTCTCTTCCCTTTAAATCGGCTCTAACGCGAGGTTTTCATTCGCGGTATTTTTTAGCTTGATTTTCAGCCCCGCTCCTGTACCCCCCTCCCACTCTCCACCCATTGACCCCATCCCTCCACCCCTCGGGAGCCTTCCTCCGCCCTCGGAATGCCTTTTTATGCCTCTATCGCACTTCAGCGCGCCGCGCACTTGTACGGGCCTGTTAGTGTAGCGCGCACGTGTGCATGGCCCAAAAATGCACTATTAGCATGCACTATTAGGTACCTTAGTGCATGCTCAAGTGCGCCACGCACAATTGCGCGGTTTAGTAAACATACCCCTTAGTCCTGTTGAGATAGAAAGCAAGAACTCTTTTGCAATCAAGCGTATACAACGATGCTTCCACCCTAGAAAACTGAGTTCTTTGAAAAAAGGTCAGAAGAGAAATTGATTGATTAATGTGGAAAGGAAAGACCACCTTTGGTAGGAACTTGGGATGAGTCCAGAGGACCACTCTATCATGGTGGAAACGAGTGTATGGAACATAGTCCACCAGAGTTTGCAACTAACTAACCCGATGGGCAGAGGTGAGAGCAATTAGAAAAATTTATTTATTTTATTTAGCTGTATTTATATCCCGCTTTTCACCAGGTCAAAGCAGTCAATTGGGGGATACATTTAACATGAGGGGATATGAGACACATATGCTAATACTTACAGGGAACATGGGCAATGGAGGGTTAAGTGGCTTGCCCAAGACGTGCCTATAGGACTAGAAATCCAAGTCCCTCCAGCCTGAGATTGCTGTCCTCAGGTGGGACTTGAATTCCTGGCTCTCTGGCCTGAAGTACTTTGTCCTAACCACTAGACCACTCCTCCCTCAAATGACTTTCCAAGTAAGAAACCTCAGTGAAACCATAGCCAGGGGCTCGAAAAGGGGTTTGAACAACTGTGCTATAACAATATTGAGGTCCCATGCTACAGTAGGATTGGCAGTCTTGTTAAAAGAAAGCTGCACATAAAGCGTGTCACAAGTGGATGTGAAGAAATTGGATGAACTGAAATTTGGCAGTGAGAAGCTGAGATTGCACTAAGGTAGTCTTTAGACCAGACATGGAAAGATCAAGAAGATATTGAAGTAAGTACTCCATAGGACAAGTGAATGGGTTGAGCGTTCTCTGGGAACACCAGTGGGAAAACCTATGCCATTTAAAAGCATACATATGCCTAGTATAATCTTTCTTAGAAGCTAGTAAGAACTCTGTCATGTCTTCTGGGAGCCCTAGGTGAGACAAGATGAAGTGATATTGTGGATGGGCTATTGGGTATGGTTTGCCTCTTTGTGGATCATACCCAAATCTGCAATAGAGGAGACACCCAGGAAGGTGTAGATAACATGAGGAGGGATCTAGCTAAGCTTGAAGAATGGTCTAGAATTTGGCAGCTGAGATTTAATGTTAAAAAAAATTCAAGATCAAGTATTTGAGCTGCAGCAATCCAAGGGAGCGATATAGTATAGGGGGTGAAGTACTTCTGTCCACAAAAGAAGAGCGGGATCTAGGCGTGATTGTGTCTGATGATCTTAAAAGTAGCTAACCAGGTAGAAAAGGCAAAGGCAAAAGCTAGAAGGATGCTAGGGTGCATAGGGAGAGGAATGGCCAGCAGAATAAAGGAGGTGATAGTGCCTCTGTATAAGTCTCTGGTGCGACCTCATTTGGAATATTGTGTGCAATTCTGGAGATCACATCTTCAAAAGGATGTAGTAAAGGGGGGTGAAGTACTTATGTCCACAAAAAAAGAGCAGGACCTAGGCGTTGCGTCTGATGATCTTAAAGTAGCTAAACAGATAGAAAAGGTGATATCAAAACCTAGAAGGATGCTAAAGGAAAAAAGGGGACTGTTGTAGTGTTTGATATGGAAGGGCAGACTAGATAGGCCATGTGGTCTTTTTCTGCCAACATGTTTCTATGTTTCTAAGTGTTCAACGGTCACGCTGTCAACCGCAATGCTTTCAGGTTGGTGTGAAGAAGTGTCCCATAGTCCATTGCATGCATACCCCAGACTGAGAGGTTGTCCCTGCATCAGCTGAAGGAGTAGGGGAAACCAAGACTGATGGGTCCAGAATGGGGCAATGAGAATCATCTTCCCTCTATCCAACTGCAACTTGAAGAGTGTCTTCAAAATTAGTGGAAGTTGCGGGAATGCGTAGAGCAGACTCTGACCCTAATGAAGCAGGAAAGTATCTGAGGCTTCACTCATGACAATGGGATTCTTGAACAGAAGCGAGGAAGTTAAGCATTCATTGGAGTAGCAAAGAGATCAATGATGGGCATTCCTCATAAATTAATCGTAATAAGCTTTGTGCCATTTCCTGATGAAGCATCCACTCGTTTGGGTGAAGTAAATGGCTGAGCTTGTTGGCTAGCTGATTTTGCTCCCCCAGGAGAAAAACATTCTAAAGAAGAATCTGATGAGGCATCGGGAAAGTCCAAAGATGGATTCCTTAATTGCAAAAGAGGCGAGATCCAATACCACCCTGTTTGTTGATGTAGAATATGGCAACCTGGTTATCGGTCTGAATGAGTATTGTCTGTCCCAAAAGTTGGAGACAGAAGATGCAGAGGGCATTGGCAATTGCTCTGAGTTGCAACAGATTGATGTGATAAGAGGCCTTTTGTGTGGTCCACTGGCCCTGTGTGGTGAGACTGTTGAGATGGGCTCCCCAGCCATGCTTGGATACATCACTGGTCAGGGTACACTGCCGTGCAGACCTTTGAAAAGGTAACCTGACAAGGAGGTTTTTGGTAGTGCACCACCAGTTGAGGGAGGTCACAAACTGAGGTGAGATGTTGATCCTATCCGAGAGGCGACCCTTGGACTGTGTTCACTGATCTGAGAGGGTCCACTGCCCCAGTGAAATGTGGCGATGGGCAAATGGAATGACATGGACTTTGGAGGCCATGTGACCCAGGAGATGTAGCATGTCTCTTGCAGTGATATTGGCCTGATGTTGACAATGGTTTGCCAAGGAAATGAAATGATGAAGGTGGTCCTTTGGCAGGAAGGCCCAAGCCTTTGTAGTATCTAGAAGAGTCCCTATGAACTCTAATGTTTGAGTAGGGGTCAGGTGGGACTTGGATAGTTGACAACAAAGCCCAGGTGCTGCAGAATCAGAATGGTGTGTTGAAGCGATGTGGAGACCATCTGGGGGGTATCTCCCCTGATGAGCCAGTCGTCTAAGAAAGGGAAGACGAAGATGCCCAGGGTACGGAAGTAGGCCATTATGACTGTGAGATATTTTGTTAACACCCTTGGAGCTAAAGTCAGTCCGAAGGGGAGAATATGATATTGATAGTGATGCCCCTGAAAGAAAAATTGGAAGTAATTTCTGTGGAAGGGGTGGATCAGGATGTGTGTGTAGGCATCATTGAGATCCAGAGAGCAGAGCCAGCCTTTTTCCTGAAGGTAAGGGAGCAGAGTCTCTAGCGAGATCATTTTGAACTTTTCTCTCACTAGGAATTTGTTCAGATTCCATAGGTCCAGGATAGACCTGAACCCTCCTGTCTTTGGAATGAGGAAGTAACAGGAGTAGAACCTTAGGCCTTGTTGAGGGAGTGGGACTTCCTCGATGGCCCCTTGAGTTGTTAGAGTGGGGATCTCCTGCTGTAGCAGAGTGGAGTGAAGGGGAAATTCGCCATGGGAAACTCGCCCACAAAGAAAGTAGGGGGCAGATCTTTGAAATTGAGCTGATAGTCCACACTCACCACTGCCAAGGTCCAGGGTTCTAATGTTATGAGGGCCCATCTGTGGGTGAAATAAGTTAGCCTGCTTGCTATATGGGAGGGATGGGGATCCTTTAGGGGTAGACTGGCTATGCCCTCGAGGAGGGGCTCTTGCTGATATACTCGACTGCTGTGGTGTATGATTCAGATGTTCTTCATGACTGCTTTAATGCATTACTTCATCGGTCTATTGCTCTTCAGATAAGTCTTTTGAACTGTTCTGTGCAATACTGATGTCTCCTTCTGTTACACTGCTACACTGCTCTGCTGTTGCCATTTAAATTTCATGCCATACCTGTTTGGTTCTTCCTAGAGGTTTTTTTGACCATTGATGTATGTAGAGCCTTTTTGATTATAGGGCATGATTACCCTTCGATTGACTCTTCCTCCTTATGCTTTTTGGTTGGAGGGTTGGCTGAGGTCTTTTGTCCTCTATAATTGAAGTTATCTTACCCAAACTGGTTTGGCTTCTTCTCTCACATGTGGTTTTGGTTTTACCTATTGGCATATATTTTTTGTGCCTGTTTTGGGGTTTTCTGCATTTTTGATTATGCCCTCGAGGAAGCAGTCAAAAGCTATCTGGAGGTTTTGGCTATGGAGCTGGTTGTGGCTTCACAGTCTTAGGGGTATGTTTACTAAACTGCGTTAGTGCAATTCGCGTTAGGAGCTGCGTTAGTGGAAGGAAAGCCAAAAAAGGACATGGGCGGTACATCGTAACCGATAATGCACAGTTGCTCGCGTTATTACGCGCCACGCAGCAACGATCGCTACAGTGCGCGCACTACTGCGTGCAAGCTTAAGACAGCGCGCAGACACCCAAATACAGAAACAGAGCTGTAGCACAATGGTTACTACATAAACTGCAATGGAGGGAGGGGGAGGGGGAGGGAGGGGGAGGGAGGGGAGGGGGGGGGGGAGGGGGGGAGGGGGGAGGGAGGGGGAGGGGGGAGGGGGGGAGGGGAGGGGGGGGGGAGGGAAGGGGAGGGAAGGGGAAGGGGGAGGGGGAGGGGAGGGGGGAGGGGGAGGGAGGGGGAGGGGGGGAGGGAGGGGGGAGGGGGGAGGGAGGGGGAGGGGGGGATGGGGAGGGGGAGGGAGGGGGAGGGAGGGGGAGGGGGGAGGGGGGGAGGGGGAGGAAGAGGGGAGAGGGGGAGGGGGGGGAGGGGAGGGGGAGGGGAGGGGGGGGAGGGGAGGGGAGGGGAGGGGAGGGGGGAGGGGAGGGGGAGGGGAGGAGGGGAGGGGAGGGGAGGGGAGGGGGGAGGGAGGAGGGAGGGGAGAGGGGGAGGGGGAGGGGAGGGGGGAGGGGGGAGGGAAGGTGGAGGGGCGGGGAGGGGAGGGGAGGGGAGGGGAGGGGAGGGGGAGGGGGAGGGGGAGGGGGGATGGGGGGGAGGGAGGGAGGGAGGGAGGGGGGGAGAGGGGAGGGAGGGGGGAGAGGGGAGGTGAGGTTGGTGTATGGACCCATAGGCAGATTATGTACCACCACACAACCCACCCTCTGGGGCTCAGCGTGGTAAACAGGATCACCCACCAATAGATCCACAGTCAACCTCCCTGCAATGGCAGTGGTAGAAGGGACCAGCAACAGCAGTCCTGCTGTGGAACAGACAGAGCAGCACACATCCATAACACAATAGCAGACAGACGGCAGGCCTGGAAATGCTCAGCTGCCCCCCAACATTATCTGACATTCTCCAGCAGCAAGCCTCCAGCCGCTGCACCCTGCAAGGTGTTTCAGCAAGACACATACTAGCTGCAGACAGCCCGCCAGCTAGTCCATAGTGCATGGTCCTGGAGAAGATGCATGTACCCAGAACGGGGATGTCAGTATACACACCAAGCAGATAAGTCAGTAATTGGGCCCCAAAAGAACACCCATATATATCACATGAGAGAAACGCTATATAAGCACTATGGGGGAACCTAGCCATGCCATGGTCACTGCTCAGTCAGGGTGAGAGTGACCTCCCAGCAGGACATGCTGTGGCCACTCTGTCCGTGCAGGTGGTACCGGGCACTACAATGTCCGAGCTATTGCCCTATACCCTGCGCAGATGCGGCAAGGCCAGGCCACCCTATCCAGGCTATTCCCACGGTACCTTGCTCCTCATTATGCATATTGGCAGCCCAATACTGTCAACAGTGTTAGCAGTGTGGGCTGTGGAGGGTGTTGGAAGCCACCACACACTGGATAGACAGACACACACTCCCCACACCTATGCCAGCATTGTGCAACTATAGAGGTGTTGGGCAGCCCAGGCCACCACACCAGTCCTGGGCACAGTGCAGGCATGGCTATGGTACGCAATACTGTAGGAGTCACTCCCCAGGTTGGTAAACACTGTCAGACACAAGACCTGTAGCACACTCCACAGACATCAGAAAGGTTGCTATGATGCAGCTCACTCAGGAAATTGTACTTAACCTAGGAATTGTACTTAACCTACCTATCTGCCAGTAATCATAACAACCTTTTGATAGATGCGTACCATATTCCCCGGTTTAGGGTGGCATTACTACGGTATGCATGTGCTAGTATTGGGAGATGCACACAGAGCCCAAAGTCCTGCCTCTCCAGGAGGCTGTGGATAATGGGGCCTGTGGGTGTGGGTGTGTCTGCCCCTGTTGGCTGCTGCTTTACGGCAGAGGTTCCCAACTCCAGTCCTGCGGTGCCAAACACTGTTCGGGTTTTCATGCTGTCCCTCATGAATATGCATGAGATACATCTGTATACCATGGGGGTGGCGCATAGAAATGCAGCACAGGCATCTTCATCAGAGGCAGCATGGAACCTGAATGGTGTTTGGCCCTCCAGTACTGCATTTGGGAGGCTCTGCTCTAGGTAATGTGCATGTTTATGGTGTCTGTGCTCTGTAGGGTAAAATGTGGGTGTTTTGGGCATGTTTACATCATCTGCAAGAACGGTTCTGTCTGCATTAGCACGTTATAGTAGTGGGTAAAATATGAGGACTGAGTTGGCGGAAACCACAGCTGGGACTTGAACCTGTGACTTTCTGCTTCTGAATATACTGGTTCTGTGCACTGCACCACCATGTTCTCACAGAGATGGTGCATTCCCTGGTGCTACCATGACTGTTGGTCAGACAGGGCCTGTCTGTTGCAGTGCACGGCACCCACCTACTCAGGGCTAGGCCACGGTCTGCTGTGGGCAGCTGCCACTGCCCCCTCCACCACCAGTATCCCTCAGCCACCATACTGACATGCACTTCTGCTGGTGGAGCTGGTGGTGCGCAGTCTCAGGCCATCCAGTGTGCAGGTAGGCTGCTGCCTATGGTGCGGGTTCTGGGGTCGGGGTGCCTGCATAGCTGTCCACGCTGTCCCCCATCACCACTTGCCAATGTTCCGTGCCATTGGGGGTACCTGCTGGGTACTATAAACAATAAAATACCTCGGAGTCACACTGGACCATCGTCTCGATATGAAATCTCACATAAGTAATGTTGTAAAAGCCGTGTACTTCAAGATACGCACACTCAGACACTTGCGCTCATTACTAGACCTAGAAGACTTCAGAACCATCTACCAAGCACTAATCTTACTGCATTTCGACTTCGCCAACTCCATTCTGCAAGGACTCTCACAATCCACCGTGAGCTCATTACAGCTTGCTATGAATACTGCTGCAAGGGTTCTACAAGGAGCGTCCAAAAGTGAACATATCACACCTATCCTTAAGCAGCTTCATTGGCTCCCTATACACGGAAGGATTCTTTTCAAAACCTTGATTCTCACTTTTAAAGTCATCAATGGTATATCAGCCAACTCACTTACTGAGCTCATCCAAACTGTACCACCAAACAGACATAGAAGACAGGTAGCATTAAACTCTCTAATAACGCCTAAGGCCATAACAACATGCAGCCTATCAACAGCGAACAGAGCTTTCATCTTTTGCGCCCCAAAATACTGGAACTCCCTACCACCTGACATCCGTGCCATAACGAACTTAGCCCAGTTCAGAAAGGCCCTTAAGTTTAACCTATTTATCAAATACTACCCCATATGAAATTAAACATAATAGTCCCACCACAAATTCAACCACAGTCTTCTCCATTATCCTAGCACTCTTGCTAACCTATGTAAATAGTTGAACATGTTACTTATTTGTCAGGTTATCTATTCTATGTAAATAGTTCTACCATGTTTTCCAAGTTGATACTCCTGTTCTATGTAACTCCAAACAGCCTGTTGTTCTGGTTTTTTTGTGTTCTCTGTAAACCGCGCTGATGCCAAATAGTGCGGTATATAAGAAATTGAAATAAATAAATAAATAAAATACTATTCCCTGTGACACTGTCTGGCTGCTCTACTGTTTCAGCATTCCTATGGGCCAGCTAGGCATCATCCTAGTCCCCACTGTGACCCAGCTGCACCACAGCATGTGCCGCCTGCAGCCCTCTGTATCCCCTTTGCCATCATCTGCCCGGTTTCCCATTCCGACATGCCCGCCCTGATGTTGCGGGACATGTGCATGCCATAGGAACCCTGTCCGATGGTGGGGAAATCCCTGAGCAGCGCTATTTCACTGTGGGCCCATGCACCTTGTATAGGGACGGAGTATGGACCCTTCCACGATTTATCTCTGTTCTATGGAGGTTACTCGGGGGGTGGGGGGGGGTTGATGTTTATCATTGATACCACTATTGGCCAGTTTGGTTGTTGTTTTTTTCCAGTTTGTTGGGGTCATTTTCAGTGTTTCTGTGCCCTTTTGTTCTGTGCACATGTATCACACTTATCACCTTTTTTGGTTTCCCTGCCTAGGCTGTACATTGCTGACACGTAAATTGTTTCTCTCCCCTTTAAAGTGCTTTCATTCGCGTTGGCATTCAGCTCTGAATTTCAGCGCGTTAGTGTGAAGGTAGCCTCTCCCCACACACTCTCCGCCCATTGACCCCTTATCTCCGCCCTCTCTCCACCTTCTGCGGTGTTTTACCGTGCCGCGGAGCATTACGCTCGTTAGCGCGTGATAACACGCGCTGTATAACATTAACACTCATTAGCGTGTGATAGCGAGCACTATCACACGCTAACGAGCGTTAACGTTATACAGCGCGCGTTATTCACGATTACCGCAGTTTAGTAAACATACCCCTTAGGCTTTCTAGACTGACAAGTCCACTGGTGTTTCTGATGGGGCTGTTGACCCTGGAAGGAGGAGTAAGAAGGGTAGTACCTCTTCTTTTTGGTATAAAAGGGTTTCTTGGCAGATATCTGCTGTCTTCCTAGATAAGTGCTTCATGGTGAGATCATCAGTCTCTATCTCACCGGCTTTCTCACGCCATTCTTTTCCAAAAAGGTTCTCTTCATTACAGTGGATATTCACCAGCTTGTCTTGAACTCATTGTTTAAGATCAGAGGCCAGCAGCCAGGCTATTCATCTTGCTCCAATACAGGCTGCTGATCTTCTGCTAGAGGCCTCAAAAGTATCAAAAGCTGCTCTGGTCAGAAACTTGGACGTGTTCTCAGCATGAGACACCAGAGCCTCATTTGAGGTCTTTTAATCTATTGGCAGTAAAGAGGTGAATTCAGACAAGTCCTTTGATACCTCTCTCAAGAACATTCCCATATACAGCATGTAGGAGTTAATTATGGACCCAAGCATAACAGCTTGAAAAGCTTTCTGGCCAAAAGCATTGCATTTTATGGACTCCCTGCCTGGGGGAACTGATGAGTGATTTTTGGAACTCTCAATCCTTCTCATAGCAGATTCCACAACCATAGAATGGTGTGGTAGTTGTGGTTTTTGAAAGTCTGGGCAAGGAGGAACTCGATACAGGGTGTCCAGTTGCTTGCTGATGGATGGAACTGTTAGTGGTGCATCCCACATCCAAAGCATTAAATTCTGGAGAATGTTATGGATGGGAAATGTAGCAGCTTCCTTCAGAGCTGAGAGATACGGAAGGATGTCAAGTTCCTCTGCTCTTGGTTCCAATTCCATGGCCACAGGCACCAAGAGAGCCGCCACCATGTCCTTGATAAAATCTTGGAAAGACAAGTTCTTGGAGGGAGATCGATGCCTCTCATGTGATGGAGACAGATCAGGGGGAATATGCCAGAGTGGTTCAGAATTGAGAGACTCAGCATCGGAGTCCAAAGAAGCGGTACCAGAATCTGGTAGAAAGTCAAAGTAGTGACTGTTGGTACCATTGTATCGATGATATTCTGATGCCAACCTCGAATCTCGGCACTCATGGTGTGAGGTATCAGGACCGGGGTGTCTGGCATCAGATGCAGCAGAGTGCCCCAGGTAAGTTGAGGCTCCGTGCATGACAGTGCCAACTCTCTGAGCAATGCTCCCGAAGCTCTCAATATGTCAACATCGAGGGACAGTATCAGAGAGGTGGAACCCAAGGGCCTCGAAAGCCCAGCACAACTGCTACCAGGATCATGGCCAGGCCCCTCTTGATAGCTTGGACATGCTCATTGAGGGAGACCGGAGGTGACTGTGAGGAACTGAGCATCGAACCTGGTGCCACTGTCCCAGTGCAATGTACCGGGGGCTCCGCTGAGGATGATGCATGGGGAGCATCCCTGAGCCCCTCTGAGGCTTTGGAGGAAGTATTCTCCTGCTGGGACTGTTTGGCCGGTCGACCTAACTCTGGGTCACCTGAAGCTGAATGCTGATGTCAATTTCCAGTACTAGAGTCTGATGCTGACTCCGTCACTGAGCATCGGGACCACTTGCCTGCCGATTCCAGTGTCGAGGTCTTCGATACCTTTCCCGGTGAAGTAGACTGATGCTTGCTGCTATGTTTGGACTTGGATGAACTATGGGAAACATGTGACGACTGCAATGGTGTAGAGGCCACCAATGAGTGTGCCGAAGCTGCTGTCTGATTGAAACAACTTTACCCCTTGCTGTTCCCAAGCCCCTACAATGTCATTTGCTGACAGTGGGTACAAGGGGAAACACCGTGGTCAGGGCCAAAACATTTTAAGCACCAGTCATGCTGATCAGTTGCCGAGATAGTACTCCGGCATTTAGTACATTTTTTAAAACCACTGTGTGGCTTTTCCATCATGGAAAAAATGATGGAGGCAAAATCATATTGGACAATAGTAGCCCAAATGCCTGAAAAAAAAAAAGAAAAAAACTGAAAAATAAAGAAAAGAAAAGTACCATAACAATGTGGTACCACTCCAGTTGACAGGAAGGCAAGCACAGAATACCGAAAGGCACCAAAAAGGTTTTGAAGTAATCTTTCTTAGCGGGATTAGGTCATGGTCCTGATGACTCCGCAGAAAAAAGATGACTGAAGAGAACCATTGGGAAGGTGGGAAGGCAAGCATGCATGCGTGGAGGGATGCTCCCAAAAGTATTCCTATTGGATGCTGAGGAGTGTTCCCATGCGGGGCTCCATCGATGCCGACGTCATCCATATGTAAAGACTGCATTCCTGCTTATTTACTATTACTGAACATTTGTATAGCGCTACAAGGTGTATGTAGTGCTGCCCAGACACATGTAAAGATGGTCCCTGTTTATCGGAGCTTACAATCTAATAGAGACAGACAACACAGTAGCTGTAGACTTGGGATACAGCTAGGGGGGATGGTAAGGAAACACAAAGGAGATCAGGTGAGTCAAGATCTAAAAGCGTCAGTGAGGAGTTGTTTCTGGAGATAAATCCTATGCTAACGGGTTAACATGTGATTGGGTGGGGACTGGATGGGTTAAGGGATGGAACATGGGCAGTTATGGAACAGCACAGTTACAATAGTGGTTACAGCAGTGGTCTGATGACCAAAGAGACCAGCTTTCAAATCCCACTAGCACTCCTTGTGCTCTTGAGCAAGTCACTTAATCCTCCATTGCCTCAGGTACAAACTTAGATTGTAAGCCTTCCAGGGACAGGGAAATACCTAAACTTCCATTTTTCATAGGTCCTCTGAAATCTCTTGATCATGGCATGATGAGTTCCCACAAACATTTATAGTGAAGACCAAACTCAAAACCTTCTGGATCTTTACAGTATATAGGAAGGATGTCCAAACTTAATCATGCCAATTTATTCTGCAGCACAGTTTATTAGTTACCCAATTGTTTAAGTACCTGCTTATAACTAGCCAAAGAACTGTATTATGGAAACTAGGAATTTGCTTGGTATTTCAGAAACTGATTCTGAATTAGTCTTATTTGCCCAGTATTTAAAAGAAGTGATAACATTTGCCAGTGGCTACTGTGTATGTTTAAGACTTATAGGGACAGCATCAAGCTAAATATCTGATTGAGAAGCATGTTTACTAAACTGCATTAATGGTTAGCGTGGGGTTTACCACACTACGTGCACCACGTTGACAGCGCAAATATGCACTTCATCAGCTACAAAATGGCCCAACACAGTGCATCACTCACCATAGTAAAAGCAAAAAAAGAACGACCACATTACCCCAATTTTAAAACATCTACACTGGCTACCTGTATACATGACAAGTTGTCGCCATACTTCAAGTCCCTCATCCGAACACCAACAACCACCAGAAATAAGCGCAGATGTAGCTGGATCTTGCTGGACTTGTCTGCAGAAATAACATGGGAGGAGGAATGGCAAAGTATGTAAAAAATAATATTAAAGCTATGGAAATACAGGGCTTAAAGGGGAGAGGAGGCACTGCGGGTTAAACTGGAAAGAGGGAAAGAGAAATCTATTTACAATGGCATGATATACAGACCTCACTCACAGGGAGAAGAGTTGGACGGAGAGTTAAGTGAAAACATGCGCAGCATTGCCAGAAAAGGGGAAGTGATACTGATAGGAGATTTCAATATCCCTGCTGCAGTGTCATCTAGAAGTAAGGAGAGCCTGGATTCTCTACAGGGAGAACTATTCAGGTAACTGGTAGCAGAACTCACTGGACTTGGTGATTGCCAATGGTGAAAGTGTTTCTGATGCTATAGTGGGAGATCATCTCACATCCAGTAATTACCAGATGGAGTGATTCAGTGTTAGGACTAGGGCTGAAAAAAAAACATTCAAAAGTGAGGGTCTTAGACTTTAGGAAAACTAACTATGGCAAGATGGGCCAATACCTCAAGGAGTCATTAGAGGGATGGAAACAGCTGCGGGATGTAGAAAAATAGTGGGCAAAACTGAAAGGGGATATTTTAATGGCAACCAATCTTTTGTTAAAATGGTAAATAAAAGGAAAAGGAAAAGGAGGCCACCATGGTTTTTGAAAGAAGTAGCTGAAAAGGTGAAGAAAAAGTGAGAGGCCTTCTTCACAAGAGAATACTGAGACAGGAAGACAGGCATCTATATTTGGAAAAACTTACAGAGGCTGTCAAAATAGTCAGGAAAGCAAAGATTGAAAAAGAGGAGGAAATAGCCAATGCAATAAAATGGGGAGATATGACATTTTTCAGATATGTTAGTAAGAAGAAGAAGGGCAAAAGTGGTATTGTCAGACTCAAGGGTGAAAGTGAGGAATATGTAGGATAAAGTGGAATTGCTTAAGAAATATTTCTGTTTCGTGTTCACAGATGAAGAACCAGGAGCAGGACCTCAGAAAACACCCATAAACAAGAACAGAAGCGAGGGGCATCTTGATCAATTTTCAGAAGACTGTGTTCACGAGGAACTAGCTAAACATAAAGTAGACAAAGCAATAGGACATGATGAGTTACACCCGAGAATACTGAGGGAGCTTGAAGACGTTCTAGCAGCTCCACCTTTTCAAAGCCTTTTTGGAGTCGGGAGTGGTGCCAGAGAATTGGAGAGAGGCACATGTGGTCCCTTTACACAAAAGCAGAAGTAAGGATGTGGCTGAAAACTACAGGCCGGTTAGATTAACATTGGTGGTGAGTAAATTATTAGAAGTGCTGCTGAAAGAGAAAATAGTGAGGTTTCTGGAGTCCAATGGATTACAGGATCCAAGAAAGCATGGATTCACCAGAGACTGGTCTTGCCAGACAAATATGATTGATTTCTTTGACTGGGTGACCAGGGAGTTGGACAGAGAGAGCGTCCTAGATGTGGTGTATTTGGATTTCAATAAAGCCTTTGACACTGTTCCACACAGGTGACTTATAAACAAACTGAACACCCTAGGGATGGACCTAATGTTACTACTTGGGTTAGAAATTGGTTGGTAACAAAGGGTACAGGTAAATGGAGCTCACTCTGAGGTGAAGGAGGTTACCAGAGGTGTGCCCCAGGGATCTGTCCTTGGTCTGATTCTTTTTAACATCTTTGTTAGTAAAATTATGTGAGGGCTGTCGGGTAAATTTTGCCTTTTTGGGGATGATACCAAAATCCGCAATAGAGTAGACACCCAGGAAGGTATAGATAGCATGAGGAGTGATCTAGCTAAGCTTGAAGAAGGGTCTAGAATTTGGCAGCTGAGGTTTAATGTTAAAAAATGCAACGTCATGCATTTGGGCTGCAGCAATTTAAGAAAGTGACATAGTATAGGTGGTGAAGTACTTCTGTCCACAAAAGAAGAGTGGGACCTAGGTGTGATTGTATCTGATGATCTTAAAGTAACTAAACAGGTAGAAAAGGTAACGGTGAAAGCTAGAAGAATGGCCAGGATTGGATAAGAATGGCCAGCAGAAAAAAGGAGTTGATAGGGCCTCTGTGTAAGTCTTTTGTGCGACCTCGTTCGGAGTATTGTGTGCAACTCTGGAGATCACAGCTTCATAGGATATAAACAGGTTGGAGTTGGTATAGAGGGTGGCTACTAAAATGGTTAGTGGTCTTCATTATGAGACCACTATGAGCATATGAGGACAGACATAAGGATTTTGATATGTATACTTTAGAGGAAAGGCGGGATAGAGGTGATATGATTGAGACGTTTAAATACCTCCATGGCATAAATGCACAGGAGAGTCTCTTTCAATTGAAAGCAAGCTCTGCTACGAGAGACTATAGGATGAGGGTGAAAGGGGATAGACTCAGGAGTAATATGTGGAAATATTTCTTTATGGAAAGAGTGGTAGATGTGTGGAATAGTCTCCCAGTGGAGGTGGTAGAGATGAGGATAGTATCTGAATTCAAAAAAGCATGGGACAAACACAGAGGATCTCTAAAGAAAAAAAGGGGACTGTTGTAGTAGTTGATATGGAAGGGCAGACTAAATAGACCATGTGATCTTTTTCTACCATCATGTTTCTATGTTTCTAAACCAAAATACTCCCAACAGAGATTTCTCTATTTATGCACCTGATCTATGGAATGCACTCCCCAACGACCTCCGATAAATACATGACCTAACAAAATTCTGAAAAGATCTCAAGACATTCCTATTCAAGGACTAAATAGTGTGTCCCCATGGAACAACAAAACTTACAGATACTAATCCCCCTTACAATAAGTACCACCCTCCTACATCCTCCCACTTCTTACTCCTCCCTTACACCTCCCCCAACAATAGACAACCTTTGTTTTACATAATTACTGTTATTTGAATAGGTTGCGGTCTACTGACCATAGTTACCAAATGTAATCATTCTGTTTAATGTTACTAAGGTTCTATGTAAAACAGTTAATGTTTTTGTTCCCTGTAAACTGCTTAGATTACCAGATAAGACTGTATAAGATAAAATAAAGATCCCATGCTAAATGTTACAGCACAGCATGGTTAGAGTAGCCATTACTTGCATATGCTAACTGCAATCGCTGTCACTAGGACTGATGCACTTACCACCTCCTCAGTGGCTGACAGTAAGTGTACCCATGCTGGCCGGTTAGCATGGTGAGCTACATCTCCTCACAGTAACTGCAGTAGGACATGCTAGGCATGCCCCAACAGTTAGTGTGGGTCTATGCCACCTCCCATGCTAGTTTTAGGGGTTACTGCATGCTTATTAGGCCTAATACTATCTGGATAAAAACTAGAGGCCCGATATTCAGCAGCGGCGGTTAGTGTGCCTAACCGTTGCCGCCGAAGAGTTAACCTGGATATTCAATGCCGGAACCATATCTGGCCACCAGCATTGAATATCCAGGTTTGATGCGGAAGCCGGAAGGTAACCAGGCAGTGGCGATATTCAGCCGCTGCCCGGTTAGCTTCAGCGGCAAAAGTTAGGACAGCTTTTCCTACGCCTAACTTTCGCCACCGAGGGATAACCATTCAGTGGCCAAATATAGCAACTGACCGTTTATCCCCAGGTACCACCCCCAGAATGCTGTGTAGTATCAGGGCATATAGCAGCCGTATGTGGGGATATTCAGCAGCACTAATCAGGTCTGTAAACCATGTAACTACCTTTGAATATCAGGCCCTATGGTTGTGCAGACCTAAAATTTTTGTTTGGTTTAGTTTTCTGAGTTGCTTCAGGATTTTTTGAAATTTTGCTTTTTTTTTTTTAAACTTAATTTCAGGAGGAATGTGATTAATAGTGAACATTATTGCTAAATAGTGTATACTGTTGAGCAGCAGTGCATACTATGGGGCTTGTTTACAAAGCCGCGGTAGCGGTTTCCGATCGTTATCAATGGGGTTGCAGCTCCGATAACGATCGGAAACCGCTACCGCATCTGTGTAAACAAGTCCCTATGAGTGAATAGTGTGCACTGTTGAACAATAGTGTGCACTATTGTGTGATAGGGTGTACTGTTTAATGACAGATGTTCATTCAAAAGTACATGAATGATATAGGAAATGTTGACATTTCCTATGTCATTTCAAATGACTGCACATCCTTAATAAAAAGGGGCCAGCTTTGGGGTGAGATGAGGTCAAGCTATGACACAATCTAAATGGCTGCGATATTCAGCTGCTATCAGAATAATTTATAAATTTAGGGAGTCTTTTATTAAAGTCTTTTAGCTGGTTAACGGGCATTTTAATGAATGGCTACAGGCAGTCGGGAATACTAGCGGGTGATAGTGTCTGCCTTTGCATGCTAAAGCGCAAATTAATTGATGATTGCAGGATGGGGTGTGGAATGGGAGGAGAGTGGGCGTGAAGAGAACATTACTGCTAGTGCAAGGCAATTTCCATAAGCTCAGTAAAAACACGGTTCTTAAGATGGGATTCACCTGACTCCTCTATAGGAATCATTAAGTGAACCCAATGTAGTGGAGCACAAATTAGGAAAGCCCTTTCTGCATTAACTGTTGGGGACATACTGAACATGCCCACAGTAGCTAATGTGCAGTCTTTGCCATTAACACAGGTGAGATCAATGAGTTTATGACAAATCTTTAGTGGTCTTTAGTAAAAGAGGCCCTTAATTTAGGCCTGCTGAATAGCTGGAGGCCAATTCCGATCGGGGCCTCTCTGGACATCCAAAATCTGGAAGTGCCAGATTAGACCCCGATTCTACACCCATGGGAGCAGAATAGGGGCACTTGGACGGCATGACAGGCCTCGATTCTGCAGGCCCAACTGTGTGGTACCTTCCCCACCTAACTCCCCCCATGCTCTTTCTTGGGCTCCAGTGCCATGGTGTCCTGTCACCATGGCACCGGGACACCATGCAGGAGCCCCGCTGCCCCACACTGTGTCAAAACTTCATTTCCTTGCTGCCTGACCCCAGGAGGGGCCTGCTATGGCCAGGATCGGGCTGCAGGGATCCACCTCCAAGGTGGAATAAGTCCCCTGTCCATCCTTTCTGCCCCAGACATGCAGGGCTGCGACCGGAATAGGCCCTGTACGTCCGGGGTTGCAGGCCCGCCTCTGTTCCACCCATACTCCTCCCCTGGCCCCCCCCTCCTGCCCCCATCCAGAGCTCCCCGCACATCAGCACTGTATTTGTGAGGAGCTTTGAAGGCAGAATAGGCCCCACGCAATTAGAGGGAAATATATATCCAAACCGGACATACATCCCTACTAATCGCTGTTTGGAATGACCACAAGAGCAATAGGGTGCTCTCTTTCATTTTCCCTCAAAAGCACACATTATTGGTGGGAACCAGGAAATGACAATATTATCATCATTTCTGATTTTGCTGAGATCGCAGCTTGTGTTTAAAACAAAAGCACATCCCTAGTAATTTTATAAGGATCCATGTGAAGTTATGTACTATCTGAACATGTAATGTATTTTCAGTGATTTATACAAATTATAGGGCTGGTGTAAGTGCCTGCACCTGGATTTGAATTGCATTTATGATCACCTACACCTCTATTTTATAAAGTTAAGTATGCACATACTTGACTTTATGGAATTGGCACTAAATATGTACATACACTTTACACAGGAGCTTATAAAATTACACTCATATTGCCCGTGGTGTCATTATACTATAAATATATTCAGTGCTTCTACCTATGCAGATACAGTAATTGTGCTGAATATACATATTAATTAAGGCACTGAATATAGGTATTAACTTAAGTGCTTTTACAGATGTGCAGTGACTGTGCCAGTTGACTATCGGTCCTATTATTTCAAAGTTCTAGATTGTAATGTCTCATGAAATACAGAATTTTTTAAATTTACACTCTTTTTATTCTCTTTAACCAATGGATTATACAGAGAGGGTCAAGAATGTCTGTTTGTTCATCTTTCTTTCTAAGGGGAAATAAATCTCCAAAAATTGAATAGAATTGAAAAAGAATTGTGGCTGCCACATTAGTCCACTTGAATATGTGGAAATAAGAGTCAAAAATAAGTTGTAGGCAATACCCTTTTATTGCTCTAACTTAATGTATCTTTGACAAGCTTTTGAGAGTTATCCTCTCTTCATCATGTCAGTCAAGAAGCAATGCTTAAATAGCACAGACTCATCTAGGTCTTATGCTGTCTGCATATGTCATTAGAGCTCAGTGAAAGGGCATTGGGGGGGATGAACAAAAGTGATGAGACAGTGATACTTTACATTTCAAAGGCCCTATATCTGATAATGGGTGAGAAAGCCAATGTCTCTATTGAGTCCTTTTCTGTCAGTTTCAAAGTGATAATTTTAATTTCAAACCTTTTCCATTCCTGTGTGCTTCTGAAGTTTCTTTCAGTACCTTTTTTGTAAGGTCATTAAGAGAGTATCCTTCTTTGAGAAATGTTCACCTATTAAGCTGTCATGCTGTTTTTCTTTCTGCCATATTTATGATATGTTTATGAAGATTGATACATCTCTTTCATTTTTGGTTCTTTCTCCAGTGCTGCATGCCCTTCACATTTTGGATCATATACACAATATTCATAGAGGGGCATGGACATGAGCCTCTAACTTCGGAATGTTTTTCCCATGTGGATAGCTGTAGCGTTCTAGGATATGTGCTGGCTTAACTTGCATCATGGTGTCTTGCCAGATTTTCTCCAATTTTCTTGTATTTGGGATTCTGTTTTGTTGCAGGTTGGGTGGTTGGAGGAAGATTATAATTGGGCTGGAAGGATTTGCAGGAAACATTTCTTGTAGTAATACATCTGTCAGAAATAGGGGTTGAAGATCTTCTGTACTCTTCCTTAGGTTTTCTAGTTCTTGATTACAGGGGTTATTTTAGAAGCCCTACTTGATGACACTTAAAAAAATAGTATTTTAAATGTGGATATGGTGGCATAAAAACGTGCAAGCCACAGCCACGTATAAAATATGATTTTGGAAAGGCTGAAGCTGAAATGTTTTTACCCTGAGCACATCTATTTCAAAACATTTGGCCAGGGAGGCATTCCAGAGGCATTTTAAAGTGTGGCCTTGGCAGGCCCAAATTTATGTATGTCACTCTTATTTCATATACAAGATTCAGATGTATAACTAGAATTGCCCACATCAAAAGTTACATTTGTACCCCTGACATGAACAGATTTTGCAAAAGTGTCCTTTTGCCCATCCCTTAAACCCTCATAAGAACATAAGATATGCCATACTGGGTCAGACCAAGGTCCATCAAGCCCAGTATCCTGTTTCCAACAGTGGCCAATCTAGGTCATACTTACCTAGCAGTTTCCCAAAAGACACAGGTTCCACGATGCTTGTACTGGGTTAAGCATTGATATCCTGGGTCCTTTCTTAATAATGGTTTATGGACCTTTCCTCCAGGAACTTGTCCAAACCTTTTTTAAACCCAGCAACACTAACAGCCTTCACTACATCCTCGAGTAACAAATTCCAGAGTTTGATTACACGTTGAGTGAAAAAATATTTTCTTTTATTAGTCTTGAATAGTTTACCCTGTAGCTTCATTGCATGTCCCCTAGTCTTTCTATATTCTGATAACGTAAACAATCAGTCTATGTTTACACGTTCCACTCCGTTCATTAATTTATAGACTTCTATCATATCTCACCTCAGCCGTCCCTTTTCCAGGTTAAAGAGCCCTAACCTTTTTAGCCTTTCTTCATAGGAGTATCCTTCCATCCCCTTTACTATTTTGGTGACTCTTCTCTGAAACCTTTCTAATAACGCTATATCCTTTTTAAGATACTGCGACCAGAATTGCATACAATATTCAAGGTGCGGTCTCACCATGAAACGATATAGAGGCATTATAATATCTTTTGTTTTATTTTCCATTCCTTTCCTTATTATAACTAGCATTCTATTTGCTCTCTTGGCTGCCGCTGCACACTGGGCCAAGGGTTTTAATATGTTATCCACAATGATGCCTAAATCCTTTTCCTGGGTGGTGGTTCCTAATGTGAAACCTTGCATCGTGTAACCATAGTTTGGGATGTTCTTCCCTAGGTTCATAACTTTGCACTTGTCCACGTTAAATTTCATCTGCCATTTTGATGCCCAGTCTTCCAATTTATCAAGATCCTCTTGCAATTTTCCACAATCCTCTTGGGTTTTAACAACTTTAAATAGTTTTGTGTCATCTGCAAATTTGATAACCTCACTCGTTATTCCCTTTTCCGGGTCATTTATGAATATGTCAAAAAGCAGCGGACCCAGCACAGATCCCTGGGGTACACCACTATTCAACTTTCTCCATTGGGAAAATTGGCCATTTAGCCCTACCCTCTGCTTTCTATCTTTTAACCAGTTCCTGATCCACAATAGTACACTGCCTCCTATCCCATTACTCTTTAGTTTTGCCAAAAGTCTCTGATGATGGACCTTGTCAAAGGCCTTCTGAAAGTCCAGATACACTATATCAACTGACTCACCTTTGTCCACCTATTTATTCACACCTTCAAAAAAACATAACAGATTAGTAAGACAAGTTCTTCCTTGTCTAAAGCCATGTTGGCTGTCTCCCATTAGGCCATGACTATCTACATGCTGAGTAATTGTATTCTTTATGATGGTTTCTACCATTTTTCCTGGTACTGACGTCAGGCTCACCAGTCTGTAGTTTCCCGGATCACCCCTGGAACCCTTTTTAAAAATTGGTGTTACATTGGCGATCCTCCAATCTTCAGGTATTAGAGATGATTTTAATGATAGTTCACAGATTACTGATAGCAGGTCTACAATCTCATATTTCAGTTCTTTCAACACCCTTGGATATATACCATCCGGCCCAGGTGATTTGCTACTCTTCAGTTTATCTAATAGTTGTAATACATTTTCCCGATGTATCGATATTTCCTTCAATTCTTCCGCACCTTTAAATACCACTTCAGTCATGGGTAACATCCCTACATCTTCCTCAGTAAAGACCGAAGCAAATAATTAATTCAGTCTCCCCGTTATCACCTTGTTGCCTCTTAGTGCCCCTTTAACCCCTCTATCATCTAATGGACCAACTGACTCTCTCACAGGCTTTTTTGCTACGAATATTGAAAAAGTCTTTATTTTGCGTTTTTGCTTCCGCAGCAAGCTTCTTCTCAAATTCTCCCTTTGCCTGCCTTATCAATGCCTTGCATTTGACTTGCCAGTGCTTGTGCTGTTTCCAGGTTTCGTCATTTGGCTCTTTTTTCCATTTCCTGAAAGATGCTTTTTTAGCAACAACAGCCTCTCTGACCTCACCTTTAAACCATGCTGGCAGTTTTTGGACTTCCTTCCACTTTTCTTAAAGCATGGAATACAGCTGGTCTGGGCTTCCAAGATAGTATTTTTTAACAACACCCAAACTTGATGTAAGTCTTTAACCTTTGCAACTGCTCCTTTTAGTTTTTTCTTAACTATTTTCCTCATTTTATCATAGTCTCCCTTTCGAAAGTTAAATGGTAGTACTGTGGATTTCCTTACTATCCATCCTCCACTAATTAAATCAAATGTGATCATGCTAAGATCACTATTGCCAATGATTATGTCCCCTTCCAAACTGAAACAACATGAACACAGAGTACTGTCATGACAGCGTCCCCTGGTGGCCAATGGCGGTAAGGGCACGCTGCACATCACACTTATTTTTCAAGGAGAGTGGGGTATTTAAGGCCAAGTGCAGATTGGTCTTATGGATTTTAGCTCCTTGTGAGCACATAATAATTAAGCCACGAGTGTAGGGAAACAAGGCTTTTATTTCCCCTCCGTGCAAAGGTTCAATAAGACAATGGAAATCAAAGAATGTCCTTTTATCAATGTCCCAGTAATAAACAGGCAAACCAACTGTTGATATCTTCACAATTGGGTGCAACGGATAAATGGAGGAATTCAATTAATTCCAGGGTAAAACAAATAAACAAGGCTTCTTCTTATTTATAATGTTGCTATGGATTCCAGGCTAGTAGCCATACACAAACTGCTATCCATAGCCTCTTCCTGAGGAATGGGAATAGTATCTGCACCTTCTATCTCCATAGATTCTGCTTCACTAGTTTCCCCCTCAGAGCAAACGCTGTCCCTGGATGTTACAAGTTTACATGGTCTGTCTCTGATATCTCGGCTCCAATAAGACTGTGCTCTAAAGTCTTTTGGTATTTCTTTAAACCGCTCTGGTTTCTTTCCTCTTCTTACAAACTGGCGTTCAATTTTAGCAGCGCTTTTAGGAGTTAAGCTTTCTCTTACAGGAATAAAGCCACCATACCTTGAGTTCCTTTAGCTTGAAGCTCTGGAGCCTTCTCTCTCAAGAACATCTCTCTGACAACTGGTTTTCTGTCTGTAGCTTTTGGGGAGTGCTGGACTTCCTGAAAGCTTAGGAAAACCTGACGAGGATTCACCAGCCCTATGCTTCAGTGGAAAAGTAGCTTTGCTAGAAACTCCTTTCTTTCTGGTACCTGGTGAAGCTTGTTCAGCATACTCCAATGACTGCAGGCTTTCCCCCAAGCCTGGCTCTCTGGCTCTCTGTATAGAGGACTCAGGAATGTTGCTTAAGCAGGGAGTGGCACACCCTCCATCCTGACTGCTTTCCTTAGCAAACTCCCTCTGAACAGTGGCTCCCGTAGCCTGGCCCCTCTGAACTCTACCTCTGTGAATTCTGTCCTTCTGGGCTTGCTCAGGGAGGATTCCTTCCTTCAGGACTCTCCTTCCTTCTTTAGCCGTGCTTTCTGTTCCTTCTCTTCCATCTGCTGCTTCTCCCGCTGCTCCAGCTTCTCTCCCTCTTCCTCCTTTGCTTCCTCCTTTCCTGGTATTAAGCTTCTGTTTATAAAGGGATTTTTCCTTTGAATCTCCCGGGCTTACTTCCAGGTGCAACTGGTTAGCTCTCCTACCCTCATTAGCCTCTGTAGGATCACTCCTGCCCCCTCTAGCTGTGCTTTGAGGTAATTGCACATCTAGAGCTCTGTGAGAAACAGGGTTTCTTTTCAACTCTGCAACTTTATTAGCACCAGCCTCATGACAGTACTCTGACTTCTATTAATGTCAAGCCCGATATTGGAAAGGCATTTACATAGTTTACAGCCCAGTAAACCATGTAAATGCTTTAAACGGGGATATTCAACGGCACTTACATGGTTAGTGCCATTGAATATCCCCTTCCAAGTCCCCTAGTTGCTCCGATGCTATCTGGTTAGCATCGGGGCATGTTGGGGGCCTTCTGGGGTGGAGCAGGGGCAGAGGCTGTCGCTAACTGGACAAATCCTCGCCTATCTTTATGGCACAGGAGCTAACCAGGCAGCATCCAATATCACTGCTGCATGGTTAGCCTCAGTGGCTTCCCGTATCTACAGCGATCACTAGATATTCATTGTCGTCACTGTGGCATTGAATATCTGGGTTAGAGGTCGGCAGGGAGGGCTATACACTGACGCGGTGCACCTTCCAAAATGCACACAGCTCAATATCAGACCGTCATCTATGTATATGTCCAGGTTTCCAAAATGTCTGGGATCCACATGTAAGTTTGGATATTTATATGTACACATTCTGAAATGCTGAGAAGTGCACATGTAAGCTGCCTGAACTCCTCTGTCCATTTTTCACATGTGCACATTTGCAAGATTACTCCTCCCACAGAGCCATTTCTATAATTGTAGACATGGTGATTTCCATGTCTCAATTTCAACATTCATTTTTTTTTCAAAACTGCCCTTATATGTTACTACAAGCGGTAGATGTTTCACGGTTTTTCTTCCCTTGTATTGTAGTAGGTTTCCCTAAGAGTTTCGAATGGGGATGGAATTGTCTTAGACAATTTGGGGTGATAACCCTTTTGTTTAAAGGATTCAGTTAAAGCTTTAAGGTATTCATTCCTATATTGTGGATCAGAACAGGTGTGGCAGTATCTTGTAACTTTTCTGTATGTAATGGATTTATTTTGATGTGTGGAAGATGGAATGTGGAACTAGGAAGATGGTTGCATCTGCACAATCATTAAAAGGCACAAGGTCCACTACACCATATATACTGATGACATAATGATCTACTCTCCAATCAACCTTGGCAACCCAGACTACACAAAATTGATAGACTGCTGAGAAGAAATGATAAGTTGGCTAACCCCAAATAACCTAAACATCAACTACATTAAGACTGAAGCCCTCCTGGTCACACAAAACACAGGATTCACCCCACCAGACTCAATCCAGCTCAAAAAACACACCATATCCATCAAAACAGAAGTGAAGTACCTCAGAGTCACCCTGAACCGTGAATTAAACCTACAATCCCATATAAACAAGACAACCGGGTACCTACTATAAAATTAAGTATCATCAAACGGCTCAAACCACTACTCAGCCTGGAACACTTCCGCAGCATGCTCCAGGCTATAATCACGCCCATCTAGGCCTACCCAAACATGCTCTCCGCCCCCTACAGATGGTACAGAATACTGCTGCTGGTATTATAATTGGCTTATCTAAATATAGCCACATCACCCCCCTCCTGAACTACCTTCACTGGCTTCCCATCAGCTCCCGTATCAAATATAAATCTGCCCTAAACATTTTCAAAATCAAGCAATCCCTCTCAGCAGACGTATTGAAGAACCTCATTAATAACAACTGCTCAAGACCCAGAAGATGCATCACCACTGACACTGTCATCACCCCCAGCGTATATGCCTAATCCAAACAATCCACATCCGGAAGAGCTCTCTCCCTAGCAGCCCCTGCATTATGGAACGCCCTCCCAGATGCTCTAAGAGCCACCTCTGACTCCAAGGACTTCCAGAAGAAGCTGAAAACAACTCTCTATATGGAACATTTTGGAGACATTACATGACAGAAGGAACACAAGCCCCTACCCCAGATAGTGATTCCCTCCTAACCCTCCTAACCCACCACTTAACCTATCTCTACCCTTCCACCCAATCCAACTAATAAATCTGGTTGTAATATAATGTAAATAGCTCATTCTGTAAATAGTTGATCCAAGCTCATGCATGCCCCTTTCCCTTTGTTTAATATAAAAACTGCATGATATGCTGTAAACCACTTTGATTATAAGAGAAAGCAGTATAGAAAACCTACTAAATAAATGATAAATAAATCTGTCAGTTGGTTTTCTTTATATTGATGTTTGTAAGTGGTCATTGCAGACTGAAACTGTATGGCTTAATATTCAAAGGGCATTTACACGGTTTACAGCCTAGTAAACCATGTAAATGCCTTAAATTAGGATATTCAATGGCATTTACATGGCTATTGCCATTGAATATCCCCTTCAAAGCCTGCTACATGCCTGATGCTCTGTGGGGGAGTTCCAGGGTGGAGTAGAGGTGGAGACTGCTGCTAACCAGGTAGTGGCAATATTGCACTGCTACCCAGTTAGTGATCCGCAGCTAAAACTAGGCTATCGGGTAGCGGTGCAATATCACCGCTACCCGATAGCCTAATTTTAGCTGCGGAGCATATCAGATATTCAATGCCATCACCCCAGCATTGAGTATCCGGTGTTAAGAGTCAGCAGGCAGGGCTATGAGCCATAGCAGCACATAGCCTGCCTAATACAATATCGGGGCCGTAGTATCTAAAAAGTTAATACTTCCTATAGAGCAGTCCATTTTGAGTTTGATTGTGGGATGGAATGCATTGAAGGAGTTTTATAAATATTTAAGGTTCTCTTCTCCATCAGTAGAAATTATGAAGATATCATCTATGAACTGGGAATATCTAAAAGGTTTCTTGTAATAGCTATTTGTGAATTTCTCCTCCAATTCTGACATATGGGAAATTGAGCTGTGCTCAAAGAAAAATCCCAGAGTAGTTTTGACAGAATCCTTGCATTTCTGAGGGATAGTTCCTTTAAGGAAAGAGATCGTAGCTGAAAAGTGCGACACGGGCATGACTCGTCAAGCCGGAACCTAATGCTGAAGGGAGATAGTTCTTTGGGAAGCCTATAAATAACTCCAGAGTTCCCTCAGAGAAAAGGAGGGGAGACTTCCTTCAACAGTCCCCTGGGAGCAGATGAATTCTTGATGGTAACTTTATGTGGAAGCTATAACCTGTTGCACAAGGTTCTGGACGAGTTCTTGACACAGAGCGAGATAGTGAACTGAGGATAGCAAATGATTTAAGCATGGATCTTTGCTTGTTGACAGCACTCTAGAGGGCTGATAGTGGACAAGAAGTATCAGAGACCATTTGTTGCATAAAATGACACTGATTGCAGGATGGTCATAAGTGGAGAAGAGAAGCAGTGTGAGATTCATAAAGATTGTTTTTCTTTACTGTATTTTCAAGTAGAAGGACTCTGATACGGTTTGTTAAGCAAAATGACAGTGGCCACGAACTGAGGTTGTACTAACAGCTGTGGCAGATTTAAAGAAACATTTTTTTCTTTTTTTCATATTTTACTGCCTCTAGAGCTGAAAGAATCTAGAAGACAACAGTACTTTGAGGTGGTCAGCTACTGAGTGCTGCCTATTCTTAGTTCCCTCAAGCCAGAGTAACACAGCTTTTGGAGATGAAAGCAGTTGCTGAGTGAAGTGAAAAGAAAAAAGAAGACAGAAAATTAAAACAAAGCAAATAGAAATTATGACTGCAATTCAGAGCAGATGCCCACTTAGCACCCCCACCCTAAGTACCATACTCATAACAATCCATATACTTGTAAAAAAAATGAGGTCTTGAGATCTATCTTAAATCACTGAAATGAAGTTTACAGCTTTAGGTAAGAGGGCAATGAGTTCCATAAGGTTGGACTCTGAAAAGAAAAGGGTGTTCTACTAGTCATTTCAAATGTAAAATTAACTGAGGAAGGGATAGTGAGTAAGTGACCATTCTGAGATCATAATGATTGTAGACAGACATAGGGGTATGTTTACTAAACTGCGGTAATGTCACTCGTGTTAGGTTCTGCAGTAAAGGTAAAGATTTCCATATAAAGGCGTGGGCGGTGCATCGTTACAGAGAGCCGTATCAGATAACGCACGTTACAAGGCACCTTAGACTAACGCGTGTTACAAGGCGCCTTGTAAGGCGCCTTACAAGGCGCCTTGTAAGGAGCCTTATAAGGCGCCTTGTAGGGTGCCTTGTAAGGTACCTGATAAGTAAGGTGCCTTGTTAGGTGCCTTGTTAGGTGCCCTATAAGGTGCCTTGTAAGGCACCTTCTAAGGTCCCTTGTAAGGTGCCTTGTTAGGCGCCTTGTAAGGTGCCTTGTAAGGCGCCTTGTAAGGTGCCTTGTAAGGTGCCTTGTAAGGTGCCTTGAAAGGTGCCTTAGAAGATGTAGCCCTAACACTAGATAGAGCACTGAGGAAATGCAATGAACAGGTGAGTGAAGGAAGGAGAGCTGGGAGCTGCTGGACCTGCCATATCTGCGGGCATCCCATGTGGCTGCCAGTACTGTTGAGAAACATGGTGTGGGCAACTGTACCAAAGCACAGGGTGTTGGCAATGTAAAGTACTGGAAAGACAGTTGGTGGCAGACGATGGGAATACGTGTCCCCCAGTGGAGGCGGAGGTGGCAGAATAGTTACAATGATGGGTGGTCAGAGGAGTGGTGTTGCCATGTAGATCAGGCACAGGCAAGGCAAGCATGAAGAGGCGCAATGCAGGAAAGGGTACCAGCGCAGGACATGGGGTGGCAGCCTGTACAGGAAGAAGGACTCTACACAGCTGACAAACGCAGAAAGATGGACCGAAGGACTGTTGGCAACACTGGTGAGGGTAATATGGGCTGGCAGCATGGATCTGCAAGATATGACTGTTTCAGGCTTGCAAAATATCTGAGTTGGATAGGCATGAAAAGAGGGAACAATGAGGAATCAAACCCATGACCACTGTTTAGAATGTCATTGTATTAACCAGTAGGCCATACCTCTATGGCTTGTTGCATAGCAATGGCTGGGTACAGAAGGACTGTAGGTCACCAGACATACTGTCTGCTCTGTGTGCCAGGATAGGGTAACTCCACCAGCACCCATGATGCAAGGCACATGCAGAACAGCGGTCTACAGCTGATCACCAGATGGAATCTGCACCTCTATGGTACTGCAACGTGGTAAGACAGACTGAAAGTGCATGAAACTGGCACAGAGTAGCTACAGACCATGAAATTGTGCAGGTTCTATGTTCACCCTGAGGGTTAGGATCGGCGCCCAGCACTTGGTCCGCAGTACATGTGGTGCTAGAGATAGGTCCTGCTGCACATTCTCAGCACTGCCAGTGTGTTCCAGGTGTTCCTAACAGTGCAACTGTAAGTATTTCTGTTCTGCAATCACCTGTGGCCAGACACCTCCCAGATTAGTGTATACCCAGTGTTAGGGTCTGGCTGCTATGGGCACCTGTTATCAGGGCAGAGGTGTGTCTACACTCGCATGAGTTGGATGTAGCACTACCTCTACGGGTCAAAGTGGTATACACTATATACCCCAAAGGAGCCACAATCACCCATTTTGTAGGTGAGGGAGTGGAGGGACAGGTGCCTGAGCCCTGGCTGTAGGACAAGAAACCACAGTCCTGCTGGCAGAGAACAGCCCTCCAGGGCTGGTGGACCAGAGCCAATGCACCCTACAATGTTGCTTAAAGGGTGGCCTATAGGGCGCCATATAGGGTGCCCAATGAGGCACGGCAAGGTTACTCTGATGGCAGCACTGCACATGTTAACATGTGGTAAGCTGAAGTAGGTGTGCTGATGTACAAACAGCAACAGCAGTGTAGCACAATGGTTAAGACACTGGCTGATGCTAGCAAATGCACTTCCAAAGTACTGTAACATAAGTTGCTGCATAAGGCACCCCATAAGGTACCCCAGAGGGCACATTTTAAAGTGCACTGTCCGCCACGGCACCCTACAATGATGCTTAAAGGGTGGCCGATAGGGCGCCATATAGGGTGCCCTATGAGGCAGGACAAGGTCAGAGCACTGTTTTTGATGGCAGCACTGTGCATTTTAATGCATGGAAATCCTAAGTAGGTGCACTGACATGCAAGGAGAAACAGCAGTGTAGCACAATGGTTAAGACACTGCCTGATGGTGCAGGGGTCATGGATTTAATCCCCCACTGTGCCCAATGAATAAGGCTGGCTGAGGCACTACCTGTTATGTGTAATATTGCATTCTGAGGCATTTTAATTACTGCTACTAGCAAATGCACTCTCAAAGCACTGTAACATAAGGTGCCCCATAAGGTACCCCAGAGGGCACATTTTAAAGTGCAGTGTCTGCCACGGCACCCTACAATGTTGCTTAAAGGGTGGCCCATAGGGCGCCATATAGGGTGCCCTATGAGGCAGGGCAAGGTCAGAGCACTGTTTATGATGGCAGCACTGTGCATTTTAACGCATGGAAATCCTAAGTAGGTGCGCGACAAGCAAGAAGAAACAGCAGTGTAGCACAATGTTTAAGACACTGACTGATGCTGCAGGGGTCATGGGTTCAATCCCCCACTGTGCCCAATGAATAAGGCTGGCTGAGGCACTACTTGTTATGTTTAAAATTGCATTATGAGGCAATTTAATATTGTTTTAATTAGTGCTGTTAGCAAACACACTCTCAAAGCGCTGTAACATAAGGTGCCGCATCAGCCGCCCTATAAGGCACTCCAGAGGGCATACTATAAAGTGCACTGTCCGCCAAGGCACCCTAGAATGTTCCTTATAGTGCGCTTTATAGGGTGTCGTATGAGGCGCCGCAAGGTCAGAGTACTGTTTCTGATGGCAGCACTGTGCATTGTAACGCATGGAAATCTTAAGTAGGTGTGCTGACATGCAAGGAGGAACAGCAGTGTAGCACAATGGTGAAGACACTGACTGATGGTGCAGGGGTCATGGGTTGAAATCCCCTGTGTACCTAATGAATAAGGTTGGCTGAGGTACATCCTTTTTCTGCGTTCAACTGTGCTGCCATCTAAAAAGAACCCCACCCTAGTGCCATAAATTAATGCACCTTTTAGGGTGCACCAGAAGGCACATCCTAAACAACCACGTCAGCAAAGGCGAGTTATAATGTTCCCCAGAGGCCATGTTGAAAGGTTGTCAACTCCCAAGGCACCATAGTAGGCACCCCATAAGCTGCCTGAATCAAAGGTGTACCATAAGATGCCCCAAGGTTGTATAGGTGAACTCAAAAATGTTTGCCAAGAGCAGTAAGGTCCCCCAATTTGAAGGGCAAGAGAGGTATGTCCAAACACACACGTAACCCAAACACTGCACAGAGCAGAAAGGAAAGACAATGCATAAGTAAAAGAAGGATGTAGATCAGAGCTGATGGCCCACACAAATCAGCTCCAGCCCATGTGGCAGCTAGAAAAATGGACAAACATTTCGGGGGCAGCTGTAGCTATGCACAGAGTGATGGTAATGTACCATGCTATAATGACAATGTGTGACAGAGGATGGGAAGATGTGTGCAGCAGAGGAGCCTGAAATGGCAGGATAGGTGAAATATCAGGATGACAGTGGAGTAGCAGTGCTATGCAGAGCACACACAGGAGAGGCAACCAGGGAGAGCTGCAATGCAGGAATGTGTAGGAGTGCAGGACATGGGGTAGCAGCATGCACATCAGGGTAGGATGGCACACAGCTGGCAGACAGAAGATGGACAGAAGGATGGTTCACAACTCCGATGAGGGTACAATGTGCTCACAGCACAGATCTGCACAGATATGACTGTCATACGAATGAAAACTACTTCTGCAGGACAAGCATACAAATCAAAGAGAACAGAGAGGAATCACACCTACGACCACTACCACAAATGGCAATGCACAATCCGGTAGGCTACACCACCAATGTGAGCTCATTAGCAAAGGCTGCACAAAAAAATAGTGCAGGGCATCACACAAGACGCCTGCTGGCTGTCAGGACAGGCAAACCACCAACAGTAATCATGACCAAATGCACATGCAGATCTGCTGTGTACAGATCAGATCCCAGTCTATAATTGGGATCAGGGACACATGCACACACACAATAAAATTTTATGCAGTGGATACAGCATGCAAAAGAGGAAAGAAACTAAACCCCAAGGGCAGCAGAGGATGCTCTGTGGAGCTGGGTAACAATCTGGAACAGGACAGGAGAGAACTGAACATGCAAACAGGTGTACCACACACCAGCTGAACCACAGCAATACAAAACCCCCAAGTGCACTGCCATGTAAACACCATAAAGAAAGAGACCTATGTAACAGATAATATCTGATGGCTAGGCAGCACAGAGGGCACACCTTGGTGTACAGTGAAGAGAGGGAAGGGTGTGTGTAGAGGTGATGAACCTGCTGGTACCTAATGGTCCAGTTAGCACAACAGAAAAGAAAAAGATAAACCACATGTGGGGATCAAAAATGCAAACTACTGAGTTATAACACATGCCTCTAACCACTCCCACAAACAGCACACTGAGCACAATGCAAAACAAATACCCCAAAGGGAGGGTGTGTATGGGAACCTGTAATACCCAGTGATGTGGCAAATGGCTGGCAGATACACAGCTGCCACCATACAAGGATGTGAGCACAGGTGGGCCATGTACATGACCAGCAAATCAGTAGATACAAGTGTCAATGTGCTCAAAGAGTGGAGGAGTAACCTAGTGGTTAGAAAACTGGCTTGGACACCAAGCAACCAGGGCTCAATTCACACTAGCACTCCATGTGGCCTTGGCCAAGTCACGTAACCCTCCATTACCTTGGAAGAAAGACCTGACAATCTACATCCAGTGACATTGACAAGAAAACCCTGGAGTCTCTGGGTCACAAGGAGTCAGGACTGATTCAAAGGCACACATTGCATTGCATGTTTGTCACCATGATCAAGCAGCAAAAGAGACAAATGTCTGTCAAATACATATCTTTATTTGGGTTATTCATCACAGATAGTGTAGACAGTGCCATCATAATATCAAGGTGAGTGCATCCCTGGTGAAAGACGGAAACACATTTAGCAGGGCAGCAACCCACCTCCTACAGAAAGGTCATTGCTTGACCACAAATGAAGGGCAGGAGATATAATGTGCATCAGGTGCATGCTATGCACTGGGCAGCAGGCCCCCACCCCCCACCTGCTGCTGCATGCCTCAAATGTGTACGCACATATGAGTGCATGTAGACAGTAGGCGCTGCATGATGTGGACCCTACACACATCACCTGTCCCTCAAAACATATCCATCTGGCAACACAGGAGGCACACAAATGAAAACAGCATATGTTGTCACAATGTTTTAATGTTAAAAACACACTCTGAAAGTAATGTTTCAGCTCTCACCTAATGCCTGATCTAGGAATCAAAGCTGCAATAATGTAGACCCAAACAATCATCAAAAGCACAATGAGCATATGCTAACAGGTAGCAGAGGCACATGAACACAGAGAGAATACAAACTAAACTACCTGCAGAAACCTGCAGAGATAACACCATGAAGGAGGTCCCCCTGCACTGTTTGTTGGGTAGACAGTGTTTGGGCACATGTAGCACGGTAAATGGAATGCACAATTGAAGGACCACAATGGACACCCACACTGCCACACTCCAAATATAATGGGGCAATGTGAGTGTCGTCACTGCAGGGGATAAACAGGACTGTGCAGACGTGCAATGCAAGGTGTGTACATACATGCAGACTGTCACGTCTGTACAGTAAACACAAGAACGAGCATGTGAAGATGGAAATGATGGGCAAACATCTTACAGTGAACCACACAGAAGCCATAGGTCCACATGCTGTGGTTCACAAACATAGTCAGTCATATGCACAAGCACCATCCACATACCAACATGATACACTGATGCCACACATGCACGTAAACACCCTTGGCCATTGCAAACATCAATCCAGGATGGTGGTGTGCATGAAAGCATTGTTGTGGCAAAACCTGTATCATGTCCAGGTGGAGAGCAGGTGGACATAGACAATAGTACCGCTCCATCGTTGCCCCTATGCCAAAAACATGGCTGTATGCTTGTGTTGAAACAAACAGATGAGCATATCCTGTGTGCCATGTCACACACATGGCCAAAACACAACAACAACACAACTGTGTAGGAATGTACAACATACAGTGACAATGTCAGTCCGTGCTGCACACGTGGGGATCAGTACACAGGGTCCAAAGTGCAAAGTGTATCTGCAATCCAACAGGTCAGGTTAAAACTGTCCTTGCAACTCTGGGCATACATAGTCAAGTGTCACATTCCAATATGCCACAGTCATTGAAAGTTCATGTGTGTCCCCTGCAATGAGCAGGACTACCAGCCAGAGCATGGCAGCAACAGTGTGTTGGACAGGTCTGTCATGGGCAAAGCAGCAGTCCAAGAGTAATACTGTCCATCCCAGGCATGTGTCTCACTCTCAGAGGTCAAACATCAAATGGCTCAATTCTCCACAAAAAGTTCCATGGTGTTGTGTCCCCCAACAGGTGGGTGATGGCGATGCCAGATGCACTGTAAGAGATGTGTCCGGTATGTCCTCTGCCCTGTGTCAGGAGAGGATAAGCATTGTATTGTTAGACACCTTGCAAAAACAGCACACATTACAGAGAGTCATACCTTAGGAAATACAGAAGAAAGGGATGCAAAGGCAAACATGACATGATATCAACACAAAACAAACCGCATATTGGTGACATCATGAATCGTAAACGCAGACACGGGTGTCACATGGATATGGTCATGTCCATGCTCATGTCACACAGGCGTCTCACAGCTACACACTATATGCATCTGTTTCTGTGAACAGAGAGGCAACATGACATGTACATGAGACAAACAGTAAATCATCAACAGGTAAAGCCAGATGTAATCCCCCAAATAACAAAGGTGCAACATACCTTGTGTGTGCATCAGGTGTATGTCATCGATCCCTTGAGTGACTCAACAGCCATATCAGGTCACAGTGAAGGGAGACAATGTCAGCAAAATGTGTATAATCACCATGTCAAGCCACTGTTGATGCATGTCCACATTATGCCGATATCTGAGATAAAAAAAAGCTGCTCAACAGTGGTCCCTCAAAACACAAGACACAGTTCTGCTCACAGCACACAACACATGTCGAGAATGTTCACAAGGTAAACAGCACGACGGTAGAGGTAGCACAGTCATCACCGCCCCCCAGGTGCACAGACCCCTCACAGCACATGATAATGTACTATGCCTGAACACTGCATCATCACACAGCCAACCCATAAACATGCACCCACACAGTATGCTAAGGTCAGCGTGCCAGCTGTAACACATGGCCTGTATGTGCACAAGTGGAGATTTGTAGACATAAAGGCCCAGTGACATGCAGTGATACCCTGTTGTTGGCTGATAGTACAATGTTGGGGTAGGGAGCAAGTGTAGGCCACCACCAAAAAAAACACGACCTCCACACACATGCAGCTCTGTTGTACATGTCCCAGAGATAGTGTTGCAGAGGACATACTGGACACAAACACATGGGGATATGTGTGACAACAGCAAGATATGGGTTAGGGAGGCGTAAGGAAAAAAGTGAACCACAACATCTGCCCAATATGACACATCACTGAGGACATGTTTTCCCTCTGACTGCAGGCACAGACAATGTAGCTGTAGATCCACCTACCCCGGACCACAGCATTTTGGATGATGTACAGTCACGTGCCAATGCACCACAGCAACAGCATCCTCACGAAGTATGTCCTGTGCAGTGGGAAACAAAAGAGAAACAAACATATGCCATGTTCTAGCTGTGCAACACACACTGCACCTTCCTGTCCCCAGCTGTCAGACCCCACAACATCACATACTGACTGACTGTTCACTATCACACTGTACAGATCTCTCACATGTGAGAGGCAGCACGGAGGTGTCGGAGGCTAACTACAGGTGTCCGTAATCTCTCTGTCCCCTCCCTTACCTCTCTGTTGTTGTACACACTGGTCAATAGAGGTGTCTGCTCCCATCATGTTTCTGCCTCACCCCAAGGTCGCAATATTAGCCCCGGTCCCCCATATTGCCACCAATGCCCCCTCTCCGTGTGTACTGTTGTCCCAATGTTGTCTGTTACCCCACTGTCAATTGCTGTAACACATGGAAATATGCAGGCACACCTCCTGTATCCACTGGCCAAATACATATCCTGGTGTGTACATCTCATACCTTGAATAATATTGAGAGCTGTGTGCTGATGATGTGCACAAATAGATGGCAATGTCTGCGTCACGTCAGCAAAACCACACCTCCATGTCTGTTTGTGACCTGACCATGATGGCTGCATGTCATCCCACTGTGTGACAGTGAGAATGTCAAAGCATGGATAGCCTATATGTGCACCTTAAAAAAATAACTCTCACCTAAGTCTCTGTGTGTATGCGGACATAACCTCCCTCGCTAGGGTCCGCAAGGTAGTTGTTGATGTGGATTGTACCCTCCTGCCCTACACACTTACACAGCCTGTAGCTGAGGCATGTGGCATATGTTGAGATAGCATCAGCTAGATATGCCATGTCCCCCCTGAAAAACCTCGTAAAACACAATCCACCCACACATTCAGCGCTCAACTTGCCTACTGTAACTCACACCTTGCTTATCTGGGCCGGATCACCTCTGTATGTGTGTACATATGCAACACTACACTGCAGGGCTATTCTCCAACAACAAAATGTAGCAATGATACTCCCCCTGGCTGGACACTGCACAGGTCCCCATCCTTCACCATATCCATGTCAGGGCTACGTGATGACCTATACATTCAGGCACACTGTGGGGTTGCATTAACATCCCTCACGAATAGTTAATACCATCATGAAAAACTAGTACTGAGCATGTGTATTGTGCTATGTATGACATGTGGCGTCACACATAAGAAACATACACACATAGCCAGCTGACAGGAGCATAACACCCACACAAGCAGCTCGAAATTGTACAATATAACCACACCCCGCTGGACAACTGTCCCCAAACATGGTCTACCCTCCCACTGTGAATACCGCACCATATGCCTGCCACCATGCTCCACCTATAGCATCAAAACAACTAACTGTGTTTGCACATCAGCTGCTATCACAACCAGGCACTAACTGGGAATGTGACCCCCAAAACCTCCCACAGGCGTATGAACACCCACCCACATATTCCACCACCACCTGCTGTTGTGCCCTGCCCACATTGTTTGTCATACACTCATGCCTATATGTGACGTTGGGATTGTCAGTTAAATGTCAATGCAGTGTGGCATCCGAATGATATCTTTACAGAAACATCAACCTTTAGAACCATCACACACATATAAAAACACATGTAGGTGGGAATATATGCAATACGTACATGAGAAGATCTCTGCGATCAACCTCCTCCTGACCTCTGTGCCCTCCCGTGTGTCACCACTGGCACATACAGGGGGGCACGTTGGATCATCCTCCAGATCCTCATTAATCTCTGCAGGGATATCGTGCCTGAGAGCAATGTTGTGCAGGATGCAACAGGCTATGATTATCTCTGCCACAGTCATTGGCTTATATTGTAAGGCCCCGCCTGTCCTATCCAGACACCTGAAGCGACTCTTCAACAGGCCAAAGGTGCGCTCTATGACAGAGCGGCTGGAGGCATGGGCCTTATTGTACCTCTGCTCTGCACGTGTCCGTGGCTGACGCACAGGGGTCAGCAGCCAGGGGCGACACCCATATCCTGCATCACCTGCAGAAAGAGATGTTGCATGTGAATGCAGGAGCTCATGTTCACCAAAATTGACACATGTTTAGACGTGAGAAACAAACGCACAACACATCCTGACAGAAACATATGACAGCACAACTATGCAGTTCAGAAAAATAGACATATGATGACAGAAAAAAACCACATGGCCTATCGAGTCTGTACACCCATGGCAAAGACTACAACAGTCCCATGTATACCTTTAGAGGTCCTCTGTGTGTGGCACATGTGTATTGTAATGCAGTTAGTGTCCTCATCTCTACCACCTCCACTGTGAGACTATACCACCGATCCACTGATCACAGGTTAAAAGTATATGTCAGCATAGTACCCACGAAAAAACGTGCTGTCATTTGAAGGAGGCCCACACCCAGAACATGTATGCCATGGAGGTCTGGCAAAGTGTAAACCATATCACCTCTATACACCCTGTCCACTAAGGTCTACATATCAAGATTGAGCAGTCTGTCTCCATATGCTGCATACTGCTGACCACCAATCATTTCAGTAGCCGTCCTCTGCACTGTCTCCATCCTGTTCACAGCCTTTTGAAGGTGAGGTCTACAGAATTGCACACTGTACCCCACATGAGTTAGCACCAATGACATATACAGAGGCAGAGTACCTTCCTGTGTATCTGCTACCAATACCTCTCTGTATGCACCCAAGTAGCCCCCTAGCTTTTGCCATCACCTTTCCATAATGGTCAGCTACATGAGGATCGGCAGACACAACGACGCCTAGGTCACGCTCATCTACAGTGGCCAAAGGTACTGCACCCCCTATACTGTGTTGCTCCCCTGGTTTGATGCAGCCAAGATGCGTGACCATACATATGCAAACATGTCCTCCCAGCAGGAAAGGTCCAGAACATCCATCAGATTTATCTAGACCCCTCCTCATATTATCTAGTGCCTCCTGGGTGACTACTCCAGTACTGAGTGAGTGTGTGAACCTAAGACACACATGACAAGGGTTAGTTGTATGGATTGGCAATAACATAAACGTTACATAACATATAAAAGCTAGCAGACAATTAACCGGCATCACAGGTGGATGTGAAGGGCACCAACCCCTCCCCCCCCATCACATGTGGGCAGTTGGCACACACACACACTAGGAGGGATCCAGCACCAGGACAGACATATGCACATGTGCATAGTCACATGAACACCATGTGCAGGTTATGATCATATAATGTTATAATGCTGATGGTCTTATTTCAATTAGTTTCCCTGTTACTATACGTTTATACTCCTGTAACAATGTAAACTCAGAACAGTCCTCTGTCTGTCTAACTTTTCTTATCTGTAAACCGCACTGATAACAAACAGGGTGCTACATAAGAGATGTTACATAAATAAATGTAGAAAGACATAAATAAATTACTAATCTTGAAATACTCACCCAGCAATATACAGTCCGCATACCTGCCTTCCTCAAATTGTCTGAATAGTGCCGAGTGATGCAGGATATAGGAGTCATGGGTGGACCCTGGAAACCTAGGGACCACATTCATAATATGCAGATTAGCATCACATACAACCTGAACATTCAGGGAATGGTAGTGTTTGCGGTAACTACAACTCCTGTTTCAAATGAAAGGAGGAATCCACCTTAGGCATGACGTGTGGATGTGTCCGTAGGATTACCTTCTCATGGTGAAACGGTGTGTGGGGTGGATCAGGCACTGGAGCTTGAGATTCACTGATACGACTTGCTGATGTGATTGCAAGATGGTATTTTACTTCCCAGGTCAGAGACTTTATGGATGTAGTGTCTAAGGGTTCAGAGGCCGGCGGCATACGCTGCCCTGGCAGCAGATTGGGATCCCATGCCTCTGGAGGTGGTCTAAGGGCAGGTTTTGGTAGATGCAGGCCTCTCATGATCCCGGATATGAGAGGATGGGATGACATGGGTTGTCCAGTGATGGGTTCAGAAGGAGCAGCAATGGCACTTAAATGGACTCTGACTTACTCTGTTTGGAGACCATTGTTTGATGAGTAATGGCGTTTGTCAAAAACATGTCTCTATATGGATGACAAGAGGGGTTACAGGCCTTTTGTTATCACCAAATGAAATGTCACATCCACCTGATGGCACAGGACTGCCTTGTGGAAGGTTTCCTGGAAGCACAACGGACATCATGCACTTCCTGAATGAGGGGAGGGCCAAAGCAGTTTCAGCCGTCAGTAGCCAGGCTCTGGGGTGCAGAGACGGGGGGTTTGTATGCCATACATTCCCCTCCTCCTGCGACAGTAAGTCTGGAGCTGACCCTACATACAGGGGTGGAACCTGGGTCATATGTAGAAGCAGAGGGTATCACACCTGTTGTTGCCAGCGTGGGGCTATGAGGATAATGTAGCCTCTGTCCCTCAGGGGTTGCAATAGGGTCTTGGCAATCACGGGAATGGGAGGTAAGGCATATAGGCATTCCTGCCCCCAGTTGAGGAGGACAGCATCCCTCGCTTGATAGCTCTGAGCTGGGATTGGTATATAGAACTGGGTAGGTTTTGCATATGATGGACGTGCAAAGAGGTATGAATCTTGAGTTCCCCAGAGTTGCACCACTCTACAGAGTTGGCCCATGTGTACAGACCATTTGTGCGGAAGCACAACACGACTGAGTTTGTATGGCTAAGAGTTCTGATTGCCAGGGAGATAGACTGGCAGGAGATGGATCTGCTGCTGTCTGGCAAACGACCACAGTTGAGGAGCTTCGTTGCAAAGGGACAGAGAGCCTGTTCCTCCTTGTTTGTTCACATAGACCATAGCTACCTGATTGTCTGCGCAAAGTAGTATTCCATTGACCTGTAGAAGGGAATGGAGGACATGAAGAGCCAGGCAAATTGCTCAGAGCTCAAACAGATTGCTGTGGAAATGACTCTCCTGACAATTCCAGGTGGCTTGGGTGGAGGTGCCCAGTACATGTGCAGCCCAGCCCACTTTAGAGGCATCTGTTGTTAATGGGATCTGAGGAGGGGTTTGCAGGAAAGGTGACCCCTCCAACAGGTTTTGTGCTGACCGCCACCAGTCCAGGCACAGGGTATGGCGGTTTGAGTTTACTGTCACATCTGAGAGACAGCCTGTTGCTTGCGTCCACTAGGAAGAGAGTGTGCCCACTGGGCTGGTCTCATGTGGAGACACGCATAGGGGACCACATGCACCGTAGATGCCATGTGACCCAGCAGCTGATGCATCTCTCGAGGCGAGAGGTGCGCTTGTTGTAGTGCTGTCCAAACACGTTGCACAATGCGAAGACAGAGAGGCTGAGTCAGGTAGGTCTTTGGCAGTCTGGTATCTAGCCTTGCACCTATGAGCTCCAGCGTTTAGGTGGGAGTCAGAAAAGATTCCACGAGATTGCTGACAGGGCCTACATATTGGAGTCCACGCATTGTATAAGTGAGAGAGGCCTGTCCATGTGTTTGTGACTGTGCCTGGATGTGGCAGTCGTCCACGTAGGGCCACCAGAATATTCCCCTGGTACGGACCAAACCGGCAACCACAGACATGCACTTTGTGAATACTCTGAGTGCTGAGGCATGGCTGAAGGGAAAACAGTTTTTGGGATAGTGGTTTCCTTGATGGGGGGACCAAAGGAACCTTCGGTGTGCTTGTTGGCAGAGAAGATGGGTGTACGCATCCGTGTGATCTAAAAAAAAAGAGGCATATCTGCCTGTGTAGGTCAGGAAGTACGTTTCCTCGAGAGATCATTTGGAATGTCTTCTGGAACAGGAACTTGTTCAGTTCTCTGAAATGTCAGATGGGTCTGTGACCTCCTTTTTCCGTAGGTCTGAGGAAATTGTGGGGTGAGAATCCAGAACCCTGTTGGAGATGAGGTACCTCTTCCATTGCTCCTTGAGGTAGACAATGTGTTACCTCTGGATTCAGTTGGGGGGGATGTTTGCAAACTGAATGTCCCCACTATTGTTGGAGGCGGCAGGCTATGTGCATGACGCCTGTACCCTCTTCTATGATGGACACAGTCCAGGGTTCTGATGTTATCTGCCTCCATCTGTGGATGAGGTGACCTAATCTTTCTGTGATTGTGGACGGTTGCTTTCCCTGGAGGGCCAGGAAGGGCAGGTACTCCATCACAGAGGCAAAGCCCCTGTGGTGGCTGAGGCTGCTGGGTCTGCTGAGGCAGAGTAGCTCTCGGCTCTCTCTGCTTAGTAGCTTGTTGACCCTTTCTAGCAGCTTGTACTGCAGGTTGTCCGTGCTGAGCATAGGACTGTACTATCCTTTCTTTTTGTAGGGGAAGCGCTTTTCTACAGCTCTCATCTTTGCAGGATCTACAATATTTGAAAGCCTTGTCAAGGTCTAATTGTCCTGCTGGCTTTTAAAAAACATTTTTCACCACTACAGGGGATGTTGTCCAGTTTATCCTGTACCCAGTGTTCCAGGTGAGAGGCTTGCAGCCAGCCAGGTGTCCTTGCCCCAATAGCAATGGCAGAGACTCTGCCTTTGCATGAAAAACAGTCAGAGGCTGCCCTGTTCACAACATTTGAAATGTTCTGGCCATGCTTGACAGGTGCTTCATAGTAGTGACCTCTGTGATCTGCGAGATGTGGACTTACCAGTTGTAGATCTTGTTTTACCTCCGTCAGGAACATTCCCATGTACATGATATAGGCACCTGTCCTGTCTGATAGCTTGAATGTATGGACGACACAGCGACCAAAGGCAACTAATGTCTTACACTCCCTACCAGGAGGGTTGGTGGCATGTTGTTTGTAACGTTTAATTCTCCTCCTAGCACACTCCACCATGATGGAGAGATCAGGGAGGTGTCCTTACTGCAGACCAGGTGACGGAGGCACACGATACATAGTAGGCACATGTGAGAATGTGGAGAGGTGGTAAGAGGAATCTTCCACATTCTCAAAAGGAGGATTCCGTAAGATCTGATGTAGTGGCAGGATGTCTGCCCCCTATGGAGTTTGTTGATATTGGTGAACCTCTGTCTCCTGTGGCCTGTGCTCACATTGCGTTACTAATGAAATGGAGAGGCCCCCAACTACATGTGTGTGGAGATCCAGGAAGGACATATCTTGAGGAGGGGACATTCTCCTTTTGGGAGAGGCAGGCTTGTCCTGGAGAGGTACATTGTTACCCTCTGAGCTGTCAGAGTCATCAAACCCCTCAGGAGATTGGATGTATCTTCTCTACGGAGCCTCAGGTAAAGTGAGGTATCGGTACCAATTGGCCTCAGTATCGTAGTGACACGGTACCGGTGTGTGGATACCGGTACTCATCAGCACCAATGGTGCATTTGCCAATGCCGGTCCTGCAATTGCTGCACATACCGGTGCTGCACTTTGCAGGGTCTGGGGTGGAACCAGGGTCTTTGATGCCACATGGTGAGCTGCCAGATTGCATTCAATGGCCACGATCCTCTGGTCAAACAACACTGACAATGTCTGTGTATGAGTACCGGCCAAAGTCAGGACCCCAGAGCATGGCACAAGGTGGTTGGACCAGGTTGAGGCCTCCAGAACATCATGGAGTCTCATAGTGGCTTTGGGGGCCAGCGACTCCCACTGGGGCTGATTGCCCGGAGCGTGCTCCTCAAGGGCAATGCCGGCAGTCCGATATTCGAGGGGGATGTACCCTTTCAGGAATGGACAGATTTGTGTTTGGTTACCTGAGATCCACGGGAGGAAGAGGATGCCCTTGACGACATGTCTGCCACCGAGGCAACGTTGGTGGGGAAGAGGGTACTGAGTTTGGCTGCTCTGTCCTGCCAGCCACTCTTGGATAACATCCCACAGGCCAAACATTCAGACATTTATTGATCTAGCCATCAGCATTTGCAATACCAATCATGGTTGTCAGTGACTGAGAAGGTACCTGCACATTATCAGCATATGTTCTGTAGCCTAGGAGTGCTTTTCCATGATTGAGGTGGGATTAGGGCCTAATGGAAAACCGGGGGGAGTCCTACAAAGGGGATTGTTGCTCTATTGTTACAAAGGTTTCATTGTGTGGGTGAATCTGACCTTTTAGAAAATAAACTTTGAAGAATAGTGGTAACAATATAGAAAAACAGGCAGACAGTGCCACAGGAGTGGCACTACAATAGCTGTTTTTCAGCAATGACAGGAACAATGACCTGCTGGCTCTGTGGAAAACAATGAACTGGAGAGAGCCATTTGGGAAAGGCAAGATGACCGCACAGAGGCTCTGTGGGGTGCTTCCAATAGCTTTCCAATTGGACACTGGAGACCGTTCGCACGCAGGCTCTGTCGGTACTAATGAGACCCACATGTAAGGACTACTTCCTGCTTGTTCCAGGTGATTTTCTGTTCCCAGTGCCACCTGCATGTGTAGCTGTGTCTCTGGACATGTGTGCAGTGACACCTATGTGCAGTGTGCCTGGCACCCTGAATACATCATTGCAGTACCCTGTGGCCCCCTTGCATGACATTGCATGACCATGCCACATTTTGATTGCCAATGATGGTGTCCATGGTAACCCCCCCTAACCCCGTATGTGGTCTGTTGAACACATTTGTGTTGTCATGATCTACGCACATCCTCGGACCCAACCCCACTGGCAACATGATATCCTAACAATCATGGGTGCTGTGTCCCTACATGGAACATTGTGTGGGTGGCCCTATTCACCTAGCCAGGGGCCACTACCATGACATTTGGGTTTCTACAGGGCCCAGGATAGCAATGCTTGACCCACTACAAGCATTGTGTAACGTGTCTCTCTTGGGGATACTGCTAGCTACGTACAACCTAGTTTGGACACTGTTGCAAAGAGCATACTGTGCGTGAAGGACGAGGGAATGACCCAGTATGGGCTATCTTATGTTGTTATGTTCCTATGACCTTGGCCTTGTATGCTTACGGCAGGTGTGGTTGCCAACACCATGGACAGGGGCCAATGCACCAGAATAGGCTATTGCCACCTGTGCTCATGTGGGGGTTTCTGTCTGTGCTGTGCAACCACAACAGGTGCATGTATCCTTCCAACACCATCAGTAATGTTCATCTGCCACAAGGTGTGGGATTCGTAGCAGGTGGGCAGATGTGTAACCTGACTCAGCATACATTTATGGGGACATGGCTCTGTTACAGGCCTTTTTAATCAGATCTCATAGCTCATGGGGATGGGGTGCTGTTACACACATCCACATCTGCACCTAGCATACCATCTGGATACATCAAAGACATGTGTGATGAGGTGCTGACCTCACAGACTATGGGAGATGTGCAACCTACCTGCCATAACCTAACACAATATCTGAATGACATACCCACCATTGCAATACGGTCTCTGGCCCCCTGGGGGTTGGGTGTCCTAGCACACATCATCAGCTGCATACACCATAGCAAAAGGGGACTCCTGGGGATAGGGAGAATGTATTGAACTGTTTAGGCACACCCAACCATATCACCAGGGTGACTGTTAGCCCACTCTGATGGGCTCTCAGGACTCCTGGGGATAGGGAGGATGTATTGAACTGTTTAGGCACACACAACCATATCACCAGGTTGAGTGATAGCCCACTCTGATGGGCTCTCAGGACTCCTGGGGATAGGGAGGATGTATTGAACAACATTGGCACAGAACCCCATATCACCAGGGTGACTGATAGCCCACTCTGATGGGCTCTCAGGACTCCTGGGGATAGGGAGGATGTATTGAACAACATTGGCACAGAACCTCATATCACCAGGGTGAGTGATAGCCCACTCTGATGGACTTTCAGAACTCCTGGGGATAGGGAGGATGTATTGAACTGTTTAGGCACACACAACCATATCACCAGGGTGACTGACAGCCCACTCTGATGGGCTCTCAGGACTCCTGGGGATAGGGAGGATGTATTGAACTGTTTAGGCACACACAACCATATCACCAGGGTGTCTGTGCTCTGTAGGGTAAAATAGAGGTGTTTGGACCATGCTTATGTTCTCTGCAATAAAGGTTGGTCTTTACTATCACGGTTTAGTGGTGGGTAAAATATGGGGATTGGGTTTGCAGGAGCCCCAGCTGGGACTTGAACTGGTGATTTTTGGCTCCTGAACACACTGTCTGTGTTCACTGCACCACACTGTGGCCACAGAGACAGTGCAGTCCCTGGAGATAGGAAACCTGGCCGAAGGAGTCAGAAATCCTGCTCTGCACTATTTCACTGTGGGCTCATTCACCTTGTATGGAGACGGAGCGTAGACCCTTCCAAAAAACATTTCTTTTTTTGGATCTTTCTTGGGATTTTTACTGTTGCCCATTGATATCACTATTGGCCAGCTTGGTTATGTTTTTTTCCCCTTTTTTTTAGTTCATTTTCACTGTTTATTTGCCCTTTTGTACCATGCACATGTATCACACTTATCACTTTTTGTAGGTTTCCCTGGTTTTGCTGTACATTGCTGACATAAATGGTTTCTCTTCCCTTTAAATCGGCTCTACCGTGAGGTTTTCACTCGCGGTATTTTTTAACTCAGATTTTAGCCTCGCTCATGTGCGGGGAGCCTCTCCCCTCCCACTCTCCACCCATTAACCCCGTCTCTCCGCCCCTGGGGAGCCTTCCTCCGCCCTCCGGGAGCCTTTCCCCGCCTTCATCTCACATTAGCACGCCGCGCACATGAGCGCCGCGTACATGTGCGTGAACATTTGTGCCCCAAAACACATCATTAGCGTGCGCTAAGGTACCTTAGCGCATGCTAATGCACGCCGCGCACATTAGCGCAGTTTAGTAAACATAACCCTTAGTGAGAACTGGCTTCTAATACTAAATCCTAACTAGTTTTAATTTAACTGAAGGCTGGCTTGTTATACTAAACTCCAGATGGCTGTAATTTCACTGAAAGCTGGTTTGTAATACTAAGCTCTAATTGGCTTTAATTTACTGTAATTTAAAGCTGTCTTGTAAGGTTATGGCCTAACTAACTTAATAAAACACTGAATTTTAAAATAGAAAGCTTTTATCAGTTTTATCTGAAAGAATTCCCAAGAATTAGGGGTATGTTTACTAAGCCGTCTTAACATTACCGGTGCTAGTTGCAGTGTTAACGTGAATAATTCCATATAAGGAAGTGGGCGTTCCAGCGTCAAGGCAACTATAGCTGGTAATTACGGGATAGAGAGCGCCTTGCCGTCATTGCGCGATAGAGAGCGCCTTGCCATCATCACGCGATAGTGTGTGTGCCGTGGCTCGTTAGCACGCGGTAACCATAATTACATAGCAGCGCCACAAAAAAACAGCTAAAGAGGTGTAGCTCACTGGATACTACAATGACTGTGGAGGCAGAGGTCATGAGTTTGACTCCACAGTGGTGTTCTTTAATAAGGCTGTCTGAGGGATTTCCTTTTAAGTTAAATCAGTGCTGCCAGCAAAAACACCCTCACAGTGCTGTAACCTAAGGTGCCTCATAAGGCGCCCCATAGGGCACATTACAAAGAGCCCTGTCCGCCAAGGCCCCCTATAACGTGCCCTATAGGGTGCATTATAGGGCACCCTATAGGGCACCTTATGAGTCACCTTAGGTTACAGCACTGTGAGGGTGTTTGTGTTGGCAGCAATGATTTAAATAAAAGGAAATCCCTCAGACAGCATTATTAAAGAACACCACTGTGGGACTGAACTCATGACCACTGCCTCCACAGTGCTGGCTGGCTACAGAAGGACTGCAGGTCACTGCACAAACTGTCTGCTGTGGCTATCAGGATAGGGTAAACCCACCTGTACCCATGATGCAATGCACATGCAGATCAGCAGTCTACATCTGCTCACAAAATGGGGTATGCACATCTATGGCACCCCGGCCTGGTAGGGGGAACTGACCGTGTGTGTTACTGGCACAGAGTAGCAACAGACCGCAACATTGTGTGGTTCCTGTGCCCACCCTGAGGGTGAGGTGGGGCGCACAGCACCAGGTCCGCAGCACCCAGCTTGACTGAGATAGGGTGTGCTGCAAGTCCCCATCAGTGCCAGTGTGGGACAGGCAGTCCTTACAAACACACCTATAATGCACCTGTGTTCATCTGTCTTTCCCAGCCACATTAGCCCTTGTGGTCTGTGATGCACCCCGAATAGTGCATATCCTGTGTGGTTGCCATGGTCACTTGTTATAGGAGAAGGGTAGTGTTTCGACACAAAAGCGGATTATGTAGCACCACCCAACCCAGCCCTCACTGGGTGAGGGTGGGGACAGGATCTCCCACCAACAGATCCACACTCTACATTGGAGGCAGTAGAGGGGACCACCACCCCAGTCCTGATGGGAAATAGGCACCCTCCAGGGCAGTCAATGCAGATCTGTACTTATCACATAGGGCACTGGCAGACAGGCAGTAGGCCTGATAAAGCTCAGCTTGGTGTTCTGTGGGCAGATGCCACTGCCCCCTCCACCACAATGCTGACATGCCCTTATGCCGGTGGTGCTGGTGATGCACAGTCCCAGGCCATCCAGTGTGCCGGTAGGTGGTTGCCTATGGTGTGGGATCTGGGGTAGGGGTGCCTACATAGACATCCGTGCTTCCCCCCAGCACTGCCTGTCAATGTTATGTGCCCTTTGGGGTACCTGCTGGGTACTGTCTCCTGAGACACTGTGGGACACACACTCGTGGGCATGCATGTTTGACCTTGGTCAGTTGCTGGCTTGCTGATTTGCAGTTTCTGAGTTCCTATGTGCCACCTAGGCATCTGCCTAGTCCATACTGTGCCCCAGCTGCCCCACTGCATGTCCCACCTGCAGCCCCTTGTACCCCATTTGCAGCCTCACCACAGTGCCCTTTCATACTTGGGCACTATGCTGTTGCTGCACATGTATCACTACTATCACTTTTCTTGGTTTTCCTGCCTTTGCTGTACATTGCTGACTAAACTGGTTTCTCTCTCTTGCAAATGTGCCTCTAGCACGAGGTTTTCACTGGCGCTAATTTTTAGACCTTCATTTCACAGTGTTACTGTGCATGGAACCTCTCCCCGCCCACTCTCCGCCTATTGACCTCTTCTCTTCGCCCTCTGGGGAGTCTTACTCCACCCTCTGTGTGCCTTAACACTTCAGGAGACGTGTTCACGTGAAACCTCACGCTATCGCGCGATAATGTTATTTTATCACGCACTAACGTTATATATTGTGCAATAAGTTGCATATTGTGCGCAAACAGCACCGCTGCAACATTATTGCTGTTTATTAAACATACCCCTTAGAGACAGTGATGATTTCTTCCCAACAGTAGCAGCCCTCTTGGTAGTCCTTCTAGGTAACAACGTTCCTAACTTGGAAACCCTGATAGTGGAAATGGATATTGTGGCCTTATGGAGACATGGTTCAATGAGTCATATAAATGGAAGGATAAGACATTTTTAGTGAGAAGAGGAAGGGCAAAAGTGGTATTGTCAGACTCAAGGATGAAGGGGAGGAATATGTAGAAGCTGATGAGGATAAAGCGGAATTGCTTTACAAATATTTCTGTTCTGTATTCACAGACAAAGAACCAGGATCAGGACCTCAGAAAACACTCACAAATAGGAACAGAATCGAGAGGCATCTTGAACAATTTTCAGAAGACTGTGTTTCTGAGGAACTAGCTAAATTTAAAGTCGACGCGATGGGACACACCCAAGAATACTGAGGGAACCTGGGGATGTTCTAGCAGCTCCAATAACTGACCTTTTCAATGCTTTTTTGGAGTTGGGAGTGGTGCCAGAGGACTGGAGAGAGGCTCATGTGGTACCTTTACATGAAAGTGGAATTAAGGATGTGGTTGAAAATTACAGTCCGGAGAGTTTAACCTTGATAGTGAGTAAATTATTGGAAGCGCTGCTGAAAGAGAAAATTGTGAGGTTTCTGAAGTCCAGTGCATTGCCAGATCTGAGGCAGCATGGATTAACCAGAGGCAGGTCTTGTCAGACAAATCTGATTGACTTCTTTGACTGGGTGATCAGGGAGTTGGACTGAGGGAGAGCTCTAGATGTAGTGTATTTAGATTTCAGTAAAGCCTTTGACACCGTTCTGCACAGGCGACTTATTAACAAACTGAGCATTCTAGGGATGGACCCTAAAGTTACTGCTTGGGTTAGAAATTGATTGAGTGGGAGGCAACAAAGGATACAGGTAAATGGAGCTCACTCTGAGGAGAAGGATGTTATCAGTGGTGTGCCCCAGGGATCTGTCCTTGGTCCAATTATTTTTAACATCTTTGTTAGTGATATTGCAGAAGGGTTGTCGGGTAAGGTTTGCTTCTTTGCGGATGATTCCAAAAACTGCAATAGAGTAGACACCCAGGAAGGTATAGATAACATGAGGAGGGATCTAACTAAACTTGAAGAATGGTCGAGAATTTAGCAGCTGACATTTAATGTTAAAAAATGCAAGGTCATGCATTTGGGCTGCAGCAATCTAAGTGAGCGATATGGTATAGGGGGTGAAGTACTTATGTCCACAAATGAAGTGTGGGACCTAGGCGTGATTGTGTCTGATAATCTTAAAGTAGTTAAACAGGTAGAAAAGGTGACGGTGAAAGCTATAAGGATGCTGGGGTGCATAGGGAGAGGAATGGCCAGCAGAACAAAGGAAGTAATAGTGCCTCTATATAAGTTTTTGTGTGACATCATTTGGAGTATTGTGTGCAATTCTGGTGACCACACCTTCAAAAGGATAGAAAAAGGTTAGAGTTGGTGCAGAACGTGGCTATTAAAATGGTAAGTGGTCTACATTATTAAGCTTATGAGAACAGACTTAAGGATCTTAATATGCATACTAAATCCAAAAAGAGAAAATGGAGACATTCAAAAACGTCAGATAATTTCACATTGTACAAAAACAAACTCAAAGAATATCATGCAGCCACCTTACAATCAAAGAGGGAATATTACACTAAGGGGTATGTTTACTAAACCGTGGTAACGTTACAGACTGCGCGGTAGGTAACGTTAATGCGCGGTAGGTAATGTTAATGCGCGTTAACGTTACATAATGATCATTACCGTACCTGGCCGCTGTAAACACCATGGAGGGTGGAGAGAGGGCGGAGAGAAGGGGTCAATGGGCGGGGAGTGGGCGGGGAGTGGGCGGGGAGAGGCTCCCTCCACACTAATGCGCTGAACTGAAGGGCTGAATCCTAACGCGAATTAAAACCTGCCGTTAGATGCACATTCGCAGGAGAAAGAAACCATTTCAATGTCAGCAATGTACAGCATAGCCAGTGAGACCATGAACCTGATAGTAGTGCTCCATTCCCAGCAACAGCATAGTGCCCCAGTATGAAAGGCCACTATGGTTATGGTGCAAATGGGGCATAGGGGGATGCAGGCGGGACATGTAGCGGGGGCAGCTGGGGCACAGGGTGGACAAGGCGGGCGCCGAGGTGGCACATAGGAACATAGAAACTGGAAGTGTGAAAGACAGCATCTGACAAAGGCCAAACCCCAGATACAAATAACTTGTCCACATTAGGCAATAGTTGCCAGGGCAGAATCAGGATGCCCCCGCATCCATACCACCACCATGTTGAAGGTACAGAATTTTGTTAGGCACTGATGGGGGGTGGTGGTGGGAATGTCCATGTATGCCTCCCCACCCTAGACGCCGCACCATAGGCACCTGCCTACCTGAACAGTGGATGGCCTAAGATGGCGCACAATAAGCACCACCAGCATATGGTTATGTTATTACAGCATGGGGGGGGGTGTCCGTGCCAGAGGGGGCAGTGGCACCTGTCTGCAGTGGACCCACGCCATGCTCTATACCAGTACGTGGTGTGCAGTGCAACAGAAAAAAGCCTTTCAAAGGAGACGTCAAGGTATGGCCCAGGGAGGGCTATGCAGCTGTGGCCCCACTGTGGTGCAGTACACACAGCCAGTGTGATTCAGAGCAGAGGGTCACAGGTTCATGTCCCAGCTACAGACCCTGCAGAACACATCACAAACCTTTGCCATGCTACACAGATAAAACAGACAAGCAGGATAAAAAAAGGAAATGTCTGGCTGAGGAGACGTCAAGATATGGTCCAGGGAGGGATGTGCACCTGTGGCCCCACTGTGGTGCAGTACACACAGCCAGTGTGATTCAGAGCAGCAGGTCACAGGTTCTGGTCCCAGCTACAGACCCTGCAGAACACATCACAACCCTTTGCCCTGCTACGTAGATATAACAGACAAACAGGATAAAAAAGGAAATGTCTGGCTGAGGAGATGTCATGGTATGGCCCAAGGAGGGCTGTGCACCTGTGTCCCCACTGCAGTGCAGTATACACAGCCAGTGTGATTCAGAGCAGAGGGTCACAGTTTCAGGTTCCAGCAGCTGGGGCCTGCAGAACACATCCCAACATTTTACCCAACGAAGCATATACAGCATCATGCTTATGATGCTTATGTGCTCCTTAAAGTTCAGGTGTTGGTCCAGAGTAATCCCTAGGTAACGTATGGTAAATGCACCATACGTTACCTAGGGATTACTCTGGACCAGCACCTGAACTTTAAGGAGCACATAAGCATCATAACCAGAACCATATACAATAAAATCAGAACACTAAGGCACCTCAGACCCATGCTACCCCCTAATGATTTCCGAACCATTTTCCAGGCCCTCATACTACCACACTTTGACTATGCAAATGTAATCCTGTATGGTCTCCCCAAGAACTCTCTTAATCCTCTTCAACTCGCGATGAACGCTGCGGCCCGCGTTCTCTGTGGTCTAGCCAGAACAGACCATATCACCCCGACACTTAAAGAGCTCCTCTGGCTTCCAATATACTGCAGGCTAACCTACAAAATTCTCTTCATTACATTCAAGATTGTCAATAACCTAGCCCCCATGGCACTCAGCGACCTCATCACCCCTACCCCGAAAAATAGAACGAGGAGGACAGTAACAGACAACACATTGATCATCCCCAAAGACTCCATAAAGTGTACCCAATCAACCAGGAAAAGAACCTTCGCCTTCTATGCCCCAAAATGCTGGAACGATCTCCCTCCTGAAATAAGATCAATCAAAGACCTCATGCAGTTCCGGAAAGCAATCAAAAACCACATCTTCTTGCTACACTTCGCACAAGCCTCTACCGCACCACCGCTCAGTCACCATCCAACTCCCACAAACTCTCCATTCACTACATAATCAAATGTGTCCCTAGTAATAGCAACTTCACCTATTAGCTTTTCGTGGCAATAATGGCCAAGCTATATTCGTTGTTCTATGTCATTATGTATATAGTTACTTTGTATTTTGCTCCAAGTTTTACTTCCTGTTATAATGTAAATGCAAAACAGTCTTGACCGATTTGAGCGACCCTTGTTAAAATGTAAACCACACTGATAATAAATAGCGGTATAGAAGAAACGTTAAATAAATAAATAAATAAAACCATGCAATCCCCATAGCAGCAGCCAACAGGGATAGAAACACCCACTCACACAGGCTCCACTGTGCAAATCATGCTGTACAGGCAGGCTGCTGGCTCCAGAATGGATTTGCAGGTAACATCACAGCACCTTTGCTATCTCCTGCTCAGTTCAGAAATGTTGGCAGTGTGGCAGCTGGGGTTGCCAAACACCCCTACCATTGCACAGTGCTGCATTAGGAGTGTGCGTGTGTATGTCTTGTGATGTAGCAGACTCTTGTGAAGCAATGGAAACTGATAGTGATCCAGTGGAGAGAACCGGTACTGCAGGGGAATGCAGGATTTTCTCTTCTGAGATAAAGAAGCACAGAGCTAATCAGGAACCACACCTCACCTCAAGGCAGGTGAGGAGCCAAGTCTCTGATTGGGCACGCCCAAGCAGGAGGCGGGCAGTGCAGTACTCAAGCAGCTTGTTAAGAACCCAGAAACAGAAACAGTTAGAACGTCAGCTAGAAGGGCAAAGAGACGATCAACGAGATTGGCAAGGAGAGGAGCAAGGAGAGGAGGAGTCAGGACACAAGCACCTGGATGAGGACAGGTCAGATGACCAGGAACAGGAACCGTTGGAAAGAGAACCACTAAGCAGCTGTGATCCACGAAGGAGCAGACAGGACCATGGGAGACTCAGGGGCAAAGAAAGACTTCTGTAAGCAGAAGAATTCAAAGGCACTGAGAGACCCAAGGCTGCAGCTCAGGAGTTTAAAGGACCAAGCAGAACCTTGGAACAGGAGGCAGTGGGAGAAAGAAATACCCTGGAAGAAGCCCCAGCACAAGGTATCTGGTGGGTTTAGAACGGCTAGCAAGCTTAACAGTGGGAAGCCAGAAAGAGTGAACTTTAATTGTGAAAGACAGGACAAAGGCAGAAAGTTTGATAATAATTGGTTAAGCCAAGAGAAGCCTAACTGTTTTCCTTTTAAAACTCTGGAAGACTCTCCAAGCACAGCTGAAGCGTTTTACCCTGCACTTTCATATGGAGATAGGTGGGGGAAGGGAAATGCTTACACTCTGAACTCTTGTCCAAGTAGAAGCCCTGATAATTGCCAAGAGATAAGAACTGTAAACAAACATTTACCTGAAGGAGGATATTCTCAGCCTAGTTCAGAAAATACACAGGCTGAATTACTTCTCACTGAATTCAGGGAGTTCCTTAAGAGAAGAGCAATTTCTCCTCATAACGTAACAAAGCCAATGAGCAGCGGTGAGGAAGAAATGCCTTTAATTTCTCTGCCGTCTACAGAGCAGGAAGTCCCGATGGACTGCTCTACTTGTGTGATTTAAAAGGACATTTAAATGATATGCTTGCCAATGTTTTATGAAGGAATATAAGAAACTTACCTCACTGATTGCCATGCTAAAGAAGCTTATGTGAAGAGAATAAGTGAAAGCATACTGTGTGCAATTCAGGAGCATTGCTGTTACCAGAGTTTTCTGTTACGTTAATGAAAGGAGGTCACATGACAATTGAATGTGATCCAGAGTGGACATTTAGCCAAGCAGTGAAAAGCCTTGTTTAGTTAAGTTTCTCAGCCTTGTTTTATGCTACATTGTTTCCTTTACGTCTGCTGCATTTGAACTGCAAAAGCGGGAAATAAACCTCACAAAAGAAATTGTCTTTGCCTTGCCTTACTACTTGAGCAGCAACACAACTACAACCTTACCCTCAAGGGCAACCAAGGCCAGCCTCTCCCTTAACCCTCAAGGTCCAGGGAGTGGGTGGGTGGCAGTCTATCCATAGTTTTGTGGCTGCAAACCTCCCCCTCCCCAGCCCACATTGTCCAACTGTTACCAGCATCAGCCTGCAAATGTGCATAATGAGGAGCAAGGTAGTTTGGGTATGGGCCAGATAGGGCAAATTGGGCAGGCTGTATCTGAACAGCGAGTATTCCAATGTCTGGTACACATTCGTTTTCGAACCCCACCTGCATGGACAGGGTGGCTAAATCATGTCATGCTGGGAGGGCAGACTCGCCATGAAGTAACAGTGACCATGGAATGTCCAGGTTCCAACATAGTCATCTTTACTACCTGTTTCCAATGATATCTGTGTGACCCCTGTTCTGGCGCCTAACCACTGACATATCTGCTTGGTGTGTGTGCTTTGGCCAGACTATGTCTGGGTGCATGTGTTTTCTCACTGACCATGTACCACAGACTGGCCTGTATCATGTCCTCAGTTAGTGCATGGTGAGAACACTGTGTATGCTGGTGCAGTCAGACAGTGTTGTCTGATGATGCATGGCAGACTGTGGTATGTGGCAAGTGAGGATTCAGATGCCAGCAATGCTGTTCTGCTGATGCTCCAGTCACAGGCTATGTCTTATTCATAGCCATCAGGAATGGACTTGCTGGTCCCACAGCCAATCCCATGGCCTCAGGCACCTGTCAGCAATGCACCATGGCCTCAGGCACCTGTCAGCATTGCACCTGACAGCAATGCTGTTCTGCTGATGCTCCAGTCACAGGATGGCTACTCCTTGTTGTTGTTGTTAAGTGCCGTTGAGTCGGAGTCGACTCATGGTGACCCTCTGGATAGCTATCCTAAATTGTGTTCGGTCTTCAGTCAGGCGGCTCTTTGTTGACAGACTGGTACCCGTGGCTGCTGTTATTGTATCGATCCATCTCATTGCTGGCCTTCCTCTTTTGCGTTGACCTTCTATCTTGCCAAGCATAATGTCTTTCTCTAATGATCTCTCTCTTCGCATGATGTGTCCAAAGTATAAAAGTCGAAGTCTTGTCATCTGAGCTTCTAAAGAAAGCTTAGGTTTGATCTCCTCTAGTACCAACTGGTTTGTTCTTCGGGCAGTCCATGGTATACACAGTATTTGCCGCCAGCACCATAATTCAAAGGCATCAATTTTCTTCCTGTCTATCTTTTTCACTGTCCAGCTTTCACATCCATATGATGTTATTGAAAATACCATGGCTTGAACAAGTTGAATCTTTGTATGGAGAGAGACATCTCTGCTCTTGAGAATGTTATCTAGGTCTTTCATAGCCATTCTGCCAAGAGCAATGCGTCGTCTGATTTCTTGACTGCTTGTTGCTTCTTTATTAATAGTTGATCCAAGTAGGTTAAAGTTGTTCACAATTTCAATTTCTTCTCCTTCAACGATGAACCTGTTGATTATGCCAGTTGTCATGATCTTTGTCTTCTTTACATTAAGGTGCAGGCCCATTTTGAGACTATGTTCTTTGATTGTGAGAAGCAAATGTTTCAGATCATCTTCACTTTCAGCCAGTAATGTGATATCATCAGCATAGCGAAGGTTGTTGATGAGTCTTCCACCAAATCTTCACACCTCTGTTGTCTTCATACAATCCTGCTTCTCTGATGATTTGTTCTGCATATAAATTAAACAGGTAGGGGGAAAGTATGCAGCCTTGTCTTACACGTTTGCTTATTTTAAACCATTCTGTTTCTCCTTGTTCCGTTCGAAATGTTGCTTCTTGATCAATATACAGATTGCGCAAGAGAACGATCAGGTGTTCTGGTATACCCATGCTTCTTAATGTGGCCCAGAGTTTCTCATGGTTGACACAGTCAAAAGCCTTGCTATAGTCGATAAAGCACAAATAGATATCCTTTTGGTATTCTTTAGTCTTTTCAAGAATCCATCTCACATCCGCAATGATGTCTCTCATTCCTCTCCCTTTCCTGAACCCTGCTTGCACTTCAGGTAGTTCTTGTTCCAGGCATGGTTGTAGTCTCTTTTGAATAATCTTCAGTAGAATCTTGCTGGCATGTGGGATCAGAGCGATTATGCGATAATTTTAACAGTCAGTTGGATCACCTTTCTTTAGTATTGGTATAAACACAGATCTTTTCCAGTCAGTTGGCCATGATGTTGTCTTCCATATTTCTTGGTAGAGCCTTGTGAGTATGGTAACAGCTGCATCAGATTGCTGCAATACTTCTATGGGAATGCTATCAATGTCTGGTGCTTTGTTCTTTGATAAGGCTTTCAATGCTGCTTCAACTTCTTCTTTCATCACCAATGGTTCCCGATTATAAGGTACAGGTTGAAACGGCTGTTGGTCCACTTGATCTTTATCATATAAAAACTCTGTATATTCCTTCCACCTTTTCTTGATCTTCTCAGCATCATTCAACATAGAACCTTGAGCATCTTGTAACATTCCAATTCGAGACTGGAACTTTTTCTTTAACTCTCGTAGCTTTAGGAAAGCCAATCTTGTTCTTCCTCTAATAGTTTCTGCTTCTATTTCCTTGCAAGTGTCATTGTAGTACTTTTCCTTGTCCTGTCTTGCTGCACGTTGGAAATCTCTGTTGAGTTCTGCGATTGTCTTTCTTTCTCCTCTGGCTTTAGCTTCTCTGCGTTTCTGGGCAATTTTCAGAGTTTCTTCCATCATCCATTTTGGCCGTTTTTGCTTTTTCACCTTTTGTAGAGACTTCTCGCTTTCTTCCAACACAACCTTCTTGATGTCATTCCATAACTCTTCCGGAGCTCTGTCATTTGTATCTAAAACAGCAAATCAATTTTTCAGGCAGTCTTTAAATTCCAGTGGTATATTCTCAAGGTCATATTTTGCTGCATTCATGAGTGGTTTGCTCTTTTTCAACTTTAGCTTGAGTTTGCATACTAGTAGTTGATGATCTGTACCACAGTCAGCTCCAGGTTTTGTCTTTGTTGATGTTACAGAGCTTTTCCATCGTTGACTTCCACATATGTAGTCAATTTGATTTTTATATAATCCATTCGGTGAAGTCCATGTGTACAGTCACCGCTTGTGTTGCTGGAAGAAGGTGTTTGAGATGAACAGATCATTGGTCTGGCAGAATTCTATCAGTCTTTCTCCAGCTTCATTTCTGTTGCCAAGTCCATATTTTCCAACTACTTTGCCTTCTTCTTTGTTGCCAACCTTTGCGTTCCAATCACCCATGACTATCAGGATATCCTGTTTGCATGTTCTGTCAATTTCAGCTTGTACTTGTTCATAGAACTCTTCAATTTCATTCTCTTCTGCAGCTGTTGTTGGGGCATATACTTGAATTATAGTTGTGTTGATAGGCAATCCTCGTAGACGAATAGAGATTAAGCGTTCGCTGACTGCATTGTATTTCATTACAGTTCTTGCAAGTTTCTTCTTTATTATAAATGCAACACCATTTCTTCTTTGTCTTTCATTTCCAGCATAGTAGATCATGTGATCATCTGATGCAAAGTGCCCCATGCCAGTCCATTTCAGTTCGCTGACACCCAACAGATCAAGTTGTACACGTTTCATTTCATTCTTGACCACCTCCAACTTCCCTTGGTTCATGCTTCGTACGTTCCATGTTCCAATGTGTAAGACATCTTTACAGCTTCTGACTCTCATTTCATGCGCAGCTACATCAGCAGATGAGTGCCTTCTGACCTGGACTTGCTGGTCCCACAGCCTGGACTTGCTGGTCCCACAGCCAATCCCATGGCCTCAGGCACCTGTCTCTCCACGCCCCCCACCTAAAAGATGGGTGTTATGGGGGCACATAGTGTATAGTACCCCAAGCGGTAGGGGGAACATGGTACACAACCCTCATAAGACACTGGACACCCCTCTGACCTGGTAACAGGCAGCTATGGAAACCAGACCTTAACAATGGGCACACACAGATCTGGGTGGTCTCTGGTCCCAGAGGGACACCTGTGACTCTGTAACACAGATGGATACAGAGGTGTTTTTGGCACACTTCCTGGTACACCTGCCACACACTGCCAGTGACGGGGATGTGCAGCAGGACCTATATGTAGCACCACATGTACTGTGGACCTAGCGCTGGGCAGCCATCCTTACCCTCAGGGTGAATACAGAACCTGAAAAATGGCATGGTCCGTATCTACTCTGTGCCAATATCTCACACAGCAGTCCATCTTACCAGGATGTGGTAACAGAGGGGTGCAGACCCCATTTGGTTACCTGATGTAGACCACTGTTCCTCATGTGCAATGCATCATGGGTGCTGGTGCGGTTACCCTAACCTGGCACACAGAGCAGATGGTCCATGTGGTGACCTGCAGTCCCTCTTTACCCAGGCACTGCTGTACAGCAGGCCATAGAGGTATAGCCCACTGGTTCGTACAATGACCCTCGAAAATGTGTCCATGGGTTTGATCCCTTATTTATCCCCCCCATGCGTGCCCAACTCAGATACCCTGCATGCCTCTAACACTCATCTTTTTTCAGATATGTGCTGCCAGCCCAGGATATCAATGCTTGACCCAATACAAGCATTGTGGAACCTGTGTCTTTTGGGGAAACCGCTAGGTATGTATGACCTAGATTGGCCACTGTTGGAAACAGGATGCTGGGCTTGATGGACCTTGGTCTGACCCAGTATGGCATATCTTATGTTCTTATGGTCATAAGAGACTCGACACAGTGGGCATCAGTCCTCTGGTCCGGCTATTTGCGTCTGTCAGCTGAGTAGAGTCCGGACTGCCTGTGCAGACTGCTACCACAGGTCATGCACTGTGCACCTGTCCTGCCTTGTGCCTCCATGTTGCCTGCCTCGCCTGTACCCCAGCTGTATGGTACAACCACCCCTCTGTCCACCCCTCATCGTAACCATCATGGCACCCCATACACCCCTGGGGGACACATATGCCCGCCATCTGTCACCCACTGTCATCCCAGTACATCACATTGTCCACACCCAGTGCTGTGGTACAGTTGCCCACAACATGTATGTCACCAGTGCTGGCAGGCACATGGTCTGGCCACAGATATGGCACGTTCAGGAGCCTTAAGCCCTCACCCGCAAGCACCTGTGCAGTGGCACTAAACCATAGCCAATCCAGTGTTAGGTTGAAATCAGTAGCTCTGGACATATGTAATGCATGCCAACCTGAGGCACCTTGCAGGCCATAGGGCAAAGTAACCTAGGGCAATGTCACATTGTTATGCCACTATGAACTATGGCAAAATATCCCAGGGGGCCCACGAGGATGACCTGTCCAGGTGTGTCCAGTACAGTGCGCTGCCAAGGGACCCCGAGATGGTGCCGTAGAGGGTGCCGCACAGGGCACTTGATTTGCAATCTATACAGTACCATACAATATGGCACCCAGTAATACGCCCACCAAGGCGCGCTCATCCAATATACCATAGTACAAACCCACTAATGTGCCATGTTCTGAGGCGCGGCACTGGACGTACAATGTGCTATTATGGCTGGGAAGCCCCAGGACGAGTCCCTAGCGTAGCGTTGCGTAAGGCGCGCACCAAGGCACCGTAAGCAACCTTAGCCCAACACATGCCTGAGGCCCAGCTGAAAGCCTGACACTCTGTAACGTCAGGCCCCAATGCCCACAAGAGGGTGGCCCGTCAGAGCAATATAACGTGGTATGTGTAGCGCAGTGGTTAGGCAAGATATCAGAGTACAATGTCTTGTGGGTTCAAAACCCAGAAGGGGATACCAGAATGGGAAAGAGATGGGGATAGGGCATGTCTGAAATAGAAAGACTAGTTGTACTCAGATATAGAAAAGGATACTTTTAACATAAACAAATAGACCAACAAAACAGACCAACACACACTGCAAAGGGAGGGTACGCACGTGCGTACCCGCGGTGAGAAGCGCGCACTGAGTAAGCGCAAGTTTTCTGCGTCATATGAGGTCTGACCACATACAGCAGAAAAGATGGCTGCCAGGTTGAGAAAGCCTGCATTCACCAATGCAGACCTGTATCTTCTGGCAGAATTAATCTGCCTCCGCCAGGAGCACTTCTTTCCTGGCTCATCTCGTAGGCAGGACCTAAGCAGAGTCAGGAGGGCCTGGATGTGCCTCACCGGGCAATACAATAGAGGCTCAGACTACCCACGTGAGGTAAATACATGGGGACAGGCACCCAAACCTAGAACGTAAAAAAGAAAACCTGGGAACCAAAACACATATCAGACACGCACAGCAAGGGAAAGGCAGGTGGCAGTGTGTCTGAATGGGATTAATGTCCCCCCCCCCTCGATGCTAACAGATCCACCCTATTCCCAGGGGGTCACAGAATCCATTACAGAGATGTCTTATCCATCACAATGCTATGGTATTTGGCCCTGTTGCAGTGTCACTGATGTGCCCTATCCCCAGGATGCCCCAGGCCCACTACTGAGGCCCCCTATTCATCCTGGTGTTATGGTACCTGCTCCTGGTTACGTAGCACAGGCCTTCTATATCCCCAGGATGCTGCAGGCCCCACTGCAGAGGTCTATTATCCATCCTGGTGTTATGGTACCTGCCCCTGTGTAGGTTACACAGGTCTGCTATATCCCCAGGATGCTGCAGGCCTCACTGCAGAGGTCTATTATCCTTCCTGGTGTTATGGTACCTGTTCCTGTGTAGGTTATACAGGTCTGCTACATCCCAGGATGCTGCAGGCCTCATTACAGTGGCCCACTATTCATCCTGGTGTTATGGTACCTGCCCCTGTGTAGGTTATAAAGATCTGCTATATCCCCAGGATGCTGCAGGCCCCACTGCAGAGGTCTATTATCCATTATGGTGTTATGGTACCTGCTCCTGTGTAGGTTATACAGGTCTGCTATATCCCCAGGATGCTGCAGGCCTCACTACAGTGGCCCACTATTCATCCTGGTGTTATGGTAGGTGCACTGGCAGATGTGTGAAGGCCACTCATACCACCATGTTGAGTCTGGAGTCTGCAGGGCACATAGCGGTATGTCCCCAGAGCACACCCGGATGCGGCTGTTGATGTGTGCAAGGGCCACAGGTGAGACACATGACCATGCTCATGTCAGTGTGCACAGTGGCACATGGCAATGCAGTCTGTTCATATGTTGGACAAGGACTAGAGGGAGGCCGATGGGTCCCGCAGACATGCTGACATAGTGGTGCATATGTACAGGATGTGGTGTATGGCCACCCGCCCCCCCCCCAGCACACTGTGCATGTATGCCAACACCATGCAGCCCCCCATGCTTGGCTCCCATGACCAACAGTATGGCAAGGGCACATATGGTTGGTGTCGTAGGCCCAAACACGGATAGGCTACCCATGTGGCAATGGGTGCCAGGGGACCCGCACACAGGGCACGTAGGGGCCAACCTGGGCATGCGCAGCCGCAATGCACACATGTGCGTGGCAGGGGCAGCAGCTAGGGGCCATCACGTAGCACACAATAGGGGCAGCCACCTGCTGCACGCAGGTATCTATGTGCTGCAGCCACGGCTGGCGACGGATATCTGTCCGTTAATGTCCAAACACGTTGCCTCCCCTCCAAGTCGAGGACCTGAGCAAGAAGGCCCGTGAGCTGCAGGCCAGGTACCCCCATTTTGTGGCACGGGTGCAGTGGGAACGGCTGGCCCACCATGACGGTGAGTGATACGGCATGGCCCTGTGGGGAAATGGCCTGCGACGACACAGGACGCATGTGAATGCTGTGCCTGATGAGTGACCATGGCGGTAATCTACATACCTGTCTCCCACAGCAGACGCACGTGCAGACGAGGGCTCAGCAGGGCTGGACACAATAGCTGGGCAGGCAGTGCCTGCTGAAGATGCCCCGGAGGCCATGGCGGCAGCCGATGGTGGGGGGTCTGAGGAGGAGGGGGAACCAGATGCAGAGAGGGGGAGGAGGAGGAGGGGGAGGGGGGGAGGGTGAGGAGGGGTCAGGGTGGGGGAGGTGCGGGGGCAGAGGGGGAGGAGAGGGGTGTGGTGGTGGAGGGGAAGGGGGCGTGGGAGGAATGTGGGTGGGTGGGGTGGAGGAGGTGCGGGGGGCAGGGGGGAGGATTGTGGCAAGGGGGGAGGTGCAGCGGGTGGAAGGGGAGGAGGAGGCAAGGGTGGGACCAGTCCCAAGCAGCATGGGCCGCCACAGGGCACCGAGGCCCCAGCTACCTGCCCCACGGTGCCAGCGATTTCCCCCATCTGGGTGCTGGTCTGCCCCACATAGCCGCAGAGAGGCACACCATACATGCAGGCACACAGACAAGGGGGAATGTATGTCTGTGTGGCTGCATGTGCGGCCTACGCCTGGCTGTGGCTGTGTGTGCCCAGGCACACGCCCAGCGGCAGCACGCCTGCATCCTGTGGCGGATGCTGGAGACCATGATCGTGGTGGCTGACCGGCTTAGCAGGCTGGAGAATATATGCCCAGCAGGCACACCTGGCCAGCCACCCGGCGATTGGGGACCCCAGGGGGTGTAAGTGTGCGCACTCCGCATGTCATACCCACCCTGTGCCGGCCCATGCCATGGGTCTGGCACCACCGCCGGGGTCTGGGGTGATAGGGCCCCTCCCACACAGGGTCCAACAGCTGTGTCCCACCCCAAATAAACATTGTAAATATGTTTGATATACCTACAATGGTCAGCTGTCCCTTATTGCTACATGTCAGTGGTGTGCGAATGACAGGTGTGAGCATCTACATGTGTGGCTGTGTGCATGACAATGGACCCATACATGGTACCGTACCCATGGCAAGGGTGGGGGGTGACCATGGGCAGCGCACGAGGTAGCACCACAGATGGACACAAGCACACACAGGACAGGGATGGCACAGAGCAGTTGTAGTGGAACGTGCACGGGTACAGCCAGCAGTGGCAACAGGTACGAAACAGGGTGGATGCCACAATGCATGCAGATGTAGGGATGGTGGACACAGGGGCGAGTGGGGCGCCTGGCTGGGGATGTCCCCAGAGACCGGGACCATGGATGCAGGGTGACGAGGGATGGGCGGTGCACATGGGGCCTGGGGCCTAACCCGCAACAGTGTGGCTGGACACGCACATATGGGGAGAGCCAGGGATGTACCTGGGCCCTGCAGTGGGTCATGTTGCAGGGGTGGGGTGCCATGTGATTAACCAAGGGGGATCCACAATGTACCCATCAAATGCCTGTGAACTGTTGCATGACCTATGGGACAGGGGTGATGTGGCCAGCCATACAGCATGCATCTGCCTACATACAGCAGTATTGTCTGTGCATCCCAGAGGATGCTCCCGCAAGGGGGGGCACCTCCATGGCACGCATCACACTGAACAGGACAGGGTAGGCTATGGGACACCAGCAATGTGCTATCAGTGTGCTACCAGAGCTGGACGTGTGAGCGGGACAGACAGCATGGACATGTCAATGAACATACAGGGTACGATGTCCAACTGGTGAGATGTGGACAGCACTGCACTGAGACGTATCCGGTGCCACACCAACATCCTCTAAGCAGGTACTGGTGGGAACAGGTGGCGGGGAAGGAACAGAGGGACGGGGGAAGGGGGGCTACAGAGCCTGGTTGGGCGAGAGGCGGCAAGGATGCTGTGGGCCAGTGTGTGGGTGGGGGTGGCATGGCAGCTGGCGCGACCCATGGTAACTCCAGCTAGGGGAGGCGACACAGGCTGGCCACAGTGGTGGCATGGTTTGGTCCCCGGGGTGGTCACGGGTGGGGCAGGGCATCCATTCGGCTCCCACAATAGACACATGACACGTGACTTCTGACAATGCCGCATGTGCAGCCATTTATTTTCCATGCACACGGCCACGCCTTGCGTGTCCTCTCCCACCCCGAGGTGCTGGTGCCATGGCTGGCGCTGCTGCTGCTGCTGCTGGTGGCGGGCATTGTTGTCCTGAGGGGGTCCCCTGGCCAGCCGCCAATAGCTCAGTGCTGGCAGCTATGGCCCACGCTGATGCAGCCAGGCCCCGCATCTCTCCGAGGATCTCCTCCACAGCATGGCGCATGCAGCGCACTTCATGCTGCTGCCGTTGCTGCTCACGGAGGACCGCACAAAGCACATGCCGTACACCTGTGGGGGAGACAAGTTGTGCATCATGAGACATAGTTACACCTGACACCTGCACACAGGCACCATCATATGACCACTGTTGGACACTCACCCTCTGCATTGCCGTGTGCCACCTTGCAGTGTGCCCGCATCTCCCCTATGAACTCTGCCAGGGCAGACCTTGTATCCCATGTGGCCTGCTGAGGGGCAGCAGGCACGGCCTCCCCGGTCGCTGTGGTGGCAGATGGCATGCTGTCTTCAGCCGGCCCCTGGCTTGGCCCACGGTCACCCTCCAGGGGTGTTGCTGGACCCCCCACCCCCACATGTCCCGCATTTTTCTCTCGAGGTGGCACCACCTCTGACCCAGCATCATCATGGGGCCACAGCCGGGGTCCGTGTACTCCGCCCCCTCCTCCGCCCCCTCAATGGCACATATTTCACCTGTGGGGGAACAGGTTGCACAGCTCAGATGGGGCATGACTGCCTGCCTGCCCCTGTCACACCCTTTATCTACGTGCCATGTAAGGCGCAGGGCACCCTGGTCAGTATGCAGGTACCCCAGCTGCATACATGTGCCCATGGACGTCACCTGTGCAGGGATGTGTGTGGTACCATCCCATGTCCATGCCCCATGTGACTGTGGTGGGACAACAGTGACCGCGTGTGACTGGGGGCACCCCACATGGCCAGGCATGGCTGGTAGGGTGGGGCCGGGGTGCTGTGCTGGTATAGCCAGGGACAGGTGTACACTGTGGTGGCGGGGATATACGTGCCTGGGTGCATGGATCAGGGTGGGGTGGCCCTGTGGCGGTGTGACTGGTGGCAGTCTGTGGATGGCTGTGCATAGCCGGCACATGTGTGGGCTGCACGGGTCTGTGTTGGGGCCTGTATTCCCCCCACTAGCACCGCTCCTTGTACAGTGGTGCCCCCTGTGTTCTGCGTCCAATGTTGGGGGGTCATTTCCCCCCCTGTGCATGCAGCCACCCACCCTGTGACACCCCATAACCACCTGTGTCCCTGCACCCAGCACCTATGGCATGCACAGGTGCTTTGCGCCTCCATCTCCCCCGCGTAGCCACCAATGTGGCCCTGCTGTCCTCGCCAGCCCTGCCCTGTGTCCCCACAACACATTATTGCCCAACGCTCCTACCACGGACTGACCCCCCACCCCTGCACCCATCCACTGCACTGTGCCGACCCCCTGGATGGGTGTGTGGGGTCTCTGGACCTGCCGTGTGCCATTGCAGGGCCATTCTGGGATTGGCAGGTGCCCGGGGGTGGCAGTGCATGTTGGCCGGTGGTGTGCCGGGCCACATGGTGTGGTGCGGGGGATATGGCGGGAGGATTGTGACCCCCATTGGGCCAGGTTCCGGTCCCTGCATGTGTGGGGTCTGTGTGCAGTGGCCTACGCAGTGCATGGCTGACAGGTGGCTGTAGTCCAGGGGAAGTGTGGGGATGGGGCACCTTGTGTGGGCCATGCCTTATTTTTCATGGGTCTGGCTTGTGTCATGTGTTTCTGTATGCCACTAGCATGGCCACCCCCCCACCCCGCACCCCACACCCCTGCATCCATCCCTGCACTCACTTATTCATGGTCTGTCCCCGGTACACCTCTCTCCATCTTACTTGCACGAGGGTGTACTGTATCCAGCGCAGGGGGTAGGCCATGTATATACATGGGTCCAAGTCTGTCAGCTAGGCGCTGCTCCAGGCTTCTCAGGGTGGCCCCCTGTGCTGGGCCCCCGCCAGTGCCCTGTGCACTCTGCCTCTCCCGAGTGAGTTTGGCACACATGTTGTGTTTGATGTCACAATACCATTTGCGTAGACTTTCAATGTCATGATGTGGGCCCCCCTCTTCTGCCACCTCGGCCTGTACCTCAACCCATGCTATTGTGTGGGTGGCAATGGTGGTGGTTGCACTCATCCTTCCAAACAGCACCTCAAACCTCTCGAGGATGCTAGCCAGGAGGAGGTCATTCTCCTCCTGGGTGAAGCGGACCGCCCTCCTCCTGGCATCCTCGGCCACTGGTGTCCTGCGGCGCTTCTGCCCTGGCACACCTCCATGATGGTCTAGAGGCTGGTGCATGGCCCAGGATGGGCCTGCCCCCTCACTCTCCGGGTCTGCATCTGTGGTGGCCACTGGTGGTTGTTGGCTGCACTCCCCTACTGCCTCATGGCTGCCTTCTGCCTTGTCCTCCATGCTGTGGTAATTTGCGTTTACCATAGTCTTTTCTGTTCTGGGCCTGCTGTGTCCAGTTATGTACTTTGGGTGTGGCCCTACGTGCGTTATTCATGGGCATTATGCGCATGCACAGTAGCGCACGTAACATTCTGTGCGCATGTACGCGCCTTACGTATGATGTATCCGCACGTGCACTAGGCACGCGACGCACTATCCCTACGCTCTATGTCCTCAGATGTGTCCTTGTGTCTGCTGTTGGTGTGTACTGCTCCATGCAGGCGCCGTTTATCCTCCAGCATTATTCATGCTACATACACGCACACTCTGCTGGGTCTCATTGCTTTCGGTGTTCAGGCGCATTCCGACGTGCCTAGGTAGGTCATGTTACGTGTCCGCACACACTACTCTGCATCAGACGTACGTGTACACATGATGCTAACCTTTTTAGCCTTTCTTCATAGGGATATCCTTCCATCCCCTTTACCATTTTGGTGGCTCTTCTCTGAACCTTTTCTAATAATGCTATATCCTTTCTAAGATACAGCGACCAGAATTGCACACAATATTCAAGGTGCGGTCTCACAATGGAACAATACAGAGGCATTCTATTTGCTCTCTTGGCTGCCACTGCACACTGGGTGGAGGGTTTTAACATGCTATCCACAATGACGCCTAAATCTTTTTCCTGGGTGGTGGTTCCTAATGTGGAACCTTGCATCAGGTAACCATAGTTTTGGGTTGTTCTTCCCTAGGTGCATAACTTTGCACTTGTCCACATTAAATTTCATCTGCCATTTTGATGCCATCTTCCAATTTATCAAGATCCTCTTGCAATTTTCCACAATCCTCATGGTTTTTAACAACTTTAAATAGTATTGTGTGATCTGCAAATTTGATAACCTCACTCGTTATTCCCTTTTCCAGGTCATTTATGAATATGTCAAAAAGCAGCGGACCCAACACAGATTCCTGGGGTACACAACTATTCACCTTTCTCCATTTCTGGATAACTTTACCACTGACCAACTTGCTGAAAATTGCTCCCATTGAGAACAATTGTAAAAACCATTTTCATGGGTAAAACATTTGTAAAAAAAATACATTCCCAACATGTAATAAACATACAACTCATATACACATAAACTTATTTAGACTGAGCGGATGCATTGCTGGAGGCAAGGTATGGAAAAGGTTCGCATTTATGTGCTTGTGCAATAAAACATATGCATCTGCAAAAACAAATTAACCGAGAAAGTTATGCATGCCCAAAAGCAGGCATCAATAGATGCAGATAAATTCCCTGGGACAAATTTTCATAGTAGTAATAAGCACACATGTTCATTTTGAAAACGTGCAGCTATCTGCATAGAGAAACATGTGCACATTCTATTGACATATACATTCAGTTTTAAAATTATCCCCACTGGGGCATGTTTACTAAAGGTTAAGGTGCGTTAAGTGCTGCCACTGCCATTCAGCACTTAACGCATGTTAACTTTACTTAATACACATTAACCTTTAGTAAACATGCCCCATCATGTTCAAGAGGGAAGCTGGATTGTAGTGAGTGCATGGTATGATATTAATTTAATTCTATATAATAATATCCATCCCATGGCGAAAAGGTTTATAGCTTCATTCTCATTTCACTTCCACTCACCAAATAATTTTATTAGACTAAAGAACGAGAAATTTGATCTGATCCTGTCACTTTGAATCTAGATTCAGGGATCATATTCATAACTGAAGATCTGCTTCTTGTTCTTAAAAAATAAACATGGCACAAAAAAGCAAGTGACATACTAGATAGAGGCATATTATGCTATCACCTAAGAGTTATATTATTGCAATGTATTTTGGTATACTGTAGAAAAGTGAAAGGCTGCCTTCTTTTCTCATAGCAAAGAATAAATAGACAGTGCTATGCTTTGCCCTTTTTTCTCTTGTACTGTGAATTTGCAGAGTTTTTCTTGTTCAGTAGATAGTAAAATGGGAAAAGGATTGAAATCTTAAAAAGGAAACCGTTTCTTAAGTTTTCAGAGTAAAATGATCTTAAAAGTTGCTTCTTTGCTCAGTTTTCATTTGTTACTACAGCAGCTCTGAACGGGTTGGAATTAAAATATTCAAGTTATAAAGTCTCATATTTTGAGTCTTTCACAAATTAGAAATGTAATCAATTTTCTACATTGTAGAAATGTAATCAGTTTTCTACATTGTAGAAATGTAATGATAACTTCATAAGTAATAAATTATGAAGAAGTTAAGAAAAAACTCACTCTCTGCAAAAGCTTTTGTAAAGTTACATAAGATTTCAAAACTTAAGTCCCCATTAGCACATCTTGTTAAATAGCAGATCCTGCAGACATTGAGAAAAATGCCTTCCCTATAGGCTCAGCAGATACATTGCAGCCCTGTATAATTATGTAAGAATGAAGAAGTCATGAAAAATAAAATATGGGCCTTTCTACTTATTTAAAAACATCAATCCACTAGAAGAAAATATTCCTCTCAAAGTAATGTAGAAGCTATTATTTTGTATTCCCAAGTTTTGAGCAGATAAGTAACTGAGTTAGATCGGACCCCGTGCTCCAGGCCCCAACTAATATCCATAACCTTCCCCCACCCCCCACTCCCCCCCTTACCACAAACTACGCACACAAAAAACTGTTTTTGGAAAATAACTAGTCACAGCTTTATTAAACTTTATAACAATTGAACAATACATTGGAATAATAAACCTTTTAACAATCCAAATAGCGGAGCAACGCCTCACCAGCCATGCAATTAGCAAGGTGACCTTGCCTCCGCTACTGCCATAGTCATGCCAACGGCAAGCTTCCTACCCCCTTTTCCCCGACTTCGCCATGTAATTAGAAAACGTCGGCCAGGGGTTGTCCGGGTCGTGGGCACCCCATCCCCGCCCCAAACATAACCTAAGGCTCCGGACCCCCAGAAACCTCCGGGATCCCACCACCGGCACAGGTGACATCAATGTCCCTGCACCGCCCCCCCCTCCACCACCAAGCTTCAACAAGCAAGCATCCTGCCTAATAACACATTCCAAGGCCTCCTGCCAGTCGTTCAGGAACAAATCAACACCAACTGGGGATAAGTGCACTCCATCGCACCTATACAACCCTGCACAATCAATTTCTACCCAGGAATGCATGATTTGATAACTTCCCTGTTCAAAGACCCAACGGCCAATCTGGCGATTAATTTTTGTCAGTCCCCGTGACCAACGCCATTGGTCCCAGCATGCAGGCCTTGGAATGATGTCTGACCACATTAACACCACACCCTGGAACCTTCTCAAAACCACAGCCAAATCCCTCTTCACCACTCTTATCAGCTGCTTGCATGTCCGTGATACCAGGTTGTTGCCCGCCAAGTGTAAAAGTATCAATGGAGGCTTCCTTCTTATTCGCTCGTAGTGCCAAAGCAAAGGCATAAGCTGTGTCCAGCAGAGACCGTGCTCGCCCAGCCATAAAACAGACACCATCGCAGGATCGAGACTCAGATTAGGGCCCACCGGCTGCATTGCTGCTCTCTGTCCCATCTAATAAACGAAGGAATGACCAATTAGCCAACACCCACAAGTACTGCCTCAATGCTGCCACCGGGCATGTTACAAGGCCCCCACTCTCCCTCAAGACCACCCACAATCCTCTTCCTTGTGGGTCCATCTTAGATTTAGCTAGTAGGACCCATAGCTGCCTTTCCTCCACCCACACATGCTGGCGCTGCATACCGCCCCCACCCCCAGGCCTGCTGGAGTTTGCTACCAACTCTCCCATATGGAAAGTACCGAAATATGCCAGACAAAAAACCGCCCAAAACAGGGTGGCTTCATACCATGACACCACTATCATGGGTAAGGCAGCATAGAGTCTCACGAGCAATTCATGTGTTATCAGCCACCTGGAGTCAAGAGGTGTTGACCTTAAACACTCCCACCCTTGAAGCAGCCTGTGGGCTAGGAATCCCCCTGCGGATGAGCCCCAACCCACTGCTCTAGCAAAAAAGGCAAAGCCCGCTAAGTGGGAATGCACCGATTATCTGGAGAACCCATTTCTTTTGGCCTCAACTATATACTGTCCTATCAACTGATTGGACACCAAACCAGGCTGCCATCCATGAGCCTCCAGAAAGTCGACCACTTTGTCACAACCGACTAAATCATTATTGCTTATGGACCAGCCCAGGGGCAACAGAAGTCCCTTTTTAATGCATTTTGCAGCCGATTGTCCTCCACTACAGACTGAGCAGACATGTCTAAATTTGCAGTCAGGAAACGGGCAGGAGGACTCCAGCACACATCACCAGCTCCGCTTGCCCACGATTTCTGCTGTGGCATGACACCCCCTGCACGAAAGGAACGACCAACACCTGAATTGACCACTGTCCCCCCCCCCTCTCCCCACCTCCTCCCCCTGCACCTGCCCTGACTGACATTTGCATCAGCCAAAGGTTAATATCCTGCGTGCCCCATCACAATCATTTGTTCTCCTCCATTTTGTCCCAAAACTTCTTGTCATAATTTAACCATGCCCATCCATCATGGGTCTGTGACGCCTCCAGAATTGAATCCGCGTATGCAAGCAGCATCCCATAATGCTCGGGAGAGTGATGACCCCAAACACTTGCTAAGCGCAGAAAGGCTCTTGCCCAATTTACTACATTCCGCAAGACCTTTTTGATTCGTCCCACCTTTTCCTCTTTTTCTTACTCTCCCCTGACCGCTTCCTACCTTCTAGCAGGCGGAATATATCTATATAGCGCCACTTCCTAATCTTATGGCACAACGTCTTCGGAACTCCCTCCCATAACTCCAAAAAAGACATTAAGGTAGGGGCTCCACCCCCTGACCCGGTCCCCGCCACCACCTCCAGCTGATGATGACGAAGAGTCAGAGGAGGAGGATGAGGATGACTCCGATCTATGCCACCGCCGACAGGAATGCTTCCTTTTCTTTCGCGCTTTACCCCCCCTTTCTTCCCACGAGTAACTCCACTCAAACACCTCTCCATGATCAGCCTGTACTGTAACTCACCTGTCACCACCATATCCAATGCCAAGGCTGCCGCTGTACCAGTCACCACCTGGCGGACATCCTCGTTTTGCTGATGTGTCGCATCCCATCTCACATTGGTCGCATCCTCTGAAAAACCATGCCTTGATGCTAATCCTACGTCCATATTCACAGCTTCTCCTTGGCCTCTCACTCCATGTCCCGCAGTGTGCTGATTCATTGCCTATACCTGTGGAGACATAAAAGAAAAAATGGGGGGGGGGGAACAGCTGGAAACCACAAGGTTGCCAGGCCCCAACCACTCAGCTCTGGATAGACCTTGGACCCCCTCCCAAGCCAGTGTTCCCATGCTGCAGGTCCCCTTACGGCAAATAGATGCCTTGAACTGCCGTCCAGCCTACAGGGGAGGTTATACCTTGCCCTCCCATACTGGGCAGCCCTTGCCCAGACATGACCCTGCCCTCTACACCTATATCCCATCCCCATCCGGGATGCATAGCTTCCAACTGCCTTTGTTCCATTCCCCATCCACTAGGGTTGTCGGCCGAGGCCTCTCCACTGCTAACACCCGGTCCTCCACTAAACATGACATTGTCCTCCTCTGCTACCCCATCCATCCCACTTTGAGGACTGCTCGCCCACAAAACACTCTGAAGCGACCCCAACCCACCTCTTCGAGGCCCATCCTGTCCTCGAGTCTGAGCCTCACGCAACCTAACTTTACTCCTACCCGCCTTGCGTTGTGCTAGTGACCCCCCTCACACTCTTACAGGCCTCTTAGCTCTTGTGGAACCTCTACGTGTGGCCCGAAGACCCCGTTGTCCCCTAACAACCGCAGAACTCTCCGCCTCACCCAAATTCCCTTCCGCAATGCCTCTGTCCACCTGTCCGCCCAGGTCCACCCTGGAATGGGTGGCATGCTGTCCCAATACCCTACCCGCCCTGCCAGGCCCTCCAAGCCGGCCTTGCCATCCCCTGCCTGGAAGCATCTGGCTAGACCTCTTTTTTTTTTTAAATTAAACCTGTTCCTCCAAAATTAACTTGTAAGGCCTTTATTTATTTATTTATTTTAAAACAATGTAGAAGTAATTGACTGACCCAAGGCCCCAACAATTGCCTGCGGGAGTTAACCCCAATCCTCTGGCTAGCCAACAGTACTCTGTCCCCCCCAGGCTACCTAAGGAGCCTGTGAAGACTCCAAACACAGCTCAAACAACAGCAACCCCACCCCCCAATCCAACTTTTTAACCCACTATGAAAACACTCGCCTTGCCACCAACAGTCTTCCTCTGCTACACTCTGTCCTCCTCAAATCCGAATCCTCTGGGGAAGGCCGGGACCCGCCTCAATTCCCCCACGGATCACCAACAAAGAACTGGCCCCGCAGCACTGCTACTCTTCTGCTGGTAAGAGGTTCTCGGCTCTGCTCTCGCCCCTACCGCTGCCACTAGCACAGCGATTCCAATGTCCACAGCACTCTCCACTGTTACCGGCTCTTCTCTTTCCTGGCCAGCACCCAGCAGCAAGCAGGCACAAGCACCAAGCAGGCACCCCAAGCAGGCATCCGACGCCCAGTGGACGCAGAGGAGCAGGCGAGCTGTTGCCGACGCTTGACTCCTCCCACTTGAGCCGCTCCTCTCACCCCATTGTCTCCCCCGCGCTCATCCCCGCGGGAAGCCAATGAGTTTAAAATTGCCTCCTCGCACCCACCCCCACGCCGCTGCCATTGCCCACAGCCAAACGCAGGATCCCCGCACCGGGCCGAGCACCCGGTTACGGGTGGCCACTGGGAGCCCTGTCCGCGGCCTTGCACTAACATAATTGAGTGATCGTAGCATCTTAAAGGGCAATGGCTACATAACATAGCTGCTGCTCTGGTCAGCGTATTACAAGGGAATCTAGTTTAGGGCAGTCAGGTCATAAGAATAGAAGAAAGGGCCAGGAAGTGATGAAGCAGTTTTCTTTGACAGGAAGAGGATGCAGCACTGCAGGGGACTTGAATGAGCACAAAGGGCAGGGGAGCAAGGATGGGAAGCCATCCAGCAGGCTGTAAGCCTTCCTTCCACCCAATGATCAGGAAAGACAGGATGAGGGAAGATTGTCACAGCTAGGGATCTCAACAGTGAACGAGGGGTACAAGTACTTGGGGGATGGAGAGATGCCTGAGTCTGAGAAGACCAGGTGCTCAAATGCCTTACATGGAACACCCTGACTTGAAAAAAGTTGGGTCCTGGCATTTATTTGAAGGGGCTGGGATAGTCATGTTTATCAATCAAAGGTGCACAATTTCAGTCCTTAAGGGCAGCAAGCAGTCCTGACTTTAAGGATATCCCTAATGAATATATATGAGATACAGTCACATGCATGATACCCCCCTACTGTATGTAAATTAGTCTCATATATATTTATTAACAGCATGATCAAATCCAGGTTTGAAAATAAAACAATGAAATATACAATACACATATTAAACCTGATCAAATGTCCATAGATAAATAAAAAGAATACAGCTAAAAGACACTAAAACAACTGAAAAATAAATAAATATATAAAAATATACATTTGTGTGTGCATAATTAAATAATAAATGACTGAATAAAATCATCACACAAAATCAATAAACAACATATGCTAAAAAGATTTTAGGTGAAACCAAACATTGTAACAACAAGGGATATGACATATAAAAACACTACAGACCGTAAGGGAATACATCCTTCTAAAAAAACCTTCTTTTATATCTTGTAAACTATAGATAGAGGAAAAAACATATTTCAAAACAAAACTTTTACTGCTGAACAATATCCATTTGAGAAAATAATATCATGGAGCAGGAGTGCAAGTCAAGCCAGCCGAACTGCAATCATCTCCCTTACCGCTGAATAAGAGACTGTGACTATTCTATTCACTTAGGCATGAACAAAGCGTGGAAAATAGGTCCCAAGGAGGGTAATAATATCCTGCATTTCCTAAGACATAGCATTAGAATTATACATAGATGTGTAAAGAATATCAAAGGAATGCAGAACCTCATATCATAATTACCCCAAAAAAGAGCTACCCCTGAACACACGCGGCATCCCAAATTGTACCCCGTCATTAGACCCTGACTATCTTTAAATTCAAACCTAAAATTAAAAGAAATCTAAGATCATGCAGGACATACACTCTCTGTAGTTCTGAGTGGACTCTCCAAAGCTCTGAGAACGCCCACACTTGCACCATTAAAATAACTTTTTCCGCGGGAAACCCCCGATGTCAGCTGACTCTTTTGTAACGCCAAGGACCTGACTCACATGCCAGAAGCCTCACTCACACTGCATCACAATGGGAAAATAGAAAGTTGTTTTAAAAAAAAAGGATATTATTACCCTCCTTGGGACCTATTTTCCACGCTTTGTTCATGCCTAAGTGAATAGAATAGTCACAGTCTCTCATTCAGCGGTAAGGGAGATGATTGCAGTTCGGCTGGCTTGACTTGCACTCCTGCTCCATGATATTATTTTCTCAGTTGGATATTGTTCAGCAGTAAAAGTTTTGTTTTGAAATAAGTTTTTTCCTCTATCTATAGTTTGCAAGATATAACAGAAGGGTTATTTATTTATTTATTTATTTACTATGATTTAATATACCGCTTTATCTTTAAATCAAAGCGGTTAGCACGTCAAACAGTCAAGAGTGGGAAGGTGAATACATGCAGTGGCTACATTGACTTGTGTGCTGTGGGTGAGGAGTGTCATTGATTAATTGGTGAGCTATATACATTGTGAATTATGAACAGGGGTTATATACAGGTTGCAGGGAGCTATATACATTGTGAACTATGAACTGGTAGCTGGTTCATGTGAAGTTCTTATAGTGTTCGTGGCTTATGCACATCGGCTTGTGGGGTGATTGGTGTGATTGGTGCTTGGTGGTCTTCATTGAATTGTTCAATGAATAGGGTGGTTTTGAGCAGCTTTCTGAAGTATGTCAGTTGTTGATCTTAGCATATCTGGTTGTTGTTGTTAAGTGCCGTCGAGTCGGAGTCGACTCATGGCGACCCTCTGGATAGCTATCCTAAATTGTGTTCGGTCTTCAGTCAGGCGGCTCATTGACGACAGACTGGTACCCGTAGCTGCTGTTATTGTAGCGATCCATCTCATTGCTGGCCTTCCTCTTTTGCGTTGACCTTCTATCTTGCCAAGCATGATGTCTTTCTCTAATGATCTCTCTCTTCGCATGATGTGTCCGAAGTATGAAAGTCGAAGTCTTGTCATCTGAGCTTCTAAAGAAAGCTTAGGTTTGATCTCCTCTAGTACCGACTGGTTTGTTCTTCGGGCAGTCCATGGTATACACAGTATTCGCCGCCAGCACCATAATTCAAAGGCATCAATTTTCTTCCTGTCTGTCTTTTTCACTGTCCAGCTTTCACATCCATATGATGTTATTGAAAATACCATGGCTTGAACAAGTCGAATCTTTGTATGGAGAGAGACATCTCTGCTCTTGAGAATCTTATCTAGGTCTTTCATAGCCATTCTGCCAAGAGCAATGCGTCGTCTGATTTCTTGACTGCTTGTTGCTTCTTTATTGATAGTTGATCCAAGTAGGTTAAAGTTGTTCACGATTTCAATTTCTTCTCCTTCAACGATGAACCTGTTGATTATGCCAGTTGTCATGATCTTTGTCTTCTTTACATTAAGGTGAAGGCCCATTTTGAGACTATGTTCTTTGATTGTGAGAAGCAAATGTTTCAGATCATCTTCGCTTTCAGCCAGTAATTATGGTATCATCAGCATAGCGAAGGTTGTTGATGATTAGCATATCTGGTAGGGGATTCCAAATAGCTGGTGCAGCAAGAGAGAAGGCTCGCATGGATGTGGATTTGTTGGTTCTTGTGAATAGAGTGGGTGTTGGTATGTTGTTTTTGGTGCTGTTTCTGTCTAGTCTTTTGCTTGCCTTTGCTCTGATTTTATTTTTATTCTTTACATTCTCTTAAGCTCTCTCTGATGAGCTCCTGTAGTATTCCTGCTGACATATTGTTTTTAATTTTGAAGATGGTGTGTGCTGATTTATATTTTGCCCGTGAGGAGATTGGTAGCCAGTGCAGATCATATAGTATTGGGGTTATGTGGTCTTGTATTGACGTGCTGGCAATAATTCAGGCAGCGGTGTTCTGGACTATTTGTAGTGGACGGGTGGTTTGTTTAGGTAGGCCTTGGAATAGGATATTGCAGTAGTCCAGCACAGGTGTAATGTTGGCCTGGCATACTGTACGGAAATGTTCCTTATTGAGGAGGGGTTTTAGTCTCCGGAGCGTTGCGAGTTTGAAGAATGCTGTTTTTGATATCTTGCTGATATGTGGTTGGAGGGTAAGCTGCTTGTCTAGGATCACTCCAAGATATCGGACTTCGTCTTTTATTGTAATTGGTGTGTTGGATATGTTGATAGAAGTAGGAGGGATGAATGTGGAGTCTCTCGTAATTATGATTGCTTCAGTTTTTTTCATGTTGATGTTTAAGTTGTTGTTAGTAAGCCAGGTTGTTATTTCATGGATGCAGGTTGATATAGTGGTGTAGTCTGGGGAGTCCAGTCAAATAGGGGTATATACGATGATATCATCAGCATATATGGACATATTCCCTTACGGTCTGTAGTTTTTTTTATATGTCACATCCCGTATTTTTACAGTTTTTAGTTTCACCTAAATCTTTTTAGTAAATGTTGTTTATTGATTTTGTATGATGATTTTATTCAGTCATTTATTATTTAATTATGCACACACACATTTATATATTTGTTTATTTCTTAGTTGTTTTAGTGTCTTTTAGCTGTATTTTTTTTATTTATCTATGGCCATTTGATCAGGTTTAATATGTGTATTATATATTTCATTGTTTTATTTTCTGTTTCATTTTGTTTATTTTGTTTTTGTGATTTTAGTACAGCTATATATACCCCTGAAGAAGGCATAGCCGAAACACGGCCTGTGTTGCGTGAGTGTTGGCTGCGACATCCCTTCAGTGTTCTGTATTGTGTCCTTGATTAGAATTGTTAATAAAGGTGTTTCCTGTTTTATCACGCCTGGATTGAATCTTGTCGTTTCATGTGGTACCGTGCTTCCTTGTTGGACCTTTCTTCATTAACAGCATCCTGAATCCTGACTTGTTGACAGCCCTTGAGGACTGAACTTGTGCACTCCTGTTTTAAATCAACCCCAACTCGTAGAAAGTATGAGCTGGGTTGGACCAGAATAAACTGATTGCATGGATCGGAGATCAGCTTGGTGCAATACCTGCCTTGGCCACAGAGCAGGCTGAAACAGGTATCAGATCTGGGCAAAGGAAATTTGCAGGTGGGACAAGGCAATCAGTACCCCATTATATGGTGAAATAAAAGCATTTACTAAAGTTGTTTTGTTATTATTATTATTATCACTGTCATTGTTATGAAGCCATGGTGTGCAAATATGTAGTTAATAAAGCTGTAACCTATTCTTTGGAAAACTTAATTAGCATGGTTTCTCTTTACGACTGAAATGTATAAGGGATAGATACGGGAAGGGAGAAAGGGTAAAAGGGGTGAGAAAGAGAAGGAAGAGTGGGAGGTGGGAAACAAACAATGTGCCACATATGGGAGACAAGGTGCAGAATGACTGATGTTATGGATGCAAGATACAATAGTCTGATTTTATTTTTCATGGCTGGCAATCCTATAATCATAACAAAGTTACACACATTAAAGACTGTTTCATTAAGATCCTTTGGCAACATGATTTCTGATTAGCAAATTCTTCCCCCTCCCCTCCAAAAATCCAATTTACAAACTATACATTACAGCACCAGGGGCATGTTTACTCAACTGCAGTAGTTTACCACACATGAAGGGGTATGTTTACTAAACTGTGGTAACGTAGCAGTGGCTACGTTAAAGCGCGTTAAGTAACGTTAACACGCATTAACATTACATAACGCGCTGTAACATCACTGGCCGCGTTATGTCCCACAGAGGGTAGAGAGAAGGGGTCAATGGGTGGGGAGTGGGCGGGGAAAGGCTCCTTCTACACTAATGTGGGAAACTGAAGGGCTGAATCTTACCGCGACTGAAAGTAGTAGTGGTCCATTTGCAGCAACAGCATAGTGCCCAAGTATGAAAGGCCACTAAGGCGATAGAGCAAATGGGGCATAGGAGGCTGCAGGCGGGACATGCAGTGGGGGAAGCTGGGGCACATGGTGGACTAGGCAGCCGCCTAGGTGGCACACAGGAACATAGAAACCGGAAATCAGCAAGACAGCAGCTGACAAAGGCTAAACACAATCTACTGACATCTACCTGGTCCACCCTAGTTAACAGTTGCCAGGGCACTGACCTGACATCCCCCCCAGCCACAGGCCTCCCAAGCGGAAGGGACATAATATTGGTAGGCGGTGATGGATGCCCATGTATGCCCCCCACCCTAGACCCCGCTCCCTAGGCATCCGCCTACTCACACAGTGGATGGCCTGGGACTGCGCACTACCAGCATTGACAGCATATGGTCATGTCAGAATGGTAGGGGGGGTATGTGCCCATGCTGGAGGTGGCAGTGGCACCTGCCTGCAGTGGACCTAGGCCGTGCCCTGTACCAGTACGTGGTGTGCAGTGCAGCATAAAAGGTCTGGCTGAGGAAAAGTACAGGTAGCTCCAAGGACTACTGTGCATCTGTGGCAACAGTGTGGTGCAATACACACAGCCAGTGTGTCCAGAAGCAGAGGGTCCCAGCTTCAAATCCCAGCTGTGGATCCTGCAGAGCATGTCCCTATATTTTACCCTACAATGCAGATACAACAGCAACATGTGCAAAGCCCAAAGCAGCGGCGAACAGGGGTACAAACACCCACTCACAGAGGCTCCACAATCCAAAGCTGCATGGAGAGTCAGGCTGTTGGCCCCAGGACAGAGCTGCAGTTATCACCAGAGCACCACTACTACCTCCTGCACAGTTTATCAATGTCAGCACTGTGATCAGGACCGGTGTGGCAGGCAGGGTTGCCAACCACCCCTATCTTTGCACAATGCTGCAATAGGAGTGTGTGTGTGTGTATGTTTATCCATTGTTTTGTGGCTTCCCACACCTCACTGGGCCCACAATGTCCCACTGTTACCAGCATTAGCCTGAATATGTGCATAATGAGGAGCAAGTTATTGTGGGTATGTCCCGGACAGGGCATATTGGACAGGATGCATTTTCACAGGGTTTGGGCAAATGGCTGGGACACTGTAGTGCCCAACCACTACCTGCATGGACAGGGTGGCCACAGCATGTTATGCTGGGAGGACACTCTCACTCTGACCAAGCAGTGACCATGGCATGTCTAGGTTCCCACATAGCACCCTATGCTATATTTCTCCAGTAATACTTGTGTGTTCCCAGTGCTGGGGACCAATTGCTGAGATACCTGCTTGGTGCACATAGTTTCTCTGTGAGCATGCATTATGGACTGGCTAGTAGACTGTCTGCTGTTAGTCTGTGCATGGCTGGAATGCCACAGAACAGGGACTACACAAACATCATGTAAGAGAAACACAGTAGAGCCCTATGTGTGAACCTAGACATGCCATGATCACTGCTCAGTCAGGGTGAGACTGACCTTCCAGGATGAAATGATGTGGCCACCCTGTCCGTGCAGGTGGGGGTTGGGCATTACAATGTCCTAGCCATTGCCTCACACCCTGTGGAGATGCATCCTGTCTGTTCTGCCCTGTGTGGGCCATACCCACAATACCTTGCTTCTCATTATGCATATTGGCAGGTTAACGCTGGAAACAGTGTAAGCATTGTGGGCCCAGTGAGAAGTAGGCAGCCAAAAAACAATGGATAGACATTCATACACTCTCACTCATATTTCAGCATTCTGCAAAGATAGGTGTGGTTGGCAGCCCTGCCTGCCACACTTGTCTTGAGCACAGTGCAGGCATTGCTAAGGTATGCAGGTGCTAGTAGTGGTGCTTTGGTGGTAAGTGCTGCTGCTTGCTGGGCCCAACTTCTTGGATAGTGGAGCCAGTGGGTATGGGTGTTTGTGCCTCTGTTGGTCGATGCTCTACGGAGTGCACATGTTTATGTTGTATGTGCCACGTAGGGTAAAATGTAGGGATGTGGTCTGCAGGGGCCACAGCTGGGACGTGAACCTCTGACCTTCTGCCCCAGGACACACTGGCTGTGTGTACTGCACCATGCTGTTGCCACAGAGGTAGATTGGTCCCTGGGAATACCATGGCTGTTCATCAGACAGACCTTGTTGCACTGCACGCCACCCACCTGAACAGGGCTTGGCCTTGGTCTGCTGTGGGCAGCTGCCACTGCCTCCTCCACCAACAGCTCCCCTACCCCACCATGCTGGCATGCCCATATGCTGGTGGTGCTGGTGGTGCGCAGTCCCAGGCCATCCAGAGTGCAGGTAGGTGGCTGCATGGGGTGGGGGTTCTGGGGTGGGGGTGGCTACATAGACACCCATGCTTCCCCCGGAACCGCCTGCCAATGTTATGTGACCTTGGGGTACCTTCTGGGTAATGTCCCCTGGATGGGATGCTGTGGGACACCAACTCGTGGGCATGTTTGACCTTGGTCAGTTGCTGTCTTGCTGGTTTCCAGTTGCTGCATTCCTATGTGCCACGTGGGCATCTGCCTAGTCCACCCTGTGCCCCACTACATGTCCCGCATGCAGCATCATATTCCCCATTTGCAGCATCACCATAGTGCCCTTTCATACCTGAGCACTATGCTGTTGCTGCAGAACGCTATTGAGCATGCGCTGGCGTTTTTTCAGCAATTCACATATGGACTTTTTATGATGCGGTAGCTTGAGCGTTGAAGCAGGGCGAAGAAAATTTGACTGCCCGAAACGCAGTGCTGTGTCCGCGCTATACTTGTGGCATTGGATTATTAGTCCTTTTTGAAGAAAAGAAAGTTTATACAGCAAGATTGTAAAATTTCATTGCAAAAACAACTTCCAACAACGGAGGATTCAGATAAGTGACTTCCGTGTGGTATTTGATTATTAAGCAACGACATCTTGTTGTAGGTCTTTTTTCACATATGTACAATTTTTATGACTATTTACTTCATTTTAAGGGTGACATTTTAATGGTGGTGTTTTACCTAGTTTATTGTTCAGCTCCTTTGGGAGCTCAAAATTTGAGCAAAATGGAATTGATAGCTTCAAGAGGTGCATAGTATCTCAAGGCTACACTTCCGACATTTCATTGCACATTATTACACTCACAAATGTTAGCGTTTAGATTTGTTTCCTTTCTACTTATTGTTTTGTGATTTATAGGGTAGAAATTGGTGTTAGGTTGTTTTTTTTTGTTGCTGCACATGTAGCACTACTATCACTTTTTTTGGGCTCCCTGCCTATGCTGTACATTGCTGACACTTAAATAGTTTCTCTCTCCTGCAAATATGCATCTAACGCCAGGTTTTCACGCGCGGTAATTTTCGGCCCTTCAGTTCACAGCGATAGCGTAGCTGGAGCCTCTCCCCGCCCATTCCCCACCCATTGACCCCTTCTATCCGCCCTCCCTCCACTCTCTGCGGGACATAGCACAGCCGGATACGTTAACGCTCGCTAACGTTATCGCGGTTTAGTAAACATACCCTATGTTTCTTCTTGATTCTAATTCTTGGTAATCTTTTCCCTTCATTCACACAATTTCAAACTCCAAGTCTAAATCACTAACTCCCTACTTTTTCCATTTCCCCATCCATTTTGTCCTCTGCTCTATCATCTGCTCTTGAGCTTCATCACTTTCTTCCTCTTATTTACTCATGTACATTCTATCAGAGAGCACCCTACTCTCATCACTGCCATGCTTCCTCTTTTTTATCTACTCTCCTATTGCTTCTCCTTGCCTCATCTGGGGATGCCATTCTCAACCTGGTCCCTCTAGGCCTCTCTCACATTCCCTGAGCAAATCCAACCACAATTCTTCTGATTTTGTTCAAATCCATCCCATTTCACCCTCTTCTATCCCTTTCTTATGTGCCCTGTAGAATGTCTGCTCTGCCTCCAACAAACCTACCTGCATTCACAAAGTCTTTATCTCTTATGCTCTGCATCTTCTTGCTTTGAGACTTGGCTTCTCCCTGAAGACTCTGCTTCAGTTGCTCCCCTTTGTCATGGAGGCTATCTTTTCTCCCATAAACCCCACCTGGTTGGCCATGGTGGTGGTGATGGGTTGCTTCTCTCTCCTTTCCTAGGGATGGACAATAAAGCACTCTAGGGATAGACCCTAAAGTGGGGTTAGAAATTGGTTGGGTGGGAGGCGACAAAGAGTACAGGTAAATTGAGCTCACTCTGAGGAGAAGGATGCTATCAGTGATGTGCCGCAGGGATCTGTCCTTGGTCCAATATTTTTAACATCTTTGTTAGTGATATTGTGGAAAGGCTGTTGGGTAAGATTGGTCTCTTTCTGGATGATACCAAAATCTGTTGTAGATTAGACACCCAGGAAGGAGTAGATAACATGAGAAGGGATCTAGCCAAGCTTGAAGAATATGAGGAGGGATCTAGCTAAGCTTGAAGAATGCTCAAGAATTTGGCAGCTGAGATTTAATGCCAGAAAATGCAGGGTCATGCATTTGGGCTGCAAAAAATCCAAGGGAGTGGTACAGTGTAGTGGGTGAAGTACTTCTGTCCATGAAAGAAGATCGGGATATGGGTGTGATTGTTTCTAATGATTTAAAAGTGGCTAAAAAAGGTAGAAAAGGTGACAGTGAGTGCCAGAAGGATGGTTGGGTACATAGGGAGAAGAATGGCTACAGAAAAAATGTGATAGTGCCACTGTATAAGTCTCTGATATGACCTCATATGATAGCAAAGTTTAATTATCTCCATGTCATAAATGCACAAGAGGAGAGGCTCTTTTGATTGAAAGCAAGCTCTGTTACAAGGGGACATAGGATGAAGGTGAAAGAGGATAGACTCAGGAGTAATATGAGGAAATATTTCTTTACAGAAAGAGTAGTAGATGTGTGGAATAGATTCCCAGTGGAGGTAGTACAGATAAGGACAGTATGGGGGTCATTCTGAATAATGTTTAATGGAGATATACATCTAGGTTGGACGTATATCACCCCTAAATGCCAGGGAGCTGATTCCAGATAAAGTTTCCCACATGTACTACAGAGATATACAGGGAGCTCTGAACAGGTGCAAGAGGGGGTGGGTTGGAGGAGGAGCAAGGGAAGGGAGTAGGCAGGACCCTGACCCGAGACATTCAGTGCCGATTCCAGTGTTGCCCCTGTACATCTGGGGTCAGCATTCTAAAATAAGTCCCTCCCGACATTGGTGACCATGCTGGCCAGTATCCGGGACACAAGTGAGCAGGGCAGGAGGTTCCCCACAGCCCAATCCCGGCCTTGAAAAGCCCTATCGGGGGTCGGGTGGCGGGAAACAGGACATTTGTTGCTATGTGGGCGATCAGGGCTCCTGCATGGAGCAGTGGTGCCAGGGCAATGGGACACCATGGCTCCATGAAGGAGCCCAAACTGGGCAGGAGCCAGGATGTCCAGTGGGTTGGAATAGAGGCACGTCCTGCCCTTCGAGGCTGGTTGCACCCGATTCTGATTCCACGGGGACATATAGCCCCCGCAGGATCAGAATGAGATACAGATCAGGCCTGTCCAGATTTTGGACATCCGGACGGGCCAGATGTGCCCCGATCAAAATTGGCCTCTATTTGAATTCAAGAAAGCATGGGACAAACGCAGAAGATCTCTGAAGGAAAAAAGGGGACTATTGTAATTGATATGGAAGAGCAGTCTAGATAAGTCATGTGGTATTTTACTGCCATTATGTTTCTATGTTTCTATATTCCTGTAGGTTTCAACACCTTCTGTCTGTCATGCCTCAGGCTCTGGGGCCCTTGAGGTCAGGGCAGCTGGAGGGATGGAGGCAGGTGGGACCCCTGACCAGTTGCATTGGTGAAGCAGCTGCTCAATGTTGCGGTTAAGCCTGCGCACAGAGGTATCAAGGTATTTGGTCGCTGTCAGCTGATGCTCTTGCAGGCCAAAGTGCAATGCATAATCTCAAGTTTGGTGCACCCACTCTCTGCCTGTGCTTCGTTATGCACCAGTAGTAGCTCTGCACAGAGCAGGATGTGCTCTGAGGTGTAATGCCGGTGCTGCATCCTGTGCAGTGGTGCCTCGTGGGGAGCTGATGGCTCTGGTGATCTTGCGTGCGGGTCCTCACCATTACTGGAATCAGTAGTGGCCTGCTGTGCTCCAACAGCGGCTGATGGTGGCACATCCCCAGGGCCTGCAAGCAGTGGATCACCCTTTATATCCGCAGACACAGAGGGTACTGCAGGAGGATGTGATAGTAGAGGCGGAATCTCCACGGTCACAGGCTTGGGTAGTGGTATAGAACTGGGGATCACAGCAGCATCGTCAACTGTGGAAAGGACGGGGAAGTAAGTGTTTAGCCCGCATGATGCAGCAAGCACAGAAACACATGTGTGGCAGGCACATGCAACAACACAGAGATGTGACCCCAAAGAGGCAGAGGGAGGACCGGCATGCAGGGTCAGGTGTTCATGGGCAGCACTCAGTGGTGGGAAATAGGGAACAAGGCACACGCAGACCAGAGCAGAACTACAACTGCAGAGGCCCACAGTCAGGCAGCAGAGAGCGATGGCCCACTTGTCCATCTGCATTGTTAACCTGGGACACATCTGTCACCATCCTGCCTCAGTTCATGGGGTTGCGCAGATACCTGCTGAGCACAGCTTCTCTTCACCCACTCCCAGACACCTTTTCTGTGATCTCCTCCCAGCTATGGGCACACAACCAAGTCTGTGTGGACTCACACGTGGTCAGAACCTGTGCTCGTGTGTCTTTTGGTGAGACAGGTTGCACAGGGGTGCTATCTTCATGCTCACTATGGCATCCCCCTCATGCTGTTCCTCAGTTGGGGGGAGGGCTGGCTGTCCTCTGTGCCCTCCCATCATCTGTGTTGACATGTTCTTGGCATGTGTGGGGACATACCTACTGGCCCAACACTGCATGTGCACACTCACCTTGCTCCCACTCCAGCTGCTGCTGGAGCCCTGCAGTAGCCTTGGACAAATCCACCAAATGGTCTTGTAGTGGACCCTCTAGGCCTCTGTGTCCCTCATGATGTGGAAACATCCGTGGACATAAGGATGCAATATCACCATGAGTGCATTTGTTTTCCACTCACCATTCAGCCCCTATAGATGTCTGCCATCATTCACATTTCATGGGCTGTATGGACTCTGCCCCACTGAGCTGCCAAATCTCCACAGCTGCATCACCCTGGACTCCCTCTTGCCATGCTCCCCCAGTCCTCTGGACCCATGTGTGGCTGACTGGCCTACTGGCTGGTGGCAGGGCTGGGGGGGGGACAGGGGCTAGGGATTCACCTCACACAGTGCCTCTCCCTGTTTGCCATAGCCTATCTGTTCTACTCTGACAAGTTCTGGGGTCTGTTTCCACTTGTTGTCTCTGGCAGTCTCTCTATCTACATATCTGGCGCTCTTCCTCAGGACAGAGTACTTTTCTGTTTGAACGCAGGGGTTTTCAGGCACCCAGTGTTTCTTCCCCCTTTCCCACTTTTGTGCAGGCCTGGACATGCCATTTGTGAAGTGGGAGCTATGCTTACTGCACCTTGTCTATCTGCAATGGTGGGACCGTGTAGCTTAATGGAAGCTGGCTTGGGGACATCAGGGCCAAGGTTCAATTCCCTTCTGGCTCTCCATATTTTGCCTCACAGATGTTCTGGGGTCTGTTTCCACATGTCTGTGCCTGTCTCTCTGTCTGCATATCTGGCGCGATCCCTTGGGGCTGGGTACTTTTCTGTTTGCGACACTTGTCTGTCTACATTGGAGGGCTGTGGTGGCCTGGTGTTGGGGAGGGGACTTTGGGGCTGGGGTGCCCTTGTCTGTGGCACTCCCTGTGGGATAGGTCATGTTACAAATCCCCTCCCTAGCCAGGGATACATACACTTTCATGTTGTCACTGGTACATGTGGGTGACCATATCCTAATTTCGAGGTACATGCCTTTGGATGATATTTCTCACAACACTGTTACATATGTTCATTGCTCACCACTGGGGTGCATGGGAATGGTGTGTGGGATGGTTGGTGTGTTGATCTTTGGGTGCGGATGTGTGTGTGTGCATCTTTTGGCTGCCCTGACGGTTCTCCTGGGGCATCCATCATGTTGCTCTGGTCCTCCCCTGCCCTGCATGTTTCTTTTTCTGTGTTTCCTGCTGCTATCTCTATGCTGACTTCACTGCTCACTGTTCTTCACATCAGTGGTTTGCCTGTGAACCCCCTGCATCTTATTTTCAGTATGTTTTCCCTGTTCTGTGTGTGCATCCAATTGGTGGTGTTGTCTCACTGTATGCATACTCTCTGGGTCCAGCAGACACTCCCAAAAGTGCCCATCTCTTCCTGTCACTCACAAGGGGGTAGTGGTTTTGGACTATACTTCTCACTGTCTGCTATGTTCAGGTTCCTGCACATGCATTCATCCTGTTCATTCCAGGACAGACCCTTTCAAACACTCCCTCTGTCCCTTCCCATTTGTGCCCTTCCTTCCTTAGTACATGTCTGCCAGTTCTGCTGCAGTATCTGTACTTACTGAGCTAGGGTGGCCCTTATTCTCTCCCACCCTCTGCATGCAGCAGCATGGGCTGAGCATTTTTGGCCCATGGGAATCAACACTTCCTCTGCCTGCAGGACCAGTGTGCAGAGCAGGCAGGTCTCTTGCTCTGAAAAATTAGGTTGTGTGTAGCCATCGTGAACACGCGCTGTCTCTGGAGCTCGGGCATTGGGTGGGGGGGGGGCCTTCACTCCTTCCTATTTCCTGTTGCATGTAGACCATACTGCAGGGGTGGACACAATTTTTGGACATACACGTAGATGGCTGCAGTGGAATCATGTACAGCTGCAGGCGGGTATTACACATGCCTCGCAGGGGCAGTTTCGGCATGCAGCGGGGTGGACGCTTTTGTGGTTTGCACATCCAGGATGTACATGCACAGTGGCCTCCATTATACATTAAGCATGGGTATGTCTATGTTGTGATTCTGTTGGCATGTGTATGTCGAGACACAGGCCTGCAGGATCACTGAAGTGTAATGTACGTATTTGATTTTCACATTTCGGTGTGTCTTGCACATCCTGGTCTGAAATGGCCTCCACATGAAATAGGGACTATGTGTAGATTTATGTCCCACCCAGGCCATACTCATGACACTTCCATGACATGCTCCCATGCAATTTTGAAGTCTTATGGGCATCCATGAGTAAAACGAGCCTTTTCTAAAATGGCCATTTACACGTGATTGCATTTATACAGGTAAAAAGTGAATAAGGCTTCCAAAATAACTACCATAAGTTCTAAGTCTAATTTTATATAGGTTACTGAGGTCACAAAGGGGATGTCCAAGTCAGAATGTTCACAATTTAGACCATATTTTACAAAAGGCTAGCTGAAAGCAGAGTCTTAGAGAAAATATAGAGAGAGAGACACAGGAAAAGTATGTGCACTTGGTGACATGTATGGTGGAAACAGCCATTCTACGATAAATAAAAAACACAAATAAAAGCAAAAAAAGTTGAATCACTTAGAGATTTGTGCTTGTTGCTGCCAGCAATTGCCCATGTAAGCAGAAGATTTTCCTACTTACACTTGCAAGTATCAGCATGCACAAAAATTTTTGCAAAGCTTCTAAGTGGAAGCAATTAATGAGCCACTCTCCAAAACTCAAATTTATGGCTGTTTGAAGTGATTGTGAACATCAGAAAGTAAGCACAATTCCTTCCTCCATGCAGGACCGGCACTACCATTAGGCAAACTAGGTAGTTGCCTAGAGCACCAGCCTTCCGAGGCACCCATTGCAGCTGCTGTCGCCTCTCTCGGGACAGGCAATGGTGACAATGGCAGAAAACAACTTTGTGTCACTTGCTTTTAAACTTCAGCACCACGGGGTTGTTTACTGCCACTAACTCAGACACCTGATGCAGACTTCCTTCTGCAAATAGGAAATCCCCATTGGGTGTCAGCGAGGGGGAAAAATCACCAAAGTTTAAGAGGAATGTTTACTAAACCACGATATCGCGTGATAAGTAATGTTAACGCGTGCCAACTTTACCAGATGCAACGTTATTGCGCGTTAACGTCTCCGGCAGCGTTAAGTCCCGCAGAGGGTGGAGAGAGGGCGGAGAGAAGGGGGTCACTGGGCGGGGAGTGGGCGAGGAGAGGCTCCTGCTACACTAACGCGGTGAACTGAAGGGCTAAACATTACCGCGAGTGAAAACCTGTCGTTAGATGCACATTTGCAGGAGAGAGAAACTATTTAAATGTCAGCAATGTACAGTATAGGCAGGGAGCCTAAAAATAGTGATAGTAGTGCTACATATGCAGCAACAGCATAGTGCCCAGGTATGAAAGGCCACTGTGGCGATGCTGCAAATGGGGCATAGGGGGCTGCAGGCGGAACATACAGTGGGCCACCTGGGGCACAAGGTGGGCTAGGCAGATGCCTAGGTGGCACAAAGGAATGCAAAATCTGGAAATCAGCAAGACAGCAACTGACCAAGGTCAAACATGCCCACAAGTCTGTGTCTCACAGTGTCCCATCCAGGGGCCATTACCCATAAGGTACCCCAAAGGGCATATAAAATTGGCAGGCAGTGCTGGGGGGAAGCATGGATATCTATGTAGGCACCCCTAGCAGAGACCCCACACCCTAGGCAGCCGCCTACCTGCACACTGGATGGCCTGGGACTGCACACCACCAGCACCACAGCATATGAGCATGTGAGCATGGTAGTGGAGGGGTGCAGGTTGTGGAGGGTGCAGTGGCATCTGCCCACAGCAGACCAAGGCCAAGCCCTGTTCAGGTGGGTGGCGTGCAGTGCAACAGACAAGGTCTGTCTGATGAACAGTCATGGTCTCCCCAGGAACTGACTTGCTTCTGTGGCAACAGTATGGTGCAGTACACACAGCCAGTTTGACCAGGGGCAGAAGGTTACAGATTCAAGTCCCAGCTGTGGCTCCTGCAGACCATATCCCTACATTTTACCCTACATAGCACATACAACATAAACATGTGCACTCCTTAGAGCATAGGTTTTCAACACAGTCCTCGGGGAACCCTAGGCCAATCAGGTTTTCAGGATTCCCACAATGAATATGCATAAGATAGATTTGCATGCAATGAAGGCAGAACATGCAAATCTTTCTCATGCATATTCATTCTGGGAATCCTGAAAACTTGACTGGCTTAGGGTTCCCCGAGGATTGGGTTAAAAACCCCTGCCTTAGAGCATCGGACAACAGTGGGAGTGTGTGTATGTCTATCCATTGTTTTGTGGCTGCGCACACCTCACTGGGCCCACAATGCTTACACTGTTTCCAGCGTTAGCCTGCCGATGTGCATAATGAGGAGCAAGGTATTGTGGGCATGGCCTACACAGGATGGACTGGGCAGGATGCATCTGCACAGGATGTGGGGCAATGGTTGGGACATTGTATTGCCCGACCACCACCTGCATTGACAGGGTTGGCACAGCATGTCATGCTGGGTCACTCTCACCCTGACTGAGCAGTGACCATGGCATGTCTAGGTTCCCACATAGTCCTATACAGTATTTTTTGCAAGTGATATCTGTGTGCTCCCTGTTCTGTTGACCAATTGCTGAAATATCTGCTTGGTGTCTGTGCTTATATCCCATCTCTAGGTTCACATAGTTTCTCTGGGGACATGCACTATGGACTGGCTAGCAGACTGCAGTTAGCATGTGTATAGCTGGAACACTATGCAGACTGACTGTGCTCTTTGCTGGTCAATGCCAGATCATTTTGGGGGGCAGCTGAGCTTTTCCAGGCATACTGCTTGTCTGCCAATGCCCTTGTGACAAATACAGATCTGCATCAACTGTTCTGCACTGTGCCCTTTCACCTTCATGACTGGTGTTGCTGGTCCCACAGCCCTTCATCATGTCCCTCTACTGTCCCCATTGGAAAGATGTAGAGTGTGGGTCTGTTGTTTTCAGATCCTGTCCACCACCTTGACCCAGAGAGGGCGGTTTGATAGGTGGTGCTACATAATCCACATGTGAGTCCAGACACACCCCCCCCCCCACTCTCCACTCTCCACTCTCCACTCTCTCTTATAACAAGAGACCACGGCAACCACAGTGGATATACACTATTCTGGGTACATCATGGTCCAGAAGGGCTAGACATGACTGGGAAACACAGATGGGCACAGAATTATCCTAAGTGTGTCTGCAAGGAATACCTGTCACGCACTGATGGGGAGCTGTCAATCAACCCCGGTAGTGTGGATTTTGGTGCTGGGTGCCCCACCTCATCCTCAGGGCGAGCACAGAACCTGCACAATGTCACAGTCTGTAGCTACTCTGTGCCTGTAACACACACAGTCAGTTCCCCCTACCAAGCTGACTTGCTGTAGAGGTGCATACCCCATCTTGTGATCAGATGTAGACTGCTGTTCTGCATGTGCATTGCATCATGGGTACCAGTGGGTTTACCCTATCCTGGTAACCACAGCAGACATTTTGTGCGGTGACCTGCAGTCTTTCTGTAGCCAGCCATTGCTGTGATAGACACCATACAAGTATAGCATGCTGGTTAGTGCAATGAGTAGTGAGGCAGAAGTCATGGGTTCAACCCCCCTAGTGGTCTCATTTTTATTAAGGCTGTCCAACACAAGTCCTTTTCATGCCTATAACAGTCAGACACATCTCTATAATCTGTGATACCATCCAAAATCACCCTCACCTCAGTGCTCTAACCTAAGGTGCCTTATAAAGTGCCTTAGATTTGGGTTTACCTTGTCTCGGTAACCACAGCAGACATTTTGTGTGGTGACCTGTAGCCTTTCTGTAGCCAGCCATTGCTGTGATAAAAGCCATAGAGGTGTAGCACACTGGTTAATACAATGACTTCTCAGCCAGTGATAATGGGTTTGATTCCTCAGTGGCTTAACAGCAAGAAGCATGTCTGAGGCAGGTTTTTTCCATGCCTGTAACAGTGAGACACATCTGTGCTGCCAGCCAAAAACACCCTCACCTCAGTCCCATACCATAAGGTTCCTCAGAGCGTGCCATGGCATAAGGCGCCCTATGATGAGCCCTAGGCCTAGATGGCAGAAAGCCTGCCACGCCGTCATGTAAACTAGTAATCTTTGAATTTTCATTAAAATCATCAGTAATACCTGAAGATTGGAGGATCGCCAATGTAACGCCAATTTTTAAAAAGGGTTCCAGGGGTGATCTGGGAAACTACAGACCGATGAGCCTGACGTCAGTACCAGGAAAAATGGTAGAAACCATCATAAAGAACAAAATTACTCGGCATGTAGATAGTCATGGCCTAATGGGGGACAGCCAACATGGCTTTAGACAAGGAAGATTTTGTCTTAATAATCTGTTATGTTTTTTTGAAGGTGTGAATAAACATGTGGACAAAGGGGAGTTGGTTGATATAGTATATCTGGACTTTCAGAAAGCCTTTGACAAGGTCCTTCATCGGAGACTTTTGGCAAAACTAAAGAGTCATGGGATAGGAGGCAGTGTACTATTGTGGATCAGGAACTGGTTAAAAGATAGAAAGCAGAGGGTATGGCTAAATGGCCAAATTTCCCAATGGAGAAAGGTGAATAGTGGTGTACCCCAGGGATCTGTGCTGGGTCCGCTGCTTTTTGACATATTCATAAATGACCTGGAAAGGGGAATAACGAGTGAGGTTATCAAATTTGCAGATCACACAAAACTATTTAAAGTTGTTAAAACCCAAGAGGATTGTGGAAAATTGCAAGAGGATCTTGATAAATTGGAAGACTGGGCATCAAAATGGCAGATGAAATTTAATGTGGACAAGTGCAAAGTTATACACCTAGGGAAGAAAAACCCAAGCTATGGTTACACGATGCAAGGTTCCACATTAGGAACCACCACCCAGGAAAAAGATTTAGGCATCATTGTGGATAACATGTTAAAACCCTCGGCCCAGTGTGCAGAGGCAGCCAAGAGAGCAAATAGAATGCTAGGTATCATAAGGAAAGGAATGGAAAATAAAACAAAAGATATTATAATGCCTCTATATCGTTCCATGGTGAGACCGCACCTTGAATATTGTGTGCAGTTCTGGTTACCGTATCTTAAAAAGGATATAGCGTTATTAGAAAAGGTTCAGAGAAGAACCACCAAAATGGTAAAGGGGATGGAAGGATACTCCTATGAAGAAAGGTTAAAAAGGATAGGGCTCTTTAACCTGGGAAAAGAGACGGCTGAGGGGAGATATGATAGAAGTCTATAAATTAATGAACTGAGTGGAACGGGTAAACATAGATCAATTGTTTACATTATCAGAATATAGAAAGACCAGGGGACATGCAATGAAGCTACAGGGTAAACTATTTAAGACTATTAAAAGAAAGATATTTTTTCACTCAACGTGTAATCAAACTCTGGAATTTGTTACCGGAGGATGTAGTAAAGGCTGTTAGTGTAGCTGTGTTTAAAAAAGGTTTGGACAAGTTCCTGGAGGAAAGGTCCATAAACCATTATTAAGAAGGCACCCAGGATATCAATGCTTGACCCATTACAAGCATTTATTTATTTATTATTTATTTAGCTGCATTTATATCCCGCTTTTCACCGGGTCAAAGCGGTTGGGGGATACATTTAACACGAGGGGATATGAGACACATACACTAATACTTACAGGGAACATGGGCAATGGAGGGTTAAGTGGCTTGCCCAAGACCACAAGGAGCACCTGTGGGACTAGAAACCCCTGTCCTTCCGGCCCAAGGTTGCTGTCCTCTAGTGGGATTTGAACCACCGACCTTCCGGCCTGTAGTGCCTTGCCCCAACCACTAGGCCACTCCTCCCACTGAAGCATTGTGGAACCTGTGTCTTTTGGGCAAACTGCTATCTACGTATGACCTAGATTGGCCACTGTTGGAAATAGGATACTGCGTTTGATGGACCTTGGTCTGACCTAGTATGGCATATCTTATGTTCTTATGTTCTTATGCACAAGGCAGAGACGCTTATTCCCTGGCTCATCAAGGCGCCAGGATTTCACCGGGATGAGGAGGGCGTGGGCATGCCTCACCAGGCGCTTCAACAGAGTCACTGAATACCCACGTGAAGTAAGTACGTGGGGACAGGTCACACAATGGAAGGAGTGCAACACAATAGCCAGCAATCAACACACATCATAAATGCACAACAGGATATAAGGACCAGTCTGTGGGCCAACCTGTGATCAATGCTGTTGTGCGCAGGTCTGTCTCATCCCCAGGTGTGCACACACCTCATTACAGAGGTTTGCCATCAATCCTGGTGCTCTGGTAGGTGTTCATGCTGTTGTGCGCAAGTATGCCCTATCCCCAGGAGGCCTCAGGCCTTATTACAGAGGTTTGTTATTCATCCTGTTATGGTAGTTGCTCCTGTTGATGTGCGCAAGTCTGCCCTATCCCCAGGAGTCCTCAGGCCTCATTACAGAGGTCTGTTATTCATCCTGGTGCTACGGTATGAGCGCAGGTTGCTGTGTGCAGGTCTGCCCTATCCCCAAGAGGCCTCAGGCCTAATTACAGAGGTCTGTTATTCATCCTGGTGTTATGGTAGGTGCTCCTGTTGATGTGCGCAAGTCTGTGCTATCCCATTTCAGAGGTCTGTTATTCATCCTGGTGCTACGGTATGTGCGCAGGTTGCTGTGTGCAGGTCTGCCCTATCCCCAGGAGGCCTCAGGCCTAATTGCAAAGGTCTGTTAATCGTCCTGGTGTTATGGTAGTTGCTACTGTTGATGTGCACAAGTCTGCCCTATCCCCAGGAGGCCTCAGGCCTCATTACAGAGGTCTGTTATTCATCCTGGTGTTATGGTAGGTGTTCCTGTTGCAGTGCACAGAACTTCCCTAACCCCAGGATGCCTTAGGCCTAATTATAGAGGTCTGTTAATCATCCTGGTGCTATGGTAGTTGCTCCTGTTGATGTGTGCAAGTCTGCCCTATCCCCAAGAGGCCTCAGGCCTAATTACAGAGGTCTGTTATTCATCCTGGTGCTATGGTATGTGCGCAGGTTGCTGTGTGCAGGTCTTCCCTATCCCCAGGAGGCCTCAGGCCGCATTACAGAGGTCTGTTATTCATCCTGGTGTTATAGTAGGTGCGCAGGTTGTTGTTCACAGGTCTGCCAACACCCAGGTGTGCCCTGGACTCCACAGAGAGTATGGAATCACATCCCTGGACATCAGCATGCCTATTCCACACATGCGATGGTGCTGCCATGTCATGCAAGGAGAGGGCAGTGCCTGGGAGGCCTGGGGTGCCTGGGAGGCAGCACACAGGACACGTAGGTGGCACACACACATGCCCAGTCTCACACGCCAGGGATGTCTGTTCCCTAATGGTCCCAAACATTGCTTTTCCCAGCAGGTGGAAGACCTACGGAAGAAGGGGTATGAGATGCGCCTGCACAGTCTGCGCTACCTTGACTGCCTGCGGTAGGAGGCGATGGCCCAATGTGATGGTGAATGTTGCAGCCTCTGCATCGCACAATGGCATGTCCCAGTGGCACAGCAGCCTGTGGGGCTACATGCTATGTTTCCGTGATGAGGCAAATGCATGACTGCCGTGGTAATGTCTGGTTTCCCCCACAGAGGATGCAGATGCTGGAAAGGTGCCAGCAGCACCAGGGCCACACCCGCCCAGCCCCCCAGTGCCAGTGGAGAGGCCAGAGGTGGAGGACGAGGACAGAGGGCCTGAAGAGCAAATGGAGGGGGCGGAGGATGGGTAGGGGTGGAAAGGAGGGGAGGGGGAGGGTGATGGGGAGGTGGTGGGGGAGGGGGAGGAGGAGGGGGAGGGGAGTGGGGAGGGTGGGCCTGTGGGTAGGTGGGGTCACAGGACACCACAGGGCACTGGGGGCCTCTGACACCTGCCCCATGTGTGCAGCAATAGTGCTCGCCTGGGCATGGCAACAGCAAACATTGCCACAGACAGGGGTTCTGCAGATGCCACCACGCAGATACCAGGCACATAGTGTGGGTGTGGTGGCATATGCAGGTGCTACCTGTCTGTGGCAATGGGTGTTTTGCTGTAGTCCCTGCAGGACCAGGACCGTACCATCAGGCGGCTGGCAGGTGCCATAGAGAGTATGGCTGAGGAGATGCGCATGCAGCGTGAGGCCGGCATGGGCATCGCAGCTCCCCAGCCATCTGCTCATGGCGGTCCCCAGGGTGAGTGAGCACCACAGTGCCACATGGCACCCCTGCCCTTTGCTGTCCTGTGACCCAGGACCGCCACATGGGGGCAATTATAAATAGGACATCTATGTGAAAATAAATATGATGCATAATTTTGGCTACACATCACAATGGTCATGTATCTCCTTTCCAGACATGCTGTTGAAGTGAGCGTGACACGTGTGAGCATGTCCCAGCATGTATGTGTGGTAGACATATCTCACATACATGGATTGGACCCCACATCAGGTGTGGGGATGGCCATGTATGCAGGCGTATGTATCCCCTGGTGCCACTGGGATCTACTCATGTGCTGCGCTGTCCAGCAGACATGGACACATGCATGGTGGCTCGGATGTTCTATCCGTATTTCGGATTCTTCTAAATGTGAGGAAGCTGAAGAGAAATGTTAGTAGTATTTATGAAGCAGGAAAGATAGGAAGACTGCTGCATCCAGGAGCAGGACCGGTTGGTAGTTGGTGAAACTCATAGAAGTGGATGGTGGTTTGGAGGAGGAGCAGTGGTTCTCTACAAGTGCTGGAGGAGAGAAAACTACTGACTGTAGCTAAGTACTTTTGACTATCCTTTTTGCTTTCAAGCATCTGAGGTTAATATGGTAATTAGACATTGGTGTGGTTATGAGAGAAGGGTCTCTCATTTAAATAGAATAAAAGGGAGGATATGCTGCAAGAGAGGAGTCAGTTCTCTCAAGGCAAATGATCCAACAAACATATTTTCTTGTTCAGGTACAAGGGGAAGTTAGGGTTTATCTCTAGGACGTTGTATAGCAGTGCACACATAGCACAGTGCATGGCACAGGTGGCATGGGAGAACCTATATGTACTGATTGGTGGCAGTGCAGACCCCCACCCCCACCCCCTAGGGACATGGGATGGAGACAGAGGGCGGCATGCCAATGGGTCAACATGCCATGCCAAGGCACATGTGACTAGGGTGACCACATGGGGGACAGGGTAACAATTGGAGCACAGACACAAACACTGGACACGTGCACATAGGTACCAACAAGTGAAGATGCCTTTATTGCGGTGGACATGGTGACCCGGTTCCCCACACTCACGACCTGCATGCCCACCCATGTCCGCACCGACCATGGCCCCTCATACCCCTTGGCGCTGGTGCTGCTGCTGCCCATGACCAGCCATGGCCTCCAGTGCAGCAGCTACCTGACCAATCCTGGATGCCATTGCCTTGGCTGTCCCACATATCTAGACGATCCTGTCGCGTAGGCCCTGCACATCCCTGCGGAGACCGCGCAGCACCCAGTTGTGAGCCCACCTCTCCTCCCATTGGGCACGTTGCTTCTCCCATTGGCCACGTAGCTCCTCACACTGGCCATGTAGCTCCTCACAAATGGCCAGCAGCATCTGGCGAGTGCCTGTGGGTGAGACACGGTGTGACCTGTGAGACATCTGATGCACCTCCCACCATGACGCATTCAACAGGTGTCCTGATGTACTACATAGGAGGCCCGCTATGTATGGGGGGAAATCCACATATGTCAGTAGCAAATGGTGCCAGCCCATCCATGAGCATGAATGTTGTTTTGCACAGGGCCCCGCGTTTCAGGGAGCCCCTCCCAAACAACATACTGCCCAACACCATGGGGATAGCAAGTATTACACAAACAGACCATCTGCTGCCACTGCTGCTGTGGCTGTGACAGAGTCAGTGTCCAGCCGGGCCCCCCCCCCCGCCTGCCCAGAAGAGCCCCCTGAGTAAACCCCCTCGGCACGGGCAATCAGGACCGCAAGGAGAGTGTTTCACCCCACGGCTCAACTAAGCCCGCCTGCGCTGATGTGAAACAGGTATTTCCTGTGTCCCATCAGCCCCGGTGGCCCTAACAGAGCCCCGGGAAGGAGATACCCCTTTTGCATCTCTGGGAGCTGGTGCCGACTCCAGGACATGCGTGAGGACAAGGTCATCTTCCTCTACCGTCTGAGCACAGGGCTATTAGGGAGCTCTTTGAGGATCTAAGACCTGACCTCGAGCCCCTGACTGGCCGGTCACATGCCATACCTGGTTTGGTAAAGCTCCTGGGTGCCTTACATTTCTTTGCCTCTGGCTGTTTCCAGTCATCTGTGGCTGCAGTGGGTGGGATGAGCCGCCCCACCTTCTCACGCTGTCTCCACCAGGTACTGCGGGCCATAGTCAGCTGGGTGAGGAATTACGTTGCAATTCCCAACAATAGGCAACAGTGGGGGACCCTGAACCAGGCCTTTGAACAGGTTGCAGGGATACCACATGTGATGGGAGCTATTGATTGCACACATGGTTGCCCTGGTCCCGCCCAGAGACAGGGAGGTAGTGTTCCACAACCGCAAACACTACCATTCCTTGAATTTGCAGGTTGTATGTGATGCAAATATGCGTATTCTGAATGTGGTTCCTAGGTTTGCAGGGTCCACCCATGATTCCTATATCCTGCATCACTAAGCACTATTCGAACAATTTGAGGCTAGACAATAGACAATATGAGGACTGTGTCCTGCTTGGTTGGTATTTCTCATCTTAGACATGCACATGGTGTTCCTCTGAGTAACCGTATGTGCACATGTCTGTCTTTGTGGTGTGTCCCTAGTTGTGTGTGTGTTCTAACGTGGGGGGGGGGGGGTTGGATTTGCTCCCAGATCTTCTTTGCTGCGGTGCTGTGTGTTGGGAGCACATTCACCTCTGACCATTTGGGCCATTTCACATTGTCTGATTTGTGCTGGCACGTTACAACACACATGTATGCCTCATGTATATCAACAGTGTATTGTGCATCTCTGCCCTTGTCCAGAGTGCATTGGCATGTGTCTACTTGATGTGTTCACAACTGGCGCTACTACCTTTCGGCTACAGGTGTTTGGTCATGTGTTTGGTGTGGTTACAGATGATGTTTATTGCACTCCTTAAACTTCCTCCATGTTCCGTGTCTCACTCCTCCAGACGCTGGCACATAGCTGTTGTGTGCCATCATGTCAACAAAAAGGATAAATATCCACTCAAATTCAACTGGAGAGTAAAAATGTACTCATGAAATTTATGAATGTTACCCACACTCTTCTACTACTATAGTTAACTTTCTACTATTACTGAAGAGGTCTCAGACTCTACGGCACTAATCTTGACAGTATAAATTTATCAATCTAAAGTGCCAGTTTGCATCAGCGACTTCATCCTAAACTTTTATCTTTTAATTTATATTGCTATCAATGTCAAAAAATCTCTGCAACCTCTGCAATTATAAAAAGATAACCAGTCCTTATTATACTTTCAAAGCTTTTGCTTAACTTCTGTTCATAGCATTCTGCTGATCTCTCAGTTTTCATCCCTTGTGTTCGTGGCATATTGCTTTCATCCCAACGTCGTTCTTCGGCACCTCACACATTTCACTCTGTGTTTATACTGTCAAGATTAGTGCCATAGAGTCTGAGACCCCTTCAGTAATAGTAGAAAGTTAACTACAGTAGTAGAAGAGTGTGGGTAACATTCATAAATTTCATGAGTACATTTTTACTCTCCAGTTGAATTTGAGTGGATATTTATGTCCCTCATCAGAAACATTTGGCAAAACTAAAAGTTCATGTGATGCAATGTACTATTGTGGAACAGGAACTGGTTATTGATTTACATTCTTTTATATACTGTGCTATTCTGCATCAGTGTGGTTTACATTGAACAGGGCATTATAACTTGGAGACAACTATTTTACAGGGAATATGGGCTATGGCTTGCCCAAGACCACAAGGAGCACCTGTGGGACTAGAAACCCCAGTCCTTCTGGCCCAAGGTTGCTGTCCTCTAGTGGGATTTGAACCCCCAACCTTCTGACCGGAAGTACCTTGCCCCAACCACTAGGCCATTCCTCCACTCTAGAGAGAAAAGTAGATAGATAGATAGTTAAAAGATAGAAAGCAGAGGGTAGGGCTAAATGGCCAATTTTCCCATTGGAGAAAGGTGAATAATGGAGTACACCAGGGATCTGTGCTGGGTCTGCCGCTTTTTGAGATATTCATAAATGACCTGGAAAAGGGAATAACGAGTGAGGTTATCAAATCTGCAGATGACACAAAACTATTTAAAGTTGTTAAAACCCATGAGAATTGTGGAAAATTGCAAGAGGATCTTGATAAATTGAAAGACTGGACATTCAAATGGCAGATGAAATTTAATGTGGACAAGTGCAAAGTTATTCACTTAGGAAAGAACATTCCAAATGATGGTTACATGATGCAAGGTTCCACATTAGGAATCATCACCCAGGAAAAGGATTTAGTCGACATCTTTGACAACATGTTAAAACCCTCTGCCCAGTAGGCAGTGGCGGCAAAGAGAGTGAATAGAATGCTAGGTATCATAAGGAAAGGAATGGAAAATAAAACAAAGGATATTATAATGCCTTTGTATCGTTCCATGGTGTGACCGCACCTTGAATATTGTGTGCAATTCTGCTCACTGTATCTTAAAAAGGATATAGCGTTATTAGAAAAGGTACAGAGAAGAGCCACCAAAATGGTAAAGGGGATGGAAGGATATTTCCTATGAAGAGAGGCTAAAAAGATTAGGGCTCTTCAACCTGGAAAAGAGACGGCTAAGGAAAGATATGTCTATAAATTAATGAATGGAGAGGAATGGGTAAACATAGATCAATTGTTTACATCATCAGAATATAGAAAAACTAGGGACATACAATAATGCTACAGGGTAGTCTATTTAAGACTAATAAGAAAAAATATTTTTTTTCGCTCAACATGTAATCAAACTCTGGAATTTGTTACTGGAAGATGTAGTAAAAGCTGTTACTGTAGCGGGGTTTAAAAAAGGTTTGGACAAGTTCCTGGAGGAAATGTCCATAAACCATTATTAAAAGGGACCCAGGATATCACTGCTTGACCCAATAAAAGCATTGTGGAACCTGTGTCTTTTGGGGAGACTGCTAGGTACTTATGATCTAGATTGGCCACTGTTGGAAACAGGATACTTTGCTTGATGGACCTTGGTCTGACCCAGTATGGCATATCTTATGTTCTTATGACTTTATAAAATGAATCCATAGGCTAAGTGAATAGAACATGCTTACATGTGACAAGTATGTGCCAGAGGTCATGCTATACCACACTATTCCCAGCAGAGGCCATCACAACATCCAGAGTCTTCAGCAGGTACTGCTTCAGAATAGGCATAACCTCAGATGGGACAGGAACAGGAGTCCATGTAGGAGCAGAAGGAGGAACAGAAGACATTTAAGGAGATAAAGTCTGATGATCCTGACATCAGTGTCAGGCAAAATAGTAGAAACCATTCTGAAGAATAAAATTACCAAACATGTAGATAGTCATGGTTTAATGGGAAAAAGCCAACATGGATTTAGCTAAGGAAAGCCCTGTCTCACTCTCATATATTCTTTTGAAGGTGTGAATAAACAAGTAGATAAAGGTGAGCCGGTTGATACAGTGTATCTGGATTTTCAGAAAGCCTTTGACAAGGTCCCTCATCAGAGTCTCTTGGCAAAATTAAAACATCATGTGATAAGAGGTAATGTACCATATTTACCATATTGCAAACTGCTCTGATGTCTTGAAGGTGCGGTCAATCTAGTACATCAATAAAGATAAAGATAAAGATACTAAAGTAGAGAGTAGGGCTAAATGGACAATTTTTCCAATGGAGAAAGTTGAATAGTAGAGCACCCGACCTGAAAATGGGAATAATGAGTGAAGTGATCAAATTTGCAGATGCCACAAAATTATTCAAAGTGTCACGGGCCTCGTGGTAAGAGACTCCGTAGACCCTCTAGGCGACTGCCTAGGGGTATTGTGGTTATGATTGATCTGCCTTCTCTTCTGTACACAGAGTCAGTCAGTCAAAGTGGTAAAGCAAAATAGGGTTTTATTCCCGTTCCCTGGCGGATATCATTTCTTTGCAAAAGCACACAGAACAATAAACAAAACTAAACGAAAACAGCTGGAATGTTATTTCTTTCTTCCTTGTTCCTTTCACAAGTTACATCAGCATAAAGATGTTATTTCATCTGATAAACAGATTGTACAATCCATCGGCTCCGGCTCTGAGTAAGTGTTACTGCTTTCCCACTGTGTTAAGCCTGGACTGCATCTATCACTCCCCGGGTCACAGTCACTGCATGTGCTGGAGCTGGGTTCATTTACCATGGGAAGGTAAGCTCTCTTCTCTCCCAGACACTTGTCTAAATCAGGATTATAAAAACCTGCTGTAGAGAAAGTCTCTTTATGGTAAGTCTCCCTTGGCTCCCTTACTTGGAAGTCTGCATGCCTTCCTATATTAAAACTCTGCCCAGAGTAATGCTTGTTAAAACTCCCAGCTTCTCTTCTCTCCCAAACACAAGGCTTTAAACTTGTTACCTTACAGGAGGCTCTGTAGTTAGCTGTGGGGTTTCTTTCTCCTGGCAAAGCTTTACTGGCTTGAAGAAAGTTTCTCCGTGACTTGGGTAATTCCCCCAAGGTAGTGTCCCACTTCCTGTTTGAGTGGAAAACCTCTCTGGTACTATCTCTCCAGAGATCAGTTTCTCTACTGCTCCACTGCCCTTTCCTGGAGCTTCCCTTGAGAGCTCTTGGTCCTCCCAGACCTCCAAAGTCTCTCCTGGAATTGGAACGTCTCCTGGGACTCTGTGTGTCTCTCTCTGTCTCTGAGTCTGGCTTGTCTGATGCTGGATCTCCACCTGCATCTGACTGCCACTCTCCTCCTCAGAGTCAGTCTGGCTCTCTCTCTTACTTCCTTTCGTGCTTCCCCTCTTGCTTCCCCTTCCTGGTTCTAACCAGGGCTTTTTGTACCTCCCCCCTCTGCACAGTACATCAGCTTCTGGGGACAGGTGTTCCTGATGAGATTCCTCAATTCTATCTGCGTCACTGCTAAGGAAAGGAAACCTCATTTTAAACCTCTTCTGTTCTACTTGTGCTGACGGCACCGGCTGCTCAGCCATTCTTAGACATGCTGAATCCTCCTGCCCAGCCAAGTTTGAGGTGAGTTCTTCACTCCCACTAACCTCCATTGGTTCCACTGTATCACAAAAGTTGTTAAAACACAAGAGGATTGTGAAAAATTGCAAGAGGAACTTGATAATTTGGGAGACTGGGTGTCCAAATTTAATGTGGACAAATGCAAAGTTATGCACCTGGGGCCCGATATTCTGTTAGGCAGGCTATGTGCCACGATGGCGCACAGCTCTGCCTGCTGACTTCTAAACCTAGATATTCAATGCTGCAGCGACGGCATTGAATATCCAGGTTAGGCGTCGTCTGGAGTCAGCTGCAGAGACTAACTGGGTTGAAGAATTATTGGACCACTATCCAGTTAGCAGCTGCGGCTAGCTCGCCTAATTTTAGCCATGTGGGAACAACTGGGTAGCGATCCAATATCATTTCTGCCTGGTTATCGGGACTCCTCGCCTCTGTTCCACCCTGGAGTGCCCCCAACATGCCCCGATGCTACCAGGAAAGCATCGGGGCACGTAGAGGATACAGTCGGGAATATTCAATGGCACTAACTGTGTAGATGCCATTGAATATTTCCAGTTAAGGCATTTACACGGTTTACTGGGCTGTGAACCATCTAAATGCCTTTTGAATATTGGGCCCCTAGGGAAGAACAACGCAAGCTATGGTTACTCGATGCAAAGTTCTACATTAAGAACCACCACTCAGAAACAGGATTTAGGCATCATCGTGGATAATACATTGAAACCCTCTGCCTAGTGTGCAGCGGTGGACAAGAAAGCAAATAGAATGATAGGAAGCATAAGGAAAGGAATGGAGAATAAAAACAAAGGTATTATAAAGTCTCTGTATTGCTCCATGGTGCAACTGCTCCTTGGATATTGTGTGCACAGCAGCACAGTGAGTTTTCCAGGTTGGGTGGTTTTCTCTTCCCTCTATCTGCACTGGGGTTTTTATAATAAGAGTCACCTCATGATTATTGGCTCATTTTATTTACTGTTATTGTAATTTGTCAGCATGCTGATAGTCATGGCTACAGCTCACATCAACACGTTGTCCCTCTCTTTTTGTGACTTGTGTTGATTCACATTTGTGTTTTTAATCAGCTTTCCTTTTTTACTTCATCTTAAAAAGGATATAGCAGAATTAGAAAAGGTACAGAGAAGAGTCACCAAAATGATAAAGAGGATGGAAGGATACCCCGAGGCTTAAAAGGTTAGGGCTCTTCAGCTTGGAAAAGACATCTGAGGGTTGATATGATGCAGTGCATGCCTTTGAGTCAATGCTGACTACTGGCAACCCACCAGCTCCTGGGTTTTCTTGGCAATGTGACTGGAAGTAGATTACCAGACCTTTCTTCTGAGGCAATGGAGGGTTAAGTGACTTGACCAAGGCCACGAGGAGTGCACTGGGAATTGAATGCTGGTTTCTTGGTTACTAAGCCAGTGCTCAAACCATTAGAATCCTCCTAGATATGATAGAGGTCAATAAAATAATGAGTGGAGTGGAATGAATAAACATAGATAAGTTGTTTACTGCTTCAATAAGTAGAAAAAACAAGGGACATTCAATGACACTACAAGGTAGCACATTTAAGACTAATTGGAGAAAATATTTTTTCACTCAACAATAATCAAACTCTGTACTTTGTTGTTAGAGAATGCAGTAAAAGCTATTAGTGTAGCTGGGTTTAAAAGAGGTTTGGACAGGTTCCTGCAGAAAAAGTCATAAATCATTATTAAAGAGAACCAGGTAAATCCACTGCTTACTCCTGGGATAAGCAGCATGGAATCTGTGTATTTTATTATCTTACGGTGCCACTATCTTTTCCCCTCTTCCCTCAGTTTCTTCCCCTTCCTTTCCCCTTCTTTCCCCCTCCCCTTCCTCCCCCCTCTTTCGAGTTATTATTATTTTGACTAAAATGCTCGTTTCTATGTCATTCATGCAATATTTTACCTTTTGTTCCTTTATGTTATACAGGAAACCCTTGAATGATCGAACATAAGGGCACTCTCTGCGTGGAGAGTTGAAGCTGGTTGGCTGTGTGTACGGGAATTGGCAGCCACATAGCTAGTCGGTAGCGTGTGGAACCCTAATGGGTAGAATCCCCCTGATGAAGCTACAGAAGTAGTGAAATGTTTACAAGTGCTTGTTGTGAGGCGTTGGGGCTGAAAAGCTCATGGGGTGGAAAAGTTTTTGAAAAAGCTATCTTGTACATTTTTTTGTCTATCTCAAGGAGATTATGATAAGAGAATGATTGCACCATCAACAGCTCTGTTTCTAATCTGAATAATAAATCTAGACTGTGATAGATATCATTCTTCGATCTTCCTGAACATAATTGGAATAGTACCCAATTCAGTGCAGAAATTCCTATCGCTGAGTCAGCATCCTAGATTGTGCACATTATGTAACTTGGTGAGGGTGGCGAGGGATGCTACTGATATACTACAGTACATATTTCCATAAACCAATAATTCTCCTACACATTTGGAGATTCTGAGATATATGGCTTCTAGATACTAACTTAAGTATTATTAAATCTAAGCCTGAACTGTGAATCAGGATGGCAAATGAAGAAATATAATTTATAGCCAGAGAGCAAATTGTTTTTAACAGGGGTGTTGCATTGCACACTGGAGAACCAGATAATGCAGAGCACAGAGAGAAATTGTATAACAGTGTTCCTAAAGACATAAACTGGCTTTTCATCAGAGTATGTCTACCAACCAAAAGCGTAGAAGAGTAGAAGTGACCAGTGTTAAATTCCCATTAGCATCCCTTGTGGTCTGGAGCAAGTCACTTAACCCTCCATTAACTTGGAAGAAAGGCCTGGCTATCTACCTCTAGTCACACTGCCAAGAAAACCTAGGAGCTACTGGGTTGCCAGGAGTCAACATTGATTCAAAAGCATGTATACCAAGGTACTTCATAACGTTGCAACAACCACTGTTTGTCTTGAAAACACTGACTGGGCAACCTTAATGTATGTTATCAAAGAAATTTTGTATGCTAATTTACAAGAAGAAGCTATGTTAGAATGAGAAGCAGCCCAGGAATTGGTAAACTTCCAGGCAGAGTGCTGATGTCCATGTACTAGAGGAAGAGAAGGATAATTTAGAAGCAGAAAAGAAAAGCCTTGAGGAACAGCTAATTAGCCTAAAAACAGAATTACAGCAGGTGATCATAGAATCCGGAACAGCAGAAACAATTAAAGGTGCTCACTGCCAATGTGATACCCTACAGCGGCACTGCTGTGAGCTCAGATCACAAGTTTTAAGTAGGGAGGAATTAATTGGCTCTCAGACCATTGAATTACTGCAACTGAGGCAGGTTTTATTAGACAAAGATAAACTGAAGACAGACAATGCCCAAATAAAGCACAAATTAGCTCAGGCTTTATGATTCCTTCAAGCAAGGAATAAAGAAATGTCAACTTTAAAAGAAGACATTGATAAACTTCTCCAGGCACACAGGGGGTGGGAATGGAGGGGTAGTTTAGTGGTTAGGGCAGCAACCTGGAATCAGAAAGACCACTATTCAAATCCCACTGACTCTCGTTGGATCCTTGAGCAAATCACATAGCCCTCCATTGCCTCAACTACAATCTTGCAAGCTGGTGTAGAAAACTAGCTCTGAAGCCACATGCTTTCAACTCTATATGCCTCTATGTAGTGCACAACTTCATCACCGACATTCTAAAAGGAGCACATATGCAAATTAGCCACACATTAAACTGTGGCACAAATGGAAACATTGAACTGGGAGAGGAAGCCAAACACATGAATGCAGAAGTCACATTAGCATGCTTTACCAGAGAAACAGGGACACTGTGTAGCTAATTTGCATATGTGCTCTGACAATATTTTGATGGCATCAGGGGCTTTCCCTGACGTCTGAATCATCTGAGGGGAAGTTTGCCTTATATGGAAGTCTGATCCTGCTTGGTGCATCCCAGGATGTACTGTGCAGGGCCAGGAGCCACCATTATTCAAGATGGTGGCACAGGAATGGGAGCGCATGGGCAATGTTCCCGCTCTTTATAAAGGTACCAGGAGGGGGAGGGGGGTTAAGGGCTGCTGGGTCACCAGAGTTATTTTTAGTTGGGTGGGTAGGTGGGGGATTGGAGCTACTGGACCACCCAGGGTTAATTTTCATTGGGTGGATAGAGGGATTGGGATCGCTGGGGCATCAGGGTTTGGTTTCTGTCAAGGGCACCAGCCCCCAACAGTATTTTGTTGGTATCATGGGCTTTCCTCAATGTCTGGATCATCAGAGGATAGTTTGACATTTCACCTCAGATGATTCAGGTATTGAGGAAAGCGCATGATGCCATCAAAATACTGTCGGGGAAACACACATGACGTTTAAGCCACCTCAGACCCAGGCATAGAGATATTGGTGCATCTGCTGGTTATGCAGTCCTCTACAGATTTCTCTGCATCAGGCACAGACAATATCAGCATGCCATTTTAATATGCGCAGCACGTTTGCCTATAACTTAAACACGCTTGGTGTTACTGTGTGCTTTTGCTTTTCCTTTGCTGTTTATACGCATGTCAGTCTCTTTTCTGCATTTGGCTTGTTGGAACTTGGGCTTATAAGTTGCATTATCTTCACAGAAAGAGAACGTTGATCTTTCTTCATTAGACTGTAAGCCCCCTGGGGACAGGGAAATACCTACAGTACCTGATTGTAACTCACCTTGATGTTCTACTGGAAAGGCATGAGCTAAATACTACTAAATAAATAAAAACATACAAACCCAAGTGCAAAACAAAACTTCTAAAACAAGAGACTTAGCCATTGAAAATGAAAGTTTTTTTGTGAGGATTAATGCATTGCAAGCCCATATTACAGAATTTGAGAGACAAATTCACAACAAAGCAGTTAACTGAAAGTTGTGAATCAGAAGGAGAAATGGAGTTTACAGATATTTTCTATGCAAATGCAGACTGTCTCTCCACTCATAAATTAATTCAGTCTCCTGTGAGATGAAGGCTTCCCACCTTTCACAACAAAAGAGGGAAGGGCTGGCCCAAGGGAACAGTGATAGCAGGCAAGGAAACAGATGATCTGGAATATCAAGCACTATCCTGCCTTTGACCACAAGAGAGAAATGAGAGACAAAGGGGTACGTTTACTAAACTGCAGTAATGTCATTCGCGTTAGGTTCCGTGGTAGAGGTAGAGATGCCCATATAAAGGCGTGGGTGTTCTATCATTACACCAAGCTGTAGCAACTAACGAGCATTACAAGGCGCATTGTAAGGCACCTTACAAGGAACATTACAAGGCGCCTTATAAGGTGCCCAGTAAAGCACCTTGTATGGTGCCTAGTAAGGTGCCTTATAAAGTTCCCAGTAAGGTGCCTAGTAAAGTGCCTTGTAAGGTGCCCAGTAAAATGCCTTATAAGGTGCCTAGTAAAGTGCCTTGTAAGGCGCCCCGTAAGGCGCCCAATAGGGCCTCTTAGGCTAAGCGCCTTATTAGGCACCCCTGGACAAGGCACCGCAGAAGGCACCCTGGGCTATGGAACCATAGGTTAAGGTGGCTTAACAAGGTTATGGTACCCTAGGTTAGTGTGCCTCAGGGGCTGCAAGGTGCCTCAGGATGACATGCATGACCTGTGTGGAACAGAGACAGATATAGCCCTAAAACTAGATAGAGCACTCAGGAAAGTCAATGAACAGGTGAGTGAAGGAGGGAGAGCAGGGAGCCGCTGGACCTGCCATATCTGCGGGCATCCCATGTGACTGCCAGTACTGATGACAAACATGGTGGGGGAAGCTGTACCACAGCACAGGATGTTAGCAATGTAAAGTACTGGAAAGACAGTTGGTGGCAGACAATGGGAATATGTGTCCCCCAGTGGGGGCGGAGGTGGCAGGATAGTTACAATGATGGATGGACAGAGGAGTGGTGTTGCCATGCAGAGCAGGCACAGGCGAGGCAAGCATGAAGAGGCACAATGCAGGAAAGGGTAGCAGTGCAGGACATGGGGTGGCAGCCTGCACAGACAGACAGGACTCTACACAACTGACAGACACAGATAGCCGGACCAGAGGACTGTCACCCACTGTGGCGAGTCTCTTATGACCATAAGAACATAAGATATGCCATAATGGGTCAGATCAAGGTCCATCAAGCCCAGCATCCTGTTTCCAACAGTGGCCAATCTAGGTCATACATACCTAGCAGTTTCCCAAAAGATCACAGGTTCCACAATGCTTGTATTGGGTCAAGCATTGATATCCTGGGCTGGCAGCACATATCGGGCAAAAATATGAGTGTTAGAGGCATGCAGGGTATCTGAGTTGGGCACGCATAGGGGGGAGATCGAACCCATGGACACATTTTCAAGGGTCATTGTACGAACCAGAGTCTGGGTACAGAGGGACTGCAGGTCACCGCATTGACCATCTGCTCTATGTGCCAGGTTAGGGTAACCGCCCCAGCACCCATGATGCATTGCACATGAGGAACAGTGGTCTACATCAGGTAACCAAATGCGGTCTGCACCTCTCTGTTACCACATCCTGGTAAGATAGACTGATGTGCGAGGTACTGGCACAGAGTAGCTACAGACCATGCCATTTTTCAGGTTCTGTATTCACCCTGAGGGTAAAGATGGCTGCCCAGCACTAGGTCCACAGTACATGTGGTGCTACATATAGGTCCTGCTGCACATCCCCATCACTGGCAGTGTGTGGCAGGTATCCCAGGCAGTGTGCCAAAGGCACCTCTGTACACATCTGTGTTACACAGTCACAGGTGTTCTCCCTGGGACCAGAGACCACCCAGATCTGTGTGTGCATGCCCAGTGTTAAGATCTGGCTTCCATAGCTGCCTGTTAGTAGGTCAGAGGGGTGCCCAGTGTCTTAGGAGGGTTGTGTACCACGTTTCCCCCCTACTGCTTGGGGTACTATACACTATGTGCCCCCAAGGGCCCAATAACACCCATCTTGTAGGTGGGGGTGTGGAGGGACAGGTACCTGAGACCACGGGACTGGCTGTGGGACCAGCAAGCCCATTCCTGATGGCTAGGAATAGCCCTCTGGGCTAGTGCACATAAGACATATCCTGTGACCGGAGCATCAGCAGAACAGCATTAATGCCCTCTGAATCCTCATTTGTCACATACCACTGCCTGACTGCACCAGCATACACAGACTAACTGAGAACAGGCCAGTCTGTGGTACATGGCCAGTGAGAAAACACACGCATTCAGACATAGGCTGGCCAACATACATACACCAAGCAAATGTGTCAGTGATTTGGCCACAGAACTGGGGGGGGTCACACAGATATCATCGGCAACAGATAGTATCAATGACTATGTGGGAACCTGGACATTCCATGATCACTGTTACATCAGGACGAGACTGCCCTCCCAGCACGACATGATTTAGCCACCCTGTCCATGCAGGTTGGGTTCGAAAACTAACGTGTACCAGACATTGGACTACTCACTGTGCAGATGCAGCCTGCCCAATTTGCCCTATCTGGCCCATTCCCACACTACCTTGCTCCTCATTATGCACATTCGCAGGCTGATGCTGGTAACAGTTGGACAATGTGGGTGGGGGGGGGGGAAGGTTTGCAGCCACAAAACTATGGATAGACATACACACACACACTCCTAATGCAGCACTGTGCAATGGTATGGGTGTTTGGCAACTCAAGCTGCCACACTGCCAACATTTCTGAACTGAACAGGAGATAGCAGAGGTGCTGTGATGGTACCTGCAAATCCGTTCTGGAGCCAGCAGCCTACCTGTACAGCATGATTTGCTCCGTGGAGCCTGTGTGAGTGGGTGTTTCTACCCCTGTTGGCCACTGCTATGGGGATTGCACGGTTTGATGTTGTATATGCTTCGTAGGGTAAAATGTTGGGATGTGTTCTGCAGGTTCCAGCAGTTGTGACCTGAACCTGTGACCCTCTGCTCTGTAGGCTTTCCTACAGGAGCTCTCCAGATCAACCACAGTAAGGGTTTAAGGGTTTGTTTTATTATATTAAATTGTTAGCTCTCTGACTGGGAGCTCTTAAAAGGGTTTTTTTGTACATTTTTAAGCAAGGTTACTTTCTTTTGGTGCTTTAGTGGGACTTTCCTTGAGCACAGTAGGTGGTTGAACTCCAGTAACCTCCTCAGCTTTGGGACTGCTAACACCTAATCAGGAGTTAGTGGGCCTGATTACCTGAGAGCAGCTGAGGGCCTGCATAAAAGGCTCCAGTACCCTGCCCTGTTCAGGCTTTCCTACAGGAGCTCTCCAGATCAACCAACAGTAAGGATTTAAGGGTTTGTTTTATTACGAGTATATTAAATTGTTAGCTCTATGACTGGGAGCTCTTAAAAGGTTTTTTTTGTACATTTTAAAAGCAAGGTTACTTTCCTTTGGTGCTTTAGTGGGACTTTCCTTAAGCACAGTAGGTGGTTGAACTCCAGTAACCTCCTCAGCTTTGGGAACTGCTAACACCTAATCAGGTGTTAGTTCCCTCCCTACCCACCCCGACACCCATCCACCCCTAGCGAGTAGTCTTGCTTTATAGGGCACCTCCCCATTTGACAAAGCACAGAGAATTGGACCAGCACATTTTGAATATAATTAAGGAGATTTAACTGCTTTTTCTCTGAAAGGACAGCTGGCAAACTGTCTGGTACTTGGTAGATCTCTCTCTTTTGCTTTAACAGATACCTAATCTCCACGAACAGAACAATAGCTGGGAAAAACCATATCGCTAAAGCTGTTGCCCCCATTACAGCTTCTGCCTCAGTCCAGACAGAGGTCCTAATGCCACTTGAAGGACCGGTTCCATGTGCAGGGTGCCTGCATGTTGAAGCTCTGAGGAAATAAGTGGAGGAACTCAGAGAGGAGGTGGCGAGGCTGAGGAGCATTCAAGACAGTGAGAAGTACATTGATGAGATGCTTCTTGCAGCAACCAAGCTTTCCAGCAGAGGAGAAGATGGGTGCCAACAGAATGTCGATGGTTGGACAGAAGTCACCAGGGCCTGCAAAATCACCGATCCAACTTCTCCAGCCCTTGAATTGAAGAACCATTATGCAGCCCTGGAAGTGGAGGAGGTGAAAGCATCCCTGGAAAGGGAAGAACCAGAACTCAAGTACCCCAAAGTTGCAGAATCAGTGACCACAAGGAAACGAAGGGTAGTGGTGGTTGGAGACTCTCTTCTGAGGGGTACTGAGGCGTCCATCTGCCGACCAGACTTGATGTCCAGAGAGGTATGCTGTCTGCCTGGTGCCAAAATCCAAGATGTTACGGAGAGTTTGCCGAGACTCATCAAGCCCACTGACTATTACCCAAAGTTGCTAATCCATGTTGGAACAAATGATACTTCCAGGTATACCTCGGAAAGTATCAAAAGTGACTTCATGGCTCTGGGACAGAGGGTGAAGCAGTTAGGTGCACAGGTGGTGTTCTCTTCAATCCTCCCTGTTGAGGGTAAAGGCCAAGGCAGAGAGGCTCGCATCCTGGAGATGAGCGCATGGCTGCATGGATGGTGTCATCGAGAGCGTTTTGGTTTCCTAGACCATGGGATGCTGTTCCAAGGGTTGCAGAGCAGAGATGGCATCCATCTGTCCAAGAAAGATCAACGCGTCTTCGGTAGTAGACTGGCTAATCTACTGAAGAGGGCTTTAAACTAGATTCATTGGGGATGGGTGAAGAAAGCCCCCAGCTAAGTGAAAGCCCCCAGGTAGTTGATACATTAAATAACTTTATGGAAATGGGTAACAGGGGTAACAAATGGAAAGCAGTTTGTATAAATGCCCGTAACATGGGAAATAAGATCCCTGATGTTGAAGCTTTGGTGGGAGTGGCTGACTTGGATTTAGTGGCAGTTACAGAAACATGGTTCACAGAAAACCATGATTGGGATGTAACTATACCTGGCTATACTTTATTCAGAAAGGACAGGGTAGGAAGTAGGGGAGGAGGAGTGGCACTATATGTAAAAACTACTATTAAAGCTTTGGAATTACAGAGCTTAAAAGGGAGAGGGAAGGCATTGTGGGTTAAACTAGAAAGAGGGAAAGAGAAATATATTTACATTGGTGTGATATACACAAGAGGAAGAGGTGGACAGAGAGTTAATTGAAGACATGCGCAGCGTTGCTAGGAAAGGGGAAGTGCTACTGATAGGAGATTTCAATATGCCTGATGTTGATTGGCACATTCCTGCTGCAGTATCATCTAGAAGTAAGGAGATCCTGGATTCTCTACAGGGAGAACTAGTCAGGTAATTGGTAACAGACCCCACACGTGAAGGGGCCAATGGTGAAAGTGTTTCTGATGTTGTAGTGGGAGATTATTTTGGATCCAGTGATCTCCAGATGGTGTGGTTCAGTATTAGGACTAGGACTGTTAGAATCCATTCAAAGGCGAGGATCTTAGACTTTATGAAGACTAACTTTGCGAAGATGGGCCAATACCTCAGGGAGTCGTTAGTTGGATGGGAACAGCTGAGGGATGTAGAAAAACAGTGGGAAAAACTGAAAGGGGATATTTTAAGGGCAACCAACCTTTTTGTTAAAATGGTAAATAAAGGTAAAAGGAAAAGGAGACCACTATGGTTTTCGAAAGAAGTAGCTGAAAAAGTGAAGAAAAAGAGGGAGGCCTTCATGAAATACAAGAGATCACAGAGAGAGGAAGACAGGCATCTGTATTTGGAAAAACTTAGGGGTATGTTTACTAAACTGCGGTAATCGTACATAACGCGTGTTATGTAACGTTAATGATCATAAGCGCATCATAACGCGTGTTATGTAATGTTAATGATCATAAGCGCATCATAACGTGCGTTATGATGCGCTTACGATCGTTAACGTTACATAACGTGCGTTAACCGTAGTTAACGATCGTAAACTCCCGCGACGCGGTAAAACACCACAGAAGGTGGAGAGAGGGCGCAGAGAAGGGGTCAATGGGCGGAGAGTGGGCGGGGAGAGGCTCCCTTCACACTAACGCGCTGATCTGAAGAGCTCAATTCCAACGCGAATGAAAACTTGCCGTTAAATGCACATTACAGGGGAGAGAAACCATTTCAGTGTCAGCAATGTACAGCCCATGCAGGGAAACCTAAAATAAGTGATAAGTGTGATACATGTGCACAGAACAAAAGGCACATAAACACTGAAAATGACCCCATAAAACTGGAAAAAAACCATAACCAAGCTGGCCAATAGTGGTATCAATGAGAAACATCAACCCCTCACCCCCAGAGTAAGCTCCATAGAACAGATATAAATCGTGGAAGGATCTATACTCCGTCCCCATACAAGGTGAATGAGCCCACAGTGAAATAGCGCTGCTCAGGGTTTTCCCCACCATCGGACAGGGTTCCTATGGCATGCACATGTCCCGCAACATCAGGGCGGGCATGTCAGAATGGCAACTGGACAGATGCCGGAGAAAGGGATACAGAGGGCCACAGGCGGAACATGCTGTCGTGCAGCTGAGCCACAGTGCAGACTAGGGCAATGCCTAGGTGACCCATACGAATGCTGAAGCAGCAAAGCAGCCAGACAGCCACTATTTCGCTATTTCAAAAAGGTTAGATAGAATGTGTCACATTCCTCCTCACTTCTCACCACCACCAAAATATTGTCTATTAGACAACGTTTTGGTGGTGGTGAGAATCGAGGAGGAATGTGACACATTCTATATACCCTTTCGATGTCTAGGACATCTGCACCTTGCCCACTCAATCTTAAATGAGAGAGGTGTAAGGCCGGGGTCTCCAAATCCAGCCCTGGAGGGCCACAAACCAGTCAGGTTGGCAGGATATCTCTAATGCATATATATCTCATGCATATTCATTAGGGATATCCCGAAAACCTGACTGGTCTGCGGCTCTCCAGGACCAGGGTTCCCCACCCCTGGTCTATCCAGTGCGTGGTGGCTTCCAACACCCTCCACAGCCCACACTGCTAGCACTGTTGCCAGTATTGGCCTGCCAATGTGAATAATGAGGAGCAAGGTACTGTGGGAATAGCCTGGATAGGGTGGCCTGGCCTGGATGCATCTGCACATGGCATAGGGCAATGGCTCGGACATTGTAGTGCCTGGTCACCACCTGCACAGACAGGGTGGCCATAGCATGTCCTGCTGGGAGGTCACTCTGACCCTGACTGAGCAGTGACCATGGCATGGCTAGGTTCCCCCATAGTACTATGTACCATTTTTCTCATGTAATATTTATGGGTTTCCTTTTGGGGCCCAATCACTGACTTATCTGCTTGGTGTGTATGCTGATATCCCCGTTCTGGGTACATGCATCTCCTCCAGGACCATGCACTATGGCAGGAGTGGGCAAACTTGGTCCTGGAGGGCCGCAGGCCAGTCAGGTTTTTGGGCTATCTCTAATGAATATGCATGAGATATATATGCATTAGAGATATCCTGCCAACCTGACTGGTTTGTGGCCCTCCAGGGCTGGATCTGGAGACCCCTGCCTTACACCTCTGTCATTTAAGATTGTGAGGGGACAAGGTGCAGATGTCCAAGACATCAAAAAGGTTAGATAGAATTTGTCACAGTCCTCCTCACTTCTCACCAACACCAAAAAATTGTCTATTAGACAACTTTTTGGTGGTGGTGAGAATCGAGGAGAAATGTGACACATTCTATATACCCTTTCAATGTCTAGGACATCTGTACCTTGCCCACTCACGATCTTAAATGACAGAGGTGTAAGGCAGGGGTCTCCAAATCCAGCCCTGGAGGGCCACAAACCAGTCAGGTTGGCAGGATATCTCTAATGCATATATATCTCATGCATGTTCATTAGGGATATCCCGAAAACCTGACTGGTCTGCGGCCCTCCAGGACCGGAGGTGCCCACCCTTGCACTATGGGCTAGGTCAGGGGTGGGCACCTCCGGTCCTGGAGGGCCGCAGACCAGTCAGGTTTTCGGGATATCCCTAATGAACATGCATGAGATATATATGCATTAGAGATATCCTGCCAACCTGACTGGTTTGTGGCCCTCCAGGGCTGGATTTGGAGACCCCTGCCTTACACTTCTGTCATTTAAGATCATGAGTGGGCAAGGTACAGATGTCCTAGACATCGAAAGGGTATATAGAATGTGTCACATTCCTCCTCGATTCTCACCACCACCAAAAAGTTGTCTAATAGACAATTTTTTGGTGGTGGTGAGAAGTGAGGAGGACTGTGACAAATTCTATCTAACCTTTTTGATGTCTTGGACATCTGCACCTTGTCCACTCACAATCTTAAATGACAGAGGTGTAAGGCAGGGGTCTCCAGATCCAGCCCTGGAGGGCCACAAACCAGTTAGGTTGGCAGGATATCTCTAATGCATATATATCTCATGCATATTCATTAGAGATATCCCAAAAACCTGACTGGTCTGCGGCCCTCCAGGACCAGGTTTGCCCACCCCTGGGCTAGCTGGTGGACTGTCTGCAGCTAGTATGTGTCTTGCTGGAACACCTTGCAGGGTGCAGCGGCTGGAGGCTTGCTGCTGGATAATGTCAGATAATGGTGGGGGGCAGCTGAGCATTTCCAGGCCTGCTGTCTGTCTGCTATTGGGTTATGGATGTGTACCGCTCTGTCTGTTCCCCAGCAGGACTGGGGTTGCTGGTCCCCTCTACTGCTGCCATTGCAGGGAGGAAGACTGTGGATCTATTGGTGGGTGATCCTGTTTCCCACCCTGAGCCCCAGAGGGTGGGTTGTATGGTGGTACATAATCTGCCTATGGATCCATACACCCGCCCCCCTTCACCTACAGCAGGTAATGATGGCACCAACACAGGATATGCACTATTCTGGGTGCAGTATCACCCATAGGAACTAGACATGATCGAGACATACAGCAGGACACAGATGTATCCTAGGTGTGTCTAACAGAACTACATATCGCACACTGATGGGGACCTGCAGCATGGTATATTTCAGCCATGAAAGGTGCTGTGGACCTGGTGCTGGGCGCCCCACCTCAACCTCAGGGTGGGCACTGTACCCGCACAATGTGACTGTCTGTGGCTACTCTGTGGCAGTGCCACACACGGTCTATTCCCCCTACAAGGCCGAGGTGCTGTGGAGGTGCATACCCGATCTTGTGCCCATCTCTCGACTGCTGATTTGCATGTGCAGTGCATCATGGGTACGGGTGGGTTACCCCTATCCTGGTAACCACAGCAGACAGTTTGTGTGGTGACGTGCAGTCCTGCAGCCAGCCAGGGCTTTGTTCACATCCTTATAAGGTGTCCTATAGGGGACATTATAGGGTGCCTTGGCGGACAGTACACTTTATAATGTGCCCTATGGAGTGCCTTATGCGGCACCTTAGGTTATGCCATCGTGAGGGTGTGTTTGTTGGCAGAACTAATTAAAATACACGTCAAATGCCTCACCAATCGCTACTTAAATGTAAAGGGTACTGCCTCAGCCAGCCTTATACATTAGGCCCACTGGGGAATTGAACCCATGACCCCTGTACCATGAGTCAGTGTTGTTACCATTGTGCTACAGCTCGGTTGCTGTGCTTGCATGCCTGCGCGCCTTCTTAAGATTAACGCGCGGTAACGTGCCCTGTAGCACTCGTTCATTTATGGCGCATTGTAACGCGCGTTCTCGGAAACGATGTACCGCCCATGTCCTTATTTGGGGTTTCTGTCTCTACTGCGGCTCCTAATGCGAATCGCACTAACATAGTTTAGTAAACATACCCCTTAGAGAAGCTAGCAAAGTAGTCAAGAAGGCAAAGATTCAAAAGGAGGAGGAAACAGCCAATGCAATAAAATGGGGGGATAAGAAATTTTTCAGATATATTAGTGAAAAGAGGAAGGGCAAGAGTGGTATTGTCAGACTCAAGGGTGCAGGTGAGGAATATGTAGAAGCTGATAAGGATAAAGCGGAATTGCTTAACAAATATTTTTGTTCTGTGTTCACAAATGAAGAACCAGAAGCAGGACCTCAGAAAACACCCACAAATAGGAACAGAAGCAAAGGACATCTTGAACAATTTTCAAAAGACTGTGTTCGTGAGAAACTATCTCAACTTAAAGTAGACAAAGCAAAGGGAACGGATGGGATACACCCGAGAATACTGAGGGAACTTGGGGACGTTCTAGCAGCTCCATTGACTGACCTTTTCAATGCCTCGTTGGAGTCGGGAGTGGTGCCAAAGGACTGGAGAGAGGCTCATGTGGTGCCTTTACACAAAAGCGGAAGTAAGGATGTGGTTGAAAACTACAGGCCGGTTAGTTTAACTTCGGTGGTGAGTAAATTATTGGAAACGCTGCTGAAAGAGAAAATAGTGAGGTTTCTGGAGTCCAGCAGATTACAGGATCCGAGGCAGCATGGATTCACCAGAGGCAGGTCTTGTCAGACAAATCTGATTGATTTCTTTGACTGGGTGACCAGGGAGTTGGACCGAGGGAGACCCTAGATGTGGTGTATTTAGATTTCAATAAAGCCTTTGACACTGTTCCTCACAGGCGACTTATAAACAAACTGATCACCCTAGGGATGGACCCTAAAGTTACTGCTTGGGTTAGAAATTGGTTGGGTGGGAGGCGACAAAGAGTACAAGTAAATGGAGCTCACTCTGAGGAGAAGGATGTTATCAGTGGTGTGCCCCAGGGATCTGTCCTTGGTCCGATTCTTTTTAACATCTTTGTTAGTGATATAGCGGAAGGGCTTTCAGGTAAGGTTTGCCTCTTTGCGGATGATACCAAAATAGAGTAGACACCCAGGAAGGTGTAGATAACATGAGGAGGGATCTAGCTAAGCTTGAAGAATGGTCTAGAATTTGGCAGCTGGGATTTAATGTTAAAAAATGTAAGGTCATGCATTTGGGCTGCAGCAATCCAAGGGAGCAATTTAGTATAGGGGGTGAAGTACTTTTGTCCACTAAAGAAGAGCGGGACCTAGGCGTGGTTGTGTCTGATGATCTTAAAGTAGCTAAACAGGTAGAAAAGGCGACGGCAAAAGCTGGAAGGATGCTTGGGTGCATACGAAGAGGAATGGCTAGCAGAAAAAAGAAGGTGATAATGCCTCTCTATAAGTCTTTGGTGCAACCTCATTTGGAGTATAGTGTACAATTCTGGAGACCGCACCTTCAAAAGGATGTGAACAGGATGGAGTCGGTGCAGAGGGTGGCTACTAAAATGATTAGTGGTCTTCAGTATAAAGCATATGAGGACAGACTGAAGGATCTTAATATGTACACCTTAGAGGAAAGGCGGGATAGAGGTGATATGATTGAGATGTTTAAATACCTCCGTGGCATAAATGTTGAGGGAGAGAGCCTCTTTCAATTGAAAGCAAGTTCTGCTACGAGGGGACATTGGATGAGGATGAAGGGAGATAGATTCAGGAGTGTTATGCAGAAATATTTCTTTACGGAAAGAGTAGTGGATCTGTGGAATAGTCTCCCAGTGGAGGTGGTAGAGATGAGGACAGTAACTGAATTCAAAAAAGCATGGGACAACAACAGAGGATCTATAAAGGTAAAAAGGCGACTGTTGTAGTTGTTATGGAAGGACAGACTAGATAGGCCATGTGGTCTTTTTCTGTCGTCATATTTCTATGTTTCTATGTGAATCACACTGGCTGTGTGTACTGCACCACAGTGGGGCCACAGGTACACAGCCCTCCCTGGGCCATACCTTGACGTCTCCTTTGAAAGGCTTTTTCTGTTGCACTGCACATCACATACTGGTACAGGGCATGGCCTGGGTCCACTGCAGACAGGTGCCACTGCCCCCTCCAGCTCGGGCACCCCCCCATGCTGTGCTAACATAACCATATGCTGGTGGTGCTTCTTGTGCGCCGTCTTAGGCCATCGACTGTCCAGATAGGCAGGTGCCTATGGTGCGGCATCTAGGGTGGGGAGGCATACATGGACATTCCCACCCCCACCCCCCATCAGCGCCTAACAACATTCTGTACCTTCAACGTGGTAGTGGGATGGATGTGGGGGCATCCTGTCTCTGCCCTGGCAATGGTTGCCTAATGTGGACAAGTTATTTGTATCTTGTTTTTGGCCTTTGTCAGATGCTGTCTTTCACACTTCCAGTTTCTATGTTCCTATGTGCCACCTTGGCGCCCGCCTTGTCCACCTTGTGCCCCAGCTGCCCCCCCTACATGTCCCGTCTGCAGCTCCCTATGCCCTATTTGCCCCATCACCATAGTGGCCTTTCATACTGGGGCACTATGCTGTTGCTGGAAATGGAGCACTACTATCACGGTTCTTGGGTTCACTGGCTATGCTATACATTGCTGACACTTAAATGGTTTCTCTCTCCTGCAAATGTGCATCTAACGGCAGGTTTTCATTCGCGTTAGGATTCAGCCCTTCAGTTCAGCGCGTTAGTGTGGAGGGAGCCTCTCCCCGCCCACTCCCCACCCATTGACCCCTTCTCTCCGCCCTCTCTCCACCCTTCGCAGTGTTTACCGCGGCCAGGTATGTTAACAATCGTTACATAATGCACGTTAATGTTACCTAACGATCATTAACGTTACATAACGCATGGTATGTAATGTTACCGCAGTTTATTAAACATACCCCAAAGAATACTTAGCTACCAACCTTTCAGAGAAAGTAAACTATGTCAGAGATCTATCACCATTTCAGTTAATAAATAAAGCTGAAACCTCACAATTGCATTGACACTTTGAAACAGCAAAGACAGCAACTAGGGCTAGAATAATTTAATGAGAGGAAATTCCGTGTTTATCAGCAAGATCAAATTAAAGATATTTTAAATTAATGAAAAACATAATACCAGTGTTTGAGAAAAGTAAGATTGATATTAATGAGCTTTTACAACACTTATTGTAGCTATTGTTTTTCAGACTATGAATATTACTTGTGAAGGAGGATAAGATCTCACTGATCCTATGGTCATTTATGCAGATTTGTCAACAAGAAATTAATGAATGTCTGTTCATGAATATAGGATCTAGAATCATTTGAGCAAGCCCTACAGAAATACTATGGGCCATACGCTAATATGGTAAGTGCCTGCAGGGCCAACCAAATCATTAGACAAACTAGGCAGTCATCTAGGGTTACAGCTTCTAGAGGGGGCAAAGATCAGGTCATTCAAAGCTAGATTCTGACAGTCAGGGGGGAGTTTTAAGGTTTGCCTAGAGCATCAATACTTTGAACCAACTCTGGGGCTGGCCCTGGATGCCTGTGAGGCAACTTACTCGATGATTTGTGCAAAAGATCAATTCTCTATGGAGTCTGCATATACATTTTCAGAAATCAGGTGACCCTAATCTGCTAGAGCTCCAATATGAGAAAGCCCATAGACAAATGAGTAACCAACATTTTTCTTGATGCTGATAGTCTAAAGATATTCTTGAAAGAATCCCCAATCCACATTGACCAGAAAGAAGATGCAACCAAAGCTCAAGCAAAAAGATTGGAAGGGAGGAGTGGCCTAGTGGTTGGGGCACGTTACCTCTAGGCCAGAGGGCTAGGGGCTCAAATCCTACTAGAGGACAGCAACCCCTTGGGCTGGAAGGAGTGGGGATTTTAATCTCACAGGTTGCCTTGTGCAAAACTGCTTAACCTGCCATTGCCTCAGGTACAAAAACATAGACTGTGAGCCCTTTGGGGACAAGGGAAATATGTGTATATATACACAGTACCTGAATGTACATTGCCTAGAGTTGTAGAAAAGTGGTATGTAAGCTGCACAGAATGACAATTAGAAACCAACATAGGCGTCCGAAAGGGATTTTCCACATGGGCCCTGGCTCCTCCAAAAATCATGGCATGGCAAGCAGTAGGCTGCCTGCGGGGATCCCCGCAGGCAGACAGGAAGGGGCTTTGCTGCGATAGCAGCTTCTCTTCTTCTTCTGACTCCCCATAGGAAGCCTACTGCCTGCTGGCCACGATAATTGTAAAGACCCTTCCTGTCTTCCCACAAGGATCATGGGCAGACAGGAAGGATCTTTGCAATGATTACGGCCATCAGACTGCCCATGGGGATTCCATCCCTCATGGGTAGGAGAAAAGCCATGATCATGGCAAAGACCCTTCCTATCTGCAAACAGGAAGGGTTTCTGCCCATAGGGCAGGGCTTGGGTGGAGTTAGGGCAGAGCTAGGGGCAGTGCTTGGGCTTCCACAAAGAAAAAGCCCTTCCATCGCCCCTGGAAACCAAAGTAAAAAGCAAAGAGCAGGAGTAATCTGCAAGGAGCATCAGTTTCAACCCTAAACACATTACTGGACAGACTAATCATGCTAGTCTTTATTTCTTATCATTTGCTATGTCACTATGTAACCCACAAAACCAGCAACATGACCCACAAAAATCCTCAACACAATAATGTACCTCCATCTACCCTCTAAATCTATAAATGTACCTAATTGGTCTTCCATGTCCCCATTATGCCCCAACACACTAGCTTATAGCAATCTCACTAGCTATATCGACTAGTAACAATAATCTATTAGCACCCCCATTGTAACTCCAGATCTACCAGTCTACCTCATTATGCACTCAGACATACAACTGCAATACAATGTATGACCCAAAAGGCTAATGCATCACAATGTAGCCCACAACACTAATAAGTTCCATTATTTTTCAACCTACCAACACATCCCACTGTGTTTCAACCTACCAGCAAACCTCATTGTATCCTTTTAAAACCATAACGTATTACAGTTTTCTCTAGCCTCCCAATTCGACAACACATTCCATTGTGCCCACCAAGTCCTCCACTTCTATGGTAATTATTTTTATAAACTACCCCCTCTACTAGTTGTTTATGCAGAGACAAGAAAAACACAGAAAATTGCATAATTGGTCAGTTCCCAGAGCTGGAATTATGGGTCAGTCTAAACAAACCATAATTTCTCCTTAGGGAATACAGTACATCAACTGAAAAATAAGGGGGTATGTTTACTAAACTGTGGTAACGTTACATAACGCGCGTTATGTAACGTTAACGATCGTTAAGTAACGTTAACACGCGTTATCGTTACTTAACGATCGTTCACGTTCCGCGGCGCGGTAAACACCTCAGAAGTTAGAGAGAGCGGAGAGAAGGGGTCAATGGGTGGAGTGTGGGCGGGGAGAGGCTCCATTCACACTAACGTCCTGATCTGAAGAGCTGAATCCTAACGTGATTGAAAACCTGCCGTTAGATGCACATATGCAGGAGAGAGAAACCATTTTCGTGTCAGCAATGTACAGCCCAGGCAGGGAGCCCAAAAACTGTGATAGTAGTGCTCCATGTACAGAAATACCATAGTGCCAAAGTATGAATGGCCACTATGGCGATGGTGCAAATGGGGCATAGGGGGCCGCAGGTGGGACATGTAGCATGGGCAGCTGGGGCACAGGGTGGACCAGGCGGGTGCCTAGGTGGCACATAGGAACATAGACACCGGAGATCAGCATGACAGCAGTTAACCAAGGCCAAACACAATCCACCAATATCTACCTGGTCCACCCTAGCCAATAGTCGCTAGGGCACAGACCTGACATCCCCCCAGCCATCCCACCCCCATGTGGAGGGGACATAATAGTGGTATGCAGTGATGGGGAGATGTGAGGATGTCCATGTATGCCCCCCCACCCTGGAACCCGCTCCCTAGGCGGGCACCTACCTACACAGTGGAAGGCCTGGGACTGCGTACTACCAGCACCGACAGCAAATGGCCACATCAGCTTGGCAGGGGGGCGTGTGCCCGTACTGGAGGGGGCAGTGCCACCTCCCTACAGTGGACCTAGGCCATGCTCTGCAGCAGTACGTGGTGTGCAGTGCAACATAAAAGGTCTGGCTGAGGAAAAGTGCAGGTAGCCCCAGGGACTACCATGCATCTATAGCATCAGTGTGGTGCAGTACACCCAGCCAGTGTGTCCAGGAGCAGAGGGTCACAGGTTCAAGTCCCAGCTGTGGTTCCAGCAAAGCATGTCTCTATATTTTACCCTAGAATGCAGATACCCCTCTGCCCTGATAACAGCTGCCCATGTCAGCCAGACCCTCACGCAGGGTACACACTAATCTGGCTGATGTCTGGTCCCACAGGGCCACATGTGACTGCAGGATACAGATGGACACCAAATTACCTTTGGCTGCACTGCACGGAACACCTGTCACACACTGGTAATGATGGGGATGTACAGTAGAACCTATCTCTAGTAGCACATGTACTGCGGACCTAGTGCTGGGCACCCATCCTATCGCTCAGGGTGAACACAGAACCTGCACAATGGCATGGTCTGTAGCTACTCCGTGCCAGTATCACGCACTGTCAGTTCGTCTTTCCAAGCTGGGGGACCGGAGAAGTGCAGACCCCATTTGGTGATCAGCTGTAGACAGCTATTCAGCATGTGCATTGCATCATGGGTACTGGTGGGGTTACCCTATCCTGGCACTCAGAGCAGGCAGTTTGTGCGGTGACCTGAAGTCCTTCTGTACCCAGACATTGCTGTGACATACACCATGGGGGTATAGCCTACTGGTTAATACAATGCCATTCTTGGCAGTGTTCATAGGTTCAGTTCCTCATTGTTCCCCCCTCTCATGCCTGTCCTACTCATATAGTGTGCATGCCTGTAGAGGTCATATTTTTGCAGATCTGTGCTTCCAGCCCATAATACCCTCGCCACAATTGCCAACTTTCCCTCGGTCCGTCTCTCTGTGTCTGTCAGCTGTGTAGAGTCCTGTCTGCCAGTGCAGGCTGCCACCCCATGTCATACCCTTTCCTGCATTGCGCCTCTTCATGCTTGCCTCGCCTGTGCCTGATCTGCATGGCACCACCACTCCTCTGTCCACCCATCATTGTAACTATCCTGCCACCTCTGCCTCCACTGGGGGACATGTATTCCCATTGTCTGCCACCAACTGTTTTTCTGCCACTTTACATTGCCAACACCCTGTGCTGTGGTACAGCTGCCCCACCATGTTTGTCATCGGTACTGGCAGGCACATGGGATGCCCGCAGATATGGCAGGTCCAGCGGCTACCACTTTTCCCTCCTTCACTCACCTGTTCATTGCCTTTCCTGAGTGCTCTATCTAGTGTTAGGGCTACATCTGTCTCTGTTCCGCACAGGTCATGCATGTTATCTTGAGGCACCTTGCAGTCCCTAGGGCACACTAACCTAGGACACAATAACCTTGTTAGGCCACCTTAACCTATGGTTCCATAGCCCAGGGTGCCTTGTCCAAGGGTGCCTAATATGGCGCTTAGCCTAGGAGGCCCTATAGGGCGCCTTATGAGGCACCTTACAGGGCACCTTATATGGCACCTTACTAGGCACCTTATAAGGCACCTTACAGGGCACCTTACTAGTCAGCTTACAGGGCACCTTGCAAGGTGCCTTGCAAGGCGCCTAACAAGGCGCCTTATAACGCTTGTTAGTCTAAGGCGTCTTTTAACGCGCGTTAGTTGTCAGCTTGCTGTAACGATGCAACGCCCATGCCTTTATATGGGCATCTCTACTTTACCGTGGAACCTACCGCGAATGACATTACCGCAGTTTAGTAAACATACCCCAAGGTCTTTAAAGGGGAAAAGCAAACATTGTTCTATTTGTTGAAACCGCTGATGTATTCTCCAAGGAGCAATTGTATTTTGTCTAGATTGATCACAAATACCAACAGAAGGAACTGATCAACTCACCATCTGTTTTATATTTGTCATCTAAAAACATCTAATATGGAAGGCTTTTAGGAGGTAATTTTAAAAAAAGATTTTTTTGTGTGTATGCCAGTATACACACATAAAACTCCTCTTATAAAATTATCTCATGTGCAAAATTATACATGGTGCAATTAGGCAATGTACTTGTATATGACTTTAGAATAAGTGTGTTCGGGAGTGGAATTTGGGTGGAGTCATGATTTTCATGCATTCTTTTTGAAATGTATGTGTGCAAGCTTATTAGGTGTCTGCAGACCACAAAGTTTCATTTCATTCAGTTTCTTGTGTTGTTTGCAGGAATTTTCATTTTGTTTTGTTTTGTTCTGTTTTAATTTTATCACTTTCTGTCTATCATTAATAGCATGTACTATTGCTTGATACTTCATACTATTGAGAAATAGTCCACACTACTGGCAAATAGTGTGTACTATGGCTCAATAATGGGCACTATTTGCCACTAGTGTTCAATAAAAGGCACTATTAAATGTTAGTGAGTGCTATTAACAATAGAGAGGAAGTGATGAAATCCAGGGAGTTTTCTTTTGTTTTGGCTTGAAAATGATACAAAATGAAATATTGTTGAAATGTACCATTTTGTTTCAAATGAATACACATCCCTACAGCTTATATCGACAGCAAAACAAGATTTGATGAGGCCAAGGTGAAGCTATTGCGTTTATGAACTGGATTTTCAGAATTTTTGGATTTAATTACTCATTCTTCTAATTTCAAATTCACAATGATTTAAAGTTCAGATTCAATAGAACCATTTGCTGTCCAGAAGTCTCACAGTACAAGGCACATTAACATCTTCAAATGTGATTTAACATACTCTATTTACAGCAAGCCCTTTTAATGTCAATGGGACTTATTTATTGACTAGGATCTTAACTCGCTTTAACACACATTAATCTTCATTAAGGTACAACAGTTAACACACATTAGCAAATCTAACCCTAAGTTTGTACCTGCGACAACGGAAGGTGAAGCATCAGTGGAAGAAGCAGAAATCACTGACTTCTCTGATTCTCACCCCGCTGCTCTAATTATTAGGCTATGTCTCCGTGTCCAGTTTTATCTTTTGCAGCATCTTGGATATTGACAGAATGTGTATGCAGAAAGCGTATGATGCCTGTGTAGATTTGCTTGGCCTTCTGGTACTAAAGTGGAAGCTTCCTGTTTCCTTTTAACACAAACATAGCTACAAGGTGTGATCAAAAAGTATGGAGACTTGTGTAGCTGTATAACAATACGTCGTACAATGATGCTATTTAGCGTGCAGTGACCTAGTTATGTGCTTTGCATGTGCGGAGTATAGCAAGGCTGCAGAATATATGTACTTTTTTAAATCACATGATGTTTGGCATTGTGTAAAAGATTTATGATGAGTGAAAAAAACTGAACAGCAAATTTGCATTAAATTCTGCCAGAAACTTTAAGATCCAGGTAAAGAGACTTAGGACAAGTTACAGAAAGTCTACGGAGATGAATGTATGAGTCGTGCTCTAGTTTATGATGGGTACAAATGTTTCTAAGAGGACCGTCAATGTGTTGACCATGACGAACATTCTAGAAGGCCATCCATGAGCAGAAATGAAGATAAAGTTGAAGCAGTGCATTCCGCAATACATGCAAATTATCGATTGACTATCAGGGAGCTTGCTGAGGACATGGACATCAGTTTTGGGTTGGTGCAGTCCATTCTTACTGTCAGTTTGGGGATGAGATGTGTGTCTGCAAAATCCGTGCCGAAACTCCTGTCCCCCTAACCAAAAAGAAGATTGACTGCAGCCAGGGAGTTGATGGAATGTGCTGAAAATGACTCAGATTTCATAAAAAAGATTATTATCGGTAATGAATCATGGGTTTATGATTGTGACCTGGAAACTAAGGCTCAGTCCTCACAATGGAAACCTACAAACTCTCCCAGACCCAAGAAAGCCTGTCAGGTGAGGAGCAATGTCAAGTCATGCTCACAGTTTTCTTTGACTGCCAGGGTATTGTTCATCATGAGTAGGCTCTAAAAGGCCAAACCATCAATAAAGAGTACTATGTCCAAGTTCTGACTTGTTTGAGAGATGCAGTTCATCATAAGAGGCCAGAATTGCACAGGAATGGTGAAAGGTTGCTTTATCACGATAATGCCCCAGCTCACTCATCAAATAGTGTCCAGCCTGTCAGCCTCCGTACTCACCTGGCCTCACACCCTGTGACTTTTTCTTGTTTTCAGAACTGAAATTACCACTAAAAGGAAGGAGATTGCACAGCTTGGAGACCAAGCAAAATTCAACACAGCAACTTCACAGCATAACAAAAGAGGCATTTCAAAATTGTTTCCAGCAGTGGCAGGAACACTGAAGGAAGTGTGTTTTATTGGAAGGGACAACTTTGAAAGAGACTGAGTGCAATAACTGTCACTATTATACGTCTTGTGTTATTGTACAAGTCTTGATACTTTTTGATCACAACTCACATTGTCTGAATTCACCAGTGTCAGAAGAAATCTTCTACTGTCTGCAGGTCAAAGGACTACTTGTGAGGTTTCAGGTAATGATCAAGGGGACTATTCACTAAACATAGAAACATAGAAACATGACGACAGAAAAAGACCACATGGCCTATCTACTCTGTCCTTCCATATCAACCACTACAACAGTCCCTTTTTTAACTTCAGAGATCCTCTATGTTTCTCCCATGTTTCTTTGAATTCAGATACTGCCCTTATCTCTACCACCTCCACTGGGAGACTGTTCCATGGATCCACTACTCTTTCTGTAAAGAAATATTTCCGCTTATCACTCCTGAATCTATCTCCTTTCACCCTCCTCCCATGTCCCCTTGTAGCAGAGCTTGCTTTCAATCAAAAGAGGCTCTCCTCCTGTGCATTTATGCCACAGAGGTATTTAAATGTCTCAATCATATCACCTCTATCCCGCCTTTTGTCTAAGGTGTACATATTAAGATCCTTAAGTCTGTCCTCATATACTTTATATGAAGACCACTAACCATTTTAGTAGCCACCCTCTGTATGGACTCCAACCTGCTTATATCCTTTTGAAAATGTAATCTCCAGAATTCACACAATACTCCAAAAGAGGTCGCAATGAAGACTTATACAGAGGCACTATCTCCTCCTTTCTTCTGCTGCCCATTCCTCTCCCTATGCATCCAAGCACCCTTCAAACTTTTCCTGTCACTTTTTCTACCCGTTTAGCTACTTTAAGATCATCAGACACAATCACACCTAGGCCCCCCTCTTCTTTAGTGGACAAAAGTACTTCACCCCCTGTACTATATCGCTCCCTTGGATTGCTGCAGTCCAAATGCATGATCTTGCATTTTTTAACATTAAATCTCAGCTGCCAAATTCTAGACCATTCTTCAAGCTTAGCTAAATCACTCCTCATGTTATCTACACCTTCCTGGGTGTCTACTCTATTGCAGATTTTGGTGTCATCCGCGAAGAGGCAAACCTTACCCGACAGCCCTTGCGCTATATCACTAACAAATGTGTTAAAAGGATCGGACCAAGGACAGATCCCTGGGGCACACCACTGGTAACCTCCTTCTCCTCAGAGTGAGCTCCATTTACCTGTACCCTTTGTTGCCTCCCACCCAAGCAGTAACTTTAGGGTCCATTCCTAGGGTGCTCAGTTTGTTTATAAGTCACCTGTGAGGAACAGTGTCAAAGGCTTTACTGAAATCTAAATATACTACATCTATAGCTCTCCCTCGGTCCAACTCCCTGGTCACCCAGTCAAAGAAATCAGTCAGATTTGTCTGACAAGACCTGCCTCTGGTGAATCCATGCTGCCTCGGATCCTGTAATCCACTGGACTCCAGAAACCTCACTATTTTCTCTTTCAGCAGCACTTCCAATAATTTACTCACCACCAAAGTTAAATTAACTGGCCTGTGGTTTTCAACCACATCCTTTCTTCCACTTTTATGTAAAGGGACCACATGTGACTCTCTTCAGCCCTTTGGCACCACTCCCAACCCCAACGAGGCATTGAAAAGGTCAGTCATTGGAGCTGCTAGAACGTCCCCAAGTTCCCTCAGTATTCTAGGGTGTCCTCTATCCAGTCCCATCTCTTTGTTTACTTTATGTTTAGCTAGTTTCTCATGAACACAGTCTTCTGAAAATTACTCAAGATGCTCCTCAATTCTATTCCTGTTTGTGGGTCTTATCTGAGGTCCTACTCCTGTTTCTTTATCTATGAACACAGAACAGAAATATTTGTTAAGCAACTCCACTTTATCCTCAACAGCTTCTACATATTCCTCCTGTTCACCCTTGAGTCTTGCCCTTCCTCTTCTCACTAACATATCTGAAAAATGTCTTATCCCCCCCATTTTATTGCATTGGCTATTTCCTCCTCTTTTTGAATCTTTGCTTTCCTGACCACATTGCTAGCTTCTCTAAGTTTCTCCAAATATAGATGCCTGTCTTCATCTCTCTGTGATCTCTTGTATTTCATGAGGGCCTCCCTCTTTTTTTTCACCTTTTCAGTTACTTCTTTCGAAAACCATAGTGGTCTTCTTTTCCTTTTACCTTTATTTAGCATTTTAACAAAAAGATTGGTTGCCCTTAAAATATCCCCTTTCAGTTTTACCCACTGTTTTTCTACATCCCCTAGATGTTCCCATCCCGCTAACGACTCCCTGAGGTATTGGCCCATCTTCGCAAAGTTAGTTTTCCTAAAGTCTAAGACCCTTGCTTTTGAATGGATTTTAACAGCCCTAGTCCTAATACTGAACCATACCATCTGCTGATTACTGGATGCAAAATGATCTTCCACTATAACATCAGAAACACTTCCACCATTGGTAAACACCAAGTCCAGTATGGCCCCTTGACATGTGGGTATGTTACCAGTTGCCTGAATAGTTCTCCCTGTAGAGAATCCAAGATCTCCTTACTTCTAGATGACACTGCAGCAGGAATGTGCCAATCAACATCTGCCATATTGAAATCCCCTATCAGTAGCAATTCTCCTTTCGTAGCAATGCTGCGTATGTCTTCTATCAACTCTCCATCCACCTCTTCCTCCTGTGAGGGAGGTCTGTATATCACACCAATGCAAATAGATTTCTTTTCCCCTCTTTCTAGTTTAACCCACAGTGCATCCTCTTTCCCTTTTAAGCTCTGTAGTTCCAAAGCTTTAATATTATTTTTTACATATAGTGCCACTCCTCCTCCCCCATTTTCCTACCCTGTCCTTTCTGAATAAAGTATAGCCTGGTATAGATACATCCCAGTCATGGTTTTCTGTGAACCATGTTTCTGTAACTGCCACTAAATCCAAGTCAGCCTCTCCCATTAAAGCTTCAACATCTGGGATCTTATTTCCCATGCTACAGGCATTTATACACACCGCTTTCCATATGTTGCCCCTTTTACCCATTTCCATAAAAGGTATTTAATGTTTCACTTACCTGGGGACTTTCACTTATCTGGGGGCTTTCTTCACCTATCCCCAATGAATCTAGTTTAAAGCCCTCTTCAGTAGATTAGTCAGTCTGCTACTGAAGACACGTTGACCTTTCTCGGATAGATGGATGCCATCTCTACTCTGCAACCCTTGGAACTGCATCCCATGGTCCAGAAAACCAAAACAATCTCATTGACACCATCCATGCAGCCATGCATTCATCTCTGCCTTGGCCTTTATCCTCAACAGGGAGGATTGAAGAGAACACCATCTGCGCCCCTATCTGCTTCACCCTCTGTCCCAGAACCATGAAGTCACTTTTGATATGCTCAGATGGATACCTGGCAGTATCATTTGTGCTGACATGGATTAGCAACATTGGGTAATAGTCAGTGGGTTTGATGAGTCTCGGCAAACTGTCCATAACAACTAGGATTTTGGCACCAGGCAGACTGCATACCTCTCTGGACATCAAGTCTAGTCGGCAGATGGATGCCTCAGTACCCCTCAGAAGAGAGTCATCAACCACCAATACCCTTCGCTTCCTTGTAGTTACTGATTCTGCAACTTTGGGGTGCTCAAGCTCTGGTTCTTCCCTTTCCAGGGATGTTTCACCTCCTCCACTTCCAGGGCTGCATAATGGTTTTTCAGTTCAATGGCTAGAGAAGTTGGACTGGTGATTCTGCAGGCCTTGGTGACTTGTGTCCAACCTTTTTCATTCTGTAGGCTCCCATCTTCGCCTCTGCTGGAGAGCTTGGATTTTGCAAGAAGCATCTCATCAATGTACTTCTCACTGTCTTGAATATTCCTCAGCCTCACCACCTCCTCTCTGAGTTCCTCCACTTGTTTCCTGAGAACTTCAGCATGGAGGCACCCTGCACATGGAACTGGTCCTTAAACTGGCATTGGGACCTCTGTCTGGACAGAGGCAGAAGCTGTAACAGGGGCAACAGCTTTGGCAATACGATTTTTCCCAGCCATTGTTCAGTTGATGGAGCTTAGGTATCTGTTAAAGCAAAAGAGAGAGAGACCTACCAAAGTACCAGCCAGTTTCCCAGCTGTCCTTTCAGAGAAAAAGCAGTTAAATCTCTTTTAAGTATGTTCAAAATGTGCTGTTCCAAGTCCCTGTGTGTACTTAATTATGGAGGTGCCCTATAAAGCAAGATTGCTCACTAGGGTTGGGTGGGAGTTGGGGATGGGGGTGCGGAGGGAACTAACACCTGAGGAGGTGTCAGTAGCTTCAAAGAGCTGAGAAAGATGCTAAAGCAGAGTTTTAAACCTACCCCACTAAAGAAAATATTTCCCCGGGGGGCAGAGCCTGATGTCCAGTGGGGTAGACGCTTCGTGCTGAAGCTCCCGAGGGGCCTACTCAGAATCCTGACTTAATATCTACATAAACTTAATATTTTACTCCGAACTCACCGGGGTGCCTTGGGGGGAATGGCGGCCCACAAGCCAGTGCGCTTGGACTTTGGGTCTCCCTCTTCTTCACATGGAAAACGCTCCAAAACAGAGTTGTCTTCCCCACTAAAGATGGTTCCACTTCGGGTAAGCCCCGAAATGCAGCAGGAGATCTTGGAGGAAATACGCGGTGTGAAGGAACTGGTGCAGTCCAACGGAGAAGCGCTCCGAGCCATGCGAGAAGATTTCGGTATGCTTCAGGACCGGCTTGAAGGTCTTTCACTACGGCTGGACAACATGGCGGGGGTCCTCGATTCGCACGCGGAGCGCTTGGTGAACTTGGACAAGGCTGAGCGGCAGATACAGAATCTTCAAAAAGAGTTAGAGGATTGCAATAATCGAGCCCGTCGCAACAATGTCAGGCTCATAGGAGTACCAGAGGGTGCGGAAGCAGGAGATCTTAGAGACTTTCTGGTTAAAACTCTCCCCTCCTTGCTGAAGATTACCTTTTACGGAGCTCTGGAAATTGACCACGCATATCGTGCTCCCACCAACATCGCACTTAATCGGACGACCCCCTGGCCCATTATCTTTCGATTACTGAGGTATCAGCAAGTTGAGCAAATTTTCGAAGCAGCCCGGGTGATTCAACATCTGCAGTTTGAAGAACATAAGGTCTCCTTCTTCCCCGACTTGGCAAAGGCCACAGCTGACCAGCGGAAGGGACTCCTTGCTTTTCGACCTCGACTTCAACAGCTACAGGCTCGCTTTGGCCTCTTATATCCGGCGAAGCTCAGAGTGACTCTCCATAACCAAACTAGCACCTTCGAAGATCCTGCTCTGCTAGCAACATTTTTAGATTCCAAAGAGGCAGACCAGATGCGCTAAGTTAGCAACTCGGATAGACTCCGCTGGAACTGCCCGTCATTTTGAATGACCCGACGTGGTGATCATTGTCTGGAATAGAGACTGCCTGGACCTTTCTTTCTTTAATATCTACCTTTCTCGGTCTCCTTTTCCTCCATGATGTGCACCTCGGTTGGATTCGGAGCACGCACAGCTATACCGCTTATCTGTCTCAATTAGGCCTTCTCTGGGGTTTCACCCCGCAGACATCAGGTCGCCAGTAATTTCTGGGGTTTTGCTTCTTCTCTAAGGCACTTCGGTGCTTCTCCTGTTATATAGGGCGCTTCATGATTTTATTGGTTTATTTTTATCAGATCGTGTGTATAATCATTCATAGTTGATATGAGGGACATTGCGCAACTCGGTGCGCCATCATGTTTCTTTCTCAGAATGTTTGACTTTGTTGTATGGCCTTTTGTATACTCTTGTCATTGAACGGAAGAGGCATTAATGGTTCAATCAAAAGAATGACCGTTCTTGTTATTTTAATCATGACCATACTGATGTAGTGCTTCTTCCGGAACCCCATTTCACCTTCGTTGCATCACTGAAACTTACTGCCACACCTTATTTGATGGCTGCCTTTCTCCCGCTGTTTCTAAGCGGTGCGGGGTAGCCATCTTGGTTGAGAAATCTTTGCCACCCACTGTACTGGATACTAGTTTTGATGGGGAGGGTAGTTGGGCCTGTGTATTTTCTAGGTTGGAGATTGTGAATTCCGTGTATTTGTATTTATGTTCCGAAGGTGGATGACCCTGTTACTGTTACCCGGTGGTGACTTTTGCCAAGTATTTGATCCTTTGATAGATAGATTGTTGCCTAGAACGCGTGGTCCACCCAAGAGTCTCTACACCCTGCCAGCTCTGATGAAAGATCTTGTGCGAGTAGATATATGGAAGCTGCTTTGCCCATCCGACTTAGAGCTCACCTTTTTCAGCCCCCCCCATCACTCATAAACTAGATCTGATTTTTTCTTCTTTCCTCAGTACTGCTTTTCCAAGTGGACATATACTCCTGATAGGTCAGCTAATTGGAAAGCCCTCCAGAGCACTTGATGCTGGACATGCCATTTGCCTTTGGTCTATTAAATTCCTGTTAAGTATGACTGTCCCGCATCACAGTACTACTGGAGTTTGGTCTGGGGTCGTCTTCATTCTGTTTTATATTTTCCGGAACTCCTCTTTGGGGAGATTGTGGGGCTCCGCTCAGCTGCGGGGATCCCCTCTCTTCCTAAATTGGCTTACTTCCTTTTAGCCTTTATGCTGGGCTTTGCTATTTCCTGGCTCCTTACTCACGAAATATTGGGAAAACAGCTCTTTTTTGAGCTCTAATGAACGGTAATCATATCTGTTTTCATTGCAAATATGTGCAAATACCTTATATGTTTGCCTCTTCCGTTCAAACTACTCATTATTGGTCTTGCTAGAAGACGCTCCACGATTATGTTCAAACTATTTAATGCTCTCAATTGACTGTTTGATTCTGTATTAATCTCTGTCATATGCTTATCCGGTATCATAGACTCTACTTCTTTTGTTTGATGTACAATAATTGTTATATGTAAGCGCTTATATGATGATTCCTAACAGCTTAGAGAAGAAGCATTGGGGTGGGGGGTAATTGGGGTTGCTTTCTTTATCGTATGTGTGTATTTGTTTCTTTTGGTGTGTTGTTACTTTTGTTTGTTGCAAAATGAAAATAAAAGTTTAAAAAAAAAAAAAAAAAAGAAAATATTTCCCCTTTTAAACAAAGGACCAAAAACAATGTAACTTTTTGTTTTAAAAATGTACCAAAACCTTTTTAAGCGCTCCCAAACAGAGAGCTAGTAGTTTAAAAAGCCACAAACTCTTACCTTTGCTTGAAATGTATAGCCCCTGTTAGGAATGACTCAACAGTGCAAGGCTCTGAAGCCTTTTTGGCAGGCCTCAGCTGCTCTCAGTGCTTTCACAGGCTAATCAGACCCACTAACTCCTGATGAGGTGTCAGTAACTTCAAAGAGCTGAGAAAGATACTAAAGCAGAGTTTTAAACCTACCCCACTAAAGGAAATATTTACTCTTTTAAACTAAAGCACCAAAATGAATGTAACTTTTTGTTATAAAAATGTACCAAAACCCTTTTAAGAGCTCCCAGGCAGAGAGATAGTAATTTAAAAAGACACAAACTCTTACCTTTGTTTGAAATGTATAGCCCTTATTAGCTGAATTATAGAAATGGCAATGCTATTTACCAGTTAATGCATATTAGGGATGTGGATTCTTTAGAACACATTTGATTTCTTAGTGGACCTTTAAAGATACAGTGCACGCAAAATTGATTTAATGCATATTAACCTATACATTAATGTGAATTGAGTCAATTAGTATACACTAAAGCGTTCTAATGTATGGTAAAAAAATATTTATTTTATTAGAGTCCATATATGAAATTACATTTCAAAAACTGAAGATGAGCTGAAAGGTTTTGCCGTGTGCACATCCCTGGTACACATTTACTGACAATAACATACATAGTTTGTCAATAATATTGTTTAACACAGAAATTTTAACCCTAACATGAATTAAATAGCAATGAGTCATGAACCATGTTAATATATGCAAAGAAGAGTACTGCTAAGGGTCAGGTAGCATCATTTTAGCAGCGGCAGTTGCTGGGGCAGGAATGAGTTGGGATTTCTCCTTTACCCTACTCCCTACTAGGGATATTCCAATAGCTTTGAGGAGGAATTGAGGAAGTGAGAATGAGATTAAGTGGTGGGACTTTTCATTTTATTAAAAAGTCAGGGATCAAGGGTCAGAATTTACTTCATGGGAGGACCTTACATTTTATTCAAGGATTGGAGATTAGAACTGGAAAGATGAGCCTAAGGAGTCCATTTTTTTAGAGATTGGTGATAAGGGGTAATTTTTTTTAATGCTGGCCATACCCTTTAAAAAATAGTGGATGTCTCATATTGCATCTGTAAATCCTACCACTTCATATGGTTTATTGTGGCCAGGAACATATAATATTATCAGCTACTGTTACAGAAACAAATTTACTGCCAGGTTCACATATCTGCAGTACGCAGGTACCATGGGTTAGTGAATCCAGTGATAAGATTTCGTGAGATAAAATAGCACACAAATGTGCAGTTTTATCATGGCTTAGCAAATGGGGACCTAGGTTTATCTGCAATCATATGCTTGGCTCTCACAAAGTATGTTGATAAAAGGAGCTTCTGTTGAGCAATATCCCAATGACTCTTTATCAAAGAGGACAGATCCAGTTCTTCCTTGCTTAATGCTTTATATAAAAATCAGTATCTGTTTGCCCTTTGAGTCAAGATTTTCTTTCCTGACAACATATTTACTAAAGCTTTCAAACCACTAAAAAGTACTCTTAGAGCTAGAAGGTTGATTTGGTCTAATAGTATACTTTTTCTGCCAGGGTCTTTGTGTATAAGGAGCTCATGTGTGCATGAGTTCTTTATCCTATATATGATGCAGTTGTAGTTTTTACCCCTTAGTGTTGTTGCTGATGCAGTAGATGTCCATGAAGCAGTTAGTTTATTGTCTGTCTTCCTCTACTGAAGGGTGTGAGGAACCCAAACATTTATTATTATTTGGGAAGATGGAAGCTGGATTAACTGCTGCCACCAGAACATTGTTATCCACTGAAGTTGATACATGAAGAGGCATGAAAAATAAAGGATGGAATGATCTGATGGAATATGAGAGAAATATCAGTAATATCCCTGACTTCATGATTTATTATCTTGAATATCCATTTGCCAAAAGAGAACTCTAGATATCCTCCGGCTGGAAGAGACAGTTGAATTATCTATGGAAAGCTGATTGAACTTTTTTCTGCTCTCTTCCATTCTGAAAAGACCTCTGAAAACACTTCTGTTGCTGCTGTTATCTCTGCCATCAATACTAGTAGTAATTGCTCCTCTGACAATAGAACTGTACAGGAAAGGTTGCTTCCTTCATGAAGAGGTCCTCTCTCCTTTGGCAGATGAAAGAGTTTGCAAGGTGAAACAACCACCTTGATCTTGTCACTATAGAGTTCTCCCTTGTACAGTGGGTATTGGCTAACTTATCATGAATGTTTTCATAAAGACCCAACACCCTGAGCTACACCAGTCTTCTTCTCTAATGGCCATTGACAATGTGCAAACTGAAAATGAAAGCCAATATGCTGATTTAATTGAATGCTTTCTATATTCCTTGGTATTAGCAAACTGGTCCCGAAGCTTATCTTCTTTTTTTTGGAAAGAGACTAAAACGTGTTTCAATTTCTAGAGGGATGATGCATATATTGCACTGCAAAGTTGATGAACCATTGTTATGGAATTTTTCCAGGTAGAGTGTTCCTTAGTACGCTTCACCCTTTGCAAAATGGACTCCAAAATTATAGAAAATGGCATGGCAGTCTGACTACATTAAACCCTGGGTTTATTTTGCTTTGTATTTGAGATCTAGATTAATTGCTGCAGAGACACAAGAAGCTGGGTTCTATCACATTCTTACTGGACATTGCTAGAGTAACATGGATAAGTATTGCAACTGTGTCCTTAACTGAATCAATATATTGTAACAGATCAAAACTATTGTCTCTACTCTTTGCTCTCCTGAAATAGGGACATGCAGACAAAAAAAAGTTCTTTTTTGTTTACTTCCTGTGTGACTTGCAGGGTTTTTTTTTGTTTGAGGTTAATTTAATTAATAGTGCACACTGTTGCATAGTGGTGTATATTATTTCTCAATAGGTGCACTATTCTTCAATTTTTCTTCTGAGCACTTCAATATGTGCCTATTGATCAATAGTGAGCACTATTAATTACACTTGGAAACAAATTAATTTCAGTTTTATTTCAGTCGTTTCCTTTACATTTCCCATGCCATTTGAAATGTATGCATATCCCTATCTTGAAGAACAAAAGGGACCATGGCCAGCTTCCTTCTGAATTCATTTTAATATCCTGGTACTGGCCTATAGCATCTCATACACTGGTATTCCTACTTATCTCTTATCCTTGATCACTTCACATACTACATGTCAATCTCTTTGCTCCATATATGAGAACCGATCATTAGTCCCACCGGTCTGCTGTTCTAGGTTAGAGTCCACAAGAAATTCAGTATCTTATTTTAAAGCCCTTATTCTTTGGAACAACCTGACTCCCTTATAAGCTTAGAGCTGCCTTGAAGACTCATTTATTTATTTATTTATTTATTTAACATTATTTCTATACCGCCTTCTCCTTCAATCAAGGCGGTCTCCACAGCAAACAATCAAATGTGTTCATATGTTCTCATGCAGTGGTGCGTGTAGTGTGTTTGAGTTGGTGTGTATTTGATTTGATTGACTTACTATAATGTGCGCTATTATACAGGTTGAGCTATTGTACATTCTATATACAAAGGTTGAGCTGTTATACATTCTATATGCAATGGTCAGGGTGTGGGTATGTCCGTTGTTCTGGCTTGATTAGAAAGTTATGTGACGTGTCCATAGTGTTCAAGGAATAGTGTTGTCTTCAGCTGTTTGCGAAATTCTTTGACATCAGTCGTTAGTCTCAGCTCGTCTGGGAGGGAGTTCCAGATAGTTGGTGTGGCCAACGAGAGTGCTCGTTCTGTGGTGTCCTTGCGTGTCTTGGTGAATTCTTTTGGGGTGTTCACTCGGTTGGAGGTGCCTCTTCTTCTTGGTCGTGTGCTTGTGTCAGGTTTTATGAGTGTGTGTAGGCTGGTGACTGAGGAGTGCTGTTTGATCTTGAATATGTTTATGATGGTTTTGTATTTGATGCGGGAGTTGATTGGGAGACAGTGTAGTTCTTTCAGTATGGGTGTGATGTGTTCTTGTCTTGCAGTGCCAGTTATTATGCGGGCCGCTGTGTTTTGTACTAGTTGCAGCAGTTTGAGTGTTTGTTTTGTTAGTCCCAGGTAGATTGGATTGCAGAAGTCTAGTAGTGGGGTTATTAGTGCCTGGCAGACTGTGCGGAAGTGCTCAGGGGTGAGGAGGGGTTTCAGTGGTCTGATGAGTCTCATTCTGTGGTATGCGCTTTTGGTGGTCTTGCTTATGTGTGATTGGAGGTTCAGCTCCTTGTCCAGGGTCACTCCGAGGTACTTTACTTCCGTTTTTATAGGTATGGTTGTGTCCTTTATCTTGATGTCTGGTGGAGGAACAAAGTCAGAGTTTTGCGTGATTATTAGTGCCTCGGTTTTGTTATAGTTTATAGAGAAGTTGTTATTTTGAAACCAGCTTGTCATTTGTATGAGACAGTTTGTTATTTTGGAGTAGTCCGGGTTGTCAACTGATATAGGGGTGTATATCATGATGTCATCTGCATAGACTGTATATTGTATGTTGTTCTCTTTCATGATGTCACATATTGGCTGGATGTAGATGTTGAATAGGAGTGACAATAGTGACGATCCTTGTGGTACTCCTTGCATTACTTTTATGGGATGGGAGGTGTTCTGGCCTACCTTGACTTGTATCTGTCTGTTGGTGATGTATGATTGGAACCATTTCAGAGTGGTAACATGTAGCCCAATGTTCTGAAGTCTGTTTAGTAGCGTTTTGTGATCCACTGTGTCGAATGCTGATGAGATGTCTATGAAGATCTTTATGATTCCTTTCTTGGTGTTGTCTATGAGGTGGAGAATGCTGTCGAAGAGGTATATAAGGAGTGTTTCCACCCCGTGGTTGGGGCGAAAACCGTATTGGTTGTCGTCCAGTGGCGCGTGGTCGTTGATGTGCTCTTGCAGTTGGTGCTGTACTGTTTTTTCTATTATTTTCGCTAGTAGGGGTATGCTGGATATAGGTCTGTATGCCGCTGGGTTGTTCTTGTCAAATGTGGATTTCTTCGGGATAGGTCTTATTGTGGCGAGCTTTAGTTGCTTTGGCATGAGCCCTTGTGTTAGGGAGCTGTGCACCATGTTGTGTATGGTGTCGATGAAGTTTGATTTGGTGGCCTTGATCCACGTCACAGGGCATGGGTCTGTAGGAGCTGTGCTTGTGTTAAGTGCTGTGATGATTTGGGATAGCTGCTCTTTTGATGGGGTACTGAATGTGCCCCAAGTTTTCAGGGGGGTGTTGTGCTTTGTGGCTGGGCTGTGTCTTGTCTGTTCTGGAATTTTTCTTGTATGTGGTCGGCAAATCTTTGAGGGTCTATTTGCACTTCGTCTTCTGTTTTCTGTTCCTTGGTGAGTATTTTCACGATTTCAAATAACTCTCTAGGTTTGTTGTTGGAGTTGCGTATAATGTTTGTGTGGTATTCTCTCTTGGTTTGGTTGATGCGTTCATTGTATTGACTTTGCTTTGTTCGGTATAGATTGTGGGTCTCGGGTGATTTGTTCTTTCTCCATTTCCATTCTAATTTTATGAGTTCCCTCTTTTCGCTTCGTATGGTTTTTGAGTACCATGGTTTGTGCTGTAATTTGTTGCAGCGACGTTTCCTGGGTTTATGATCTGTTGCTTTAGTGGCGTTGGAAATGGTGGAGTTCCAGTTAGTGATTTGGGCTTCTAGGTCCCCCTTTTCTATTGTTAGGAGTTGTAATGTGTCTTGTAGGAACTGGTCCTTGTCAAAGTCCTTGAATCTTCTTTGTGTGGTTGTGTTGTTTGGGTAATTGTCTGTTTTATCTCCTTGAGGTACCATGTTTATTTTAATTAAGTGGTGGTCAGACCATGGTACTGGTGTTACGGTGGGTGTAGATATTAGTCCTCTCGTGGTTAGGTAGTTGGGTGCGAAGATGAGATCTGGTGATGACCCGTGTCTGTGTGTCGGGGTGTTGATTAGCTGGGTGAATTGAAGGGAACTCATCGCTTGTAGGAAGGATTCTGCGTCTTTGGCGTTGGTAGACTTGAGGTTGAAGTCACCTAGCAGTATTGTAGGTTTGTGGTTTGAGTTTATTGCGCATACTGCTTCGATGGTTGAGGCTAGCTCTTCGGGTGGAGCATTGGGTGCTCTGTAGGTGAGGCATATGGCCATGTTTTTGTTCTCGATAGTTATGTTGTTGCATTGTTGGGTGTCTGTAGCACTTCATGATTTGAACTTTAGGCTGCTTTTTGCAATTATCATGACTCCTCCTCCTCGCCTGTGCGCACGTGGGCAGTTGTATGCCGTATATGTGTCTGGTACAAACTGATTGATCAGTACATTGTCCGTGGGGCTGAGCCATGTTTCTGTGATGCACATTACATCGGGTTGTTGGTCATCTATGTGGTCTGCCAGGGTGTAAATCTTGTTGCGTATGGATCTGGTGTTTATTAGTTCTATTGTTACTGACCCTGTGGTGATTGTTGTTCCGTGTGCTTCCTTTGTGTTAGAGTGAGGTTTGGATTTGTGCTCTGGGTATTTTTTTGTCATGTGGGTTCTGTATGTGGCCTTGTGGAAATATTGTGTGTTTTGGTGTGACCATGCTGTTGGTAGTGTCCATGGTGTGTTGGTGTGTGGGTGGTGGAACTGTACCTGTGTTGGAAGGAGGTGTGTAAGGAGGAGTGTGAGGGGGAGAATCATTGTAGTGTGCATGTTCTCTTGTATGGTCCTGTTTTCACTCACGTTTTGCAGCTTTACTTCTGTTCCTTTCTGGTGGTTTCTGGGCGCCCTCTGAGTGGTTTGTCTGTGGGCTCATTTTCTCTCTTCTTTTCCTTTCCTCTGTTGCTCGCCCCCATCCCTCGCCTAAGGGCCACGCCAAAGGCACTAATAACCCCACTACTAGACTTCTGCAATCCAATCTACCTGGGACTAACAAAACAAACACTCAATCCACTGCAACTAGTACAAAACACAGCGGCCTGCATAATAACTGGCACTGCAGGGCAAGAACACATCACACCCATTTGTTCTACTTGACATATGAAGGTCCGTAGTTGACATTTCAGTGTCTATGCCGGATGTCTCCCTATCACTATATTTCAACCTCTATCTTTAGTATCATACATGAAGGGCCCTATATTGATTTGGACAGACATAGCCCTGCCTGCCATCCCTTAACCCTGGATATTCAATGCCGGGGTCATATGTGGCCCCAGCATTGAATATCCAGGGATTACCACAAAGGCCAGAAGTCGCAGTAGCTAACCGGGCAACAGCGATATTACATGCTGCCCAGTTAGCTACTGCGCCTTAAAGATAGGCAAGGTTTTCCTCGCCTATATTTAAGGCACAGATCGCTTACCGGGCAGCATGCAATATCGCTGCTGCCTGGTTAGTGCTTGTTGCTACCTCTGCTCCACCATGGAACGCTCACAACACACCCTGATGCTAACCAGATAGCATCGGGGTACGTAGGAAAGTTAGGAGGGAATATTCAGCAGCACTAACCATGTACGTGTCGTTGAATATCCCCATCTAAGGCATTTACATGGTTTACTGGGCTGTCAACCGTGTAAATGGCTTTCAAATATTGGGCCCAAAATTTCTTTCTGATTTCTCTATTTTAATACAGCGCTGGTCAACATTATTTATGTGCTCTATGCTGTGTACATTATCTTAAGCAATAATTGGAAATATTCCAACTGTATGCCATCATAATATTTTAATGGTAGGTTCAAAGGAATACTGCAAAAAAAAAAAAGATGTAAGTGCAACTTAGATGTAGTAATAGCTGAAAAAAATCAAAACAAAGTATGACCTGGACAGGATTAATAGCACCCTTCACTAAGGTTGCACAACCCTTGGCAGTGATGACAGGCTCCAAACGTTTCTTGTAGCCATCTATAAGTTTCAAAATATCTGTCTGCTGATAGTTTCTCCCACTCTTCAACTGTGATTTGTTCCAGCTCCTGAATGTTTCCAGGATTCCTTTTACCAATGACAGATTTCCGCTGTTTCCAAAGGATCTCAATTAGATTGAGATCCTGACTCATTGCTAGCCAGTTTAAAGCAGCCCATTTGTTCCTTTTTAACCATTCCTTTGTACTTTTAGATGTACGTTTTGGGTCATTGTCCTGCCGGAGGACCCATAACCTTTGACCCTGACCTAGCTTTTTGACTCGAAGTAGCACATTTCACTCCAAAATACCTTGGAAGTCCTCTGACTTCATGATTCCTTTAATATGTCCCAGGCCTTCAGTTCCTGAGGCAGCAAAATAGCCCCACAACATTATGGAACCTACATCATATTTAACTGTAGGAAGGGTGTTTTTTCCTTATAAGCTTCATTTCTTTGCCTGTAAATGTATTGCTTGTCTGCATTGCGAAAGAGCTCAAGTTTGGTTTCATCTGCCAACAGAACATTTTCCCAGAAAGATTGTGGTTTCTCATGGTGGGTTTGGGTAAGGATCAGGTATGCCTTTTTATGTCTGTCTTTGAACAGTGGGGGTCCTCCTTTACCTTCGCTCATGAAGGTTTAAGTATTTTTTGTTTAGTTCATGGCATATGGTGTGGGTTCAAACCACCATTCCAGATTGCTCCAAGTGAGTGAGTTTGCTCCAAGTCAACCTGTTTTTCCAACAGTTTGCACTAACCTTTGAAGACTGTATGGATTAATTTTCCTCTTCCTACCACGTCCTGGGAGGTTCTTGACAGTTCCATGAGCAGAAAACCTCTTAATAACATTGGGAACTGTAGACACAGGAATCTCAAGGTCTTTGGAGATGGCTTTGTACTCCTTTGAAGTTTGAAGTTTGGTGATAATGGCTTTTCTGACAGTTTCAGGCAGCTCTCTTGTCTTCATCATTGTGAAAATAGAACAGGGAGTGGATGTGGCCATTTTAAACAGTAGAGCCTTTGATTACAGGTATGTCTAATTCTATTGCAGTGGGGATGTTATTCTTCTGTTCAAACTGATTTGAATTGTATAAAAGGGTGCCAGTAATCATGTCCTGGTAATGCCCCATTTTTATACCATTTCCTACTATTTCCCTTTTTAATTGGTCTTGTTTTATTTGATTCTTTTATGTGCCAAATATGTGTGCATATATAGTTGAAAGCCATTTCATTGCCCCCTCCCCTTTTTTTAGGAGATATTGGACATTAAGGGGTTGAACTGTAAGGGTGTCCATAATGTTGACCACAACTTTCGATAATTGCAAACTCTTTTGCTAATCCTTAATAAAAATAAACACGGTATATATTTTGGATCTGTAAGGTTTTCTGGAAAAGGGAGGTAAATGGTCACAGGAAGCTCCTAAAGACTTTTCTCTGTTTGACAAATCTAGTGAATCTGTACTTGAAAAATTGAGATCCTCAAAATAAAGAACAATTCTGAAACATACTGATAGAAAAATCACCTGGTAGATCTAGTGGGTCAGGGCTTTTATCATCTTGGACTGATAGCATAAAACCTGAACTGACATTCAGAAAGCATGTGCATAAATTTTAAATGAAATGAAATAGAAACCAATGCATGTCCTTCATCATCAGGTAGTGCAGAGGAACCTCTTGTAAACTGGATGCCAAGAAAGAATCTTTCTCTGATATAGGGCTCCAAGCAATAAGGAGCATTCTGTTTAGAAAGATCTAATGGACATTATTCATTTGGCCTATCATGAGTCAGATCCTTTGGCCAAGGCAAACTTATTTGGCTTATTTTCAGTTCTTTTCACCTTTTTTGCTGAATTTTAGACTTGTTTCATTTTGTTTCACACATTTGTTTCAATTGAAGTTTTCTTTAATGAACATTAATTGTTTTAATATATGCAAATCATCTTAACATGCATTAATATGTAGGTTAATGTGCATCAAACTGATTTTTTAAGACATGCTAATGAATGTCTATGTCCATCCCTACTTCCTAATTTTGGATGATTTCCTGCACAGCCAACACAGTTATTAACAGCTCAAAGTAGACATACTGGAACTTCTTCAAGGAGCTCTGGTGAAAATACAGTATGATTTTGGACCACCGCATTGGAACAATCCCTTTACAGAATATATCTGTAGAAGAGGAAGTCTACTGCTTTTATCATGCAAATTCTAAAGCTGTTTGCATAGCAATTTCTAATGGCTATCACAGGGTTCAGTTTTCAAAAAGCAGCCCAGCAGCTAATTATAACCAGTTATTTCAGTTTATTTTACAGCTAAGCTTAACCATTTAAGTTTTTAGTTGGAAATTATCTTAAATTTAGTCAGACGAAATTGATAAAGATACAGGGCCCTTCAGCACCAGCGGCTAGTGTGATTACAGTTGCTAGCCGCTGATGCTGAATATTAAACCCGGATATTCAATGCCACCATGAATTGAGCACTCTTTTGCTACTTATTTATGATCAGGAGCAGGTATAGGCATGGATGCCTCAACAACCAGGCCCAATTCCACCCTGTGTAACATTTCACTCTCAACATGGTTTCGTAGGATATCTGTGAGGACAATGGCCACTTTGCAGTGTTACTGGCATGCTACAGACGTGACTTTATGGTCTGTACTGCTGCAGCACTACTGTACCTTTGCAGTCATGTGTTGTTTCCATGTGCACATCACTGTAAGCTCTGCAGACTGGCGGTGCACATTTTCACAGTGGAGGCATGGCCGCAAAGAAATGGGAAGGACCGGCTATTTCTACCATTTTGTAATCCGGTGAGCACATGTATGTCTAATGACCTGATTCCGGAACAGCGAGTTCATCTAAACTTGCTGTTCCAGTATCAGGTATAAATTAGCCCTGTCTATCATTTATATGTGCCCATGGCCCGGATGTTTATTTTCTGGAATCGCTCTCTACCTGGCTAGCAGCAATGAAGATATGTGGCCTAGTGTTTGGGGCAAGGTACCACAGGCCGGAAGGTCAGTGGTTCAAATCCCACTAGAGGACAGCAACCTTGGGCTGGAAGGACTGGGGTTTCTAGTCCCACAGGTGCTCCTTGTGGTCTTGGGCAAGCCACTTAACCCTCCATTGCCCATGTTCCCTGTAAGTATTAGTGTATGTGTCTCATATCCCCTCGTGTTAAAAGTATCCCCCAACCGCTTTGACCCAGTGAAAAGCGAGATATAAATGCAGCTAAATAAATAAATATTTAAACTGATTACAGAATTTAAATATCAACCTGTGTTTTTATGTTAAATGCAGTGGTAAATATTTTTTAAAAACACCTGCTGCCAGGTTTGAATATTGACCAGATAATGTTCTTAGTTCCATATTCTACAACAGATACCCTGCAAGTGTTGTATCACGTGCAATCATGTTCTTGCACTTACTATCTATATTGCAAATGTTTTTTAACAGATTCTGAAGCAAAAGCAGGACCTCAGAAAATACCGACAAATTGGAACAGAAGTGAGGTGGATCTTGAACAATTTTCAGAAGACTGGATCTAGCTAACTAAAAGTTGGCAAAGCTATGGGACTGGATGGGATACATCCAAGCATATTGAGGGAACTTAGGGAAGTTCTAGAGGCTTCACTGTCTGACCTTTTCAATGTTTCATTAGAGTTAGGAGTGATCCTAGAGGACTAGAGAATGGCACATGTGGTCCCTTTACCAAAAGTGGAAGTAAGAATGAGGTTGGGAACTACAGGCTAGTTAGTCTGACCTCTATGGTGAGTAAAGTAATGGAAACAAGGCTAAAACAGAGGATATTGAGGTTTCTGGAGTCCAATGGATTGCAGGATCTGAGGCAGCATGGGTTTAGTCGAGAAAAGTCTTAGACAAATCTAATTAATTTCTTTGACTGGGCAACCAGAGAGTTGGACCGAGGAAGCTCTAGATGCTGTGTACTTAGATTTCATTAAAGCCTTTGACACTGTTCTGAACAGGCAACTTATAAATAAATTGAGCACTCTAGGGATGCAGTCTAAAGTGACTGACCAGGTTAGAAATTGGTTGAGTGGGAGGTGATCACTCTGAGGAGAAGGATGTTTCCAGTGATGTGCTGCAGGGATCTGTCCTTGGCCCAATTCCTTGTGACATTTATGCCAGTGATATTGTGGAAGGGCTGTTGAGTAAGGTTTGCCTCTTTGTAGATGATACCAAAATCTATAATAAAGTAGATACCAAGTAAGGAATAGTTAACACAAGGAGGGATCTAGCAAAGTATGAAGAATGGTCAAGAATTTAGCAGCTGAGATTTAACACTAAACATTTCAGGATCATGCATTTGGGCTGCAAAAATCCAAGGGAGCGGTACAGTATTGTACATGAAAGAAGAGCGGGGCCAAGTTGTGATAATTTCTGATGACCTTAGAGTGGCTAAACAGGTAGAGAAGATGACAGCAAAAGCCAAAAGGATGCTTGGGTGCATAGACAGAGGAATGGCCAGCAGGAACAAGGAGGAGATAGTGCTTTTGTGTAAGTCTTTGGTGAGACCTCATTTGGAGTATTGTATTGCAATTGTGGAGACCACATCTTCAAAAGGATATAAGCAGGATAGAGTCTATGCAGAGGGTGGGTACCAAAATATAGTCAGTGGGCTTCATCAAAAGGCGCATGGAGACAGACTTAAAGATCTCCATATGTATACTTTGGAGGAAAGGCAGAAGAGGGGAGATATGATAGAGAGGTTTAAATACTTCTGTGGCATAAATGCACAGGAGGAACGTATCTTTCAATTGAAAGATAGCTCTGCAACAAAGGGGCATAGGATGTAGATGAAAGGGGATAGACTCTGGAGTAATTTGTGGAAATATTTCTTTATGGAAAAAAGGTAGAGATAGTAGAAACGAGGACTGTATGTGAATTCAAGAAAGCATGGGACAAACAAAGAAGATCTCTAAAGGAAAAAATGAACTGCAGTAATTAGTATGGAAGGGGAGACTGGATAGGCCATATAGTCTTTATCTGCCCTCATGTTTTTATGTTTCTGAAGACAAGTGTAGTGTGCACATTAATGCATGACACACTGACTTTTTTCTAAAATTGTGAAGATTGCAGTTGTTTCAGCCATTGAAACACCTTTCTGTGATGGATGATTCAGAGTTTAAAAGGCAAACTCATCTTTATCCCCCAGGCAAAAGCGCCTGGGGGATACAGATGAGTAGATTTTCACAGGGCTCAGCACCTGTCCCAACCTTGCTCATCCCAAGTATAAGTGATCTACCAACAACTTCATCTTGCAAGTTCATCCAGTATATCGATGACATTTGCTGTCACTTTCAATGTTCAACTTTTCACTATTTGGGCTAGATCTGTGGTGTAGAAGGTCCCTCTGATCCCTTAGAGAGAGGTAAAATGGAAGAGTTAGCTTCAGTAGCTGACAGAAAACAAAAGCACATGGCTCATGGTTTCCTGGGAAACCACAAGCAGAGTGAGTCACAGGAGAGGAAAACACGCCCCTGCTGCAGTTTAGCTCCACAGTCACGAGTTGAGGCAGAACACCTGCTGGGAGGAGGGGTCAAGGCAGAGATATAAAGAATGCTCATTAGAGAGAAAGTTAGAACAGCCAGGAGCACCAGGTGGAGAACAGCCAAGAGAACAGCCACGAGAACAGCTGAGAGAACAGCTACGGGAACGGAGAGAAAGACCAAAGCCAGAACAGGAGTTAAGCTCAGGAGCAGAGGAACTGCTTGGGACTGAGGACCCAGAGGAGCTGATGGTAATAGAAGATTCTCTGAGGTTTAATTCAGAAAGGGAAACCAGCAAGAGAAACAATTGGAGAACCAGTGCCAAGAAGCCAGGTAGAAACAGCCCAGGTTTGGTGCCGTATCTGAAAGGCAGCCAAATGGAAAGATTACCAAGAAGGCTGACTTGGGAGCACTCACAAACTCCAAGGTTTGGATCTCTAGCTGACCCTGAAGTGCAGAGAGAATCTCCTGTAAGAAAGCCAAAAGGTAGGCTGAGAGATTGGTTTAAAGACCAAACTGTTTTTAAGAAGTGGCCTTGTGTTAGCCCAGAAGGGTGGGGCTCTCCTCATAGTAAATACTGTGGTAATTCTCAACCGTATCTAGCAGAAGGCTGCAGAGAAAAGCCTCGGGCTGAGGAACTGGGTGTGTGCTTGGAAACACCGTGTAGCCAGTTTCACACATTCCCAGCTGATAACCATTATGAAGCAATGGAGACAGAACCAGCTGTAGAATACATGCCAGTGGAAGAAATGGACTGTACATTATCTGTTTCTGATAATATAATACCTGTGTACTAATACTAAGCTGTTCAGAGAGCTGCAGGAGGCAGTTGGAAGAAAAGCACAAAAGGTTTGAGCAGAGAAATGCTTGTTTAAGTTGGATTACTGTGAAACGTATGTGATGCTGATATAAGAAGCTATTTTTGTTCAATTCTTATATTGTTTCCTGCCAGAAGCTGTATGGCAATTTGTTCTTCATTTCCTGTATGTAAAGCCGCCCGGAGGGGAATTAAAATCCTGTTTATTTGCCTGAAACCATTCATGCTCAACTACTCTTTTATTTGGATAGTAAATACTACAACTCCCAGGAGGCAGTGCTTTCCCCAAGCTCTGTTCTACTATCTAAAGAAGGGATCAGGCAGCTTAACTCTGCATGCCCAGGCTGTGGGGTACTAGCGTGTTACAGATCTAAATAAAGATGTGACAAAGCTGATAGAACACTTTACCACATGGCGCCATGTGACAAGCAACTCCAAAAATGTTTCCAGCATTTAGTTTAAAAAAATCTTGTGAAGTTGTGGAAAAAATTAGCTTTTGAAACCCTGCACATGAAGGGGCCAGGCTGAACCATGGGAACATTCAAGAAAAGGCTGAAACAGTCATTGTTGAAATAGGAGAAAATATTAGAACTTTATAATAGAGTCCAGTGAAGAAGGATGGCCGTAACTCCTCCAACATCCCTTTAGTGAAACTGAGACTGCAGTGGAGCAACAAAGAGTGCAACTGCTCTCCAGGTGTCAAAGTGAATCTCCCAAAGAAATACCCTTGACAGAGAGTTTTCTTTACAGTGGTAAACATCAACAAGGAACTATTTTAGTGTTTTGTTTTTTTTCTGCAAGTAAGTGCATTGTCATGTTTGTCTTTGCCTGTAAGGAATCTGCTGGAGCTCAGCACTGGCTACTGTCTTTTGTTTTTCTCTGTCTCTAAGGGGTATGTTTACTAAACCGTCTTAATGTTACCGGCGTTAGTTGCAGTCTTACTGTGACAAATGCCATATAAGGTAGTGGGCGTTCCAGTCTTAAGGTAGCATTTCGGGTTATCACATGATAAAGTCCGTTATCGCGCGATAGAGGGAGCCTTGGCACGTTAACGCGATTAGCCTTAATTAGGCGCATTGACCCACAAGCAAAGCAACAGAGTTGTAGCACAATGGTTAATACATTGACTGCTGATTGGTGGTCATGAGTTTGATCCCCCAGTGGGCTCACTTAAAAGACTGTCTGAGGCAATCCCTTTTCCTGCTTGTAACATTCAGGCACATCCCAACAATTTGCACCGCCAGCCAAAAAAGCCTCACCTCAGTGCCGCAATCTAATGCACCTTTTAGGGCGCACCATAAGGAACATCATAAAGCACCACGTCATCCAAGGCAGGTCATAATGTGCCCCAGAGGGCAGCAGGAAAGGTTGCCACCCTCCAAGGCAGCATATAAGGTTCCCCATAGCTGGCCAAACCTAAGATGCCCCGAAAGATGCCCCAGGGATGCCAAGGTGACACAGGAGATGGTGCCCAGGGGCACAAAGGTGCCCCAAAGTCACAAGCATAAAATGTATGGCTCAAACACAGATGTAACCATAACACTGCACAGAGCACCAAGGAAAGGCAATGAACAAGTGATGGAAGAAAGTAGATGACGGAGCTCATGCACCAGCCAAATCTGCGTGCAGCCCATGTGGCAGCAGGTAAAGTGGACAAACATATCGGGGGCAGCTGTACTGATATACAGGGTGATGGTAATGTATAGTGAAACAATGACAGAGTGTGGCAGAGGATGGGGATTCATGTCCACCAGAGGAGGTAGAGGTGGCAGGATAAGTGCAATGACAGGAGGACAGAGGAGAGCAGTGCCATGCAGAGCAGACACAGGAGAGGCAAGCATGAAGAGCTGCAATGCAGAAAAGTGTGCAAGTGCAGGACATGGGGTAGCAGCCTGCACATTAGGGCAGGATGCCACACACACATAGACGGACAGAAGGATGGATGGCAACAGTGATGAGGGTATAATGTGGCGGCAGCACAGATCTGCACAGATATGACATTTACACGAATGAAAACGTAGTTGTGTAGGACAGCCATAAAAAAAGGGGAACAGAGAGGAATTGAGCCCATGACCTCTGTTACTGAAGTCATTGCATTAACCATTGTGCTACATCACTATGGGAGTTATTGTACAGAAAGAGTGCACGTCACCATAAAACTGTCTGCTGTGGCTACCAGGATAAGATAGAACCAATAGTACTCATAATGCAATTCACATGAGGAACAGCAGTCTACATCTGCTCACCAGATGGGGTATGCACCTCTACAGCACTTCAGCTTGGTAGGGGGAATGACCGTGCATGTTACTGGCACAGAGTACCCACAGGCCATGCCAATGTGTGTGTTCTGTGCTCACCCTGAGGGTGAGGTGGAGTGGCCAGCACCAGGTCCGCAGTACCCGGGTTGGTTGAGGTGGGCTGTGCTGCAGGTCTCCCTCAGTGCCAGTGTGTGACAGGTATTTGTTGCAGACACCTTTAAGAGGTCTCTGTGTCCATTTGTAATTGCCAGTCATGTCTGGCCCTTGTGGACCATGATGCACACTACATAGTGCATATCCACTGTGCTTGCTATGGTCACCTGTTTAGGGAGCAGGTGTGTGTCAGGGCTCACATGGCAACAATGTACTTAACAAACCACCCTCTCTGGGTCAGGGTGGGGGACATGATATGCCCCCAACAGAACCACATTCTCACCCTTTGCAAGGGGGGCAGTGGAGGTACGTGAGGACAGGCTGTGGGACCAGCAACCCCAGTCCTGGTGGCTAACACACAGCTGCTGAAGATCTGCACTTGGGACAGGGCCACTGGCAGATAGGTAGTGGACACAGTCCACTCCGCTGCCCCCCACTACGATCTGGCATTCACTAGCAGAGAGCAATCTGCAAGGTGGTGCAGCCATACAGATGCTAACTACAGACAGTCTGCTAACTAGTACATAGTGCATGCTCCTGGAGGAACTGTGTGCACCCAAAACTTGGATGTCAGCACACACACAACACAAGCATGTCAGTGATTGGGTCCCAGAAAAAAGAACCAATAAATATCACTTGGAAAAAATGCTGTATAGCACTATGGGGGAACCTAGCCATGCCGTGGTCACTGCTCAGTCAGGGTGAGAGTGACCTCCCAGCATGACATGCTGTGGCCACCCTGTCCGTGCAGGTGGTGGTCCGGCACTACAAAGTCCCAGCCATTGCCCTATACCCGGTGCAAATGCATCCTGCCCATGCCACCCTGTCCGGGCCATACCCACAGTACCTTGCTCCTCATTATGCACATTAGCAGGCTAACAGTGGAAACAGTGCAAGCAATGTGGGCTCAGTAAGGTGTAGGCAGCCACAACACACTGGATAGATAGACACACACTCCTACACCGATGCCAGCATTGTGAAAATATAGAGGTTTGTGGCAGCCCTAGCCGCCACACCAGTCCTGGGCACAGTGTGGGCATTGCTATGGTACTCACTACTGTTAGGGTCACTCCCCAGGGTGGTAAATACTGTCAGAATCAATAACAGAAACACACTCCAGATATCAGAAAGGGTGCTATGATGAATCTCTATCAACAAATTGTGTTTAACTTAGGAATTGTTAGCTGACATTAATCATAGCAACATTTTGATATATGTGGAACGTGTTCCCAAGTTTAGGACGGGATTGTTAAGGTATGCAGGTGCCAGTATTGGGAGATGCTGCTCTGCACAGGGCCCATCAGTCTGACTCTCCTTGAGGCTTTGGATAGTGGAGCCTGTGGGCGTGGGTGTTTATGCCCCTGTTGGCCACTGCTCTAGGGCAGAGGATCCCACCTCCGGTCCTTGTGGGCCAAACACTGTTCAGGTTTTCATGCTGTCCCTAATGAATATGCATGAGATACATTTGCATACAATGGGGGCGGCACATACTAATGCAGCACAGTCATATTTATTAGGGTCAGCATGAAACCTGAATGGTGTTTGGCCCTCCAGGACTGCAGTTGGGAAACTCTGCTCTAGGGATTGCACATGTTTATGGTGTCTGTAGGATAAAATATAGGCATTTCAGGCATGTTTATTTTATCTGCAATAAAGGTTCTGTCTTTATTACCACAGTTTAGTACTGGGTAAAATATGGGGACAGGGTTGGCAGCAGCCACAGCTAGGACTTGAACTTGTGACCTTCTGCTCCTGAGCACACTGGCTGTGTGCACTGCACCACACTGTTGCCACAGTGACAGATCATTCCCTGTGGATACCATGACTGTTCGTCAGACAGACCCTTTCTATTGCAGTGCACAGCACCCACCTAAGAAGGGCTAGGCCATGGTCTGCTTTGGGCAGATGCCACTGCCCCCTCCACCACCAGCATCCCTCTGCCAGCATGCTGCCATGCCATTATGCCGGTGGTGCTGGTGGTGTGCAGTCCCATGACATCCAGTGTGCCAGTAGACAGCTGCCTATGGTGTTGGTTCTCGGGTAGGGGTGCCTATATGGACATGCGCACTTTCCACCGGCACCGCCTGCCAATGTTATGTGCCCTTGGGGGTACCTGCTGGGTAATATCCCCTGTGACACTGTGGGACACACACTCGTGCCCATGTTGGACCCTCGTCAGTTGCTGTCTTGCTGCTTTACAGTTTTGGCATTTCTATGTGCCACCTAGGCATCTTCCTAGTCCGCACTTTGCCCCAGCTGGACCACAGCATGTGCTGCCTGCAGCCCCCTGATCCCATTTACAGCATCAGTACAGTTGCCCTTTCCTACGTGCCCACTCTGCTGTTGCTACACATGTGCACGCCATAACAAACCTGCCCAATCTAAACGACAGAAACCCTGATCAATGTGGGATCATTCACTTTGTAGGGGGACAGAGCATAGACCCTTCCAAACATGATATCTTAAGTTTTACATAAAAACATAAGAACATAAGATATGCAATACTGGGTCAGACCAAGGTCCATCAAGCCCAGTATCCTGTTTCTAACAGTGGCCAATCTAGGTCATATGTATGTAGCAGTATCCCTAAGAGACACAGGTTCCACAATGCTTGTATTGGGTCAAGCATTGATATCCTGGGTCCCTTTTTAATAATGGTTTATGGACCTTTCCTCCAGGAACTTGTCCAAACCTTTTTTAAACCCAGCTACACTAACAGCTCTTACTACATCCTCCGGTAACAAATTCCAGAGTTTGATTACACGTTGAGTGAAAAAATATTTTCTCTTATTTGTCTTAAATAGTTTACCCTGTAGCTTCATTACATACCCCCTAGTCTTTCTATATTTTGATAGCGTAAACAATCGATCTACGTTTACCCGTTCCACTCCATTCATTAATTTATAGACCTCTATCATATCTCCCCTCAGCCATCTCTTTTCCAGGTTGAAGAGCCCTAACCTTTGTAGCCTTTCTTCATAGGAGTAGCCTTCCATCCCCTTTACCATTTTGGTGGCTCTTCTCTGTACCTTTTCTAATAAAGCTATATCCTTTTTAAGATACGGTGACCAGAATTGCACACAATATTCAAGGTGCGGTCGTACCATGGAACGATACAGAGGCATTATTATATCCTTTGTTTTATTTTCCATTCCTTTCCTTATGATACCTAGCATTCTATTTGCTTTCTTGGCCGCTGCTGCACACTGGGTGGAGGTTTTTAACATGTTATCCACGATGACTCCTAAATCTTTTTCCTGGGTGGTGGTTCCCAATGTGGAACCTTGCATCGTGTAACCATAGTGTCGGTTGTTCTTTCCTAGGTGCATTACTTTGCACTTGGCCACATTAAATTTCATTTGCCATTTGGATGCCCAGTCTTCCAATTTATCCAGATCCTCCTGCAGATTTCCACAATCCTCTTGGGTTTTAACAACTTTAAACAGTTTTGTGTCATCTGCAAATTTGATAACCTTACTAGTTATTCCCTTTTCCAGGTAAATTACGAATATGTCAAAAAGAAGCAGACCCAGTACAGATCCCTGGGGTACTCCACTATTCACCTTTTTCCATTGGGAAAATTGGCCATTTAGCCCTACCCTCTGCTTTCTATCTTTTAACCAGTTCCCGATCCACAATAATACACTGCCTCCTATCCCAAGACTTTTTAGTTTTGCCAAAAGTCTCTGATGAGAGACCTTGTCAAAGGCTTTCTGAAAGTCCAGATACACTATATCAACCGACTCACCTTTGTCTACCTGTTTATTCACACCTTCAAAAAAAACATACCAGATTAGTAAGACAAGATTTTCTTTGTCTAAAGCCATGTTGGCTGTCTCCCATTAGGCCATGACTATCTACATGCTGTGTAATTTTGTTCTTTATGATGGTTTCTACCATTTTCCCCAGTACTGACGTCAGGCTCACCGGTCTGTAATTTTCTGGATCACCCCTGGAACCCTCTTTAAATATTGGCATTAAATTGGTGATCCTCCAATCTTCAGGTATTACAGATGATTTTAATGAAAGTTCACAGATTACTAATAGCAGGTCTGCAATCTCATATTTCAGTTCTTTCAACACTCTTGGATGTATACCATCTGGTCCAGGTGATTTGCTACTATTCAGTTTATCAAATAGTTGTAATACATCTGCCCGGTGTAGCAATATTTCTCTTAATTCCTCTGCAGTACCACCTTTAAATATCACTTCAGTCTTGGGCAACATCCCTACATCTTCCTCAGTAAAGACCGAAGCAAAGAATTAATTCAGTCTTTCCATTATAGCCTTGTCTCCTCTTCCTGCCCCTTTTACCCCTCTATTATCTAATGGTCCAATTGACTCTCTCACAGGCCTTTTGCTACAAATGTACTTGAAAAAGTCTTTATTTCATGTTTTTGCTTCCGTAGCAAATTCCTTCTCAAATTTTTGCTTTGCCTACCTTATCAATGCTTTGTATTTAACTTGCCAGTGCTTGTGCTGTTTCCAGTTTTTGTCGTTTGGCTCTTTTTTCCATTTCCTGAAAGATGCTTTTTTGGTAGCAACAGCCTCTCTGACCTCACCTTTAAACCATGCTGGCAGTTTTTTGGACTTTCTTCCACTTTTCTTAATGAGTGGAATACAGCTAGTCTGGGCTTCCAGGATAGTATTTTTAAACAACACCCAAGCTTGATGTAAGTCTTTAACCTTTGCAACCGCTCCTTTAATTTTTTTCTTAACTATATTCCTCATTTTATCATAGTCTCCCTTTCGAAAGTTAAAAGGTAGTACTTTGGATTTCTTTACTATCCCTCCTCCACTAATTAAATCAAACACGATCATGCTATGATCACTATTGCCAAGTGGTCCCAACACCCTTATTTCTTGCACCAGATCTGGTGTTCCACTAAGGACTAGGTCCAGTATGGCTTCCCCTCTGGTCAGTTCATGAACCAGCAGCTCTAAGAAGCAGTCATTTATTTTATCTAGAAACTTTATCTCCCTAGAATGTCCTGCCATGACACTGACCCAGTCGATACAGGAGTAATTGAAATCACCCATTATTATTACTCTGCTGTGACTTTTGTTAGCTTCCTTGATTTCTTTGAGCATTTCATCATCCATTTGTTCATTCTGGCCAAGCGGTCGATAGTACACCCCCACTGCCATCACCTTCCCCTTCATACATGGAATTTCAATCCATAGAGATTCTACAGCAAATTTTGTTTCCTGCAAAATTTTAATCCTTTCTGACTCAATGCCCTCTCTAACATAGAGCGCAACCCCCACCAATTTGATCAATTCTATCATTACAATATAGTTTGTATACAGGTATCACAGTGTCCCACGGGTTATCCTCCTTCCACCATGTCTCTGAGATTGCAATCATATCTAACCTCTCATTTAGTGCTATATATTCTAACTCCTCCATCTTATTTTTTAGACTTCTAGCATTTGCATACAAGCATTTTAGAGACTGTATTTTATTAATATTAATCTGGCTATTGGTAGGCAGGGGTAATTTGGAATCTTTACGCTCTGTCTGCACCATACTCAAGGGCATTTGGGCTACTTTACTCTTTTTTGGAACCTCACTGCTTTTGGTAGTATCCTTCAAGGATACCTTCTTCCGAACCATGCGCTCTTGGGCAACTGTCGGCTTTCCCCTATTTTCTAGTTTAAAAGCTTCTCTATCTCCTTTTTAAAGGTTAATGCCAGCAGTCTGGTTCCATCCTGGTTAAGGTGAAGCCCATCCTTTTGGAAGAGCCCCTCCTTTCCCCAGAATGTTCCTCAGTTCCTAACAAATCCAAAACCCTCATCCTTGCACCATCGTCTCATCCACACATTGAGACTCCGGTGCTCTGCCTGCCTTTTGGGTCCTGCACGTGGAACAGTAAGCATTTCGTAGAACGCTACCCTGGAAGTTCTGGATTTCAACTTCCTACCTAAAAGCTTAAATTTAGCCTCCAGAACCTCCCTACCACATTTTCCTATGTCATTGGTACCGACATGTACCAAAACAGCAGACTCCTCCCCAGCACTATCTAAAATCTTATCTAGGTGGTGCGTGAGGTCCGCTACCTTTGCACCAGGCAGTCATGTTACCAGGCGATACTCATGTCCCCCAGCCACCCAGCTATCTACATGCCTAATGATTGAATCACCAACTATAACAGCTGTCCTAACCCTTCCCTCAGTTAAATATGGTGGAGGTTCCGTAATGTTGTGGGGCGGTTTTGGTGCCTCAAGAACTGGAGGCGTGGACTATATTAGAGGAATCATGAAGTCAGAGAGCATCCAAGGTATTCTGGAGTGAAATGTGCTATCTAGTGTCAGAAAGCTAGGTCTGGGTCGAAGGTCATGGGTCCTCCAGCAGGACAATGACCCAAAACATACATCCAACAGTACAAAAAATGGTGAAAAGGGAACAAATGGACTGTTTTAAATTGGCCAGAAATGAATCCTGATTTCAGTCCAATCAAGAATCTTTGGAAAGAGCTGAAAACTGTCATTAGTAATGGAATCCTGGAATCATTCATAAGCTCAAACAAATCACAATTGAAGAGTGGGAGAAACTACATGCAGACAGATGTACAAAACCTAGAGATGGTTGCAAGAAACATTTGGAGGCTGTCATCATTGCCAAGGGTTATGCAACCAAATATTAGTGAATATTATGTTAGTTAATTGTATTGTAATGTATGTATTGTCATTCCCTGTGCTATGTAGTCTCACTTCCAACCACTTTGATGTAATGATAAGGTGGTGCATGTCCTCCCTGCCTTTGTATGACCTTTGTAGTATGTTGTGAACCGCTTTGATTGAAGGAAAAGGCGGTATACAAAACATGTCAAATAAATAAATAAATAAATAATGCTGTCTAGGTCATTTTTTTTCTCAAAAATTACTACGTCTAAGTTACACAGAAATCTTTTTTTATTGTATGCCTTTAAACATACTATTAAAATATTATGATGACATACAGTTGGAATATTTCCAATTATTTCTCAAGATATTGTAAACAACATACCAAAAATGGAAGGTTGCCAATAATGTTGACCACAGCTATATTTCTTTTCATTGGTACACAGTGCATCTGATACCAATTTTGTTTCAGTGTTGAAATTTAATTCCTTGTTCAATCAAGAAAGGTAATTCTCATGATTAGCATACCCTTAAACCTGGTTCTCCTTGTTCTCCAATATTGCCAGAAGGTCCAACATCCCCCTGAAATACAATATATGCTAAACATAAGGTGAGAAGGAAAAGAGCTTTCATCAACTGTGGCAAAAGAATTGGCTAGTCCAGCATTTTAATTTGAAACAACTCCTCTAATACTGTACATGTATAATATCTATGATGTACTCACACTGAGGACGTTTCTCCAGGGCCATGTCCTGACACACCAGGGTGATGCTCTCCTGTCATGTGACCTCTCTCCTCCATGGCAACAGGGATGCTACCAGACTGGAGGTGGGACTTCAGGACTGTATCCCTGTAGGTCTCGTCCATGTACTTCTCTTTCTTTCTTATGTCTTCCAGGTCTGCTACTCTAGCCTCTAGAGAATGGACTTGTTCCCTGAGAGCAAAGAGCTCCTTGCATTTAATGCATACGTAAGACCTCTCACCAACTGGGAGAAAATCATACATGTGACACTCAATGCAAAAGACTGGAAAGCCCCAATCTCGCTGCTGGACTGTTTCTGCATTTTAGTTTAAAGCTTGTGTTTAGGTCTTTAAATTCTGTACTTACTAAGGGTTGGTGTAGATGCTTATACTAATAAAAGTGTATCTAATACCTCTTATATACCTTGTTCACCTGAACCTTAATTAATCTCAGGTTCTCAATGTATGACTGATTTGGATAAAGAGCTGCACCTGAGAGCAGCCCCTTTCCTTTAAGATGTGTAAGTACTTATAAAGTTACAATTACCTCAGGGGCAGGTGGATGTTGGGGAGGGAGGGAGGGAGGGAAATAAGACCTATTAAAAGAGGGCTGCTACAAGGTACCCTGTCCTGTACCTTCAGCAGGGGGGGGGTAGTCCCTCAGGTAGGCTAGAGCAGGAAAAAAAGTTTAAAACGTAACACGTTCTGGGGACAGAGCAGGGAGAGATATTTAATTTAAAGTAACAGTTAACCTGGCTACCACACAAAGGCTAGTTAGTTGAGAGAGGCAAGGTAAGTTATACAGCTGAGAAAGCTGAAGTGCAAAACTAAAGGGAACAGGGAGATGAAGTAGCACACCAATAAAAACAACAATACATAAATAAATAGACAGCTAGAACTCACAGCAAAGTCGTCACAGAAACTAAATATCCACCTCTCTAGCAGAGCACTGTGAGGGCACTGCTCTTCCCAGAGCAGAGACAGGTACTTCCAAGAGCAGTAGTGTTGCTTTATGTTTATCATTAATATCAATATTGTCCAGCTTGGTTATTGGGATTTTAAATGTGGTTCTGGTCATTTTATATGTTTATTTGCCTTTTTGGTTCCTGCACATGAATCACAACTATCACTTTTCTGGGTTTCCCTGCCTTTGCTGCACATTGCCGACTTAAATGGTTTCTCTTTCCTGCAAATGTGCCTAACCCCAGGGTTTCACTGGCATTAGTGTTCAGACCCGAATTTCACAGTGTTAGTGTGCCTGGAGCCTCTCCCTGCCCACACTCTGCCCATTGACCTCTTCTCTCCTCCCTCTGGGAAGCCTTACTCCATCCTTCAGACCAGGATTTCAGAGCATTAGTGTGCCTTAACGCCGCTGCTGCATTATCGCGTGATAAGTGACGTTATTGCGCGATAATGTTACATTATCACGCGATAACGTCACTTATCACATGATTATACCACCACTGCGATGTTAAGATGGTTTAGTAAACATACCCCTAAGTCTGCCAACTTAACAGCATGAATAAATTATTTTTGTTTTTTTCCTGCAAACAGACCTGCTGAAAATGGAAGTTAACATGTTTGGTTTTACTTTTTTTTGCCTACACAGAAACCGACTGAGGGAAGAGCAGGCTAAACTGCTTGCCTTCGTTTTCCTACAAACTGACCTGCTGAGGCAGGAAGCCATAGTGTTAGCTTTTAATTTTTTTTTTTAGGTAGAAAGACCTGCTGAGGCAAAAGGCCATTGTTCATTTTTACAAAGAGGTCTGCTGGGACAAGGGACCTGGGACAAGGGAAAAGAAACCAGTGCGTTTGTGTTTGCCTTACTCACCCCCCCCCCCCCACCCCCTTCAACATATAAGTCTATATTGGAATGAGGGTAGGAGAGAATTGCACTAGGGGTTTGTTTGTTTTCTGCTTCTTACTCTGCAAACAATACTGCTAGAAACAAAATAAAGTAGTAGATTTATTCTTTTGTTAAAAATGTACCGTCTTTAAAGACGCTTTCTTAGGAGAACATGATAGGGACAGGGCGCCTTCAGTTCCTGTATTAAACATGATCCAAGTTTTACCAAGAGAAGCAGGATTTCTGGTCATAGTAATTTGAAGCCACTTTGAAAGCACACATCTAAGTTAGGATGTGAGATCGCCGGTTTATTCTGACATATGTACAGACATAGGCAAGGTCTGTGTCACTGGTGGCTGAGCTTCACTTCAGGTCGCCAAACCTCCTGCTGGATGGGAATAGCAAAACAGTAATACCATGCCTCCATTGTGCTATTATGAACTACCAAATAAGGTTTTCTGGATATAGGTGTGAAAGGCTAGTGCTAGAATAAATAATAAAGATTACTTCAACAAGGGAGTGGACAGTGAGAAACACCAATCAAGGAGAGTTACTACTTTAAATAGTGCTAATATAACAGGACAGTTTATGTTGCAATATAACATGTTATATCAACATTCAAAGGGCAATTTTATAAAGTCACATCTAGTTAATGCTCAGTTTCACACCTGTATTTTATGCCACTTTTATAGAGTCAAGTAACACGGGCATAAGTGGAAGAGAATGCACGAGGCGTGATGACTTACACCAGCCATAGAGCTAATGTAAATTATTTCATCTTCTTTTTGCAAGTGCACATGTAAACCATAGAATCCTTGGATCGACGGGTGCTTGCACACTGTGCCCATACTCCGCCCATGTGTGATGCACCCATACAAAGAAAGTATGTGCAATGCAAACAATGTGCATACCTTTATGCTAGGTAAGAGGTCATTTACATGCATAAATGACTAAAATACTGGCATGAGACTATTTTAGATAGTATACAGAGATTGGAATTGAGCCGTTGAGGTTGTGACATACACAGTTCTGGCAATATTTTAGAAAACATTCTGCTAGATGTGCAGCCTTTTCTAAAATACAAATAAGGAGGTGGAGGAGCGCATGACTATGTTACGATAGGTGAAGCAGAAGCATCCATTCTACAAATCTAAACATGGGACAAATCAACAGCGGAAACACAGCAGCTTACACGTGTAGAGCACCAATTAATGACTGAAGCTGCTGTCTTCATTTCATCAGAATTTAGAGAAGGGAATGAGCAATAGGGGGTATCTCTCCTGTAAATGCTGTCTGAAATAAACACTTTTTAAAAACTTAAACGTGCTAGGGAGCAGGTGTAAATATCAACATTGCATTTATTGTGATACACATGTAGGGCCTGATACTGAGTTGGGCAGGCTATGTGCCCCTCTAGCGCATAGCCCTGCCCGCCTACCCTTAATCCCAGATATTCAATACCAGGGTCATATGTGGCCCTGGCATTGAATATCCAGGCTTCACTGCAAACACCGAAAGTCACAGTAGCTAACCGGCAGCAGTGATATTGCATGCTGCTCGGCTAGCTCCTGCACCTTAAAGATAGGCGAGTGTTTTCCTTGCTTATCTTTTAGGTGCAGGTCGCTAACCAGGCAGCATGCAATAATGCAGCTGCCCAGTTAGCCACAGTCTCCACCTGTGCTCTGCCCCGGAATGCCCCCAACATGCCCCTATTCTAACCGGATAGCATCAGGGTGTGTAGGGGAGTTAGCAGGGGATATTCAACAGCACTATCCATGTAAGTGCCATTGAATAGCCAGATTTAAGGCTTTTACACCATTTACTGGGCTGTAAACCATGTAAATGCCTTATGAAAATCAGGCCCAAAGAAATATGACCCACCCTGGCCACTCCTTAACTACTCCCCTGGCATGTACACTTACAACTTCTGTGTAGTAAGAACATCCCCATTTAAATTCAGTCCATTCTAAAATGGCCATTTCCACTTGTAGATGCCTGATTTTACATGTGGAAATTGAAAAGAAGTCTTCTAAAGTAACCTCCAGAGGTATATTGTTAGCACCTAAAAAATAAGCAGCTTCTTATGCAATTGCACCCTTAATTTGCAAGTAATCAAGTAAGCGGGGGTGTTTGTAATGAAATAACATGAACACAACTAGCATTGGTTCAACACAATGCACATTACATTTCTACACCTCCCATGCATTATTCTAAAAAAAAAAAAAAAAAAAAAGTGTCATGTCATTTTAATGGATGTAACAGGGAGCATGCTTTGTAGTGGTAGGGAGGATAGTGCTCAGAAGAAACAGACAAGTAGGGGGAGTATGGATCAGGGGCAGAAGGATGGAGGTTGGAGCAATAGTGGGGACAACAGCAATGGAGAGTACCAACGGAGAGGTAAGGAGTCGGGAGGGTAGAAGGCTAGCCAATTAGGGATTATTTAGAATTACACAGAAGACATAAATACAACCATCCACAAACTGAGAATTCTGCATCTTTCAAAGATTTTAGAGTAACTCTTTAATCTTAAATGGGAAGGGAAAAGACCACAGAGACTGATATGTTTATGTTTATTAAAACTTGATATACCGCAGACTAACTTCGGCCTTTCACGTCTCAAACATCAAAGGTCACAAATAAAAACTTCCACTTTTTATTGCTTTTTTCAAATGTAATTCATATATCTATTTCTCAGTTCCATTTGCAATGTTGAGTTCTACCACACTGGGGTATTTCCCTTTCAAAAGATGTCCAAGTTTGGAAGATACAGAATTTTCTGTTTGTGGAAAGCCACTTAGTGAGACAGAAGGAGAACAGGTCAATTATCAAGGAAGAGTGGATCAGAAAGTACATATCCAGATGAGGAAAAGGGAAGCAGAGAGTAGGAGGGAGAAACAGGCAGGGAGGGACCCCTCAAGGCTTCCAGGTGGAAGTGGATGGAGGCTTTGTTTTCTGCAACTATAGAACTCTATTTAACCATGTGGCACACCACAACTCCAAGGCCATGAAGAAGATCATCTGGAGGGCAATTGCCATTCACATTTACAGCTTGGGCATCTTTAGATGAAGCAGGGTGCAGTTTTCTTACCAACATGGAGACCTGAAAGAATGTCTGAAGACCAAGGATATCTTGATGTGACAACATGAGCAAGATACTTGAGAAAAAGGCTCTTGCACCATCAGAGTGATTCCAATGGAGATGTGCCTAAGAGAGAGGATGGGTGGTGAATATTATGAAGGCTTCCCAGAAGAACTGGACTTTGCTGAGATAGAAGCAGGTAAGTATATACTCAGCTCGGAGATAGTGGGGGAGGGGAATAGCATGGAAAGCATGAAGGGAGGGAGAAACATTCCAGGGCAATAGAGGAAATCCCTGACTAAGCACATAGCTGTGAGGATTATTCTCAGGCCTGGAATTTCCTTCTGGACTGAAAGCCTGGAGAATCTATTTAGAGACTATTAACCAATATTGCCTTTAACATGCACAGTTACCCAGAAAGAGGTCTCTGAGCCAGCCAAGGCAGTAAAGATCCACAAGGAGCTGCAAATGCAAGCTCTGCCTGCAACTGTTCCCCATTAGTTTATTTTATTTATTTATTTACATTCTCTTATATACCATGCTATTCTGCATCAGTGCGGTTTACATTGAACAAACTGAAATTACATTGAACAGGGCATTATAACTTGGAGATAACTATTTTACAGGGAACATGGGTGATGGAGGGTTAATTGGCTTGCCCAAGACCACAAGGAGCACCTGTGGGACTAGAAACCCCAGTCCTTCCAGCCCAAGGTTGCTGTCCTCTAGTGGGATTTGAACCCCCAACCTTCCGGCCTGAAGTACCTTGCCCCAAACCACTAGGCCACTCCTTCACTCTAGTTGTGGTCCATCTCTCTTAGAAAGTAGTAGTTAAGGAGTTAGCACATCCAGAGGATACCCAAGTTGAAGAAAGGCAAGACATGGAATTTAGTCTCTCCTGGGATGTGACTTAGAATGGGAACCTGGAACTGCCTGCATATACCAGCATCACCAGTCAGGAACCTCAAAATGAGCCACAAATACATTCAGGGGTATGTTTACTAAACTGTGGCAATATCATTCACGTTAGGTTTTGCAGTAAAGGTACAGATGCCCATATAAAGATGTGGGTGTTGCATTGTTACAACAAGCTGTAGCAGCTAACACACGTTACAAGGCACCTTAGACTAACGAGCGTTACAAAGCGCCTTGTAAGGCACCTTGCAAGGCACCCTTAAGGCACCTTGTAAGGCACCTTGTAAGGTGCCTTCTAAGGTGCCATGTAAGGTGCCATGTAAGGTGTCTCATAAGACGCCCAATAGGGCCTCCTAGGCTAAGCGCCATATTAGGCACCCTTGGACAAGGCACCACAGAAGGCACCCTGGCTATGGAACCATAGGTTAAGGTGGCCTAACAAGGTTATGGTGTCCTAGGTTAGTGTGCCCTAGGGACCGCAAGGTGCCTCAGGATGACATGCATGACCTGTGCGGAACAGAGACAGATGTAGCCCTAACACTAGATAGAGCACTCAGGAAAGGCAATGAACAGGTGAGTAAAGGAGGGAGAAGTGGGAGCCGCTGGACCTGCCATATCTGCAGGCATCCCATGTGCTTGCCAGTACTGATGACAAACATGGTGGGGCAGCTGTACCACAGCACAGGGTGTTAGCAATGTAAAGTACCGGAAAAACAGTTGGTGGCAGACGATGGGAATACGTGTCCCCCAGTGGAGGTGGAGGTGGCAGGATAGTTACAATGATGGGTGGACAGAGGAGTGGTGATGCCATGCAGATCAGGCACAGGCGAGGCAAGCATTAATAGGCGCAATGCAGGAAAGGGTGGCAGTGCATGACATGGGGTGGCAGCCTGCACTGGCAGACAGGACTCTACACAGCTGACAGACAGACCGAGGGAATGTTGGCAATTGTGGCGAGGGTATTATGGGCTGGAAGCACAGATCTGCAAAAATATGACCTCTACAGGCATGCACAATATTTGAGTAGGACAGGCATGAGAGGAGGGAACAATGAGGAACTGAACCCATGAACACTGCCAAGAATGGCATTGTATTAACCAGTAGGCTATACCTCCATGGTGTATGTCACAGGAATGTCTGGGTACAGAAAGACTCCAGGTCACCACACAAACTGTCTGCTCTGAGTGCCAGGATAGGGTAACCCCACCAGTAACCATGATGCAATGCAACTTTACATTCTCCCGAGGCACTTCACCTAGCCTTAACGAGAAGACGCCGCACATGCGATCTACTGCCATTGAAAATGTTTTTAAAGGCAAGACTCTAAATGACGTCACTGGCTCCTCCTTTGTATTATCATTATAATGTATCTTTAAAAAATACACCTTGACTACCTGATAGAAGATACTCTCTATAACCCCCTCGTTAATGTCCTTTATTCTAACAACCGCTCCCTAAAAGACCTTACAGAATAATATTTATAAACACGCCGTCCATTCTACCATGGCATTCAGGATCCATACTAAATCCCCTGAAGAACCCTATCCCTACCCTCTGACCCTATGATCATAAATGTGATTGGTATATAATAAGCAAGTATCTAATATTGTCCTCTGGGGACAGGAAAATGCCTACTGTACCTGTAAATAACTCACCTTCAACTACTGGAAAGGTGCGAGCTGCTAAATAAATAAAATAAATGTTTGCTCATTTATGTTGGTATACCTATCAAAACCCGTCTTACCGAGCACAAATCTCATTTGCCAACACATACTGTGACGGCTCACAGGGTACAACATTCCCTTTCTCATGGACATTTATGGGATGACTTACATTGGAACCCCACTTAAGCTAAGTATTTTCCTTTGCTCATCAAGGCATATACTTTTTTTTTTTTTTTATTAATTTCAAACATTTGCATTCATATAATACAATAAAGGAAAATCAAGAAATATTAACTACATCAGATGAATAAACATCAGCAAATAAACCCAAAATATTGATACAGCCCACATCAAGGAACTCAACTGAACATTAAAGTCAGGTCATACTCAGGAAAATAAGACACAAGGCCTACAAAGGGAGGCAACAACTTATTCTTGGGTGCTCTGTACTTCACTAAGTGCCTTCCGCTTCTCAGACAAGAAACTTTCCAATTGGGTGACGTCAGTAAAACTATATGCCACCTCTTTCCAGGTAATTACACACTTGCATGGAAAGCGAAGGAAAAAGGAGGTTTTACCCAAAGACAAAACCTGGGACTTTAAGGCCAGGAACTGCCTACGTCTAAGCTGGGTGCTGCGTGCAACATCGGGAAAAACATTTACAAGATGTCCACAAAACTTGACAGTCTTGTGTTTAAAGAAGGCACGCAACACACATTGCTTAATATCTTTAGTCAAAAATGTCACCAACAAGGTAGAACGAGAATTGATTATGTCCTGGGAGTCCTCGAGAAAGGCGGTGAGATTGGCAATGGAAGGTTCAATAACATCAAACTCCCCCTCAACCGGATTAACTCTCTTAAGATTAGGGGATATATAATATATCTGAGAAACTGAAATAGGTTCCTTGATTAATAAGACTTCCTGAAGGTACTTATCCAATAGTATCTTAGGAGCGAGGAGTTTGGTAATAGGAAAATTCAGGAAACGCAAATTACAGGAACGTGCTGCATTCTCCATCGCTTCAATTTTAGTATGGAGAGTCAGTGAGTCCCTTATACCAACTGCCTGAGCAGCGTGCAGAGAACCCATCTGTCCCTCCAATTTTGAAATGGCTGTATTAAGCGAAACCGTTCTAACATCTAACTGCCGTAAAGAGACTACAGTCTCTTGGGAAAATTTAGCCAGAGAGTCAAAAGTACCCGAGATCTTACTATCAATAGACTTAAGAACACCCCAAACATCCTTCAAGGTAATCTCATTATCAGACCCAATAGTCGGGAGTGCAGGAGCAACCCCCGACTCAACAGAGAGAACCGGTTTAGGTAAGGAGAAAGAATCATTTAAACCTCTTACCTTTTCGAGAGACTCCACCTCAGAAGCAGGAAGCACTGTAGCAAAAGGACACGGCGGCGGAGACCTTCCCCCTGAACTCAGGGAGGCGCCCTCAGGAGATGAATGGGCAATTGGCAGCAAAGAAAAATGCTTATCTAAGGGGCCTGTCGGTTTAGTACTACCGACAGGGTCCCCCTCAGAAGCACCCTTACCTTTACCCTTCCGTTTCCCCATAACACAGGGGGACAAAGGGTAAATTAAACAAAAAAAAAAAACTCCAGGTAAAACCTTAACTAGGCAAAACTGCCTCTCTTCCAAATCCGAGGAGCACGCAGTCAATGAGATGATACAATGACGTCGCAGCGACGTCGAAGGGGCGTCAAAGGGGCAGGACCTGCCCCTTTGAACACGCCCCTTCGAACCACGCTCCGCGAAATACGCTCCGCGGAAAAGGAAGGCAGTCTTTTAACAATAACAAGCATAGGAGGTCCTCTCACAGCTGCGGTTCACTCTCCCCTGCCTGTCTGATAGTCCGGGGAATCTCCAATGCCCGATGCAGCACGCTGCACTCGGCAGCAGTCCCTGAGGCCAACTGAATGACCCCGGATGCCTCCAGCACACTTCCCAGCCGAGTTCAGGTGATACAAGGTAAACTGGCAGCTTTTATGCTCACAGGGGGTCCTCTCACAGCTGCGGTTCACTCTCCCCTGCCTGTCTGATAGTCCGGGGAATCTCCAACGCCCGATGCAGCACGTTGCACTCGGCAGCAGTCCCTGAGGCCAACTGAATGACCCCGGATGCCTCCAGCACACTTCCCAGCCGAGTTCAGGTGATACAAGGTAAACTGGCAGCTTTTATGCTCACAGGGGGTCCTCTCACAGCTGCGGTTCACTCTCCCCTGCCTGTCTGATAGTCCGGGGAATCTCCAACGCCCGATGCAGCACGCTGCACTCGGCAGCAGTCCCTGAGGCCAACTGAATGACCCCGGATGCCTCCAGCACACTTCCCAGCCGAGTTCAGGTGATACAAGGTAAACTGGCAGCTTTTATGCTCACAGGGGGTCCTCTCACAGCTGCGGTTCACTCTCCCCTGCCTGTCTGATAGTCCGGGGAATCTCCAACGCCCGATGCAGCACGCTGCACTCGGCAGCAGTCCCTGAGGCCAACTGAATGACCCCGGATGCCTCCAGCACACTTCCCAGCCGAGTTCCAAGGCATATACATTTTGATGTATTTACAAATACAGTTGTTTTATGTGCATAGTGATAAAATGAAAAATGAAAAAAATGGACAATAGAGGCTGATTCTAAAAGGTGCACGCCTGGGCCATCTGCATGGCAAAAACTTGGACGGGGCCAAGTTGGACCCAATTTCTCAAAAGTGGCATCTAGACACCTCCGTGATTGTGGAATTGGGCAGATAGATGTCCCGGTGGACACCCTATTCAAGATAAATGGACATCAGCAAGCTTGCTCATCCACATATGCCCATGCAAGCAGTGCAGCAACTGTGCCATGGTGTCCTGTCACCACAGCACCAAGCCATCCATCGAACTGCTCAGAATTAGCTGTGGCCCTGCGGACAGTGCACACTGGTGCATGCCAACAGCTGGTGGTCAGCATGGTGGGCATGCATGGGACACAGCTGGCCAGTGCCATGGGGGGCAGTGGGGTTCGCTGCATGCGGACTCTCTGCCAGACCCATATTCCACCTGTGGCCATGGGGTGCTGGGGAACGTACAGAGGCCTCTCCTGAATAGGATCTGTAAATCCCAGCACCGGGCCACACCTCGCTCTGCCCCTGCTCCACCCCCTCCCACTCATGTACAGCATTCTTTGCACAAATGCAGTGTATGTGCGGGGAATGCTGATGATAGAATAGAGCTGGGGAGCTGAGCGTGGGTTGGATGTCTGGCTCGCAGGTTGAAACCTTGCTATTCGCGGATCGGAATTCCCCCCATAGTGAATTGTTTCTTTGGTGGTCTATAGTTGACTGGTGCCCTATTATGGTGAAGAATGCAGCCATATCTAAAATATAAGCAAATTTAGAATCATTCAAAAACCCTAGAGGATTACTAATGGCCTCTTTACTAATACTCAGAATAGGTTAATGGTGTTAGCTTGAGCTATCTGTCATCACAGCCCATTGTATTCCTATGAACTTGGTGGCAGGTAGTGCTCACTAATGCCCATCAGTGCGTGCTAAGCATTAGTAAAGGGGGGCCCTTAGAGAAGAAAGAACTAAACTGGGATGAACCCGCACACTATAGTGTATACTGTATATTATTCTCACAAAAAATCTGCAGAGGGATAATCTTGACTCCAGTGGACACTGCAAAATACTATAACTAAGGTAATTAATGCATGGAAATGTTTTTGAGAATTACCCTCCCCAGTTATATTTTGAGAAATCATCAGGCAAAGAAGAAAAGGAATAATATAACCCAGGACAGGATATTCAAAAGGATTTAGCCACTTACCAGGCTAGTGCTGCAGAATATCCCCACAGACCGCAGGAAGGACGCTTGGGGCAGCTCTGGGCGGAGCGAGGACAGTCCCGACAGCTATCTGGTTAGCAGCCATATTCAGCTAATAGTTAAACTACATAAACCTAGGACAGATCAGTGATTGTCCTAACTTTGTTTGGTTTTTGCTATCCAGTTAGTGGCTGAATACCACCATTAATCAGATAACCAGCACTCCGTCCAGCAAAACCAGATATTCAGCGCCAGACGCCAGTACTAAATATCCACTTTTAATTAAAGCAGGAGCAGCCAGACACTTTAAAAGCACTGACCGCCATTGCTGAATATTGACCACTATGGGGCTTGTTTACAAAGCCACGGTAGCGGTTTGCAATCGCTATCGGAGCCGCAGCCCCATTGATTTCGATAACGATCGCGAACCGCTACCGCGGCTTTGTAAACAAGCCCCTATGTGTCCAAATGTTTGCAGATGTAGAAAATGATTTTTTAAATAATTTAATGAACAAACATTCATTTATTATTTTCATAAACCTTTTTGTTTATCTTTGAGAAACTAGAGAAGACATTTTAATTTCAGTTATTAAAATCAAGCTTTGTATATTTATCAGTTATAACTTCTTTTAGATTTTTTAATTATTGGTACTTTCCAACCTAGTATTAGTGATAGCACAAGTTAGCTACTTCAAATTACACAACTACACAAAACAGTAAACTTAATGATATTCTCAATAGTCAATCAATTTATTTCCCCTGTGGAAAAATAGCTATAGAAAACAATACGATTTTTTTTGTGGTTGTTGTTAAGTGCCTTCGAGTCAATGTTGACTCATGGTAACCCTATGGATAGCTGTCCTAAACTATGTTCAGTCTTCAGTCGGTAGCTAATTGCTGATAGAGTGGCATCCATAGCTGTTATTATATCGATCCATTGCATTGCTGATCTTCCTCTTTTGCACTGACCTTCAATCTTGCCAAGCATGATATCTTTTTCTAATGATTTATTCATTTATTTATTTATTTATTTAGCTGTATTTATATCCCGCTTTTCACCGGGTCAAAGCGGCGTTACATAAAAAGGGGGGGGGGGGATTTACGTGTAGGGGTGGGGCCGTCACCGGGAAGGCTACATTGATGATTTCAACATAAGACATAGGACAGACTTTGGACTTGGACAGATTTTTGGACATGGTTGTGTTAGTATAGTTTGAGTTGGGTGGTCATGGTGGGAGAGATCAGAGGTTATGATCTCTCTTTTTGCATGATGTATCCAAAATTTCGTCATTTGAGCTTCTAGAGAAAACTTATATTGATCTCATACCAAATGATTCGTTCTTTTGGGTTGTCCATGACATATACTGTATTCTTCGCCAGCACCATAATTCGAAGGCCGCTGGCACTTCACTTTATCCAACATCTGCCACCATTAAATAATAGGCCCAATCCTTTTATCTGGAATTCCCTGGAAAGCATTAAAATCGGAGGTGAGTTAGTCTGGGATAAATAAGGAGGCATTTTTCATACTACCCACATATCTCCAGTATCTCTGTGGATACCTTTCTCAACCAAAGAAAACATCCATACTTGTGAAAATGAAAAAAATATGCATTGTTTTGGTCCCTGCCCCAAAAATACCTACTCCAAGTGCCGGCAAAATGATGACTGTCATTGCGCCATGCACCCTTTTACTTGCATAGAGGATGAACAAGTTGTAGAAAGACAATTTCTGCAAGTAAAGCACTGAAGCAAGCTAACAAGTGGTTTGGAAAATAGCTATGTAAAGCTTGAATTCTGTCCTTCATGATCACATAACTTTTTTTTTCTTGAGCTCCATCAAGTTTCTGAACTCTTTTATGTGAGATATAATAAGAAATACTAAGATTGATGTAAAATACATTCCTCCTCTGGGGCACAGTCTTTGAGGAAAGTATGAGTGAGCACTGTTGATAGGAAATTGAGAGCTTATGATCCATCTGAATCATGCAGAGCAGGTAAGTATTTCTTTAACATTGCAATAGTAGGAATTTGTCTTTGTTCTAGAAGTATACCAATAACTTTTCAATTCCTTGTCTTAACCATTTGCTTCGAAGATTTGCAAGGATAAAATAGTTCTTTACCTTCCCAAATCTTGTAATTAATGTAAAATCTTATTTTCCTCATGTTTGCATTAATAGAACTGTACAGCGTAGATTATAAACACAGAAGAACAAAGAACAACAGAAATGTACAAGACAGATTTATATTAAAACCCTTTGTCTACTGTGACCCACCAGCCGGTCCAGAGGCTGAGAGGTGCTTGGACAGCTTAATGGGCAATGATTTTATTGGCAGTAAGTCCCCGGGAAGGCAGTAGCTAAGCCTCCTGGTTCCCGTAGTTTACCTTAACCCAATAATTGTAGTTGCAGTCGAGTGTAAGGATAAACATAGGTTTTATTCCCCATCCGGGGTGGATTCAAAAGGTATGGAACAAAAGGTTAAACAGACCATACATCTGACACAAAATAAAGGAAAGTACTGTAACCAAAAATAAGCTTTCTTCAGCATTCAAAATAACAGCAAAAGTAATGGAAACAGTTTCTTCAACTCACGTGAAACTTCACAGCTGTTTCTCTTAATTAACACTTCTTGCTGCTTCAGCACACAGAATGAATCCTAATTTGATACAGGCTATCTGCAATCCCAGCCTGTATCTTGTAGGATCTCTTCAGGGAAATCTAGTTATATCTCCTCCTCATCTGTTCGTCTGTTATTCTGCATAGCTCCTCATATGAGCATGTAAAGCCTTCCTTTATACTCGTGGTTTGTGGGAAGTTACCATATTGTTTGTACCTCTCTCTCTCCCCCTGGGTTTTGCACAGCTCCTCATATGAGCTTAGGTTGTCAAGGTGTTCTAAGTCCCACCTCTTAGGGAGAATACGTCTCACGTCCCCTCTGGGAGCTTCCTGCTGTTTGTAACGTGGATAACCCCGTTCTGGTTTCCTTCTCTCACACCGTCTATCTATCTTAGGGGACTGTGTCTCAAGGTAAGAATTCTTCCTCTCTGGTTCTTTAGAGTTAAACTGTTTAGCTGTGCACTTAGCTGTAGGATTGCCCTTCTTTATTGCCTTATTGCAATACTCCTCAGGGTATTGATAGGATTTGCCTTGCTGTTTCCCACAGCCTCTCTGCAAATCACTCACCTCTGCCTCTGTGGAGTTTTCCCTTGGCACTGTCCTCACAGCTTCTGCTCTCTGCTGAATTCTTTCACCTCTGCTCTCGGGACTTCCAGCTGGGATATTGCCAGAGCTTTCACTTAAGCTCTGGTCTGAGCATTCCACTGTGCTCTCCTTGATTCTCCCACCTGTGCTTTCTGGGCTTTCAACTGGGATATTTCCTGAGCTTTCACTTAAGCTCTGGTCTGAGCATTCCACTGTGCTCTCCTTGATTCTCCCACCTGTGCTTTCTGGGCTTTCAACTGAGCCTCCTGAGCTCTCTGGCTTCTCTCTGCTTTCCAAGCTTCCCAAGCCTCCACGGCTATCAGCCTTCTCTGAGCTTTCTGAGACCTCCAAGACTTCCACGACCTCCTTAACCTCCAAGCTCTCTTGGACTTCCAACCTTTCTGAGCTCTCAGACACCACCTCTGAGCTCTTGGGCAATCTTTCCAACTCCTCAGACAAGCTCTCCAACTCCTCGGAAACTCTCTCGGACAACCTCTCAGACAAGCTCGAACTAGAACTAGACCCGTCTGTTAGTGACTGAGTCCCTACTATATCCTGCTCAGTGTTAGCATGGGCTCCACCCCCTTGCAGCTGCTCCCCATTTTCTAATGAGCTCTGAGCTCCGTCTCTGCTTAGGCGTTCCCTAACACCATGTGCATCTGTTTTCTCTGGTTGCTCTTGGCAACCCTTTCCCTTTTGTGAAGCTAAGGTGTCATTTTGCTCACTTTCATTTACCTTTATGGGCTCTGCCAGCATCACCCCGTGACACTACGTAACTTTGCACACAATGTTAGTACAACAAGAATAATATAGATAAAAAAGGGGTGGGGTTAAAGATATGAAGAGGGCAAGCTAGCATATTTAAAAATATAGTACCATATTGAGCACCATCCTGCTGGTTACTAGTGCAGAGAAATGTGTCCTCATGCCTAAGTTATTTGGGTAAAATTACTTTTAATAACTATCCCTAGGAAAATGGAACGCAAATGCAGATAAATTTATCTAGATCGTCGTGCAAGCTTATCTGGATAACTTTGTCTGGACAGCTTTCCCACTTTGCTGTGCCAAATATTGATCTCACACTAAAATAATAGTGAATTTGACATGTTAAACTGTGAAAATGACAAAGGTAGACTTTCGTGTGTAGTGAACAGCAGATCATGTGGCCAGAGTGCTAGTAAAAATCCTAATGCAGAAACATAGAACTGCTTAGAATACAGTAGAACACCAAAGAAAATAAATCCTTTAGGATCAACAGAATACACCTCTTTTCATTGGTCAGTGACATTAGGAAGTTGGTACTGAACACACCAGAAGTAATGCTGAAGTACATTAGACTACACAGAACCATAAAGGAAAGACATGTTTCTAATTAAATATTAATAATCAGCTATGAACTTCCATTCAAGAAGCAGATCTTATATATTGCTTATAACAGACTATTTCTCTTCTTTAATTTTGGAGTACACATGAAGGTACATTTCAGAAAGGCCATGTATGTGAAATCTGGGATGTCCAAGTCAAAACATCTGAAATTCAGTGAAAGGGGCAGCAGAGAAGGTGGGCATATGTCAATGGCGAAAGTTGGATGGGAGGGCTCTAAGCAAAATTTTGCTGAGAGACCCTGTATTTCAGCCCCTCATGGTGACTCAACCCCATCCCCCCCCCCCCCCATGGCAGCAGCAGGTGCAGTATGCCATCCTCCCTGGACTGGAACGAAGGCAGCATGGCAAACATATAAAAGCAACTTTGTCATGCTGCCATGTGAGCCCCCTTTCCTGCTGAGGCTCCCCTGCATTGCAGGGCTGCTTGGGCAGAATTTATGCAGCTGGTGTGCTATGAAAAATCGGCCTGTCTCCATCCTGAAAGATGCACTTGCTGCAGAAGAAAAAGAAAAATGGGGACATGCAGAATAATGAGTCAGACACATGTAGGTTGCTGCCTGATCAGGACCGGCCCAACCATTAGGTAAACTTGGCAGTCGACTAGGGTAGCAATTTTTGGGGGATGGCAAAGAGCAGGGCATTCAAAGCTAAAGAATAAATTCTGATGGCCGGAGGGGTGTGTAAAGGTTAAAGTCTGCCTAGGGCGCCAACACCTTTAACTAACTCTTGGGCAGGCCCTGGTCCCAATTTTAGGAATCTGCATGTGTCAGAGATGGAACCTGGATGCTCCCACAGCCCTATTTTAGAATGTACCCATGTATCTTTCACTGCATACACGTCCTGGTCTGTCATCTTGCAAAGAGGGATGTGCCGAGGCAGGGGACATAGGACAAATGTCTTTCTATTTACTGGCTTCTTTTTTGGAAGGAAAGAAAATATCAGGGGAGTAAGGAGGCATTCTCTTCTTCTTTTCCTTTGCTGAAACAAATACGTTTTAGATTCCTATTCAGGCCCTGGAGAAGATCTAGACATGAACATCTCCACTGGCAAACTGAGACTTGCAGCATTGTTCTAAACTTGGATGCACGCCTGTGTCTTAATTTGCACCTCCCCAGCTACACCTCTGGCACACACCCCCATGTGATATAGATGTCATAATGCAGGTCATGTGTATATTTGTATCATTCTAAAATTGATCTTGGGATGTCTATGTGACTGGCCTATCTGAATGGGCATTTTTGAATGTGCAAATCACGAATAGGCTGTTAAAATTACTTCCTTAGTTTATCTGATCAAATTATGGCTTCTGTGGTTAAATTCCAAAATGGCTTCCTTTCAGTGTAATTTCATAAGAAGGGAGCAGATAGACAAGCATGCAAGTTTCTATTAAAGAAACAAGGAAATAATCTGAAACCTTGAAGATCATTAGCTAATATTAAAGTTGAACTCTACAATATCAAGTACCTGCTTACTTGTGAAGGTGTAAAAATGATCCTCTTCATAAAACGTAATAAAGCAGATTCTGTGGATAGTGGATAAGATACTCTCTTTCTTAGGAACTATTTTGCAAGGTACAAAGTAAAAGAAAAAGCTTAATTGGTAAGTCATGCCCACCTGCCTGTTCATGTCCTTATTTTAACTCATACACAAGAGAATGTGCTGTCATCAGCTGTATGCCACATGAGGTATTAGTACTACTACTGATACAGCATGGAGTGGAGGAGTAGCCTAATGGTTTAAGCACTGGCTTGAGAACCAAATAAACCAGGGCTCAATTCCTACTAGTACTCCTTGTGGCCTTGGAGAAGTCACGTAACCCTCCAATGCCTCAGAAAAATCCAAGTTATCAATGTCCCTGTTTAATGTACATTACTAAGCTTAAATTACAATGTAAACTGCTTTTACTGAAATGATGAAGTGGTATGAAAAACCTGTTAAATAAATGTATGTGGTCCATCATATATTGAATGGGTTAGATATAGAACAGTTAAGTAACAGGAGAGAAAAAGCAACTCAATCATTAGCAGAGAACACAGAAAAGCTAAAGAAAGATCCAAGGAAGAGGAAAGGACATTAGACAGTGTGAAAGCTTTCCTACCTTCTCAGATCTCCACAGAGGGGGTTAAAGCAGGCTGATGAGATTTCTTTGATGAGTAGGAAGATTAATTTTAAGAAGTGGGGGTGAGACAGGTTAGCCACATGGTGTCTGCTAGGGACAGAGTTCAGGCTGAGTCCAATATATAGCCAAGTTGGATGGAAGGGGAGGAGGCTCCCTGGGAAACAGCACAGTGCACTGTATAGCCAAGTGTGCAAAGGGATATCCTTTCAGCGGAGGAGAAACAATCACCTGAAGCTATGCATTAGAGGAGACAGAAACCGTGGAGTCTTTTGAGCAAGGTATGCACAGTCCTTGAACTATAAGGAACTGTTCTGTGTTTGGTTTGTGTTTTCTTTTGATGGGAGACAACTAGGGTTGCCAACTGGCTCCAGATGCGTCCGACAGGCTTGATCCAGTCCTGGGTTTACCCCATTGCATGCAGGGACATGTAGTCTTGCTTTTCTTATGGAATGCAATGGAAAAATCAGAACTACATGTCCCTGCATGCAGTGGGGTAAACCTAGGACTGGATCAAGTGTGTCGGGCGCATCTGGAGCCAGTTGGCAACCCTAGAGACAACATGGAGAAGATATCAGTGTGTATTAAAAAAAAAAGCTGCCGGGGAGGTTCCAGGTAGCTGTAGAAGTTTATACAAAGAAACTGTGAACCCAGTAAAGTCTTTTGGAGGTTTGCCTGCTCTTTTTTTTGCTGTGCAAATGATAATGGTAATGATAAACAGAAAAGAGGGGGAGGGGAAGCTGTCCCTCTATGCCTGAAAGCAAAGTTGTGGCTCTAGCCCAGCTCTGCTGCCTAGAATACCTGGTCTGGAATAAACTGTGACTCTAGCTAATAACTTGCAAAGGAACAGTGTTCTACAAGAACTGGGCAGGTTCATCTGGGGACATTTTGAACTATAAACTGTGCCAAAATCTGCAGGGCCTTATGATCAGTTTATTCATTTTGGGGTTTTTTTGGAGGGCAAAAGACTGAGCCAATTGGGCAGAAGATTGAATAGGCCAAGCATTTTTCTATTTAAAGCAGTCAGTGACTTCCTCATGTATCTACACACCATCTACTAACTTACTGCACTATTTTTGAAAATGGAGCATTTGCTGGGGGAAAAGGGGTTGAGGAATGACTTATTTGCATGAGTAGAATGCTGCCTGGGAAACCAGGGCCGTTTTGATTTATTTGGAGCAATAAAGGATGTGTTTAAATTCTGAGAGGCCACCAGAGTAGTTTATTTAAAGCCCAGGTCTAGGAAGGAACAGTGATGCTCAGGGAGACTGGCATACCGAGGTTATAATTCAAGTTCATTGTAAAGGGCCCCCTTAACCCTGTGGCAGTATGATAGTGGAGAGAAACATGTGTTATATGACAGAAAGAAAAAAAAAGCAGGTAGAGTTGTAAATCTGTTTAAAGGCTTATGAGACATATACCTCTGCGATGAATGCACTTATCATTCTGCATTGATTATAATTTTACCCAGTGAGAGCTTTCAAGGCAGATAATACTAGTTCACAGATTGATCTGAAATGTGTAGTAAATGGTTGATACATATAAATTTGTCTATGACTCAACAATTTTCTCCTGCTCCTTTGGGCCTCCAGCTCAGTTAGAACAAGGTTTGGGATCATGATATCATAAGTCTTAATTTGCTGCTACCTGGGGACTTTTCCCCTTGTGTTTATACTCTCTTCTCTCCTCTGGTTGTTGCAGAGATAGCCCTGGGCTTGGCATGCTTCATACAGAAAGATAAACCATTCCCAAAATTTGGGAATGATAATAAAAAATCTCCCAGCCCATCCCTACAAATTCCAATGGTCCTGGTTGTATCTCGCAGACCATAGGAGTTTGCAGCAGATTACTTTAGCTAGAATAAAATACCCAGCTTGGAAGGTACCACCTCATTTTGCCTAATAAAGAAGCTGACCTATTATTAATAAGAAAGTAAATATCCAGGGCATAAGCTTAAATTTAATCCACTTGATCATTGGAAGCTAATGTAACTTGGCCTACAGTTTTAACAGCAATGCCTTATAGAGTGATACAAATGATAAGTAGTAGTAGTATTAAGAATGTTTCTGCATTAATATAATGGTCTGTGTTTGGTTATTAAGGAGATCATTTTAAAAGCAATGGACATAGGTTAGACCTCCCAAAATGGGCAATGTGGACATCTGAACAGCAGGAACACACTAAGAGCAGCTCTGAATGTCTCCATGGCTGGAATGTCCAAGTCTAGGCATCCCAACATGGGTGTGTCAGCAGGCATTTTGGGGCTCAGCTATAGCAGAGCAAGGGTGCAGATATCCAAGGCATATTTTGTATAGCTTTTGCGATGTGCAAGGTGCAACAGCCAGACATCCAGCCTAGACTACTTATTAAGCACGAACAGATAAGAGACTTTGTTGTCCATGGTGACCGCAAATGCAATTGTTTTAGGAGGAATGTGAAGCTGAGAGAGTAGAGTCTGCCTGTTGTGCTACTCCCTGTGTCCCAACCATGCTACCCAAACATCTGTCACTGTAGCCCCATCCCTGATAGCCCCCCCCCCCTCCCCAACAACCCCTGTTCCCCTATCTGGCTACAGGCCATCTTCCACTCCCTTCCACAACCCAGCACTGCATCCCCCAGACCCCTCTCTCTCCAAGTCCTGCCACCCAGCCCTGTCTTAATTACAGCTGTAGGCAGTGGGAATACATGTGTGTCTATGTATATAGAGTGAAGGAGCAGAGGAGGGTGCATGACTGTTGGTATGGGTGCAGATATCAGTGAATCTAAATCCTTCTTTGTCCTCATCTCACACAGCACAGAGCACTGCGTGTTGGTGGAGGTGACAAGGGTGCTGGTGGTAAGAGTGAGCAGGTATAGGTGATGGTCCCCCTCTCCCTCATCCATCTCCTTCCCGCTGAATCCTCCTTCTCCATCACCCATCCCTCTCATATGACTAACAGTCCCTCCACTACATATGCTAGGCTGAACAGTCCATTTGTGTGGAGGCAGAACAGCAGTATGCTGATGGTGACCTCCAATGCCTTCTCATCTTCGTCCTCCCAGGAGGTTTCAACTAGCAGCTATCCGTTGGATGTCACTGCTTCAGAGGTGAGAGTAGCTGCAAATCAAGTAGTGTCCACCACCTCCTGTTTCGGCACTCCCTCTGCCTGTGCCTTGGTCACTTGACCTGCCTGGCCTAAGCCGATGTCCTACTCTTCAGACTCAGCCACCAGCACGACATCAGCAGCCTTTTATTGATATGCCACCTGCCTGTCCTGTCACTACAATTGTTTCTGCTTATACGTCCTTGGCATCCACCCTGTGTCACAGTCATGCCATGCCATGAATGGCCACATGCCACGAGCTTGGGTGGCTGCACTCCTGCATTTAGGGAAGAACAACCCAAACTACAGTTACAAATTGCAAGGTTCCACATTAGGAACCACCACCCAGGAAAAGGATTATGGTGTCATCATGGATAATATGTTGAAACCCTCCACACAGTGTGCAACGGTGGCCAAGAAAGCAAATAGAATGCTCATAATCATAAGGAAAGGAATGGAGAATAAAACCAAGGATATTATAATGCCTCTGTATCATTCCATGGTGCGACCACACCTTGAATATTGTGTGCAATTCTGGACGCCATATCTTAAAAAGGATATAGCAGAATTAGAAAAGCTACAGAGAAGAGCCACCAAAATAGTAAAGGGGATGGAAGAATACCCCTATATTTGTATTGGAGCAAGCAGTGGATTATCTGGGTCCTCTTTTAATAATGGTTTATGGGCCTTTCCTCCAGGAACTTGTCCAAACCTTTTTTAAACCCAGCTACAATAACAGTTTATACTACATTCTCTGATTTTGCATTGAATGAAACAATATTTTCTCTTATTAGTCTTAAATAGATTACACTGTAGCTTCATTGCATGTCCCCTAATCTTTCTACTCCATTCATTAATTTATAGACCTCTATCATATCTCCCAACTCTTTTTCTGGAGGAAAGGTCCATAAACCATTATTAAAGAGGACCCAGGTAATCCACTGCTTGCCCCAATACAAGCATTATGGAACCTATGTGTCTTTTTGGGAAACTGCTAGGTACTTGTGACCTACATTGGCCACTGTTGGAAACAGGATGCTGGGCTTGATGGATCTTGGTCTGTCCCAGTATGGCATTTCTTATGTTCTTATGTTCATGCCCTTGATATGCCTCCAATAATTTCTACATATTAGTGGCATCCATGTGTAAATGTAGCCCTTTCTAAAATTTCCATGTCCATATGGATGTTTCAATGTGTAAATGCTAGATTTTCCATTTGGAAAGCATGAATAAAGCTTCTTAAATACCCCCCTTTAGCTTCTAACTGAACAATAAAGCTGAATTGTTCTCAAGTTTTGTTTAATAACAGATAGCCTAGGTGTGAGTAAACAGTAGAGCCTTAACTAATTTTAACTTTCAGCGCTCTACTTGAAATCTATTACAATTTTCACACTAATATTTTGAAAGCAACACAATCCAATAAAATGCAATTTAAGAAGACACAAAAAGAAATAAAAAACTGCCATAGAGTTAAGAAAATTAAAAAAAAAACTAAGAAAACTTGAACACAAATGGCAAGCCATAAGAAGTGACACTGATAACCAGTCATACATGGCTATGCTTAAATCATACAAGGATGCCATAAATAGCAGAAAAAAAGAGTATCACTCTAACCTACTACTCAGTGCCCTCAATAGACCAGGAGAGTTATTCTCCATTGTTAAATCTCTCACAAAAACACCCAACCCTGAGATGGACAACATCCCTATAGAATCACAAGACCTAGCCAACTGTTACATAGATAAGCTCACCCCACTGCATACTTCTGTCACTCCCATTAATCCCCAATGCTCAAATCCTAATAAAAGTATACACAACAATCAAACCACTTGGACTTCTTTCTTCCATATTGACATTAAACAACTTAAAAACATAATTACAAACATAAATACTACCACCTCCCTCATCAGATCCCTGTCAGCTGGCTAAAAATCACTAAAGACACTTTTTCTCCTATCATCCTAGAGATAGTAAACTGATCCTTAGACACTGGACATATGCCTTCTGCACTAAAACATGCATGCCTAAGACCTATTCTCAAACCTAATGCAATAAACAAAACCCTCCCAAACTCATATCAACCTATTTCCAGTCTGCCCTTTTTAGCAAAAGTCATTGAAAAAACTGTACAAGTATAACTGCAAGACTTTATCGACTTAAACTCCCTGCTCAGTGAACAGTAACAAGGCTTTAGCCACACCACAGTGTCAAGACAGTCATGTTATCTCTCATGAACAATCTCCTCTGTGGTTTAAATAACAATAAACAAGGATACATGCTTGTGTTTCTTGACATCATTGGTGCTTTTGATAGCATTAACCATAAAATACTAATTTCCAGATTGCAACAAATTGGACTCCAAGGAATGGTATTACAATGGTTTAAATCATACCTTGCAGATCAAATCCAGCAAGTAAAGATAGGCACAAATTCTTCCTCAATCTTCATACAGTCTCAGGGTGACCCACAAGGCTCCACATTCTCCGCCCTACTATTTAACCTTTACATGCAACCCATATGTGACATCTTCAGAAAACACAAAGTATTCTGTCATCTCTATGCAGATGATATTATGTTTTACCATCCCATTGACACATCTGACCCTTTCTGCCACTCGGATATAACTGACTGGCTACTTTCTAACAACTTAAAAATTAATTAAAAACAAAAACAAAAACGGAAGTGCTTTACATTACACATAATCAGAACTTCAACCCCCCCCCCCCCAATAAAAAAAAGAAATCAATGCCCACCACAATGATCACATCACCCCCTTCACTATATAACCTCCACTGGCTTCCTATTGCAACCAGAACCAAATACAAATATATTATGATAGTATTTAAGCTATACAACAAAATTGTTCCCTCCTATCTATCCTCCCTTCTACATCTACCTGATCACACAAGAGTTAGAAGAACCAGCTCTCAAAATACGCTAACCATACCCACCATAGCTCCAATAAAACTACCAGCTCCAGGGCATTCACCTATGTCGCCCCTATTCACTGGAATGCCCTTCCTGACAAGTTAAGAATGATTAAAAATCTTCTAACTTTTCACAAAGAATCAAAACTTGCCTATTCATCCAATACTATGGCCTTACTACCTTGGATCAACAGTCACAAACAACTTAACCCAGCACCTACTCAACATATCCATCACAATCCCTCATAACACTTCAAATCTCCTAAGAACTACTCAATTGCCAAGATGCACTTTGTTCAGGCGACACTACTTATCTCACCATCACTTAATTGTAAATAAGTTACAAGCTGATACAATGTTTAGTTACTTTGTTACTCAACATGTTATTTATACATAGGTTCCTGCATGTTATAATGTAACTTGGTTGTGTTTCATTGTAAACCGCCACTGATCTATGAAAGTGGCAGTATATAAAAGCTTAAAATTAATATTCACTCGACATGTTGCATTAAACATGCAATCTTGCTACACCAGTAGTCTTGTAAGCTCTACGTATATCTGTACATCCGTTCTTTTATGACAAGTTATTTATCCAAACATGTTAAAATAGGACAAGGGCACCTATAGTATCCACTGTCTAAAGAAACCTCTGTGTAACATTTACTTGCACTATTTCAATGTCTATGGTTATGTCAGAATTTCAAATTTAAGAACAATTATGCTCCTTTTGGCTAATACATTTTATCCCTCTGAACGTACAATGAACTCTGTGAATAATTTTGCTCTCCTTTTTAAAAAAAATCTCAAGACCCTGTAAAAAAATAGTTCAGCAAAAGGTGATAATGATGAAGCAGTAAGCCTATTTTCACTTCTAAGACAAAACTCTTACTGTGAGGAGCAATTTCCAAACTGTCTGCACTGGGACAAAGTCTGCAGGTTTTTCAAAGCTTCATCATAATATTGCAGACATATAAAAGTACCCACAATTGTATAACGCATTTCTAGCCTATATGGATTAACAGTCAGTTCTCTGGTCCAGCAACAAAATAGTCACTAATGCCTTGGAATCCACTATAGCTGTAGCAGGGAAAGCATTTTGACATCGGTGTTCTGCTGGGGACACAATACAATGCAATACAATACAACACATTTAGCCGTCTCCATCAGACCTGCCCTGATAGTCTCTAGGTGAGAGTTTGTTTTCAGCTACTGGGATTTCGGTCTTGTAGCACTTCTTCCTAAAAACAACAACAAAAAAACAAAAAACAAAAAAAAAGGTACTGAGGTGGAGTGAGTAGGAGGTTCTACCTCCCATTCCAGCCACAATGGAGAAAAGGAAATAGGTTCCAAAAGATTCTAGGTTGGTGACCTGGCAGAAAATCACTACTGCTTTCTTCTAGCCACTCACCATGATTCTTCTTTTTACTTTTATGGATAGCAGTCTTGGGGTGTAGGAGTAGCCTAGAGATTAGAGCACTGGCTTTTTTTTTTTTTTTTTAAACGTTTATTTAAGCTTTTTTAGAAAAACCACACTACAAACATAAAAAATCCAAATTGTCAAATAATGCACCTAAAACAACAACATAAACCCTCCCTCCACCCCCCCCCCCCTCCGATTCTCTGAGGAAGGTTCCTAACACTCTACAATCCAACAAAGAACCGCCGGATCTGACATAAAGTAAAAACTAGCCCACTGCCATCTAAAAGTCAGAATCCCCCCTCAACTAACGGACGAGCGGGCACAGTATTGGTCGAGAAGTGCCCATCTCTGTACATTGAGGGTCACCTGGTGCGGAGAATGGAGCTTACTATACAGTTTTTCCAAATTAGCATAATAACATACTAAATTCCACCAGCGATCAAAATGTACCATACTAAACTGTTTCCAATGAGTAAGGATAAGTTTCAGTGCAATGGCAATCATGAAGTTTAATAAAAATGCCTGCTCTTTAGAACAGACCAAGGAGGGTGCAACAGAGCAAAGCAGGATCATTATCCTTGAAGAAACAAAAGGAATACCTAACACACTCCGTATCCGAGCACCGACCTTCTGCCAAAAAACTTGAAGCAGAGGACAATCAAAAAACATGTGCCGAAAAGTGCCCAACTCCTGCTGACAGGACCAACAGCTGCCAGATGACAACTTATCCCATTTAGAAATCTTGACAGGGGTAAGGTAAGCCCTATGTAAAAAGAAATACATAGATTGAGTAAGTGCTGCTGAGCGTGAAGCCCTCGTGATGGGGCCCCACAAGACCTTCCAGGAAGTATAGGGGATCTCATCCATCAAGTCCCCCTCCCAGGTTTTACTTAATCCCCTTAAGGACATGGGAGTCAGGTCCCTAATAGATCTGTAAATGAAGGACATAGCGCCCCGTTGATCAAGAGCCCCCTGAAGAAGACTGAGGGGGACCGCAACAGCAGCCAGATTCCTTCCCCGCACACCCTTAGCAGCCAAGCAATGTTTAAGTTGCAGCCATTGAAAATAACAGGACCGGGGAAGAGCAAACTCCTTTTGCAAGGCTGAGAAATCTCGCCAACCAGTCCCATCGGCCACCTGTCCAACCACCCAAATACCGCAGTTCATCCACGTGCGCCAGGCGAACACTTGATTCCGGATCTTAAACAGAGGATTCCACCACAAAGGAGTATGCCAAGAGAGAGTAGCCCTGTCACCCACAAGTCTTACCAGTTGCAAAAAAGCCTCTTGCGTAGCCCGAATGACCCCCCCGGCCGCAGAATCCCTGGGAAATTGCATGCCCAGCAAGTACTGCCAGGGATACGGAGCCGCCAATTGCTCTTCAACCGCGAGCCAGATTGGCCTGTGCCCCAAGTCCGCAGCATCCTTCCACAAGGCCCCCTGTCTTAATAAGAGAGCCAGATGATAGCGCCGGAAATCGGGGAATTGGACGCCCCCGTCCTCCTTGGAAGCCTTGAGCTTTTTGGTAGCAATCCTTGGGCATTTCCCATTCCACAAAAAGCTTAACAACGCACGCTCGAGTTCCCCGTATGCACCCGTCGGGAGTTCAAAAGGTAGCATTCCCAACAGGTAATTTATTTTGGGAGTAAGAGACATTTTTATGGTCTCCAATCTGCCCCACCAAGAGAGGTGAAGAGGGGACCAGTTTAAGGTCCGCTTACGAATCCAGAATAGAAGGCCCGCCAGATTAGAGGTGATGGTATCATCTCGAGAAGCACAATACTGGGTACCTAAGTATGTGATGCTATCCGATACCCACCAAAAGGGAAACTCCGCCATTAATCTCGAATTGGAGACCTTGTTCATTGGGAATGCTACCGACTTGGACCAGTTAATTTTATACCCCGAGATTGAAGAATAGCTCTCAATTAAAGTCAGGATTAACGGGACCTCTTCTGGCTGGGTGAAGAGCAGGAGATCATCCACATAAGCAGAAAGTTTCACCTGTAGGTCACCCAGTCCGAAGCCAGAGATCCCCTCATGCTGCCTAATAGCTATAGCCAAAGGTTCCAATGCAAGATTAAACAAAAGAGGAGAAAGGGGGCATCCCTGTCTAGTACCCCTATGCAGGGGAAAAGAGCTAGACAGAATTCCGTTGGCAAAGATGCGGGCACTGGGATTCGCATAGAGCACTTTAACCATACAGATGAACTCGTCTCCTAAACCAAACCAGTGGAGTACCTGTAAAAGAAAGGACCACTCTAGCCTATCAAACGCTTTCTCCTCCGCGTCGAGCGAGAGGCCAATATAAGGTAAAGAACTAATAGAGGCACTTTCCAGTAAGTTACAGAGCAACCGCGCGTTGTCTGAGGTAGCTCTCCCAGGGACAAAGCCACATTGGTCTGGGTGGATAAGGTCACCAATAACCTTAGTAAGCCTTTGGGCTAAGATACTTGCATAAATTTTATAATCGGAATTTAGTAATGAAATCGGGCGATAATTTGTCACAAGCTCTGGGTCCTTCCCAGGCTTCTCCAGAACCACAATTGTGGCTTCAGAGAAGTTACCAGTGGGTTCTTGTCCCTTTACCAGCTCGGTATAATAAATCAGGAGATAGGGGAGCAGGTCCAAACAAAAAACCAAATAAAATTCCGCTGGAATGCCATCTGGTCCAGTGGCCTTGCCCCTAGGCATATCCCTAACAACTGCGCGGATTTCCTTGCTGGTAAAAGGAGCCCCAAGGTCGCCCATCTGTCGAGACGACGCTGAAGGGTGCGAGAGGTTTCCCAGAAAGGTTGAATACGCATTCAGATCTGGTGTAATATCCGAGGAATATAACTTCCCATAATATTTTGAGAATTCTGCCAGTATTAGTTCGCTCTTAGTTTGCCGCTTTAAATTGTCATCTAGAAGGGCAACTATTCTTTTCCTTTCCTGTTGTCCCCGGAGAGAGCTAGCCAGAGTTTTACTCGCCCTGTTCTGCTCAATATGAAATCTGGCTGATTGTTTAAGGAGAGTTTGTTCCACCTCTGCGGAAGCTATCTCATTATACTGAAACCTTAACCTTTGGAGGCGGAGCAAAATACTGGGATCAGGGCATTTCACCCACAACCGTTCCCCCGCTTTAATCTGCTTTTCAAGCGCTGTAAGACGGGCCCTTTGCTTTTTGCGTTCCCGAATCGCATAACTGGTGATAGCGGCCCGTAGGGTGGCTTTAAAAGCCTCCCACCAGGCCCATATCGTGGTTTCGCCCACCATGTTAGACGCGAAGTAAGAGCTAATGACTCCCCGAATTTCTGTGTGAAATACGGGGTCTGCTAGCCAAGATCTGTTAAAGGACCAAGATGATGCGGGCCGCTCTAACCCAGAGAGATCAAGCTCCAAAATTACTGCAGCATGATCAGAGATACACATACTTTCAATTCCCGCCGCACAGCCCGAGGAGATCAAAGATTTGGACACCAGAAAATAATCGATGTGCGAGGAGGATTTATGCAAGGGGGAGAAGTAAGTGAAATTTTTCCCCTTAGGGTAGAGCATTCTCCACACATCTGCCAACCCGTTAGACTCAGACAGGGCTTGAATAGCTAACATGGCTTTAGAAGGTTTCTCAACTTTCCCGGGGTTACGATCCACCAACGGGTCACTTACCACATTAAAGTCACCCCCCACAATAATGGGGGCCGGAATCTCCAGCTGCAGCCGACCCGAGAGAGAACGAAAAAACAAGGGATCATCACAGTTAGGGCCATATACATTCGAAATAAGGAGAGAGATATTCCCAACCTGGATCAAGGAGTTTGCCCATCTGCCCACCTCATCGTGAGAGGAACTTACAACTGTAGCCCCCAGGGCAGTCCGGATTAGCGTGACAACCCCATTTTTCTTGCAGCATGCAGGGGAGGAGCCTATCACACTAAAGAATTTGTTACCCAATTTACATGTTTCCCCAGGCGTGAGGTGTGTTTCTTGCAGCAAAATGATATCGGCCTTTTGCCTCCTGCAATAGGCCAAGATTTTCTGGCGTTTGACCGGGGATTTGATGCCTTTAACATTAAGGGACAAGAGCTTCAATCTGGCAGCCATGATACCTGAAGGGCAAAAATACATGCAGCATCCAGCACATAAGAGATTCCATTGCACACACTTTTACAGCCAAACTTCCCCATTTTCCTCAGAGAACCCACATATAGAACCCAATCCCACAACCCCTCATATGGGTGAGACAGCTTAACCAAAAACATGGCTGACCCAGGACCCCACAGCCCATCATACATGAATTAATAACATTATAACAACACTCCTACATTTCACATTCAAACATAAATACAGACCGTCCACCGCCCCAACCGACTCTCATGAAGGCTAAAGAAGCCTCCCGGTCGCTCGTCATTTACATGGGCAGGCCTCACCCCACTTTCCACCAAGACAGACCGGGGCCTCCAGCTTGGGAGACAAAGCCGGTGGTCGGGCAGGAAGCCACCCCCTTACCAATGGCCCACCCCGCTCCACCAAGAATCTGTGAACAAGACCGAGGCCACGGTCAACTAGTTCTGGTGCATCATGAGGGCCTCCTGCTCTTCAATGAAACTCTTGAGAGCCGTCGGATCCTCAAAGGTCCTGGTTGCGTTGTTCAGAGTTACTTTAAACCTTGCAGGATTAAAAAGGCCAAATCTGGCTTGCAAGTGATGCAGACGCGGTCTGAGCGCGAGAAAAAGCTTTTGTTTCTCCGCCGTAGCCTTACTGTAGTCCGGAAAGAAGAGAATTTTTTGCCCAGCATGCAACAAAAGTTGTTTCCCCTTGACCGCAGCCAGGATCTGGATAGCATGTTGGTGGCGTAGCACACAGAAGATCAGCGGCCGCGGCCTGTTACTTTGTGAGCTGGAGAAGATGGAATCCGGTGCGCCCTTTCTATCTCCAGGGGCCGGGCAAAATCAAGATGTAGAAACTCCGGTAACCAAGATTCCAAGTACCGGATCGGGTCGCCCCCCTCCAGGCCCTCCGGTAAGCCTATAATTCGAAGATTGTTACGTCTGGCCCTATTGTTCATGTCCTCTAAGGACTTCTCCAAATGATCCACTCTCCGAGCCGTCTTTACAAAATTGAGGGCACCCGTCTCACCTTTGGCTATTGCCGCCTCAGCTTTTTCCAATCGGAGGGATAGAGTTTGCATTTGCGACCGCATCTCCTTCATATCAGACTGCAGGTCAGCCAAAGTATCCCCATTTAGCTCAACACGCGTTCGAATGGCCCGCACCTCTTGCAGAAGCTCGGATATGCCTTCCGACTTGTCTTGTGAAGAGGCCTGCTTCTGCGGGGACAGCGGATCCGTCTTGGACCGTTTTGAGCCTGCTGCCGGTGGATTGCCGAACTCCAAGCGAGTTTGTTTGCTCCCGGCCATTGTTAGGAACCCCCAAGCAAGATGCACCAATATTGGCAACGAATGTCAGCAAGGATGTAGGAGAAAAGAAGGTGGGGTCCGTGGGAGAGAAATCTCAAGCAGCCATGTTGGAGTCTTGCTGGCTCCGCCTCTCATCTAGAGCACTGGCTTTTAATAACCAAAAGACCAGGTCTGATTCCTATCGGTATTCCTTGTGCAAGTCACTTAACCTTTTATTGCCTCTGAAGAAAATGCTAGTAATCTACTTCTGGCCACCATGAAAACCCAGGAGGTGCTGGATTGCTAGGAATCAGCATTGACTCAAAAGCAGGGGTGACCTGCATGTAGAAGTGGTTACACCCCTAAACAAAGGCATGAGGAGGGGTGACCTGAACATAACAGCAGGTGCTCTTACTCTTGCCACCTTGCTGGGCAGACTAGATGGACCATGATGGTCTTTATCTGCCGTAAAATACTAGGTTACATTGCATGTTTGTTTTGAATACTAAACTGCATTAACCTGGTATATTAAGCTCTCTAGGGTTTGTGCTCTAGTTCCTATACTGTAGTACCTATACAATTTAATAGCACTTCTCTGCAATGTATGCATTCTTACGATATCCTTACAGAGGTATGTCCCACAGAACTGGCCTCCAGAACTGAACTGCTGAAGTGGTACTCAATGTAGAGTTTCACTAGAGATTTATGTAAGGGTTCTATTATCTCCTTGTGAAACCTCTGTTTATGATAGCGAGCACATTGCTAGCTTTCCCTGATGCGTTCATAAATGATAGATGGCAAAAGACCAACCAGTTCATCCAATCAGCAATTGTCTTCATTGCTGTTTTGCTGTCATTTCATGTAGGTTTGAATATGAATTCTCATATTTAAACCAACACCAGTTCTCTTCCCCCATGTTTCTTTTAGGCAACCTATCAACCCTGCACCTACTATTATTATATCCTTTTATTTTATTCTTTAGATCTTACGTGTCTCATACTTCATATGACTACACCTCCAATGCTGATTTCTCCTAGGTTTCTTAAATATTTAGAGCATTCAGTTGTTCTTGTTATTGATAAAAGAAGAATGGATTTTATGCGCCAGATATAGAATTTTATATATTTTGTACTGAATCCAACCCAACAATAGACTATTCTCACCTTTGTGCATTTAACCTGTTAAAAATGTTTGTATAATCTGCACAAAATCATATTTTACCCTCACATTACTCTGCAATGTTACTGGCTCTGAATGCTAAGGAATCTCATTGGTCACTTTACCTTCATCAAAATGGACTCTTGACTCACTCTGAGTTCTGCTTCCAAATCTCTATAGAAGATGCAGACTTTAGTAAAGCGTTTGCATTGTTCAGTGTTCTATAGAGAACACTGAACAATGCAAAAGCTTTACTAAAGTCCATATAAGCAATATCAGTTGTTCCTCTCTGATCTGTCATTTTTATGAGTTCATTAAATACCAATTCTCTATCACATATGTATAATGTTGTTATTGTTAAGTGCCATCAATATTGACTCATGCTGACCCTGTTTATAGCTGTCCTAATCTATGTTTTATCTTTGTTGACAGAGTGGCATCCATAGCTGTTGCTATTGACTCTATCCATTGCATTGCCAGCAGTGGTTCTCAACCCAGCCCTCGGGGCACACACCCAGCCAGTCAGGTTTTCAGGATTCCCAAAAATGAATATGCATGAATTGATATGCACATAATGGAAACAGTGCACACAAATCTATCTCATGCATATTCATTGTGGGAATCCTGAAGAACCAGTTGGCTAGGTGTGTCCTGAGGGCTAAGTACTGCATTGCCAGTCTTCCTCTTTTGCACTGACCTTCAACATAGTAACATAGTAAAATAGTAACATAGTAAGTGACGGCAGATAAAGACCAGCATGGTCCATCTAGTCTGCCCAGCAAGATGGCAAGAGTAGGTGCACCTGTCGCTCTGTGCAGGCCACCCCTCCCCATGTTTTTGTTTCTGTTTAGGGGTGAATCCACCACTCCATGTAGGACACCCTTATTTGTTCAGACGCTAGATAGTTCAGAAGTTAGATGGTACCGTTTATTTTGCTTTTATCCTGTTGCTGTAAAGGGATCCACTGTGTTTGTCCCATGCCGTTTTGAATTCCATCACCGTGTTTGCCCCACCACTTCCATCGGGAGGGCATTCCAAGCATCCACCACCCTTTCAGTGAAGAAATATTTCCTGACATTGCCTTTCAATTTACCACCTTGCAGCTTCATGTTATGCCCTCTAGTTTTACAGCTTCCCCGTCTTTGGAAGAGGTTTGTTTGTTCATCATTTCTCTTTAAGTATTTAAAGGTCTGAATCATATCTCCCCTGTCCCTCCTCTCCTCCAAAGTGTACATATTTAGGTCTTCAAGTCTCTTCTCATAAGGCTTCTGACGCAGGCTCCAAATCATTTTGGTCGCCTTTCTCTGAACAGTTTCCAGTCTTTTTACATCTTTTGCAAGATATGGCCTCCAAAACTGAACACAGTATTCCAAGTGAGGCCTCACCAGTGACTTGTACCAGTGACTATATCTGGCGCACCTCTTCCTTTCTGCTGGAAATCCCTCTTTGTATGCAGCCCAACATTCTCCTGGCTTTTGCCACTGCCTTGTCACACTGTTTTGTCACCTTGAGATCATCAGACATAATCACACCAAGGTCTTTCTCCTGAACCGTGCATACCAACCTCTCACCCCCTATTGTGTACTTTTCCCTTGGATTTCTGCTACCCAAGTGCATGACACTGCACTTTTTCACATTAAATCGTAGTTGCCAAGCATTAGACCAGTCTTCCAGCTTTTGTAGATCTTTCCTCATGTTATCCACTCCCTCGGGGGAGTCCACTCTGTTGCAAATTTTTGTGTCATCTGCAAAAAGACAGACTTTTCCATTCAGTCCTTCAGCAATATCAGTCACAAATATATTGAACAGTGCCGGGCCCAGGACCAAACCTTGAGGCACCCCGCTAATCACCTTCCTCTCATCTGAGTGAGCTCCATGTACCATCACCCTCTGTTGTCTGTCAGTCAATCAATTTCTAATCCAGTTTACTATCTTGGGACCCATCCCCAAGCTACTGAGTTTATTGACAAGCCTCCTATGAGGAACAGTATCAAAGGCTTTGCTGAAATCCAGATAGATGACATCCATTGCATGCCCCAGATCTAGTTCCTTGGTCACCCAATCAAAGAACTCAATCAGAATTGTTTGGCAAGACCGTCCTTCGGTAAAACCATGTTGCCTTGGATCTTGCAACCTGTTGGTTTTTTTGAAAGTTCACTATTCGCTCTTTCAGGAGCGCCTCCATTACTTTTCCTGCCACCGAGGTAAGGCTCACGGGCCTGTAATTTGACACTTCTTCCCTGTCACCACTTTTGTGTAGAGGTACATTAGCCATTCTCCAGTCCTGAGGAACCACTCCTGTTTCCAAGGATCTGTTGAAGACATCCTTTAACGGTCCTGCAAGAACCTCTCTGAGCTCTTTCAGTATCATGGGATGTATCCCATCCGGTCCCATGGCTTTGTCCACTTTCAGTTTAGCAAGTTGTTCTAACACCTCATCTTCTGTGAATGGTGTGGTATCTACTTCAGTCCTATTTTTATATTTGGGAGTCACAGTTGGTCGATCTCCAGGATCTTCTTTAGTAAAAACAGAGCAGAAGTATTTGTTTAGAAATTTCGCTTTTTCAGTGTCACTTTCCACGAGTCCTTTCCCAGCACTTCTGAGTCCTGCAATAACAACTCTGATCTTCTTCCTTTCCTGAATATACCTGAAGAAAGTTTTGTTGCCACCCTTAACATCTTTAGCCATCTTTTCTTCTGCCTTTGATTTTGCTATCCTTATTACTCTTTTAGACTCTTTGAGTTGGATCCTGTATTCATTTCTGTGTTCTTCTGTTTGCAAGCTTTTGAATTTTGCGAAAGCTGTGGTTTTTGCCTTTATTTGCGCAGCCACCTCTTTGGAAAACCAAATAGGTTTCCTTCTCCTCTTGTTTTTATTTATTTTTCTTACATATTTATCTGTTGCCCCTTTAGTTTAGTCCATTGCAATTCCACTTCCATTATTTCCTTCCACCCCATCATCTCCTCCTTTAAGTACTCGGCCATTTTATTGAAGTCAGTGTTTTTGAAGTTTAGGACTTTGAGCTTGCTATGATTGGCCTGTACCATGGCTTTTATCTAAAACCACACCGTGTGATGGTCGCTGTTGCTCACAGGGGCACTCACGCAGACATTCGACACGTTATCACTGTTGGTAAGCACTACATCCAGCGTTGAGCTTTCCCTGGTTGGTTCCATCACCATTTGTCTAAGTAATGCATCTTGGAGAGCATCCACAATTTTTTTGCTTCTTTCCAGATGTGCAGAAGGAGTAATCCAATCCACATCAGGTAGATTAAAGTCACCCAATATGATCGCTTCCCCCTTTGTTGCTATCTTGGCAATATCTATAATCAATTCGCTATCTCTCTCTTCAATTTGAGTCGGAGGTCTGTAGACTACAGCAATATGGATGACAGTGCCATCTCCTCTTTCCAACGCAATCCAGAGCGCCTCTTCTTTTCCCCATGTTCCCTGCATTTCAGTAGCTTTAATACTGCTTTTGACATACAAGGCTACTCCTCCTCCTTTTCCATTTTCTCTGTCTCTTCTGAATAGATTATAGCCAGCTATGGCTATATCCCAATCATGCGATTTATTAAACCATGTTTCTGTAACGGCTACGATGTCCAAATCCGTTTCCACCATTAGGGCTTCCAGGTCTGGAATTTTTTTGGCTAAGCTTTGAGCATTTGTGCTCATTGCTTTCCAGCATTTACCTGGCTTATGTGTATTTTGCATTGATTTTATTCTGCCCACTTCTTCCCACTTGTTTTTGATGTGTGGTTTAAGAGTGTGGCTGTTTCTGATGTTGTTCTGCTTTTGCAGGGGGTGGCCTGCAGATGTTGACCTTCCACATCCGTCACCCCCTTTTCCTAGTTTAAATGCATATCACATACTGCCTGAATTTTTCACTTAGGTTTATTTTCCCTGCGACAGAGAGATGTAGTCCATCAGCACAGTATAGTCTCTTGTTGGTCCATCTGTTGCCCCAGTTGCCAATAAATCTGAATCCTTCTTGTTTGCACCATGTCTGGAGCCATGTATTAAAGTTGTTAATGCGATGCAGCCTTTTTGTCCCCTTACCAAGAACAGGTAGAACTTCTGAGAATGCAACAGTGTTAAGAATGGCCTTGAGTTTCTCTCCCAGAGATTGGAAGTCCTTTTGGGCTGTAGAGGCACTGTTTCTAGCCAGGTCATTTGTGCCCAAGTGGATAATAACATCTGGTTTGGAGTGCTCACTTTTTGCGCTAAGTATTTCAACAACTTGGTTTGTATTCCTGCTGGCTGAAGAGCCTGGTAGGCACATGACTATCTTCTCTCCTTTGAACTGTGTTCCCAAGTTGGTGCCTCTGATGATGGAATCTCCAAGGAGTAATAGTTTTCTGTTTGGTGAGGTTTTCTTCATATTTGGTGCTTTAGCAGGAGATTGGGCATTGTGTGACTCATTTAAGGGCCCTTCAGTTTCTTTGGGTTGGGCATCCTCATTAGCCAAGGCAGAGAAGGCATTTTGCAGGGATATCTCTTGATGTGTAGGATGTCTCTGCGTTACAGGTCATAATCTTCCGGAACCCACTGTGATCCATTTGTTCCTGGGGTGTTTGATTCTTTGTGGGAGCGGTGGTGGACTTTGTTCAGTTTGTATCCTAGAAGAGGTGTGCTTCATTGCAGCCAGTTCCTCCCTCAGTAGAGACACTTCTTTATGCATGGCTGCTAGGTCTTTCCTTAGTAGAGTCAGTTCTTCATGCATGGCAACTGACTTTAGGCATATAGGACAAGCTCTTAGGCTCCAAATGATTCTTCTTTGAATGAAAGTACCACAGTTATTGCACTGAATACACGCCATGTTGATTAAGCAGTCCCAGAAGAGGAAGAATAATAAGAAAAGTTGAAGATGTGGGCGTTACCCAAGTTAGGAACGACAGATGGCACGTATGTGACCACTATATAGGCAATGTAGCCCCTGGGGTGGGTGGGGTGAGGGGTAGGGTGGGCGGGAACCTAAGTGTCTCTGGCCAGTAGGCTGTTCCTGAACAGTGGGCACACAGCAAAGGAGTAGGTAAGGGAACCCACCAAGAAGGGCAAATAGATAGATAAATATGTGGAGACAGACAAAAAACTCACAATTTAGCAGCAAATTCAGCAAAGATCACCTTTTGGGAGAGCCCTGGAAAGCACTACTCTTCTCAAGGAACAGAAAGGCAAACATGATGTCTTTCACTAATGATATTTCTCTTTCCATGATGTGTCCAAAGTATGAAAATCAAAATCTTGTTATATGAACTGCTAAGAAAAGCTTCATCTTGATCTCTTCTAGAACTGAGCAGTCCATGGTACAAACGGTATCCTTCACCAGCATCATAATCTGAAGGCATCAATTTTTGCCCTGCCTTTCTTTTTCACTCTCCATCTTTTGCATCCATCAGACATTACTGAAATACTACAGCTAAAACAAATCAAAGTGCACAGATACATTTCTGCACTTAAAAATCTTATCTAGGTCCTTCATACATTCTGCCCAGAGCAATTCATCATTGGATTTCTTGACTGCTTATCATTTCATCATTGATTATTGATCCAAGCAGGTTAAAATTTTCTACAGTTTATTTTTTTCTCCATCAAGGATGAAATTATTGTTTTTACCAGTTGTCAAGATCTTTGTCGTCTTAATGTGAAGGTGCAAGCCCATAGAAAACTATGTTCCTTGATCTTGATAAGCAGACATTTTAGATTATCTTCATTTTCAAACTGCAATATGCTATTGTCAGTATAGTAAATGTTGTTGATGTGTTTCTGTTGATTTCTTATAGTCCTGCTTCTCTGATGACTTGTTCTGCATATATATTGAATAAGTATGGTGAAAGTATGCAGCCTCGTCATACACCTTTCCCAATTTTAAACCATTAAGTTTCTCCTTGATTGGTTCAAACCATTGCTTCTTGTTCAAAGGTTGTACATGAGAACTATCAGGTGTTCTAGTATACCCATGTTTCTTAATATGCCCCAGAGATTTTCATGATTTATGCAATCAAAGACCTTTTTGTAGTCAATGAAAGATGAGTAGATATCCTTTCAGTATTCTTTTGTCTTTTTAAGGCTCTATCTTACATCTGCAATGGTGTCTCTTGTTCCTCACCCTTTCCTGAATCTTGTTTGCACTTCAGGCAGTTCTTGTTCCAGTATGGTTGTAGTCTCCACTGAATGATCTTGAGGAGAATCTTTCTGGTGTGTGGGATCAGAGTGATTATGCAATAATTTCCACAGTCAGTTTGATCATCTTTCTTCAGTATTCAAATGAACACAGATCTTTTCCAGTCAGTCGGCCATGATGCTGTCTTCCAAATATCCTGGCAGAGCCTTGTAAGTGTTATTAACAACTGTATCTGATTGCTGCAATACTTCAATGGAAATGCCAACAATGCTTACTGCTAGTGCTTTGATAATGCTTTCAGTGCTGCTTCTACTATTTCTTTTATCACCAACGATTCCTGATCATAAGGTATCAAAACAAATCTTTATTCATTTGATATTTATGGTATGATGTGGTGTATTCTTTCCACGATCTTCTCAGCATCATTCAACATGAATCCTTGAGCATCTTTAAGCATTACTATTCAACATTGGAATTTTCTCTTTAACTCTCAGTCTTAGGAAAGCTGATGTTGTTCCTCCTCTTAAAGTTTCCATTTCATTTCCTTACATGTGTCATTCTTTTTCCTCGTATTACTACACACTGAACATCAGCATAGCAAAGGTTGTTAATAAGTCCTCCACCAATCTTCAAACCTCAATTATCTTCATACAGTCCTGCTTCTCTGATGATTTGTTTGGCATATAAATTAAACAGGTAGGAGCAAAGTATGCAGGAATACAGGTTTTTTAAATTTATTATTATTAAAGCATTTCCATTTAACAACAGGAAATACAAAGGAAAATGAAGGAAATGTCCATAAAAGGAAAACAAATCATAAACAAGCAGAAAGTTCATCAACTACTACTACTGAAACATAGAAACATGATGGCAGAAAAAGACCACATTGCTTATCTAGTCTACCCTTCCATATCAACTACAATATTCCTCTTTTTACCTTTCAAGATCCTCTGTGGTTTGTCCCATGCTTTTTTGAATTCAGATTCTGTCTTCATGTCCACCATCTCCACTGGGAGACTATTCCAAGCATCTACCACTCTTTCTGTAAAGAAATATCTCCTCATATTACTCCTGAGTCTATCCTCTTTCACTCTCATGCTATGTCCCCTCATAGCAGAGCTTGCTTTCAATTTAAAGAGATCCTCCTGTGCAATTATGCCATGGAAGTATTTAAATGTCTGTATCATATCACCCCTATCCGGCCTTTCCTCTAAAGTATACATATTAAGATCTTTAATTCTGACCTCATATGCTTCATATCAAAGACCAGTAACCATTTTAGTAGCCACCCTCTGCACCAACTCCAACCTGCTTATATCCTTCTGAAGGTACAATCTCCAGAATTGCACACAATACTCCAAATGAGGTCACACCAGAGACTTATATAGAGGCACTACCACCTCCTTTTTTCTGCTGATCATTCCTCTCCCTATATATCCAAGCATTTTTATGGCTTTTGCAGTCACCTTTTCTACTTGTATAGATATTTTAAGATCATCAGGCACAATTATGCCCAGTTCCCACTCTTCCTTTGTGGACAGAAGTACCTCACCCCCTACACTGTACCACTCCTTTTGATTTTTGCAGCCCAAATGCATGACCCTGCATTTTTTAGTATTAAATTTAAGCTGCCAAATTCTAGACCATTCTTCAAGCTTAGCTAGCTCCTTCCTGGGTGTTTATTCTGTTGCAGATTTTGGTATAATCCGCAAACAAGCAAACCTTACCTGACAGCCCTTCTGCAATATCAATAACAAATATATTAAAAAGAATCTGACCAAGGACAGATCCCTGCGGCACACCAGTGGTAACCTCCTTCTCCTCACAGTGAGCTCTATTTACCTGTACCCTTTGTTGCCTCCCACTCAACCAATTTCTAACCCAATCATAACTTTAGGATCCATTCCTAGGGTGCTTAGTTTGTTTATAAGTCACCTGTGCAGAACGGTGTCACAGGCTTTACTGAAATCTAAATACACCACATCTAGGGCTCTCCCTCAGTCCAACTCCTTGGTCACCCAGTCAAAGAAATTATTCAGATTTGTCTGACAAGATCTGCTTTTGGTGAATCTATGCTGCCTTGGATTCAGCTACTTCTTTTGAGAACCATAGTGGCCTCCTTTTTCCTTTTTATATTTATTTACCTTTCTAACAGAGGTTTGTTGCCCTTAAAATATCCCTTTTCAGTTTTGCCCACTATTTTTGTACATCCCCCAGTTGTTCCCACTAACAACTCCTTGAGGTATTGTCCCATCTTGGCAAAGTTAGTTTTCCTAAAGTTTAAGACCCTCATTTTGAATGGATTTTATCAGGCCTAGTCCTAATACTGAACCATACCATGTGGTGGTCACTGGGTGTGAGATGATGTCCCACTGTAACATCAGAAACACTATAGAAGAAAAAATCTAAGGTTTTTTTAGAAGTTTAGATGACAAGACTTTGACTTTTCCTATTTTGGACACATCATGTGAAGAAAGAGATCATTTGAGAAAGATAGCCATCAACCCTTTCCCATCTATCCCCTTCCCTTCTTCCGACTATGTTCATTTCCATTCCTGTACTTTGATGATGGTGGATTTCTTTTCTTTTCTTTTATGCTAAATTTGTATTTAATTGTAAAGTGCCCCACCATTTGTGAGGGGCGGTATATCAAGCTGAATAAACATAAACATCAACATCATGCTTGGCAAGGTTGAAGGTCAGCAGAAAAGAGGAAGGCCAGCAATGTGATGGACGGATACAATAATAGCAGCTATGGATGCCACTCTATCAACATTTAGCCACTTGACTGAAGACCGAATACAGTTTAGAGCCACGATCCAGAGGGTCGCCTACACCATGCTCCCATTCTGACTTGAATGCCGTCGTGCTAGTGAATGTCTCTGCACTTTAGATATCTCTATGCCCATTTTCAGACTTCCAAAGCATGAATAGGGCTTCAGAAGGACCCCCTAAAAGCGCTGACCACCACTGCTAAATATCAACCCCCCCCTTCTCCATAAGTGAGCTCATGAACTATACAATAGATACTATTGTCTCACTAATCTCTTATATTTTTTAAGGTGTGAATAAGCAGTTGGATAAAGGATTTCAAGTACGAGCAATGATGATTTATAAAAAATGCTTTGTAAATCATTCTCGCTCACTCTTGAGCAGGGCCATACCAAGGGCTGTGTGAGCAGTGAGGCCGCACACGACGCAAGCATAGAAGGGGGTTCTGATGTCATCACTGGGCTTCCAGGAAGCTCACAAAAAAGTGTTATTGAATATGACTGCGTGGAGAAAGGCATCAAATTCATTAATCGCACAGGACACATTTCTAGCTTGGTACGGTTCTGCTCTTGAAATCCATAGCAGCGATTCTCTATCTTCAGAACATAAAAGAACAATTTCATTTGATTCCAAATATAAATTTGGTACAGTACTGAAATCCCAAATTCTATGTATAAATGCAATTTTCTTTAGTAATGCTCTTCACCAGTTCATTCAAATAAGATATCATTTGTATAGTTCATGAGCTCAATTATAGAGGGGGAGGGGGTGATATCTTTTACATTTGATGTCAGCTCAGTTTCTGAGCTCACTCTTATTTACATTTGTATTTAAAATGATGTTTTGTTGAAAGTTTGATTCTGCAATTGCATATTTTAGTTAGAAAATTAGTTATATATTTTTGAATTATTGAATGGAAAATGTTTTGAAGAATGATTGTATAAGGGCTTGGGAGTAAACTTCAAGTTGATTATATTTATGCAGTTAAGGATTTGAGATGATAATAATGCTTTATATGATTTAAAATGAGATACAGTAATTGAAAAAATGTGTCTTGTACATGATGCTGAAAGACATATTTGAAGGTTTTATAAGCTTAAAGGCACATTTTAGAAAGAGCATGTAGGTGCAATTTGGGATGTCCAAGTTAAAGCACATGAAAATCCATTGGCGCAAAAGTGAAGGTGTGTTTTTTAAAATTGACACGTCACAATCCTAAAAGATAAACATCTCTGTCAAATAAGACATGGGGAAATGCAGAATTATACCCCAGACACATGTACATTTTCAGGTAACTTGTACTTGCTTGTAGTGTGTGTAAACTGCTCTGATGCCCTTCAGCCTGGGCGGTATATCAGGACATTGCATAAACATAAACATAAACACAAGCCGGGCAGCATAGACATGTGTGTGATGGTATTCCAGGATGGGCATGTGTACCTCTCACCCCATACACATTCTGGCCCGCCATTTTGCAAGTGGAGACATGTAGAGCTGTACCAGTCAAGAACAATTCTGTTTCTTTACCTGTATTTTTTTTTTGGAATTGCAAAAATTATTGGGGGAGTGAGAGGACTTTCTCCACTTCTCTGTATAGGTCTTCGGTTGCTGAAATAAGAAATTTGCAGATGCCTATTCGTGCCCAGGATTGGATATAGACATGGATGGGTCTATTGCCATGTACAAACATTCAGTGCCATTCTACAATCAGGCATACATGTATCTTTTTTGGAACATCTCAGGAACACCTCCAACATGCCCCCGTGCAACATAGACATCATTGTGCCAGATATGTGTAAACTCTGGGCGTTCCAAAATGTCTCTAGGGGCGTTGATGTGATTTGCACATCTGAATGGGCATTCTCAGATATGGGAATTATGAATATTAAATGAGCCCCTTAAGTAGTAGCTCTCAGTTTGTGGGTTTTAAAAAGATCAAACAAAGTTTAAACAGAAAAATGTGCAATAAGGAGCTGCAAAAAAATCCCAGTGGAGTTAGAAAAAATGAAACTCTGGGCCACCACAAACTGATGAAAAGGAAAAGAAAGTAAATATGAAATTGTTACAAAACTGTCTATGGAATAGAAGAACAATTCAGGAATTGTAACTGGTGTGAAGAAAAGGAAATATTCTGAAATTCATTAACAAAAAAAGATGGAAAGGGAGACCCATTGAACACATATTCAGTTGACTTTGCAGATCATAAAGGACTGAGAGGAACCAATACAGAAGCAACTCCATAGGATGTCCTATTCATGCCCAGAATGACCTTCTAAGCTTTTATATACTTTACAAGGAATGGCGGACTATGAAATGATATCGCAAACTTGTCCGACTGATATAACCTGCTGATCAATAGAAAAATGAATGCCATTATGATTATGGCAGTTTGAAACCTTACCTCCCTAGCATTTCTTTAGGAGATATTCATCCAACTGATATTGTAACAATTTACATTTCCCATTATTCTTTTTATTCCATTTAGTAGCCTATCTAAGTTATATTAGCACTTCACTGTTAGTTTCACTACCCTAGTAATGCTTGGAAGGTGGGAAATGCTCATGTTGTGCATATTCAGACAAATTCCGAAGGCTCTTTCTACCAATGGACTTAGCACCAATTTTCAAAGAGAAAGTATGTGCATGCATTTAGTTGGAAACTTGCAGTGGATAAAAATGTAAAGGCCGATATTCAGCAGTGGCGGCTAGATGCTTTTAAAGTGCCTAGTCACTGACATTTTAAATAAACCTAGAATTTCAGCATCAGAAATTATCTGGCATTTTGCACTGGTCACTGGTCAATGTGTCCCTAACTGGTTAATGGTGATGACTGGCTAAAGTTAGGACAGCCATTCACCTGTCCTAACTTTAGCCAATTAAGTTATCTGGTTAGCAGCTGAATTTCACTGCTAACTAGATGAGATAAGCACTGCCCCCGATTTACCCACAGACTGCCCTGGTTTTAACCAGGTGTTTTTCATACAGTCTGGGTGGATATTCAGTGTCTTAACTGGTGAGTGCTGCTGAATATTAGACTCAGTGGGCCCGATATTCTTCTGGGACGGCTATGTGCTGCTATGGCGCATAACTATTGCTGCGGACCTTTAACCCTGGATATTCAATGCCAGGTTCATACGCGACCCTGGCATTGAATATCCGGGGTCGCCGCACAGTCTCCGCAGCCGCAGAAGCTAACCGGGCAGTGGCGATATTGAGGTGCTGCCTGTTAGCTCGCTCAGGTATAAGATAGGTGTAGCAAGAGCTGGTCTCTCCTTACCTGCAGGTTGCTAACCAATGCAGCAGTGCAATAGTGCCACTACCTGGTTAGTGACTGTTACTGCCCCCCAGAATGCACCAATGCTAAGCATTTAGCATTGAGGCATGTAGTAGAGATAATCAGGGCTATTAATTTATTTTCCTAGGCTTATATACTGCTTTTTTTTTTGCAAGCAGTTTACATTCAGGTATTGTGTCTGTATATTTATATATATTTCCCTTGTCTGTGACAGGCTCACAATGTATGTTTTTTGCACCTGAAGCAATGGAGGGTTAAGTGGCTTGCCCAAGCCCACAAGGAACAAACTATGAAACTAGAACCCCCCAGATCTTCTGCCCCAAGGTTGTTGTCCTCTAGTGGGATTCAAACCCCTGGCTCTATGGCCTGAGATAACTTGCCCCATCCACTAGGCCACTCCTCCCTCGTATTAGTACAGCTGAATATCCCACTAAGTGACATTTACATGGTTTATAGGTCTGTAAATCATGTAAATGCCTTTGAATATCAGGTCCAGTATTTTTTAGCCTGTTAGCAGGTCTGCTAACTGGCTAAAATGCTTTGAATATCACCCCCTCCCCCCGCATGCAGACATTTGTACCTGCATTTTTTGTGAGTACTTTTTATTAAGAATAATGCACGGAGTTGAAAAAACCATATGTGTGAATTTCTTCCTGAAACCAAGTCATGTCCCTGGGAATGCCTCCTCTTAATACAACTAGAGAATGCATGTTGTGGAATAATGCGTGCACGTTCAGCTGCATTGAAAAGGATCAATTTTGCATCTCTGAGCAGTGCACATCCATACAGTGTTTTCAGTTTCTGGAATGACCCTAATTGGCTTGTGCTAAGGTGGTAAAATGCTAATAATTCTAGCCCTGAGTCATCATTCATATGTTCCATGACTGAAAAAAAAATCCGTTATTGTTTTCAGCAAGACTTAACTCTTTAAAGTTAACCAGACAACAATGATTATATGTACTATCCAGTGAACTTTTAATATTGGCTTAGCATCCTTCCAACTCATCCTTTACTTAACCAATCAGATTTTAACCAGATAATGAGGTGTCTACACATAACCAGATAAATCTGAATATTAACCTCTACAGACCTGGAGAAATCAGTTTAGTTCTGTCTGCATTCCAATTCACACTGAGTCTTACATATTCATTGTACTATATGTAAAATAGAAACTGGAAACTTGACTCTGTTTCTCACAAATAAGTATTCAGCACTACCTTTATACAAGGAGGGAAATTTTAGAAAGGACATCCAAGTGCAATCTGGGACATCAAACCAGAGCATCTGAAAAAAAACCCCAGACACATCCAGGTGCAGACATAATTTCACAATTGCCCGATATGGACATCTCTGGGGACATGTACAGTGCATAGATGGTCCTAGCATAGTATTGCAGAGCTTGCATTTCCAGGAATAGCCTAATGGTTAGAGAAAAGGGTTAGGCACAAGGAAATCAAGATTCAAATCCCACTGCTGCTATCACTGAAATTGTGCTGAGTACTGGAGATGATGGTGTGTTTTTTCTTTACACCCTCTGGATGTTTTTAAGCTAAAACAAGCACTTTTCAGATACCTGTTTATGCCTGGAACAGGTCTAAACATAGATGCAACGGCAGACGTCTGGGACATTTCTGAAATCAGGCATGAATGTCCAGGTTCCTGGGAATGCCCAGCCACACCTCCACCACACTCTCGTTCAGACTTAGACATCCTAATGCTGGGCATATCCACAGACTGGGCTTCTAAAATGGCTCTGGAGATGTCTCTGTGCTTTTGGAAGTCTCTATGCTCTTTTTGGAATGTCCAAAGCACAAAAAGGTTTTCCAGAAATGACCGCCGCAGAGGACAATTTTTTATAGTCTTTGTCTTGATCAGTAATTCCCAAACCTGTTTGGGAGATGCCCAGCCAGTCAGGTTTTCGGGATATCCAGGATGATTATGCATGAAAGAAATTTACAAGCAATGAGGGCAGTGTAGGCAAATCTATCTCCTAAATATTCCTTGTAGATATCATGAAAATATGACTGGCTGGGCATCCCGCCTGACAAGTTTGAGAATCACTGACCTAGATAACAAGGTACGTCAAATGGCATAACTGTGACCTGCCTTTCCTAGATACAGCTTAAAGGATATAAGGATTACATAGAAAGTGCACTTTTAGCCATATTACAAAACTTGTGTTTGTGGGTGTGTTTAGATCAGGAGAGGAAAGAGCATGCATACATTTAGGGGCATATTTACTAAAGTGTGTTAGGCTTTTGCATCTAATACCAGGTGACAGCTGCAAAAAGTCTGCATTAACTACAAACATCCTGTGGTTTCAGCAGGGGGTGTTCCTAATATTTTCTCCGCAGAAATCATGGAGAAGATGTAGAAATCATGGGGGAGGGTCAAGCTTCATAGATGCAGCTATTGCTACTCATTGAGGTGAATCTGTGAAGCCTGCAAACTGTGGCGATTCCCTTGTGATGGTAATGTCTGAGGTAATCATGCCTTGCAGGAGCGTCTACTCTCTGCCCACTCGCTATGATGCCTGCATTTCTCCTGCAATTCTCCTGCATTAGCTGCTACTGCCGGGCACAATTTCTGCATTAGCACTGTGATAGCAGCTAACACCCTTTAGTTAACATGCCCCTTACTTTTCAAATGCATGCATGCTTTAGAGGAAAGGCAGGATAGGGGGCGATGTGATAGAGACTTTTAAATACCTCTGTGGCATAAATACTACTACAACTACTACTACTGAGCATTTGTATAGCTTTACAAGATGTACGCGGCTCTGCACAGACATGTAAGAGACAGTTCCTGCTCATCAGAGTTTACAATCTAGTCAAGACAGACAACACAGTAGGTATAGACATGCTGTACATCTAGGGGGAATGGTAAGGAAACAAAAAGGGGATCGGGTGAGTTAAGATCCGAAAGTGGCAGCGAAGAGGTGAGTTTTTAGCCTGGAATTGAAAAGGGCCAGAGAATGTGCCTGACGTACAGACTCAGGTAGTTTGTTTCAGGCATAAGGAGCAGAAAGGTGAAAGGAGCGAAGTCTGGAGTTAGCAATAGAAGAGAAGGGCACAGATAGAAGCAATTTGCCACAAGAGCGGAGTTCCCAAGGAGTGTAGGGAGAGATGAGAGGAAAGGTAGCGAGGAGCTGCAGAGTAAATGCACTTATAGGTGAGCAGGAGAAGTTTGAACTGGATGCGGAAATGGACAGGAGGCCAATGAAGAGACTACATCCAGCCAATATGCAGCATCATAAAAGAGCACGGGATAAAATACACAATCTATGCAGACGATATAATGATATACACACCAATCACCCAGATAACAGACCAAGATAACAGATTGTCTCCCACACATGAACACCTGGTTTCAAGACAACAACATGACTACGTATAAACTACAGCAAGACCGAGGCGCTAATCATCACACGAAACTCCGACTTAATCACCCCCCCCCCCCCCCGCGACATCAAGATAGGTACCAAAACCATACCCATAAAATCAGAAGTGAAATACCTTGGAGTGACCATGGACAAAGAACTTAACCTTCAGTCCCACATCAGCAGAACCACCAAAAATGCTTACCACAGGATGAGACTAGTACGACGCCTCAAGCCCCTCCTCGCTCAGGAACACTTCCGCACAGTTTGTCAGGCACTAATAACCCCAATCCTAGACTTCTGCAACCCAATCTGTGGGCCTAATGAAACAGACATTAAAACCTTTGCAACTGGCACAAAACACTGCAGCATGCATAATAGCCAGCACCACAAGACAAGAACACATCACACCCACCCTAAAAGAACTCCACTGGCTGCCTATCAGTGCCCACATTAGATACAAGACAATCATAAACATTTTCAAAATCAAACAACAGTCATCAGCTTTCAGCCTACACCCACTCATACAACCCGACAACAGCACAAGACCGAGGAGAAGAAGCACTTCCAACCGTGTCAACACACCTAAAGACATCAACAGGGTACGCAAGGACACCAAAAAACAAGCCTTATCAAAGGCGGCACCAACAATCTGGAACGCCCTCCCCGACGAACTGCGTTCAACAACGGACCTTAAGGATTTCAGGAAACTACTGAAGATGACCCTCTTCATAGAACACTACGGTGACATTACTTAAACCATGCAACAGACACCTCAATACCCCCCCCCCCATGTCACTATAATGGTAATTAAGCAAGGACCTGATACCCATAGCATTGTAAATAGCGCACGCTGTAAATAGCACACCAAGAATCAACGTCCAGACACACTCACACGCATACACTACCCACTGCATGCGCACACTAGACACTGTATCTTATTGATTGTTTGCTGTTCAGACTGCCTTGATTGCAGGATAAGGCGGTATAGAAATCCGTTTAAATAAATAAATAAATAAATAGGGAGAGATGAGAGGAAAGGTAGTGAGGAGCTGCAGAGTGAATGCACTTATAGGTCAGCAGGAGAAGTTTGAACTGGATGCGCAACTGGACAGGAGGCCAATGAAGAGACTTGAGAAGAGGGGTAATATGAGCATGACGAGGCTGGCAGAAGATTAGCCGCGCATCAGAGTGTTGAACAGATTGAAGGGGAGAGAGATGACTCAGCGGGAGACTAGCAAGGAGTAGGTTACAATAGTCAAAACAGGAAGTGATTAAGGATTGGATAAGTGTCTTAGTAGTATGTTCAGAAAGGAATGGGTGGATTGTGTGAATGTTATAGAGAAAGAAATGGCAGGTCTTAGCAAATTAGATGGATGTGTGTGGAGAAGGAGACAGAGGAGTCAAAGACAACCCCAAGGTTGCAAGTCGAGAAAACAGGGAGGAGTAGAGAGTTATCCACATAGACTGAGAAAGGAGAAAAAGAAGAGGAGGTTTTATGGGGAAAAATAAGAAGCTCAGTTTTGGCCATGTTCAATTTCAAATGGCGGTGAGACATCCAAGCAGCAATGTCAGAAAGGCAGGCAGAGTTCCGGGTCTGGATTGCCGGAGAGATTTTATGTGTAGAGAGGTAGATTTGGGGAGTCATCAGCATAAAGATGATACTGAAAGCCATGGGAAGAGATGAGTGCACCAAGAGACTGGTTATAGAGAGAGAAAAGGAGTGGACCCAAGACAAATCCTTGGGGTACACCAACTATGAGCCAGCAACAGAGGAGGATCCACCAGAACAAACACTGAAAGAGCAATGGGAGAAATAAGAGGAGAACCAGGATACTACAGAGCCCTTAAACCAAGTGAGGACAGGGTATCAAGGTTGTGGTCAACAGTGTCAAAAGCAGCAGAGAGATCTCTTTCAATTGAAGGCAAGCTCTGCTATAAGGGGACATAGGATGAGAGTGATAGGCTCAGGAGTAATATACAGAAAGATTTCTTTATGGAAAGAGTGGTAGATGCATGGAATAGTCTCCCAGTGAAGGTGGTGGACACAAGGACAGTATCTAAATTCAAAAATTCACGGGACAACCACAGAGGATCTCTAAAGGTAAAAAGGGGACTATTGTAGTTGATATGAAAGAGCAGACTAGATCTGTCATGTGGTCTTTTTCTGCCTTCATGTTTCTATGTTTCTATATTTCTATTTTGCCATCCTTGGTTATCCACATTAACAGCAGGTGCAGGTACTTTTTTAAAATGCATACCTCACAATTAATAATTTCCAAAGATAAACATGGGTAATTTATCTTTGAACATTTTTACCTAAATTACAGATGTTTAAATTATTCCTATACAGTTGTTTTACAATTATAAGGGTAATTTTATCAATGATTTGAGCATGTAGAACAACATTTTAAAAAAAACCTCAAGTAAGGGTTTAGAAAATTCTCCTTTTATGTGACAAATGCATAGGCGTTCCTGGGGTGTATTGGCACTTATGAATGTGTTTTCTAAAATGTGCACAGTTTCTACCGCCACATGCATGCAAAGTTATTCCTGTCTTGGAGCAGGTAGAACTCTGTGTGTGTGCTTTTGGATATCATTTTTTATAAAGACACGTAAGTGCATGGATTTCCCTTATAAAATAGACACACTATATGTGCATCTATGCATCTTTCTTGCCATGGTCTAATATAAAATTACCTTCTGTGTAAGCAGTTTGAAAACTGTCCTTGTAATGGTAAATCAGCAACTGAGGTTTTCACCATCATCAGCATAGTACAAAAATATGTGGGTACAATGGTTTACCACATAGTTTACAAACAAGTTTGCACAAAATGACTTGAGTGAGATGATCAAAATCATACAGAGTGTAATTCTGAATCTCCCCATGTGACCTCAAGCAAATTTAAAAAGGGAAATACTCAGTAGAAGAATAACCAGATTAATGGGAGCAGGTACAGAGTATGCATATGAAACTACACACATATTTCAAAGTGAAATCACCCCGTGTTCATTGACCTCTCTGACTTATCCCCAACCATTTTTCCATAAAAGAAAATTATGCATGCAGTCAACTATGCACATGAATAAACTCTTCTTTATTTGTGGGAATCCCTCAGAATATCCCCCCCCCCCCACACACACACACAAGGGTAGTGAATGGGAAATACATTGGTGTCTCTGAGATCGCGGCATTGTGCTCTCAGTGTCATATTTCACTGAAATCGTACAGTCATCTACGAACAAAAAAAAACATATTTTCCTGTTGTTTGGACTTCAGTTTTACAATAGGCTCTTCCATTCGGGTCTTCAGTTTAAATGATGACATATGTTGTAGGGTGGTTCTGCATGATTCTGTCAAATCTAATAAAGACAGCTTCTCATTCTAAGAAGCAATCTGGAGCACAGATGTGAGAAATGGTAATATGTTTCTCCAAGCTTGAAATATAGAAAATGCTTTAGGATTTCTATTCAACTAAGTGGATTTTTCTTCCCTATCCTCAGGTGTACAGTACCTTCCTTTCTCTATACCACTCTCTAAGGTATACAGCATCTCAACTTCCCTTCCCTACCACCCCATGTCCAGCATCTCATTTCATCTCATATCCCCTTCCCTACCCCCCAGGGCCACTGCAAGGACATGAAGTGCCCTAGGTGAACATCATTCCTAGCATCTCTCCTGCTCCCACCTCCATCCCCATTGCCCTTCTCCCTATTCCTGCTTCTGCCCTCTCCAATTCCACATCCTTTTGCATGAGGGCATCTGGTGTAGCTGCCTCTGCCCCCATGCAAACAGGAAGTGGAATCAGAGAGGGTGGTAGCAGGAACAGCAACCTAGCTCTGGAGGTGATGATAAGTGCTGTCAGGGCCGGCCCGTCCATTGAGCAAGAATGTTTTTTGCACAGGGCCCCGCGTAAAAAACATTCATTAGCCCAAGTAGATTTAAAAAAAAAAAACGGCTGCTGCTGCTGCCTCCGTGGCAGTGGCAGAATCAAACGTCCATGCCGCGGGGCCCCGACTGCCCATCAGAACCTCCCTCGATCATCAGCTCCCGAATCCCTCCCAAAGCATGGGCTTTCAGAGCCGCGAGAGTTTCTCTGACCTCTCGTGGCTCTGTTAATCTCGCCGGGGCTGATGGGAGGGAAGACAAATCTACAATTGGCCGGATATTGGGAGAGTAAGTGGGGATTGAGATGGAGGGGTAAAATTTGAGTGGATGAAATAGGAATGAGGAAAGAGCAAAAGGAGAAAGATTAGTATGTTAAAGCAGATGTAGAGAGAGAATGGAAAAAAACTAGAAGAGTGAAGAAAGGACAAATGGACAGCAGACGATGGAGAGTTAGCAGAAGACACGAAGAAACCAGAAGAAAGTGGCTGGAGCAATTGCAACTGAAAAAAAATGCACAAAAGGTAGAAAAATATCTCTTTATTGAATTTATTAACTGAAATATGCCAGCTTTGGGAAATGTGCATCATTAACATCTGCGTTTTGTTTAGTACAAGAGGAAATTAATTTATAGTTTTATTTCTACAGTGTTGTTGGGCTTTTGGGGTTCCCAGTTTAATTATTGTCTTCCTGTTTCTAAATTGTGATTCCTTGTTTGGTGATGGTCTATGTTCTGCATGTGTAACTGAGCTGAGGTATTCTGTTTATGTAATTCCTATTTGACATTGCCACTTGTTCTCTTTCCCCAGTAGGTCATGTATTGTTATTCTCTGAAATGCATTGGTTTAATATTTTCAGTGTAGCCTTTTGATAGGTAAGGTCTTGTGCTTTGTGAGTCCTGGTAGTGCTGTTATGATATGGCGGGTTTGCTATGGGTTCTAAATGGGCAGTGTTTGTAGTAGTTCCTAATGTGCCCGGCAGTTGGCACTGGATTATAGAAATTTAGAAATCTTTTACTCTTTCTTTATCCATACACTCATTAAGAGGCATGTTTACTAAAAGTTAGTGTAAGGTAACATTATGCAAATATTTATGCAAATGAGGTCCCTTATGCAAATGAGGCCCCGCACAGAGTCTCCGCACATGGCCCCGCACCCCACTTGGGCCGCCCCTGAGTGCTGTGGTGCCATGTTAAACCACTGCACATCCTGGAGAGGGGCAACAGCAGCAGCAGCAACGGGCCATCCTCTCACCCCTGGCACTCTAGGTGACCATCTAGTTCATCTAATAATAGAGCCAGTCCTGCTACCTCCCTAACCCAATGTCTAGTTTCTCCTGTACCCTTCCTTAACCCCATGTGGCCAGCATCTTACCTTCCTTTCCCTATTCCAAAGATGTCCCACATCTCTCCTTCTTCTCCCTATTTCCCTCTCCTCTCCCCTAGGTGTCCAGCACCTCATCTCCACTTTCCTACCCCTACCTTGTACCCAATATCTGTCTCCCCTTCCCCCTGCCATAGCTCGTCCTGGTCTCAGACTGTAGAATCTCAGCTCAGCATGGAGCCTTCTATGCTCAAGGGCTGCTCTGTCCGTGTCCTGCTTCTTTCAGAGAGGTAGGACGCAGTAGGACCCGAGCGTGAGCCTGTGCTCTAAGGCCCCTAACTGCGTTCATATCAGTATTAAAATGCTAGTCACACTGCTACCTTTCAACTTCAGCTGCCCTAGGTAGTTGCCTAGTCCGCCCAGTAGCAGAGACATTTATTTATTTGAGAGATTTATATACCACGACTAGCATGTGAATTGTAGCAGTTCACAAAAAAAAACAGTCATTTTGTACACTGAGACATAAAAACTTACATCAAAACACAACACAATGCAGACGAGACATCAAGGAGGGGAATTAAGTAGCATGACAATATCTGCCAGAAGACTACTGGGATTAGATTGCATCCCTGCCTAAGAAGGAATTTTATACTGTATGATTTGAAAAATCGACTACATGAATACAATTTTTAGGATTACTAATAGTTTATTTACAGGTTCTCAGAACTATGATGGTCAGGAGTTATTAGGACCAGATACTGACGTATTAGGTTTTTTTTGTGAGAAGGTTCTGGGGATCAGTGGATCAGTGGTGAGTTGACTTGGCAAGTGAGGGCATAGATAGAGATAAAAGGTCACAGAGCCCTCTTTCCACTTCCTTAACTCCACTCCCGTTTAGGAGTTACTACTGAATATAGTTTCTTTAACAATATTTACACACACAATGACATCTTTTGTGGATATTTGTCTCTTGGGCTGCTTTGTGTTGCCAGCCATGTAAATGAATGAATCAAATTATTCAATTATAAATAATTAATTAGATGTGGAAATATTTCCATCTTTCTTAAAAGTACCATTAAACGGCTAATAACATTCAAAGGCTGATGCTGAAAGAAACTCTATTTGGATTTCTAAAATTCAAAAAATGATTCAGACCATGGGCATGAGGTCCCTGGCAGCCCCAGGTAACAGGATGCCCAGCAGGGCCGGATTTAGCTATACGCCATGTACGCCATGGCGTAGGGCCCACAGCTGCAAAGGGCCCACAAAAATTGAAATAGTTAGACTTTTTTTTTAAATAAAATAAAAAAAAACCTGCTGGCTGCCGCCGCGGGGCCCCCTCTGCTGCCGCGGCAGCATGGACTGACCCGCGGGGGCCCCCTCTGTAAGCTCGGTCCCTCCCTCCGTGCCTCCGTGTCTCCCTCCGTGCAGGCTGTTAGAGACGCGAAGGCAGACTGTCTCCTTCTGCCTTCCCGTCTCTGTTAAGCCCTCAGGGCTGATGGGAAATTTCACATCAGCCCCTGCGGGCTTAACCGAGACGCGAAGGAGACAGTCTGCCTTCGCGTCTCTAACCGCCTGCACGGAGGGAGACACGGAGGCACGGAGGGAGGGACCGAGCTTACAGAGGGGGCCCCCGCGGGTCAGTCCATGCTGCCGCGGCAGCAGAGGGGGCCCCGCGGCGGCAGCCAGCAGGTTTTTTTTTTTAAAATAAATTTTACTTTAGGGAGGGGGAGGGGGAGGGGGTAGGACTGGTAATTGGGGGGGCTGGGACTGGGGCTGGAAATGGGTTGGGACTGGGACTGGAAATGGGTTGGGGGGATTAAGGCTGGAGGTGGGCTGATGAGGAGGACTGGTAATGTGCTCTCGGCTGTTGGGGGGGGGTTAGAACTGGTAATGGGCTTTGGGGGGGTTAAGACTGGTAATGGGCTGTGGGCTGATGGGGGCTGTCTGGTAATGGGCTATGGGGGGCTAGGACTGGAAATGGGCTGGAGGGGGGGGTTAAGACTGGAGGTGGGCTGATGGGGTTAGGACTGGTAATGGGCTGTTGGTTGGGCGTTTAGAACTGGTAATGAGATGAGGGCGGTTAAAAATGGAAATGGGCTGTGGGCTGATGTGGGCTGTCTGGTAATGGGCTATGGGGGGGCTAGGACTGGAAATGGGCTGGGGGGTTAAGACTGGAGGCGGGCTGTTGGGGTTAGGACTGATAATGGGCTGTTGGGGGGCTTTAGAACTGGTAATGGGCTTTGGGGGGGTTAAGACTGGTAATGGGCTGTGGGCTGATGAGGGCTGTCTGGTAATGGGCTATGGGGGGGGGGGTTAGGACTGGAAATGGGCTGGGGGGGGTTAAGACTGGAGGTGGGCTGATGGGGTTAGGACTGGTAATGGGCTGTGGGCTGATGGGCTGATGGGGGGGGGGTTAGGACTGGCAATGGGCTATGGGGGGCTGACTGGAAATGGGTTGATGGGGTTAGGACTGGAAGTGGGCTGATGGGGGGTTAGGACTGGTAATGGGTTATAGGGGGGGCTTAAACTGAAAATGGGGTGATGGGGGGTTAGGACTGGTATTGGGTTGGGGGGTTGCTAGGACTGGAAATGGGCTGATGGGTGGCTAGGACTGGAAATGGGCTGATGCAGGGACTAGAAGGGAATGGATGCTGGGTGAGGCTGGAACTAGAAGGGAGCTGATGTTGGGGGAGGATTAGAATGGGATGGGGCTGGAAGAGTAAAATGGAGAAGGGAAAAATATTTTGTGTGGGAGGGATAAAAAAATCTACAATTGGCCGGGTATTGGGAGAGTAAGTGGGGATTGAGGATGGAGGGGTAAAATTTGACTGGATGAAATAGGAATGAGGAAAGAGCAAAAGGAGAAAGATTAGTATGTTAAAGCAGATGTAGAGAGAGAATGGAAAAAAACTAGAAGAGAGAAGAAAGGACAAATGGACAGCAGACGATGGAGAGTTAGCAGAAGACATGAAGAAACCAGAAGAAAGTGGCTGGAGCAATTGCAGCTGAAAAAATGCACAAAAGGTAGAAAAATATCTCTTTATTTTGAATTTATTAATTGGAATATGTCAGCTCTGGTAAATGTGCATCATTAACGTCTGCGCTTTGTTTAGTACAAGAGCAAATTAATGTATAGTTTTATTTCTACAGTGTTGTACATTCCAAGTTTGGCTTTTGGGATTCCCAGTTTAATTATTGTCTTCCTGTTTCTAAAATGTGATTACTTGTTTGGTGATGGTCTATGTTCTGCATGTGTAACTGAGCTGAGGTGTTCTGTTTATATAATTCCTATTTGACATTGCCACTTGTTCTCTTTCCCCAGTAGGTCATGTATTGTTGTTCTCTGAAATGTATTGGTTTAATATTTGCAGTGTTGCCTTTTGATTGGTAGAGTATGGTGCTTTGTGAGTCCTGGTAGTGCTGTTAGGATACGGCGGGTTTGCTATGGGTTCTAAATGGGCAGTGTTTGTAGTAGTTCCTAATGTGTCTGGCAGTTGGCACTGGATTATAGTAATGTAGAAATCTTTTAGTCTTTCTTTATCCATACACTCATTAAGAGGCACGTTTACTAAAAGTTAGTATATGGTAACATTATGCAAATATTTATGCAAATGAGGCCCCTTATGCAAATGAGGCCCACACCCCCCTTGGGCCGCCCCTGCTGGGGGCCCACAATTTTTGTTGGCATAGGGCCTCACTCAAGGTAAATCCGGCCCTGATGCCCAGCCATGGGGGGTAGGGCCCTCTGCCCCCCAGGCTGGAGTTGTACTCAAGGGGATGAGGTGTCAGGAAGGTAAGGACTTTGTGGTCGACCATTAAGTTAGAGTGGGCTGGGGGGGGGGGAAGGGGGGCAGAATGACCCCTGAAGTATGCATTTCAAATACCCTTTCCTGGCTGGGAGGGAGATTTGATTGGTCTGGAGCAGGATCCAGGGGGGGGGGGAAGGTGGTGCCAGAATGGAGGTATTTTGCTTGCGGGAGGTTAGCCCCCTCCTTCCTTCCTCCTTGGTAGAATGGCATTCAGTGGCAATGGTGCTTTTCCCATCCAGCCCACCCCTTTTTTATGGGGGTGTGGTTGGGAAAGGGGAGAATAGACTATTTGATGCAGCTGGTGGGGGGGGGGGGTGGTCAGGGCAGTTACCAGAGCCAGTCAGATAACATGAAGATATAGCTCGAGACTGTTGGGCAGGGATAAGTTGATCTCAGCCCAGAAATTACGGGAGAGGGGGGTTGGATGACACCTCCGGGGGTGGGTTCTTCACTGGAGGTGCCTGCCTTTGCTAATATCATAAGGCCGGCGGTTGGGGGTGGGGGCTTTGGAGTGCTGCTGAGGCAGTGAGGGGTGTGGGTAAGGTTCTACTTTCTTAGTAGTGTGGTTGGTGATATCTTTACCTGGAAGGGGGGGCTTAGATTTAATTTTGGGGGTTTGGATTCATGATATTATCAATGGAATGTGAGTTTTCATGTTAAGTGGAGTTTATGAATAAAGCTGTGATCAGTGTGGTTTTTTTCCAATAATTATGTATAGAGTTGTTTGTTGTGGGCAGGGGGCATGGGGAGGGCAGATCAGGAGGTGTTCCCCACCCCCCGGTCTGGCTACTTCTGTTACTCTTAACTGGTGTCAAATGTGCCATACATGTTAAGTTTATTGAAAAAGCTGAACTTTACCAGATGCAGGATTTTGTGGAAAATAATAGTATGCCAAATGCTGGCCAATCTGGTTTTAGGAAATTTCATTGTATAGTGTTGAGACAAATTCTTGATAATTTTTGGAACAACCTAAACAAGGGGGTTCATGCCATTTTATTAGAACTGTTGATACTGAGCTGAGTTGAAGGAATTGTATTGGAATGTATTAATTCTTTTTGAGAAGATAGATCTCAATATGTAAATCTGAGTGAGAAAGTTTCTAAGTTATAGTCATTGCAAACTGGACTTCCTCAAGGGATCCTGTTCTCCCTAGCTTTATATGTAATGTAATTTAATGTAATTTTGAACATTTTTAGTCTACTCAAGGAGCTCAAGGAAGATTATAACAATCTAAAGCAGTAAACAATACAAAAACAATGTGGAGTGGAGGAGTAGCCTAGTGGTTGGGGCAAGGTACTTCAGGCCGGAAGGTCAGGGGTTCAAATCCCACTAGAGGACAGCAACCTTGGGCCGGAAGGACTGGGGTTTCTAGTCCCACAGGTGCTCCTTGTGGTCTTGGGCAAGCCACTTAACCCTCCATAGCCCATGTTCCCTGTAAAATTGTTATCTCCAAGTTATAATGCCCTGTTCCATGTAATTTCAGTTTGTTCAATGTAAACCACACTGATGCAGAATAGTGTGGTATATAAGAGAATGTAAATAAATAAATAAGCATATACATAATAAAATAGCATAACTACATCATAGTAGGGATGCACATTTGTTGGCAAGCAAGAATTTTGTTAATGCATCTTAAAAAAATTAAGGTGCACTAATCTATGAATTAATATGTTTTAAGTCAATTAGTGCACAGTAAAAACATTTCTATTGAAACAAATGTGTGACACTAACTTAAAAAAACAACTGAAAATTGGGAAAATTTCAGAAAAAAATGAAAACTGTTTTTGTTTTTTTGCTGTGGACATCCCTATTATAAAGCAAATAGAATACCCAATTACAGTGGGGCCTGCTTACTAAAGGGCAATAAAGCTTTATATTAAGTGTGAGTTAAATGCCTAGATTGGGCAGAAATGCATGTAAGTAGTTCATAAAGTTTTATGTATCTGTTTGATTTTTGTTGTAATGTAAACCGCTGCTGATCCTTGGAAGCAGCGGTATATAAAAGCTGTTCAAATAAATAAATAAATAAGTAATAATATTTTATGATGTACTTGCGTAAATTTGGGCTATGCCTATGCTCTGCCCCTGTGCGCACCCAAACTGAAAGTATGTACAGTATGACAGGACTTACGTGCTTGCTTACAGAATAGAAAACACCTAAGTGTGCACAAGTACTTATTCATGCACATAAGTCCTTTCAAATAGGGACGTAATCACATAACTATCATGTAGCTTTCTGTGCATCTCTTATAATATCAGCCCCTGTATATATTCAAAAATAGCAACCTATTTCAGCACAATAGTACAATGGCTCCAACACTGCAACCTTCCGGTCAACCTCAACAAGACAGAACTACTATACATGATAAGAGTCCCCTGTTTTGTACCCTCCCCCTTCAATCTGAATCGGCAGCACCGACCTCCAAGTTAAAACTCAAATCAGATACCTGGTCATCATCCTAGATCAACAGCTGAGTTTCCAACCCTAAGTTCAAGACACCACCAAGGCAGTCTATTTCAAACTCAGAACACTGTGGAACATACGTCCCCTCCTATCTGAGGAGAACTTCCATGCAGTGTGCCAGGCCACCTCACCCCCTATTTGACTACTGTATCTTAAAAAGTATATAGCGTTATTAGAAAAGGTTCAGAAAAGAACCACCAAAATGGTAAAGGGGATGGAAGGATACTCCTATGAAGAAAGGCTAAAAAGGTTAGGGCTCTTTAACCTGGAAAAGAGACAGCTGAGGGGAGATATGATAGAAGTCTATAAATTAAAGAACGGAGCGGAACAGGTAAACATAGATCGATTGTTTACGTTATCAGAATATAGAAAGACTAGGGGACATGCAATGAAGCTACAGGGTAAACTATTTAAGACTAATAAAAGAAAATATTTTTTCACTCAGCATGTAATCAAACTCTGGAATTTGTTACCAGAGGATGTAGTAAATGCTGTTAGTGTAGCTGGGTTTTAAAAAGGTTTGGACAAGTTCCTGGAGGAAAGATCCATAAACCATTATTAAGAAGGGACCCAGGATATCCATGCTTGACCCAGTACAAGCATTGTGGAACCTGTGTCTTTTGGGGAAACTGCTAGGTACGTATGACCTAGATTGGCCACTGTTGGAAACAGGATACTGGGCTTGATGGACCTTGGTCTGACCCAGTATGGCATATCTTATGTTCTTATGTAACATTATATACCAAGGCCTGCCCAAACACACAATCCCACCTCTACAGCTCACACAATGCACCACAGCGTACACCATTTTCCAGGCATCAAAACAAACCCACATCATATCCATTCTAAAATCACTCCACTGGCACAAAGTTCTCACCACCATCCACAAAACCATAAGCAATTCACCTCCGAACATTTACAAACACAAATCACCATACCCAACACCAACAGGCAACGAAGACACAGTACTCAAAATATGTTCAGCCTACCACCTCAAGTCCAAAAGAACAGTCAATATGCACACCGCAGAGCCTTCTCGCGTCACGCCCTCACCCTCTGGAATGCTCTATCCCCAGAACTACGGAGCATCAAGTCTACCCAGGACTTCAGTTTAAAAAGTCACCTCTTCCAAGAACACTACGGCACCAAGCAGCAGATAAACCCAATGCAAGAAACCCAGCTCAAGCTCACAGAACTCCCCCACCCCCTTAAGACACCACCTTAAGCCAGTAACTGATGACTCGCAGGAAGGCCTCACCAAGATGTTTTCTGACCATATTGTCCCCTGTAATTTTTATGCCTCCTTATGCTGTACATTGTAACTTCTATGCTGCTCCAAGCCTTATGAAACCCAAGCGCACCTTCTATTCCATGACTTACATGTTGTTCCTTGTAACCTAAGCACAAATTTCTTCTCATTATTGTGCACCTCATTCCTTGTACACCATTTTGATTGGTAGAAAAAACCAATAGCAAAACCAGTAAACATTCAGCTACATGTGAAGGGACATTTTAGAAAATATAGAACAAGGAGATGCAGGAGTGTACATGTATACACCAACACCTGGAGCCAGAGGAGCCATTTTGCAGATCTATGCGTAGTAAAAATCAGTGGGGTACACATGGCTGCCATATGCATGTAAGTGCCTAATTACACCACTTACTTGTGCAAAGGCTGACACTTGCATTAGTATGGTGGCTACTTCTCAAGCCTATATAAATAAATGCCTTTAATTAACAGCACTAATGCAGCTATCTCTATCTAATTAAACTTTTAAGGGGGGCATAAACAAGGAGAGATTAGGCAGGATAACACCCTTAATCCTGCCTATGAAAGCCTGGTCAAACAAAGCACTTTTAGAAAACCTAAACATGCCACGGATCAGGTGTAAATGCCAATGTGGACATTTTTGTTCAGATACATAACATACATAGTAACATAGTATATGATGGCAGATAAAGACCAGTATGGTCCATCTAGTCTGCCCAGCAAGGTGGCAAGAGAGGTGCACCTGCTGCTTTGTGCAGGTCACCCCTCCCCATGCCTTTGTTTAGGGGTGTATTCTCTATATGAAATGAGGAACAGAGGTATAGACTTTTGACTCACAAGTAATTCCTTGCAACTTCCATGCAGTACGGACATCCACATGTAAATTGAGCCCTTCACAAAATGGCCATTTATATGTGTATAAGCCCGATTATTCACATTGCACATGTAATTTGTCAGTATGTCTTCTAACAGAAACCCTAGAATGTCACCAGATTTAAATGTGCTTAGATGTTTGGCATGACATGAACACCTATGTGCTTCTTAGATATTGACCTGATATATATATCGTTAGGCAAACATACTGTGATTATTTAGATGAGCATGCATTATACCCTGTTTTTTAAAACACTCAGTTAGTTGATTTATATATGTGAAACACTTGCTTCAGTGGTATTTGGGAAGAATGAACCATTCAGGAGATTGTAACCTAAATGCACCTTGTACAGAACGACAAGTTTCAATTTCACCATTTTCTAAACATAGAAAAATGTATCTCTCGAATTCAGAATATTGAATGTCTTATGGAAAGTGAAAGGTCATTTGTAACTGTCCAGAGGATTGATGGAGTTAAGATACCTCCTTGACCTTAACCCTGCACTCATAAAGAACAGTCTCAGATGACAGAGCATCAGGCAAAGCTTCAGAAAATGCTTTTTTTAAATTCTATTATTGCATCACAGGTTCTTATCTAGCATTTTTCATAACTGTGAGACACAATTTAATTGCTAGATATCTCCCCACAGTAAAAATAAAACTGTCGCCTGGCCCCGATCAGCAGCATTTGTAATTTGTACTAATTCAAGAATATTTGTTTGCTTTTGGCCTTGTTTTTTTTTTTATTATATCCTTTACTAAGGTCTATGCCAATAAAATCAGTCAGCCCTTGTACTAAAATAATATTCCAAAAATGTAATGTCTGTTTAGTGTGCCTATTATGGGGTAATTTCATGACATTTTTTTTTCTGTATTTAAAACCTGTTTTACACACACTGTGTGATCATCTATGCACATAAAGAGGATGAATTTAGAAACTCCAGCATGTGCACTGCCACGAGCGTATTAGTAACCTATTCTATACAGGGGCCTTTTTACTAAGGTGCAGCAAGTTTTTGCACTTATCATGCATTTTGAATAAAAATCAATGTGTGGAAAGTGCAAAGGTCATGTGCTGGCACTTGGGGGTGTGGCCAACATATTCACCGCAGTTACCAGATCGAAAAGTAATATAACATGCGGCAGCAGCATTAACATGCATGAACTCATTGAAGTGATGTTAAAGAACATCCATGCTAACTGCAACATTGAAAGCATCTGATATTCACGCCCATGCTAACTTCAATATGCTCTCAACACCCACTTTCCACCCCTAACCCACCCAGTTCGCCATCCCATCATGCAATGTGTAGTTATTGCAGGAATTAATGCTTGGTAACTGTCCTGTTCATCTGGTAATGATTACTGTGGCTGTTCAACCAGTTACAGTGTTCTAATTCCAGGGGGAGCTGCTTAGTGTACCTTAGGCATATGTTTACTAAACCGTCTTAATGTTACCGGCGCTAGTTGCAGCGATAATGTGAAGAACGCCATATAAGGAGTGGGCGTTGCAGTCCTAAGGTAGCAAGGATCTGTATCGCGCGATAGTGGGCGCCGTGGCAAGTTAACACACGTTAACCCTAAGTACATGCCAGCACAGCGTTAAAAGCTATAACAATGTAGCCCACTGGTTACTGCAATGACTGTGGAGGCAGAGGTCATGGGTTTGATCCCACAGTGCTGTAATCTAAAAAGGCTGTCTGAGGCATTTTCTTTTAATTTAAATCAGTGCTTCCAGCAAAAACACCCTCACAGTGCCGTAACCTAAGGTGCCTCATAAGGCGCCCTATAAAGCATCCCATAGGTCACATTATAAAGTGCCCTGTCTGCCAAGACACCCTATAATGAGCCCTATAGGGTGCCCTATAGAGCATCTATGAGGCACCTTAGGCTACAGCACTGTGAGGGTCTTTCTGCTGGCAGCACTGATTGAAATGAAAAGGAAAAGCCTCAGACAGAATTCCTAAATAACACCACTGTGGGATCAAACCCATGACCTCTGTCTTCACAGTCAGTGAAATAACCAGTAGGCAACATCTCTATAGCTACTGCCATACTGTTGGCTGACTACAGAAAGACTGCAGGTCACCAGACAAACTGGTAACTGTGGTTACCAGGATAGGGTAAACCCACCCGTACCCATGATGCACTGCACATGCAGATCAGCAGTCTACAGTTTATCACAAGATGGGGTATGCACCCCCACAGCACCTAGGCCTGGTAGGGGGAACTGACCGTGTGTGTTACTGGCACAGAGAAGCTACAGACCGTGACATTGTGCGGTTCCTGTGCTCACCCTGAGGGTGAGGTGGGGCACCCAGCACCAGGTCCACAGCACCTATGCTTCATGTTCCCATCAGTACCAGTGTGTGATAGGTAGTCCTTGCCGATACACCTGTGTCCATCTGCATTTCCCAGTCATGTCTAGCCCTTGTGGGCTATGATGCATCCAGAATAGTGCATATCCTGTGTGGGTGCCATGGTCTCATGTTATAGGTGAAAGGGGGGGGGGTGTTTGGACCCAACTCACCCTCTGTGGCTCAGGATCTCCCACCAACAGATCCTAATTGTACATCTTTGTAATGGTGGCACTAGATAGGACCATCAACTCCAGTCCTGCTGGGGAACAGGCACCCTGGCCACATTTATTTAGTATACATTTGTATACCGCTACTTCCAGCGATCAGCAGCGGTTTGATTACAGATTGGAAATTGTCAAATCATGACAGGAAATTTTTGAGGTATAAACACATTGATTAGACAGGAAAGCACAGCACACAGAGAACTATTTTACAGGGAACATGGGCTATGGAGGGTTAAGTGGCTTGCCCAAGACCACAAGGAGCACCTGTGGGACTAGAAACCCCAGTCCTTCCAGCCCAAGGTTGCTGTCCTCCAGTGGGATTTGAACCCCCGACCTTCCGGCCCGAAGTACCTTGCCCCAACCACTAGGCCACTCCTGCAGCACAGGCATATTTATTAGGGACAGCATGAAACCTGAATGGTGTTTGGCCCTCCAGAACTGCAGTTGGGAAACTCTGCTCTAGGGATTGCACATGTTTATGGTGTCTGTGCTCTGTAGGATAAAATATAGGTGTTTCAGGCATGTTTAATTTATCTGCAATAAAGGTTCCATCTTTATTACCACAATTTAGTACTGGGTAAAATATGGGAACAAAGTTGGCAGGAGCCACAGCTGGGACTTGAGCTTGTGACCTTCTGCCCCAGAACACATTGGCTGTGTGCACTGCACCAAACTGTTGCCACAGGGGAAGATTGTTCCCTGGGGATACCATGACTGTTCATCAGACAGACCTTGTCTGTTGCAGTGCATGGTACCTACCTAAACGGAGCTTGGCCGTGGTCTGCTGTGGGCAGATGCCACTGCACCCTCGGCCACCAGCACCCCTCCGCCACCATGCTGACATGCCCTTATGCCGGTGGTGCTGGTGGTGCGCAGTCTCAGGCCATCCAGTGTGCCGGTAGGCAGCAGACTATGGTTTGGGTTCTCGGGTAGGGGTGCCATTCATGGACATGTGCGCTTCTCCCACCCACGGCACCGCCTGCCAATGTTATGTGCCCTTGGGGGTACCTGCTAGGTAATATCCCCTGTGACACTGTGGGACACACACGCATGCCCATGTTGGTCCCTTGTCCGTTTCTGTCTTGCTGCTTTACAGTTTCGGTATTCCTATGTGCCAGCTAGGCATCTGCTTAGTCCACACTGTGCCCAAGCTGGACCACAGCATGTGCCGCCTGCAGCCCCCTGTATCCCATTTATAGTATCTGTACAGTTTCCTTTGATGTAGTAATTTCTGAGAAAAAGAAACATAAGAACATAAGATATGCCATACTGGGTCAGACCAAGGTCCATCAAGCCCAGTATCCTGTTTCCAACAGTGGTCAATCTAGGTCATACGTACATAGCAGTTTCCCCAAAAGACACAGGTTTCACAATGCTTGCACTGGGTCAAGCATTGATATCCTGGGTCCCTTCTTAATAATGGTTTATGGACCTTTCCTCCAGGAACTTGTCCAAACCTTTTTTTTTAACCCAGCTACTCTAACAGCCAGAGTTTGATTACACGTTGAGTGAAAAAATATTTTCTTTTATTAGTCTTAAATAGTTTACCCTGTAGCTTCATTGCATGCCCCCAATTCTTTCTATATTCTGATAACGTAAACAATCGATCTACGTTTACCCGTTCCACTCTGTTCATTAATTTATAGACTTCTATCATATCTCCTCTCAGCCGTCTCTTTTCCAGGTTAAAGAGCCCTAAACGTTTTAGCCTTTCTTCATAGGAGTATCCTTCCATCCCCTTTACCATTTTGGTGGCTCTTTTCTGAACCTTTTCTAATAATGCTATATCCTTTTTAAGATACAGTAGTCAAATAGGGGGTGAAGGTGGCCTGGCACACTGCACGGAAGTTTTAGCCTTTCTTCATAGAAGTATCCTTCCATCCCCTTTACCATTTTGGTGGCTCTTCTCTGTACCTTTTCTAATAATGCTATATCCTTTTTAAGATACGGCGACCAGAATTGCACACAATATTAAAGGTGCGATCTCACCATGGAACGATGTAGAGCATTATAATATCTTTTGTTTTATTTTCCATTCCTTTCCTTATGATACCTAGCATTCTATTTGCTCTCTTGGCCGCCGCTGCACACTGGGCTGAGGGTTTTAACATGTTATCCACAATGACGCCTAAATCTTTTTCCTGGGTGGTGGTTCCCAATGTGGAACCTTGCATCGTGTAACCATAGTTTGGGTTGTTCTTCCCTAGGTGCATAACTTTGCACTTGTCCACATTAAATTTCATCTTCCATTTTGATGCCCAGTCTTCCAATTTATCAAAATCCTCTTGTAATTTTCCACAATCCTCTTGGGTTTTAACAACTTTAAATAGTTTTGTGTCATCTGCAAATTTGATAACCTCACTCATTATTCCACTTTCCAGGTCATTTATGAATATGTCAAAAAGCAGCGGACCCAGCACAGATCCCTCGGGTACACCACTATTCACCTTTCTCCATTGGGAAAATTGGCCATTTATCCCTACCCTCTGCTTTCTATCTTTTAACCAGTTCCTGAACCACAGTAGTACACTGCCTCCTATCCCATTACTCTTTAGTTTTGCCAAAAGTCTCTGATGAGGGACCTTGTCAAAGGCTTTCTGAAAGTCCAGATACACTATATCAACCGACTCACCTTTGTCCACCTGTTTATTCACACCTTCAAAAAAAAAACATAACAGATTAGTAAGACAAGATCTTCCTTGTCTAAAGCCATGTTGGCTGTCTTCCATTAGGCCATGACTATCTACATGCTGAGTAATTTTATTCTTTTTTATGGTTTCTACCATTTTTCCCGGTACTGACATCAGGCTCACCAGTCTGTAGTTGCCCGTATCAACCCTGGAACCCTTTTTAAAAATTGGTGTTACATTGACAATCCTCCAATCTTCAGTTATTAGAGATGATTTTAATGATAGTTCACAGATTACTAATAGCAGGTCTGCAATCTCTTATTTCAGTTCTTTCAACACCCTTGGATATATACCATCATGCCCAGGTGATTTGCTACTCTTCAGTTTATCTAATAGTTGTAATACATCTTCCTGATGTATTGATATTTCCTTAAATTCTTCCGTACCTTTAAATACCACTTCAGTCATGGGTAACATTTCTACATCTTCCTCAGTAAAGACTGAAACAAAGAATTCATTCAGTCTCTCCACTATCGCCTTGTCGCCTCTTAGTGCCCCTTTAACCCCTCTATCATCTAATGGACCAACTGACTCTCTCACAGGTTTTTTGCTATGAATGTACTTGAAAAAGTCTTTATTTCGCGTTTTGCTTCCGCAGCAAGCTTCTTCTCAAATTATCCCTTTGCCTGCCTTATCAATGCCTTGCATTTGACTTGCCAGTGCTTGTGCTGTTTCCAGGTTTTGTCGTTTTGCTCTTTTTTCATTTCCTGAAAGATGCATTGTGGCAACAACAGCGTCTCTGACCTCACCTTTAAATCATGCTGGCAGTTTTTTGGACTTCCTTCCACTTTTCTTAAAGCATGGAATACAGCTGGTGTGGGCTTCCAATATACTATTTTTCAACAACACCCAAGCTTGATCTAAGTCTTTAACCTTTGCAACTGCTCCTTTTAGTTTTTTCTTAACTATTTTCCTCATTTTATCATAGTCTCCCTTTCAAAAGTTAAAAGGTAGTACTTTGGATTTCCTTACTATCCCTCCTACACTAATTATATCAAAGGTGATCATGCTATGATCACTATTACCAAGTGGCCCCAACACCCTTATCTCTTGCACTAGATCTGGTGTTCCACTAAGGACTAGGTCTAATATGGCTTCCCCTCTGGTCGGTTCATGAACCAGCTGCTCCAAGAAGCAGTCATTTATTTCATCTAGGAACTTTATCTCCCTAACATGTCCTGCCGTGACACTGACCCAGTCGATACTGGGGTAATTGATATCACCCATTATTATTACTGCGCTGTAATTTTTGTTAGCTTCCTTGATTTCTTTGAGCATTTCATCATCCATTTGTTCATTCTGGCCAGGCGGTCAATAGTGCACCCCCACTGCCATCGCCTTCCCCTTTTTACATGGAATTTCAATCCATAGAGATTCTACAGCAAATTTTGTTTCCTGCAAAACTTTAATCCTTTCTGACTCAATCCCCTCTCTATCATAGAGCGCAACCACTCCACCAATTTTCTCAGCTCTATCATTACGATATAGTTTGTACCCAGGTATCACAGTGTCCCGCTGGTTGTCCTCCTTCCACCATGTCTATGATATTCCAATCATATCTAGCCTCTCATTTAGTGCTATATATTCTAACTCCCCCATCTTATTTTTAGACTTCTAGCATTTGCATACAAGCATTTTAGAGACTGTATTTTATTCATATTAATTTGGCTATTGGTAGACATGGGTAATTTGGGATCTTTAAGCTCTGTCTGCTCCATAATCGAGGGCATTTGGGCTACTTTACTCTTTTTGGAACCTCTCTGCTTTTTGTATTATCCTTCAAGGATACATTCTTCTGAACCATCTGCTCTTGGGCGACTGTCGGCTTTCCCCTATTATCTAATTTAAAAGCTGCTCTATCTCCTTTTTAAAGGTTAATGCCAGCAGCCTGGTTCCATCCCAGTTAAGGTAAAGCCCATCCCTTCGGAAGAGCCCCTCCTTTCCCCAGAATGTTCCCCAGTTCCTAACAAATCCAAAACCCTCATCTCTGCACCATTGTCTCATCCACGCATTGAGACTCCGGAGTTCTGCCTGCCTTTTGGGTCCTGTGCGTGGAACGGGAAGCATTTCGGAGAATGCTACCTTGGAAGTTCTGGATTTCAACTTCCTACCTAAAAGCCTAAATTTAGCCTCCAGAACCTCCCTACCACATTTTCCTATGTCATTGGTACCAACATGTAGCAAGACAGCAGACTCCTCCCCAGCACTATCTAAGACCTTATCTAGGTGGTGCCTGAGGTCTGCTACCTTCGCACCAGGCAGGCATGTTACCAGGTGATCCTCACATCCACCAGCCACCCAGCTATCTACATGCCTAATGATCAAATCACCAACTATAACGGCTGTCCTAACCCTTCCCTCAATAATAGCTGTCCTAACCCTTCCCTCAAAAATGTGACCTTGATAGGATTAATGTCAGCCTTCACTAATATTTGTTTCCACAATTCTTGGCAGTGTTGTCAGCCTCCAAACATTTCTTGTAGCCATCAATAAGTTTCTTCATATCTGTCTGCTGGTAGTTTCTCCCACTCTTCAACTTCTATTTGTTCCAGCTAATGAATGTTTCCAAGATACCTTTTACCAATGGCAGATTTTAGCTCTTTCCAAAGGTTCCTGATTTGATTGAGATCAGGACACATTGTTGGCCAGTTTAAAACAGTCCATTTGTTCCTTTGTAACCATTCTTTTCTACTTTTGAATGGGTGTTTTGGGTCATTGCCGTGCTGGAGGACCCATTACCTTCGACCCAGACCTAGCTTTCTGACTCTAGATAGCACATTTCACTCCAAAATACCTTGGTAGTCCTCTGACTTCATGATTCCTTTAATACATTCCAGGACCCCAGTTCCTGAGGCAGCAAAACAACTCCACAACATTATGGAACCTGCACCATATTTAACTGTGGGAAAGATGCTTTTTTCCCCCTTATAAGCTTCATTTCTTTACCTCTAAATATATTGTTGGTCTGCATTGGCAAAGAGTTCAAGTTTGGTTTTATCTGTCCACTGAACATTTTCCCAGAAGCATTGTGGTTTCTCAAGGTGGGTTTGGGTAAAGATCATATATGGTTTTTTTTCTTGTCTGTCTTTGAGCAGTGGAGTTCTCCTTGGCCTTCGCCTATGAAGTTCTTCTTTATTTAACATGCAGCGTATGGTGCACATTTAAACCACCACTCCAGATTTTTCCAGGTTATGCTGTATGTGGTGTTTTTCTAACAATTCACACTAACCTTTGAAGACTTCTTGGATTAATTTTCCTCTTTCCACCACATCCTTGGAGGTTCTTGACAGTTCCATGAGCAGAAAACTTTGTAACAACATTGTGAACTGTAGACACAGGAATCCCATGTTCTTTGGAGATGGTCTTGTACTCCTTTGAAGTTTGATGTTTGGTGATAATGTCTTTTCTGATGGTCTCAGGCAGCTCTCTTGTCTTCACCATTGTGACAAAGGAACAGGGCGTGAATTTGGCCATTTTAAAAATTAGCACCATCTTTCATTTGTTGATTCAAGTCATGTGAGTACTGACAATTGATCACAGGTGCATCTAATTTTACTGTAATGGGAATGTGGTTCTTCTGTTCAAACTTATTTGAATTGTTTATAAGGGTGCCAATTATCATGTCCTAAATTGAAACCTAAATTAAACCCCTAGAAATCACCAATATATATATTCCTATGTTAAGATGACTTCATATCCTAAAAATCTATACCCTTAATAAACAGACCGAAAAATTCAACTTGTTCAAATGTGAATTGTTTTTGTTGGATTACCCACCATGAGAGGAAAGCCTCTCTTGAAATGGGTCCTCCTTTTAATCAATTAAATAAAGACCCAAAAGGCCTAAAAAGCGGAACTGGCGACATCAATGCATGTCGCTTCTATTCATATGAATATTCTATAGTGAAGACTTCTGCATTTTAGTAAAATCCCCTAACCAGGCATTTAATTAAATGGCTTGACTATTAAGGTCTATGCATTCAGTAACACAAGACTTTATTTTATTTATTTATTTAATATTTCTTATATACCGCCTTTCATGACCGCTTTATACCGCATTACATAACTTAGCTGTTGAAGAGGAACAAACATCCAATCATCTCAGCAATAGCACCGTTCTGCTAGTCCAACAGCGATATCATGCTTCCAGGCTGTGACAACTAAGAAAATTCTATCCTCACAAAGTCAGTCAGATGATAAATCGACAAGGCCCCGCAACACCACACAGTGTTTCAAGCTGAGTAGTTTCTTAGCTCTTCTTTATGTCACAATCCTTTGAGTTGGATACCTCCCATTAGTACTGATGCAACTTTATCTACCTTTCAGAATTTAGTTTTGCGAGATTAACAGTTATTAGAATCCACCACCCAGAGATATTTTTCTAATATTTCTAGCAATCACTATAATGCTCTCCTCTCTTTGAAGCAACAGCAAGAGGTTGTTATTCATAGGGATGATAAAGGGGGAGCCATTCTGTTAATGAACAAGAGAACTTATCAAAATCTTTTAGATCATTTATCTGATAGAAAATATTATCAATTATTACCAATGGATCCCACTACGGCCTTACAACAGGAGATTAAATCTTACACAATCATGGCACTTGATCGAAGAAGGAATTTGATTTTTTGAACACCAAATACCCTTTGGTCCCTATTATATATATGGTTCCTAAAGTTCATAAGTCAATGGAAGACCCTCTGGGGCGTCCAATAGTGTCTTGCCGTTCATCTGTTTTGAAACCTTTGCCTAAGTTTTGCGATACGTTTTTTCAACCATTAACCTTTCACAAATGATCTTACATAAAGGATTCATTTCATTCCATAATTCATTTGAAAGCTAATAAAAATAAACCTTCAAATCCTTACCGTTGTTTGACCTGTAGAGCCCCTGTTAGAAATGCCTCAACAGGGCAGGGCTCTGGAGCCTTTTATGCAGGCCTCAGTTGCTCTCAGGTAATCAGGCCCACTAACTCCTGATTAGGTGTCAGCAGTTCCCAAAGCTGAGAAGGTTACTAGAGTTCAACAACCTCCTCTGCTCAAGGAAATTTCTACTGAAGCACCAAAAAGAAAGTAACTTTGCTTTAAAAATATACAATAACCCTTTTAAGAGCTCCGAGTCAGAGAGCTAGCAATTTAATAAAAATAAAGCCTCAAATCCTTACCGTTGTTTGACCTGTAGAGCCCCTGTTAGGAATGCCTCTCTGACTAGGAGCAAAGTTACTTTCTTTTTGGTGCTTTGGTTGTTTGGGAACTGCTGACACCTAATCAGGAGTTAGTTCCCTCCCTACCTACCCTGACTCCCACCCACACCTAGTGAGCTGTCTTGCTTTATAGGGCACCTCCCCATTTAACAAAGCACAGAGACTTGGAGCAGCACATTTTGAATATAATTAAAGATATTTAACTGCTTTTTCTCTGAAAGGACAGCTGGGAAACTGGCTGGTACTTGTTAGATCTCTCTCTTTTGCTTTAACAGATACCTAAGCTCCAGAAACATAACAATGGCAGGGAAAAATCGTATCGCTAAAGCTGTTGCCCCATTACAGCTTCTGCCTCTGTCCAGACAGAGGACCTAATGCCAGTTGAAGGACTGGTTCCATGTGCAGTGTGCCTCCATGCTGAAGCTTTGTGGAAACAAGTGGAGGAACTCAGAGAGGAGGTGGCGAGGCTGAGGAGCATTCAAGACAGTGAGAAGTACATTGATGAGATGCTTCTTGCAGCAACCAAGCTCTCCAGCAGAGGAGAAGATGGGTGCCAACAGAATGTCGATGGTTGGACACAAGTCACCAGGGCCTGCAGAATCACCAATCCAACTTCTCCAGCCCTTGAATTGAAGAACCATTATGCAGCCCTGGAAGTGGATGAGGTGAAAGCATCCCTAGAAAGGGAAGAACCAGAACTCAAGTACCCCAAAGTTGCAGAATCAGTGACCACAAGGAAGTGAAGGGTAGTGGTGGTTGGAGACTCTCTTTTGAGGGGTATTGAGGCGTCCATCTGCCGATCAGACTTGATGTCCAGAGAGGTATGCTGTCTGCCTGGTGCCAAAATCCAAGATGTTATGGAGAGTTTGCCAAGACTCATCAAGCCCACTGACTATTACCCATGTTGGAGCAAATAATACTGTCAGGTATCCCTCAGAATGTATCAAAAGTGACTTCATGGCTCTGGGACAGAGGGTGAAGCAGTTAGGTGCACAGGTGGTGTTCTCTTCAATCCTTCCTATTGAGGGTAAAGGCCAAGGCAGAGAGGCTCGCATCCTGGAGATGAATGCATGGCTGCGTGGATGGTGTCATCGAGAGAGTTTTGTTTCCAAGACCATGGGATGCTGTTCCAAGGGTTACAGAGCAGAGATGGCATCCATCTGTCCAAGAAAGGTCAACACATCTTTGGTAGTAGACTGGCTAATCTACTGAAGAGCACTTTAAACTAGATTCATTGCGGATGGGTGAAGAAAGGCCCCAGGTAGGTAAAAGCCCCCAGGTAGGTGATACATTAAATACCTTTATGGAAATGGGTAACAGGGGTAACATATGGAAAGCAGTGTGTATAAATGCCCGTTGCATGGGAAATAAGATCCCTGATGTTGAAGCTTTGGTGGGAGTGGCTGACTTGGATTTAGTGGCAGTTACAGAAACATGGTTCACAGAAAACCATGATTGGGATGTAACTATACCTGGCCATACTTTATTCAGAAAGGACAGGGTAGGAAGAAGGGGAGGAGGAGTGGCACTATATGTAAAAACTGCTATTAAAGCTTTGGAATTACAAAGCTTAAAAGGGAGTGAGGAGGCATTGTGGGTTAAACTAGAAAGAGGGAAAGAGAAATCTATTTGCATTGCTGTGATATACAGACCTCCCTCACAAGAGGAAGAGGTGGACAGAGAGTTAATTGAAGACATATGCAGCATTGCTAGGAAAGGGGAAGTGCTACTGATAGGAGATTTCAATATGCCAGATGTTGATTGGCACATTCCTGCTGCAGTATCATCTAGAAGTAAGGAGATCCTGGATTCTCAACAGGGAGAACTATTCAGGCAACTGGTAACAGACCCCACACGTGAAGGGGCCATACTGGACTTGGTACCTACCAATGGTAAAAGTGTTTCTGATGTTGTAGTGGGAGATCATTTTGCATCCAGTGATCACCTGATGGTGTGGTTCAGTATTAGGACTAGGGCTGTTAGAATCCATTCAAAGGTGAGGATCTTAGACTTTGCGAAAACTTACTTTGCCAAGATGGGCCAATACCTCAAGGAGTCGTTAGTGGGATGGGAACAGCTGGGGATGTAGAAAAGCAGTGGGAAAAACTGAAAGGGGATATTTTAAGGGCAACCAACCTTTTTGTTAAAATGGTAAATAAAGGTAAAAGGAAACCACTATGGCTTTCGAAAGAAGTAGCTGAAAAAGTGAAGAAAAAGAGGGAGGCCTTCATGAAATACAAGAGATCACAGAGAGAGGAAGACAGGCATCTATATTTGGAAAAAACTTAGAGAAGCTAGCAAAGTAGTCAGGAAGGCAAAGATTCAAAAGGAGGAGGAGATAGCCAATGCAATAAAATGGGGTGGATAAGACATTTTTCAGATATGTTAGTGAGAAGAGGAAGGGCAAAAGTGGTATTGTCAGACTCAAGGGCGCAGGGGAGGAATATGTAGAAGCTGATAAGGATAAAGCAGAATTTCTTAACAAATATTTCTGTTCTGTGTTCACAGATGAAGAACCAGGAGCAGGACCTCAGAAAACACCCACAAACAGGAACAGAAGCGAGGGGCATCTTGAACAATTTTCAGAAGACTGTGTTTGTGAGAAACTAGCTCAACTTAAAGTAGACAAAGCGATGGGACCAGATGGTATACAACCTAGAATACTGAGGGAACTTGGGGACATTCTAGCAGCTTCACTGACTGACCTTTTCAATGCCTCGTTTGAGTCGGGAGTGGTGCCAAAGGACTGGAGAGAGGCTCATGTGGTGCCTTTACACAAAAGCGGAAGTAAGGGTGTGATTGAAAACTACAGGCCGGTTAGTTTAACTTCGGTGGTGAGTAAATTATTGGAAATGCTGCTGAAAGAGAAAATAGTGAGGTTTCTGGAGTCCAGCGGATTACAGGATCCAAGGCAGCATGATTCACCAGAGGCAGGTCTTGTCAGACAAATCCGATTGATTTCTTTGACTGGGTGACCAGGGAGTTGGACCGAGGGAGAGCCCTAGATGTGGTGTATTTAGATTTCAGTAAAGCCTTTGACACTGTTCCTCACAGGTGATTTATAAACAAACTGAGCACCCTATGGATGGACTCTAAAGTTACTGCTTGGGTTAGAAATTGATTGGGTGGGCGGCGACAAAGAGTACAGGTAAATGGAGCTCACTCTGAGGAGACGGATGTTACAAATGGTGTGTCCCAGGGATCTGTCCTTGGTCCGATTCTTTTTAACATCTTTGTTAGTGATATAGCGGAAGGGCTGTCGGGTAAGGTTTGCCTCTTTGCGAATGATACCAAAATCTGCAATAGACACCCAGGAAGGTGTAGATAACATGAAGAGGGATCTAGCTAAGCTTGAAGAATGGTCTAGAATTTGGCAGCTGGGATTTAATGTTAAAAAATGTAAGGTCATGCATTTGGGCTGCAGCAATCCAAGGGAGCAATATAGTTTAGGGGGTGAAGTACTTTTGTCCACTAAAGAAGAGCAGGACCTAGGCGTGGTTGTGTCTGATGATCTTAAAGTAGCTAAACAGGTAGAAAAGGCGACAGCAAAAGCTAGAAGGATGCTTGGGTGCCTTACAGGGAGCTATGTGGACTGATGCACAGTCGGGTCAGTTGTATAAGTTGCGTCATACTACTTCCTGTTTGTCTTCTTTTGTCATCTATTTGATCATTTGCCCGTGCCAATTGAAATATGTGGGGAGAACCTCACGTCCTGTAAAGAAATGCTTATTAGAACATCGTTCCCATGTTAATTCACTGATTATGTCAACTCCACTGTTGTCAATTTCAGCATCAATTTGAGGATTTAAAATGGCTAGTGATTGATCAAGTTTCCAATAACCTGCAGGGAGGGGATCGTCTTACTAAATTACAATACAAAGAACAACATTGGATATTTAAATTACAAACAATGGCTCCGAAAGGACTGAATGCAGAGATTGATTAGTGGTCATTACATCTTTAATTTGGATTATTGGATTGACAGCTTTTTTAAGGGCTTGTAATAATTGCTAGATTATCTGACCTCATGCGTTTTGAACATATAACAACAGGAACCGGATATGTGATGAGGTTCATTTGCCTGAAGAAGAGCTAAGAAGCTACTCAGCTTGAAACACTCCGTGGTGTTGTGGGGCCTTGTCAATTTATCATCTGACTGACTTTGTGCGGATAGAATTTTCTCAATTGTCACAGTCTGGAAGCATGGTATTATTGTTGGACTAGCAAGCCGGTGCTATTGCTGAGAGAATTGGATGTTTGTTCCCCTTCAACAGCTAAGTCTTGTGTTACTGAATGCGTGGACCCTAATAGCCAAGCCATTTGATTAAATGCCTGGTTAGGGGATTTTACTAATATGCAGAAATCTTCACTATAGAATATTCATATGAAGAGGAGCAGCATGCATTGATGCAGCCAGTTCCGTTTTTAAGGCCTTTTGGGTCTTTATCTAATTGAGTAAAAGGAGGACCCACTTCAAGAGAGGATTTCCTCTCATGGTGGGTAATCTGACAAAAAAATTCACATTTGAAAAAGTTTGATTTTTTGGTCTGTTTATTAAGGGGATAGATTTTTAGGATATGAAGTCATCTTAACATAGGAATTATCATATCCTGGCAATGTCCCAGTTTTTATATTATTTCCTCCTATTTCCTTTTTTTAATTGGTCTTGTCTTTTTTGATTATTTTAGGTGTCAAATATGTGTGCATATATAGTCCAAAGTTATCGCACTGGCCATTTTTTTTAGGAGATATTGGACATTAAGGGGTTGAACTACAAGGGTGCCAATAATGTCGACCACAACTGTACATGCATAAATTTAGGGTCTCCCATGCTCCATCCAAACTCTGCCCCATGCATATCCAAAGTGAAAGCACATGTGCGCTAACAGAGTCACAACTTCATAAAGTGCACGTGTAAGTGACCACATATGTTAAGCCTTTTGAAATAGGGACTCATATGCATAACTAGTATGTAATTTTCCCTGTCTCCCTTATAAAATCAACCCCAAAAAGCATGTGCACATAAAGTGTGTGCTTACCTTTTTGTGATCTGTGTATAGGCATTGCAAGGGGTGCGGTTTATTTGCTGCTTCAGTGTATAGAAGTATATTATAAAATGCATTTATGCATTATTTATTTATTAATTTAACATTTCTTACATACCGCTTTTCATGATATCAAGGCGGTTTACATTGAACAAACTGAAATTACATTGAACAGTGCATTATAACTTGGAGATAACTATTTTACAGGGAACATTATGCATTAGGAATGTGCAAGCCAAAAAATGTATTATTTTGTTTTTTGTCATTGTATCATTTTTTTTAATAGCACACCCTAGTGAGCACTAGTACACACTATTCACACATTCATGAACAGTGTATTCTATTGTGCAATAGTGCTTGGTATTGGGCAATAGTGCATGGTATTGGACAATAGGGCTTGCTAGTGCTACTTTTGTTTCAGAAAGCACATCCCTAGTGCACATGGATACGGTTCACATACAAATGTTCACCTCCTTTGGAGCAGGTGCAAATTTCTGCATCAGCATTAGTGTACTATTGGGGCTGGATCTGGAAGCCTGTTTTAAAAAGGCCCATAGTTATAATAATGATAATAAACACCTATTTAACAGTTCTTATATACCGCTTTATCATTGAATCAAAGCGGTTTACATTATAACTCACAGGAATTATAATGAACTTGTTAGGAAACTTGAGGGGGTGGCATGCAGGAATATGCAATGATGCATAACTTATTTACAAAGAACATATGTACATGCAGTGAGTAGGTGCAGTTCAACTGGTTAAGAGTTACGTGGTTGCATGGAAATGATCAGCAAAGAGGAACATTTTTAGTTGTTTTCTAAAGTCCTTCGTGTCGGCTGTGGACCTTAGCTTTCCAGGGAGAGAGTTCCATACGGCTGGTGCTGTGAGCGAGAATGCTCTCTTTGTCGTTGATTCCTTTGCCCTTTTGTATTCAGAGGGTGTAGGGATAGTGTCAATTGTACTCTGTCTCCTAGGTCTATTATTGGTTCCGTTGTAGAACATCTCCTCTAGCACTCCCACTGTCATGTGATTTCTTATCCTGAATACGGTCAGGGCTGATTTGTACCTAGAACGTTCAGTGAAAGGAAGTCAGTGGAGTTGATGTAAGAGGGGGGTTATATGTTCCTGTTTATTTGCCCCAGTGATGACTCTAGCGGCTGTGTTTTGCATCAGTTGTAACGATCGTGTAGCTTGTTTCGGTAGACCTTGATAAATGGCATTGCAATAGTCTAGGATAGGGGTTCTAATTGCTTGACAAACTGGTCGGAAATGGTTGTGGTTGATGAGTGGCTTGAGTCTCCGAATTGTGGCAAGCTTGTATAAAGCATTCTTAGTTATTATGTGTGGTTGTAGGTTTACTACTATTACTACTACTACTGAGCATTTGTATAGCGCTACAAGTTATACGCAGCGCTGCACAGACTTGTAAGAGACAGTCCTTGCTCGTCAGAGCTTACAATCTAGTCAAGACAGACAACACAGAAGGTGTAGGCAGGGATAAACAAGGGGGACAGAAAAAGAAAAAGGAAATCAGGTGAGTCAAGATCCAAAAGCAGCAGCGAAGAGGTTAGTTTTCAGCCTGGATTTGAAGAGGGTTAGAGAAGGTGCCTGGTTTATAGACACAGGTAGTTTGTTCCAGGCGTAAGGTACAGCAATGTGAAAGGAGCGAAGTCTGGAGTTAGCAATTGAAGAGAAGGGCATAGATAGAAGCAGTTTGCTGGAATAGCGGAGTTCCTGAGGGGGGTTGTAAGGAGAGATAAGAGAAGAAAGGTAGTGAGGACCCCCAGAGTGAATGCATTTATAGGTCAGCAGGAGAAGTTTGACCTGCATGCAGAAATAGATATGGAGCCAATGAAGTGACCTGAGATTAGGAGTAATATGGGCATGACGAGGCTGGCGGAAGGTTAGCTGTGCAGCAGAGTGCTGAACAGATTGAAGGGGAGAGAAATGATTCAAAGGGAGTCCAGCAAGGAGTAGGTTACAGTAGTCAAGACGGGAGGTGATCAAGGAGTGGATAAGCGTCTTAGTAGTGTGTTCAGAAAGGAAAGGACAGATTTTTCTGCTGCTATAGAGAAAGAAATGGCAGGTCTTAGCTATCAGATGGATGTGTGTGGAGAAAGAGAGAGAGGAGTCAAAGACAACCCCAAGATTGGTCAAGAGTTACTCCAAAGTATAGGATCTCCTCCTTAATTGGGATGATGGAGTTTGCAACTTGAAGTGGGTAGGATATGCGAAATGTTCCGAGTCATGATTAGTGCCTCAGTCTTCTTCATATTTATGTTTAGGTTATTGTTGGATAGCCAGATGGATATTTATTGGATATAGTTTAGGTGGAAGAGTAATCTGGAGAGTCTAAGTTGATTAAGGTGTATGCCATGATGTCGTCAGCATAGACAGCATATTGTAGCCTGTGCTTCTTGAAAATATTGCATACTGACTGTATGTAAATGTTGAAGAGCAGGGCCGACAGAGGTGATCCTTGAGGTACCCCTTGTGTTGTTTGGAAAGCAGCGGATGTTAGTGATCCTACTTTGTTTATTTTATTTATTTATTTAAAGGGTATTTGTATCCCGCCTTATCCTTTAATCAAGGCGGGATACAATCATACCTTATGTCTTCAGGTGCTAAGGTATGATTGATAGCACTTGTGGGTTGTGTTGCATAGGCCAATTTTTGTTAGTATGTTTAGGTGGATGTTGTGGGATACTGTATCAAAAGCTGAAGAAATGTTGAAGAATACTAGCAGGAAACCGGTCTTGATGTTGTCTATTCCTCTGAGCAGGGTGTCGAATAGGTGTATGAGTAGAGTCTCCACACTGTGGTTTGGGCAGGAGCACTGTTGATGTGGGTCTAGAGGAGCATGCATGTCTAGGTGATCCTGGAGCTGTCTTTGCACTGTCTTCTCAATAATTTTGGCCAAAAAAGGGAGGCTGGAAATTGGTCTAAATGTAGTAGGATCTGTGGGGTCCGGTGTTGAGGTCTTTGGGATTGAACAGACAGTGGCTTCTTTGAGTGCAGTGGGCATGTAGCTTTCAGTTAGGGAGGTACCTATTAGACTGTGGATGACTTTGACCAGTTCTTCCTTTGTTGATTTTATCCATGCCACTGGGCAAGGATCAGATGGAGCTGTGCTTGAGTTTAGCTGGGTTATTGTGTGGGTAATTTGTTCAGTTGTAGGGATGTGAAAATCACTCCACTTGCTCGTTATGTTTGGTCTTGTGCTTAGAATAGGTGGGGGAGTGTTATCTGAGTTTTGGGTGTTCACAGGTATGTTGCCTTTATAAGCTGGGCTTAAAACTGACTTTTCACATGGGTATCTTGTTATGAAATAAAGCTCGGTAAAATATCTTCAAAGTAATTTTGAGCTATTTTACACTCACCTTTCACAAATAGAATTATAATTGCATTCAAACTGTGTTTCAGAAATGTCTTTGAAATAATGGATTTGGTAGCACACTAACACCTGATAAATATATATTATAAAAAGTCACCATAAATATAAGAGGGTCCAATATTCAAAAATATTTAATCGGTTAGAAGGGCCTGATAACTGGATAAACCGGCTAAGAGGCATATTCAAAAGGTACTAATATTCAGAGACAGTAACTCTTCGATGCTGCTGAATTCCCCCTCCAACCATCGCAGTCTTGCCAGATAGTGCTGGGGCAGTATGTGGGCAGGGAGTGCATAGATCTAGCACATATCCAGTTAATAATGATCATAAGAACATAAGATATGCCATACTGGGTCAGACCAAGGTCCATCAAGCCCAGTATCCTGTTTCCAACAGTGGCCAATCTAGATCATACATACCTAGCAGTTCCCCAAAAGACACAGGTTGCACAATGCTTCTATTGGGTCAAGCAGTGATATCCTGGGTCCCTTTTTAATAATGGTTTATGGACCTTTCCTCCAGGAACTTGTCCAAACCTTTTTTAAACCCAGCTACACTAACAGCTTTTACTGCATCCTCCGGTAACAAATTCCAGAGTTTGATTACACTTTTAGTGAAAAAATATTTTCTTGTATTAGTCTTAAATAGTTTACCCTGTAGCTTCATTGCATGTCCCCTAGTCTTCCCATATACTGATAATGTAAACAATCGATCTATGTTTACCCGTTCCACTCCATTCATTAATTTATAGACTTCTATCATATCTCCCCTCAGCCATCTCTTTTCCAGGTTAAAGAGCCCTAACCTTTTTAGCCTTTCTTCATAGGGGTATCCTTCCATCCCCTTTACCATTTTGGTAGCTCTTCTCTGAACCTTTTCTAATAATGCTATATACTTTTTAAGATACGGCAACCAGAATTGCACACAATATTCAAGGTGTGGTCGCACCATGGAACGATACAGAAGCATTACAATATCCTTTGTTTTATTTTCCATTCCTTTCCTTATGATACCTAGCACTCTATTTGCTCTCTTGGCCACCGCTGCACACTGGGCAGAGGGTTTTAACATGTTATCCACAATAACGCCTAAATCGTTTTCCTGTGTATTAGTTCCTAACATGGTACCTTGCATCACGTAACCATAGTTTGGGTTGTTCTTCCCTAAGTGCATAACTTTGCACTTGTCCACATTAAATTTCACCTGCCATTTTGATGCCCAGTCTTCCAATTTTTCAAGATCCTCTTGCAAATGTCCTCAATCCTCATGGGTTTTAACAACTTTAAATAGTTTTGTGTCATCTGCAAATTTGATAACCTCACTCGTTATTCCCTTTTCCAGGTCATTTATGAATATGTCAAAAAGCAGCGGACCCAGCACAGATCCCTGGGGTACACCACTATTCACCTTTCTCCACTGGGAAAATTGGCTATTTAGCCCTACCCTCTGCTTTCTATCTTTTAACCAGTTCCTGATCCACAATAGTACACTGCCTCCTATCCCATGACTCTTTAGTTTTGCTAAAAGTCTCTGATGAGGGACTTTGTCAAAGTCTTTCTGAAAGTCCAAATGCACTATATCAATCGACTCACCTTTGTCTACCTGTTTATTCACACCTTCAAAAAAACATAACATATTAGTAAGACAAGATCTTCCTTGTCTAAAGCCATTTTGGCTGTCTCTCATTAAGCCATGACTATCAATATGTTCAGCAATTTTGTTCTTTATGATGGTTTCTACCATTTTTCCCGGTACTGATGTCAGGCTCACCGGTCTGTAGTTTCCCGGTCACCCCTGGAACCCTTTTTAAGTCCGCTAACCAGACAACTGGCCACATAAAATTTATTCATGAAAAAGCCTGTCCTAATTTTATGCAGTTTTTCCATTCGAATGCTGGCCGACTAGCACTACTATCCAGACAGTGATGACTGTCGGCGCTGAAACTGGATATTCAGTCCTTGAGGATATCTGGATTCTGATACTGAATATCCCATTTCAATTGTAATCTCTGCAGCCGGCACTGAGAAGTTTGAATAGTGACCCAAGAGTTTCCATTTTTTGGTATATTTTTAGCATTGCTACTTTCTTAGTGTAACAATTGCTTCATGCAGAATGGAGGTCGATGTTAGTTTTATGCACAGAAAAAAACCCTTTTGGGTTCATTTTAGGATTTCTGGCCTTTGTTCTGATTTTTGGATTGTTTTGGTTAATTTCACAATTTATTTTAATACAAAAATATTTTAATGCCCAATAGAACACATATTAGAACCTTTTAACATATGTAAATTGTGCTTTGTATGTTTGAAAATGGTTATAGAGACATCTCCAGAGCCAATTTAGAAGATGGCTTTGGGGAATTCAAACTCTGAATGGGGGCATGGCCAGGGTTTTCCTAGGAACCTGGATGTCTCTGTCTGATTTCCACCTTTACACCTGTTCCAGGTACCTGACAAGTGCTTGTTTTGGCTGAGGGTATAGAAAAGGCACACCATCACCCCCAGTACTCAGCACAATGTCAGCAATAACAGCAGTGGTTTTAAACCCTAGCTGCCCTGTTCTTAGTCCACTACTATAACCATTAGGCTATCCTTGATGGCCAAGTTCTGAAATAGAGTTCTGGGGAGGTCTATATAGATGCCCCACAGACATCCATGTCCAAGTTTGTGAAATCATGTCCTCACCTAGATGAACCTGCATTTTTTCAGATGTTCTGCTTCGATGTCCCAGATTGCACTTGGACATCCCTTCTAAAATTCTCCTCCATACCTTTTAGGGTACATTAACGAACCTAATGTGCCCTAATGAATGTGCATGCCTAGTGAGTGTGTTTATTACATATGTTAGAGGAAATACCCTCTCATATAATATTCCTCTAGTAACATGGGTATTTTTTGTTTTATATCTTGGACTATGAAAGCAACATCCAAAACTTGCTTTCACCACGGGTAAGCACATGTTTACTATTGCCATACCACCATGAATATGCCCAATCGTGTCTGATCTTGGAAACTCAGTACAGTCAGGCCTGAATAGTACTTCGATCGAAGCCCCCTTGAAATACCAGATGTTGTGGGCTTACTACATGGAAGAAAGGCCTGGCAATCTATTTCTGGTCACACCTTGCCAGGAAAAACTAGGGGATAGTCACGAGAGACAAAATCCACATGGTCACCAGAAGCTGACATTGACTTGATGGCACTCAACAATAACAAGCACATGTTTACCTCTGAAAAACACACAGAAGCACTGCTCTCTGTACAGTGTCAGTGGTGCTATATAGTGAAGCTGAAAATCCTCACACACTGCCTTGACGTTATCTGCATAGTGCCACGGCAGTCCATGAGTGGAGGGGGAGCAAAAAAAGGGAATTATCCACATAGCAGTGATGTTCCTCAGTACTACATGGATAACTAGCCAAATAACTTAGGACCACAAAAAGGCTTTCTTAAGCTATCCAGATATGGCACTGAATATATTACTGCTATACGGATAGCACTAACACTGAATGTCAGAGGGGAGGGGTTAGCCTCCACAACTAGTCTTAAAAAAAAACACATTAGCCCAAACATTTGAAAAGTGATCATACTCCTCTATGAGGGTTTCAGAGCATGCATAATTTGCCTATATTTAATACTACACACACTACACGTTTAATTCTGAATACAAGTATTTAAATATGTTTTTTATACACTCAGGTATACTCTCAATCATCAGATTATGCTTACTAAAAGGGGCTAACGGTTAACTCGGGCTATCTGCAACTACTGTAGGTGCCATTGAATAACTTGGGATCTAGTTGCAGATAGCCCGGGTTAACCATTAGCCCGATTTAGTAGACCTACCCCATTGTGTCTCTCTGCTCAACAGAATACTATGGGGTATGTTTACTAAACTGCGGTAATGCCATTCGCGTTAGGATCCGCGGTAGAGGCAGAAATACCCAAATAAGGACATGGGCGGTACATCGTTACTGATAACACGTGTTACAAGGCACCATAAATTAACGAGCTTTACATGATGAGCCGTGGCACATTACCGTGCGTTAATCTTAAGAAGGCGCGCAGACATACAAACACAGAAACAGAGCTGTAGCACAATGGTTACTACACTGACTGGTGGTACAGGGATCATGGGTTTGATTCCCCAGTGTGCCCAATTAATAAGGCTGGCTGAGGCATTATGTTTAATTATTGGGTTGTGAGGAATTTTAGTTTTACTTTAATTAGTGCTGCCAGTAAACACACCCTCACAGTGGCGTAACTTAAGGTGCCGCATAAGGCACCCTAGAAGGCACTCCACAGAGCACATTATAAAGTGCGCTGACTGCCAAGGCACCCTATAATGTCCCCTATAGGACACCTTATAAGGCACCTTATAAGACTCTTTATAGGGCACCGTATAAGGCACCTTATAAGGTGCTTCATAGGGCGCTGTATAAGGGCCTTATAGGGCGCCATATAAGGCGCCTTATGAGGCACCCTAAGGTGACAGTACTCTGAAGGTGTTTCTGCTGTCAGCACTAATGTACAATAAAAATAGACAATGCCTCAGACAGCCCTATCAATGAACCTCACTGTGGGTTTTGAACCCATGACCTTTGGCTCCACGGGTAGTGAAGTAACCAGTGGGCTACAGCTGCTAGCAAACCCCTGGCTGGCTACAGGAGGACTGTGTGGCACCACACAAACATTCTGCTGTGGTTACCAGGATAGGGTCAACCCACCCGTACCCAGGATGCACAGCACATGCAAATCAGCAGTCTACAGATGATCACAAGATGGGGTATGCACCCTACAGCACCTCAGCCTGGTAGGAGATGCCGACGGTGTGTGTTAGTGGCACAGAGTAGCTACAGACCGTCACAGTGTGCGGGTCCTGTGCTCACCCTGAGGGTGAGGTGGGGTGCCCAGCACCATTTTCGCAGCACCTGGCTTTGCTGAGATAGGCTATGCTGCAGGTCCCCATCAGTGCCAATGTGTGCTAGGTAGTCCTTGCAAACACCCCTAGAATATGCCTGTGTCCATCTGTATTTCACATCTAGCCCTTGTGGACTATGATGCACCCAGAAAAGTGCATACCCTGTGTGGGTGCCATGGTCACATGATTTAAGTGAAGGGGGGTGTTTGGACCCACAAGCGGATTACATACAACCACCCAACCCACCCTCTGTGGCTCAAGGTGGGGGACAGGATCTCCCACCAACAGATCCACATTCTACCCGCCTGCAATGGTGGCAGTAGAGGGGACCATTACCCCAGTCCTGCTGGGGAACAGACACCTTACAGGGGAGGCAATGCAGAGCTGTACACATCCACAAAGCAATAGCAGACAGACAGTAGGCCTGGAAATGCACAGCTGCCCTCCCACCACTCACTGACATTCTCCAGCAGCAAGCCTCCAGCCACTGCACCCTGCAAGGTGCTCTAGCAAGACACATACTAGCTGCAGACAGTCTGCTAGCTAGTCCATAGTGCAAGTTCCTGGAGGAGATGCGTGTACCCAGAACTGGGATGTCAGCATACACACCAAGCAAATAAGTCAGTGATTGGGCCCCAAAAGAGAACCCATAAATATCACACGAAAAAAATACTATACAGCACTATGGGGGAACCTAGCCATGCCGTGGTCACTGCTCAGACAGGGTGAGAGTGACCTCCCAGCAGGACATGCTGTGGCCACCCTATCCGTGCAGATGGTGGCCGGCCACTACAATGTCCGAGCCATTGCCCTATGCTATGTGCAGATGAATCCAGGCCAGGCCATCCTGTCCTGGCTATTCCCACAGTACCTTGCTCCTCATTATGCACATTGACAGGCCAATAATGGCAACAGTGCTAGCAGTGTGGGCTGTGAAGGGTGTTTGCAGCCACCACACACTGGATAGACAGACACACACTCCCCACATCTATGCCAGCATTGTGCAGCTATAGAGGTGTTTGGCAGCCCTGGCCACCGCACCAGTCCTAGGCACAGTGCAGGCATGGCTATGGTACGCAATACTGTTGGGGTCACTCCCCAGGGTGGTAAACATTGTCAGACACAAGACCTGTAGCACACTCCACAGACATCAGAAAGGTTGCTATGATGCAGCTCAATCAGCAAATTGTGCTTAACTTAGGAAATGCTATCTGCCAGTAATCATAGCAACCTTTTGATAGCTGTGTACCGTATTCCCAGATTTAGGGTGGCATTGCTAAGGTATGCAAGTGCTAGTATTGGGAGATGCACGCAGGGCCCAACATCCTGCCTCTCCAGGAGGCATTGGATAATGGAGCCTGTGGGTGCATGTGTGTCTGCCCCTGTTGGCCACTGCTTTAGGGCAGAGGTGCCCAACTCCAGTCCTGTTGGGCCAAACACTGTTCGGGTTTTCATGCTGTCCCTAATGAATATGCATGAGATACATCTGCATACCATTGGGGCGGCACATAGAAATGCAGCACAGCCATATTTATTTGAGGCAGCATGGAACCTGAATGGTGTTTGGCTCTCCAGGACTGCATTTGGGAGACTCTGCTCTAGGTAATGCACCTGTTTATGGTGTCTGTGCTCTGTAGGGTAAAATGTAGATGTTTTGGGCATGTTTACGTCATCTGAAATAAACGTTCTGTCTGTATTAGCACATTTTTAGTAGTGGTTAAAATATGGGGACTGGGTTGGTAGGAACCACAGCTGGGACTTGACCCTGTGACCTTCTGCTTCTGAATACACTGGTCTTGTGCACTGCACCACTGTCTTGTCACAAAGTCATTGCATTCCCTGGTGATACCATGACTGTTCATCAGACAGGGCCTGTCTGTTGCAGTGCATGGCACCCACCTACACAGGGCTAGGCCACGGTTTGCTCTGGGCAGCTGCCACTGCCTCCTCCACCACCAGTATCCCTCTGCCACCATGCTGACATGCCCTTCTGCTGGTGGTGCTGGTGGAGCGCAGTCTCAGGCCATCCAGTGTGAAGATAGGTGGCTGCCTATGGTGCAGGTTCTGGGGTAGGGGTGCCTGCATAGGTGTTCACGCTTCCCCCCAGCATCGCCTGCCAATGTTTCGTGCCCTTGGGGGTAGCTGCTGGGTACTATCCCCTGTGACACTGTGGGAAACACAGTTGTGCCCATGTCGGGCCTTCAGCAGTTTCTGTCTGGCTGTTCTGCTGTTTCAGCATTCGTATGGGCCACCTAGGTATCACCCTAGTCCGCACTGTGGCCCAGCTGCACCACAGCATGTGACGCCTGCGGCCCTCTGTATCCCTTTTCCGGCATCTGTCCAGTTGCCCGTTCCGACATGCCCACCCTGATGTTGCGAGACATGTGCACGGAATAGGACACCTGTCCAATAACAAGGGAAAGCCTTGATCAGTGCTATTTCACTGTGGGATCATTCACCTTGTCAGGGGACAGAGCATAGACCCTTCCATATCTTTTTTTGGGAGCTTTCTCGGTAGTGCTTTTTGCTGTTTCTCAGTATTATCACTATTTGGCCAGCTTAGTTAGGTTTTTTTCCAGTTTGTTGAGGTCATTTTCAATGTTTATGTGCCCTTTTGTTCAGTACACATGTATCACACGTATCACTTTTTGTAGGGTTTCCCTGCCTATGCTGTACATTGCTGACACTAAAATGGTTTCTCTCCCCTGCAAATGTGCATCTAACGGCAGGTTTTCAATCGCGTTAGGATTCAGCTCTTCAGATCAGCGTGTTAGTGTGAATGTAGCCTCTCCCCGCCCACACTCTGCCCATTGACCCCTTCTCTCCACCTTCTGCAGTGTTTTACCATGCCGCGGAACGTCTATGATCGTTAAGTAACGTTAATGCGCGTTAACGTTACTTAACGATCATTAACGTTACATAACGCGCGTTATGTAATGTTACCGCAGTTTAGTAAACATACCCCTATGTTTCAAACTCTTATTCAACACTTTCATGAGAGTTATGCTTTGGGAAAATGGACCAAAATCAATACTTATCTCTGTTGCACAGATCTCATATAGTTCTCCAGGCCTCTCCTAACATTAATATGCATAAAATTGTTGAGTAGGAGTTTGAAACATGACATTGTGCCGGATAAGAAAATGGTTTGAGAGTATATTGAGTGAAAAAAAGACATATTCAAAGACATAATCCACATGGTCATGGTATGTGAAATGAATTTTTTTAAATAAAGAATATTAAAAAGGACCAAGGAGGGTGGAGCCTGATGTCCAGCGGGATGGACGCTTAACGCTGAAGCTCCCGAGTGGCCTACTCAGACTCCTGACTTTAATACAACTTATCTTTTCAATTGGGCTCTGATCCTACCGGGGTGCCTCGGGGAGATGGCGGGGCACAAGCCAGCGCGTCTAGAATTCGGCTCTTCAACGAACTCACATGGCAAACGCTCTAAAACTGAGCCGCCGTCCCCACAGAAGATGGTTCCACTCCGGGAGGGTCCCGCGATGCAGCAGGAGATCTTAGATGAGATCCGCGGCGTGAAATAACTTGTGCAATCCAACGGTGAAGCACTCAGATCCATGCGGGAAGACTTCGGCAAGCTACAGGACAGGCTAGAGGGGTTATCGCTGAGACAGGACAAAATGGAGGGTACTCTTGACTCGCATGCGGTCCGCTTGGCAAAATTGGACAAGGTCGAACGACAAATGCAGGCACTTCAGAAGGAGCTGGAGGACAGTAACAACCGAGCCCGTCGCAACAATATACGGCTCGTGGGAATTCCGGAGGGAGCAGAATCAGGAGATATGAAAGAGTTCCTCTCTAAATTGCTTCCCTCCTTGCTTAAAACAACGTTCACCAAGGATTTGGAGATTGATCGGGCCCATCGAGTACCCACGACTTTGGCGCTCAACCGGAAGACCCCTCGGCCCATCATTTTCCGGTTGTTGAGATATCAGCAAATTGAACAAATTCTAAACGCTGCCCGTGCAAACCCCCGGCTGGATTATGAGAGCCATCGGATTTCATTCTTCCCCGACCTGGCGAAGCCCACAGTGGACCGCAGGAAAAGACTCCTTGAATTTCGACCGCGGTTGCAGCAGCTTCAAGCGCGCTATGGCCTAATGTACCCGGCGAAACTTAGAGTTACTCTTCATAATCAAACCAGGACTTTTGAGGATCCGGACGTGCTTGCGGCCTATCTGGAAGCCAAAGAAGCGGACCAAATGCGCTGAACCAGGGGCCTTTCATTTGCCCATCGATTTGGAACTGATCGCCATTTTGTGTCGTCGACGCTGCACATGCAGCCTGGATCGGAGGCCCTGCGGCCTAGCTTATCGTGGCCTGCTGACCGTCGGACTCTCCTGTGAGGGACCTTTCCATAGCATGCACCTCGGTGGGCTCCGGAGCCTATGTAGCTATTACAGTTAATATGTAGAATGTTTGGCCCTCGTTGGGGCTTCCTCCCGCAGACATATGGTCACCATTAATCATTGGGGTTATGCTTCTTCTCTACTACACTTCGGTGTTTACTTTTGGTTTGGGGGAATACCAGATATAGTGCTTATTGTATATGATTTGGTTAGGTCTTCTCTGAATCAAGCAGTCAAGATGGGGGATAATGGAAATTGTGTGCATTATGATATTTTTGTCTTGAATAGACTCAGCTATTTCTATGGCCCCATGTAAGATTTTATCATTGAACGTCAAAGGTATTAATAATCCGATAAAAAGGAAGAAAATCCTTAGCTACTTAAGTCACGAAAATGCTGATTTGGTTTTTCTCCAAGAAACGCATCTAAATGCCAAGGAGACACTGAAACTCAATGTTAAACCCTACATGGTGGCCGCCTACTCTCCCGCTATAGCGAAGAGATGTGGGGTAGCCATCTTGATCAGGAAATCCTTACAAGCCACTGTTATCGATAGCAGTTCTGATACTGAGGGTCGGTGGTCCCGAGTCCACCTTAAAGTGTGTAATCTTGAACTGACATGTATATGTTTATATGCTCCTAATGTGGATGATCCTATTTTCTTTGCTAACCTTGCCCAGGTTGCACAAGCTTCTGCCAATACTTCGTTAGTAATAGGAGGCGACTTTAACCAGGTGGTTGATCCATTGGTAGATAGGCGACCACCCAGAACGAGTGGTCCCACCAAGAGTCACCTCACGCTAGCGTCTTTGATTAAAGATCTAGCTTTAGTAGACCTGTGGAGGCTGCTACACCCTTCGGACTTAGAATTCACGTTTTTCTCCCCCCCACATCAGTCACAATCTAGGATAGATTTTTTCCTCGTATCCAAAGCATTAATCTCCAGCACGGATACAGCTAAGATACACTCTCTGCACATCTCAGACCATGCTGCTATCTCCTTCCTTTTGAACACTAGTGCACAGAGGGATAATCCACGGGCTTGGTATTTTGATCGGACCCTGCTTGAACAGCAGGATTTTCAGGCTGACATACGGGCTGCCATACAAGATTACTTCCACTTTAATTCACCCCATGATACAATGAACTGGGCATGGTGGGAGGGCTTTAAAGCGTCTATCCGTGCAACCATCACTAGCTATCAAATCCGTTTAGGGAAGCAGCGTAAACGGCAACTCTTAGCACTAGAGCAGCAGATCAAGGCCGGTGAACGTGTTCTTACCTCTCGTACTGACCCATGTGTGTTGATTCGCTTGCAACGCTTGCGTTTCCAATATAACTCGCTCTTAACGACTGCAGCGGCCAAAAATATTGAACTACAGCAAGGGACGTACTATCGGGAAAGCAATCGTGCCGGTAAACTCTTAGCTAACGCTCTGAAAGGTCAAAAAGAAGCCAAACGCGTAGCGGCCCTGCGTAGTCCAACGGGGGGGAATTTAGTCACAAATGATACAGAGATAGTAGAGCTTTTTCGGGATTTCTACACCCGCCTCTATCAATCAGAATGTGAATTTGACCCAGAGGCTTTTGACCGGCTATTAGCTGGTATACAACGACCGACCCTTTCTGTAGAGGACAAGGAGTCACTAGATCATTCATTTACTCTTTCAGAAATTCAATTCGCACTCAAGCGATGTGCATCGGGTCGGGCTGCCGGCCCAGATGGCCTCCCGGCAGAATTTTTCAAAACTTTCAGCGCTGATTTGGCCCCATTCCTACAACTCTATTTCTCTGCTTTGGCCAAAGATAGCTCCTTTACAGGATCTTTCTCGAAGGCAAATGTTGTAGTCTTTGAGAAAGAGGGGAGAGACCCGATGCTGACTGCAAATTACCGTCCAATTTCCCTTCTTAATGCTGATTACAAGATATTTGCAACCATTCTGGCCACTAGATTATCCGATAAAATGCCTGCTCTAATTCACCCAGACCAATGTGGTTTCATATCTGGTAGGTCCACTGCTGATAATGCCAGGACCTTGTGTCATATACTAGCTGCAGCAGCGCATCATGATCAACCCCTCGTCGGCCTCTCTCTTGATGCCGAAAAGGCATTTGACCGCTTAGAATGGCCCTTTCTATATGCGGTTCTCCGCTGGTATGGGTTTGGGGAAGGCTTTCTCCGATACCTTCAAACTCTGTATGCACATCCGACAGCCACTATTTCTGTCAATGCCACAAAGTCTCAACCGTTCAATCTTCATAGGGGCACTCGGCAAGGATGTCCCTTATCTCCTCTGCTCTTTGATCTAGCACTTGAACCCCTAGCCCTCCTCATCCGACAGGCCACAGATATCCATGGAGCCCCCTTTCAACATAGAGATATTAAAATTTCTGCATATGCAGATGATCTCATGCTTTTTGTATCCTTGGACTCCGTCCCTGCTGTTTTAAAAAAGATTGATAGCTATTCCCTACTCTCGGGATACAAGATTAACTGGACTAAATCTGTTGCCTTCCCTTTGAATCATCGAGTCCATGCTGCAGACATGCAGGCTTTCCCCTTTGTATGGCAGCCCCGTATGGTCAAATACCTGGGGGTTCATTATTGTTATCCATTAGAAGATACTCTTAGCCATAATGCTAAAGAGCTAATCTCCAAAGCGCGCGATCTTACCAACCGGTGGTCTCCTTTAACACTCACATGGTGGGGCCGACTGGAAACAATCAAAATGATGATAGTTCCCAAAATAAATTATATCCTAGAAATGCTACCATGCCTCCTGCCTGCACACATATACAAAGATATAGAAGGTCTCCTGATTCGTTATTTGTGGCATGGCAAACCACCAAGGATAGCTAAGCGTAAGTTACAGGCGGACAAAGAAAATGGAGGGGTCCGGTTCCCAGATTTTCTTAAATATCATAAGGCGTTCCTTCTTAAACAGGGTGCCCGTTGGTTAGATCCCCCGGTAGAAGGTAGGCCAGTCTGGCTCGACATTGAGGAGGAACTCTGTAGGCCCATTCCTCTTACCTACCTTCCCGGCATGACCTTCCAACTAGATTCCCACCATCCACCAATGGTTGTGGATACACTACTTGCCTTTAACACTTTCATTCAGTCTCAGGGACCACAACAGTGCCCGCCATATAGACTCCCGCTATGGCATAACTTGCGCCTTCAAATACAAAATAAACCGATAGCATGGACCCCCTGGTATTCCAAAGGGATATGGATGCCTTACCAATTGATTGCCAGTGAGCGCTGGAAAACTTTTAAAGAATTGCAAGAGGAATTTGGTTTACTAGCAAGAAATTATTTCCAGTGGGTGCAGCTTCAGCACTGCCTTAGGAGTGTTCGGATTCTTCCACTAACTGAAACTAATGATGAAGGTCTAGCAGAGATAATTCGCTCTATTGGGAGTCAATCTGGCGTAGCCTCTAACTTTTATAAAATGTTAAGCAATCATGAGAACAGTAGCATTCCCGCAGTCCAACAAACATGGGAACGGGAACTACAAATCACACTGACTCCTGAGCAATGGAGCCTCTTCTGGAGTAAAGTTGTTCGGGTCTCTCGGTCAGCATCGATAACCCAGACACTTTTCTATTTTGCACATAGAAGTTTCTATACGCCTGTGAAGCTTGCCAAATGGAATGCCAATGTTAATGACAGGTGTTGGAATTGCCACGCCGCCATAGGCACACTAGCTCATATAATGTATGAATGTTCTACACTACAGCAATTCTGGAGTCGGGTCTGGGGTCGTATTCAACTCATTTTACAGTTTCACGAGCCTCTCTCTTGGCGGATAGTGGGACTTCGCTCTGCGGCGGGGATCCCCTCTCTTCCAAAGTCGGGTCGCTTTTTGCTAAATTTCTTGATGGGTATAGCTATATCTTTAATCACGAAACACTGGAAAAATAGCTCCCATCTAAGTCCCCATGCGTGGTGGACTCTTGTATGTTTATATAGTAAATATGAACAGATACCACGCCGAATGGCTCCCCACGCTCAAACCTTGCATCATGTTTCTAAATGGAATATGCTCAATGATTATGTGCAAACTGCCAAATGCTCTCATCTAACTGTTTAACTCCATTTATCATGTACACTCATTTATTATGATCTTCACTTGCTCTATACTGGTTCACAAAGAATGAGAATTAATCATTGATTACCCGAACGTTGTATTCCTTTCCTAGAGAAGAAGCATGGGGGTGGGGGGAAATATGGGGTTGCTTTTATATGTATGGTTTTGTATTTGTATCTTTCTGTATGTCTTTTACTTTGGTTGTGTTATAAATGGAAAATAAAATTAAAAAAAAAAAAAAAAAAAAAAAGGACCAAGGAGGATCTAGCTCTTGCTCTGCTTAGCTCCAGGAGGAGCTGAGCCATATACCCGAGTCGAAGCCTCATCGAAGGGAGCCTGCCCTGCTCCAGAAGATCGGCGGCAAGAAAAGAGCAAGCCAGCTACAAAAGACCTTGCTGCACACAAAAGAGCTCTTCGGGGGAAGCTGCTTTTTGGCTCCACCCCTCCAGCAGCGTGTCTCAGAGCATCTCTACCCAATCGGGGCACAGCTCTCCATTTAAAAGGAGAAGCCACAGGCACAGCATCCTCTCTTGCTCTGCTTAGCTCCAGGAGGAGCTGAGCCATATACCCGAGTCGAAGCCTCATCGAAGGGAGCCTGCCCTGCTCCAGAAGATCGGCGGCAAGAAAAGAGCAAGCCAGCTACAAAAGACCTTGCTGCACACAAAAGAGCTCTTCGGGGGAAGCTGCTTTTTGGCTCCACCCCTCCAGCAGCGTGTCTCAGAGCATCTCTACCCAATCGGGGCACAGCTCTCCATTTAAAAGGAGAAGCCACAGGCACAGCATCCTCTCTTGCTCTGCTTAGCTCCAGGAGGAGCTGAGCCATATACCCGAGTCGAAGCCTCATCGAAGGGAGCCTGCCCTGCTCCAGAAGATCGGCGGCAAGAAAAGAGCAAGCCAGCTACAAAAGACCTTGCTGCACACAAAAGAGCTCTTCGGGGGAAGCTGCTTTTTGGCTCCACCCCTCCAGCAGCGTGTCTCAGAGCATCTCTACCCAATCGGGGCACAGCTCTCCATTTAAAAGGAGAAGCCACAGGCACAGCATCCTCTCTTGCTCTGCTTAGCTCCAGGAGGAGCTGAGCCATATACCCGAGTCGAAGCCTCATCGAAGGGAGCCTGCCCTGCTCCAGAAGATCGGCGGCAAGAAAAGAGCAAGCCAGCTACAAAAGACCTTGCTGCACACAAAAGAGCTCTTCGGGGGAAGCTGCTTTTTGGCTCCACCCCTCCAGCAGCGTGTCTCAGAGCATCTCTACCCAATCGGGGCACAGCTCTCCATTTAAAAGGAGAAGCCACAGGCACAGCATCCTCTCTTGCTCTGCTTAGCTCCAGGAGGAGCTGAGCCATATACCCGAGTCGAAGCCTCATCGAAGGGAGCCTGCCCTGCTCCAGAAGATCGGCGGCAAGAAAAGAGCAAGCCAGCTACAAAAGACCTTGCTGCACACAAAAGAGCTCTTCGGGGGAAGCTGCTTTTTGGCTCCACCCCTCCAGCAGCGTGTCTCAGAGCATCTCTACCCAATCGGGGCACAGCTCTCCATTTAAAAGGAGAACGCCACAGGCGCACCCGCGCCTTGCGGGCCCGCGCCTGAGGGCCGCGCAAGAGGGCCCTTTGGCACGGCCCTTAGGCAAAGGCACCCCCAAGATCGTCACAGAAACATAACAGAAAAAACGACGCTGAGACTACACCTCCCTCTTGGTACAGCTGAGCTCCCTCGGGGTCGAGCTCGCGTACAATCAAGGAACTGACAATCCACCAACTCACAGTGGAAACGCAGAATACCAACTCCGAAGACGCCGAACTGCCTAAAGAGCTGAAACTCTGGGGCACGTAAGTCACACTCATTTGAGTGATTTTTAAACTATCAACACTGCTTCATTACTTATATGAATTAACTGCACTCCTAACAATAATTGAATGTATAGTTCTGTTTAAATCATCTGATTGCAGCAGCACCACTCTCTACAGCTAGGATTATCCTCCTGCCTCTCATAAAAATACTAATTTAAAGGGTAGAAATTCATGTTTGGGACTAGAATCCAAGATCAGTGTTGGGCACTCTAGTGACTAGTTCCCTCTGGATACTGTTGTTAGCTTCCAGCGTTTACAGGCCATATTAGGTATTACCATGTTTGTCCAGATCGATACTGTAAACCCAGGGATATGCCAGTGTTGTTAACTACCATCGTTTATAGGCCATATTTGGTATTACCATGTTTGTCCAGATTGATACCTTAAACCCAGAGATATGCCAGTACTGATGCTATGTTAGAGCAATGTCATCTTTAGCTAGATAAGAACATAGGGACTTGGGATGTACCATAGTGGGTCAGACCAAGAGTTCATCAACAGATCCAGCTGCACACACACGAAACAGGCTCCCTCCACAGGACAGGCTCCCGCACCGCGACAAACCCAGCTCCACATCCACGGGACAGACCCCCGCAACAGGGCGACCACCACAGATCCGGCTCCACCTCCACGGGACAGGCTCCCTCCACGGGACAGGCTCCCGCACCGCGACAGATCCAGCGTCACATCCACGGGACAGGCCCCCGCACCAAGACGACCGCCACAGATCCAGCTCCACACACACGGGACAGGCTCCCTCCACGGGACAGGCTCCCGCACCAAGGCGTCCGCCACAGATCCAGCTCCACATCCACGGGACAGGCTCCCTCCACGGGACAGGCTCCCGCACCGCATCAGATCCAGCTCCACATCCAAGGGACAGGCTCCCTCCACGGGACAGGCTCCCGCACCGCAACAGATACAGCTTCACATCCAAGGGACAGGCTCCCTCCACGGGACAGGCTCCCGCACCGCAACAGATACAACTTCACATCCCCAGGACAAGCCCCTGCAACAAGTACAGCTCTCCTCAAAAAAGCAAACAACAGACGAAAACCTAAGGACACAGGCGTCGCCCTATCAGAACATCACAAGCTATCAACATGCACACCACATACTTCCTCCCACTATACCTACTAGTCACACAACTCCTCCCACCAACTACACACCCCCACTACCCCCAAACAAACACACCATGGTACCCACCAACTGCACTGCCATATCTCGGTCCACAACACACACACAAAGAGACACTCGCAACCTCCCAAACAAAGAGACAAAACAGACACAAATCAAACCCCAACACCGGCCCTAAGGAAGCACACGTCGCAACAACCTCTTCCACAAAGAAAACATCAATTGAGCTCATAAACGCCAGATCCATCTGCAACAAGATACACACTCTGGTAGACCACATTGAAGAGCGACAGCCAGACATAATATGCATCACAGAGACATGGCTCAACCCTACCGATAGTGTACTACTCAACCAACTAGTACCGAACAACTACTCAGCATACAACTGCCCACGCATCCACAAGCGTGGAGGAGGAGTCCTAATAATAGCAAAAACAGAACTCAAGTTCAAGACACTGAATCTCACAGATACAAAGCAGTGTAACACAATTAGCATCAAGAACAAGAATATTGCAATCTGCCTAACCTACAGAGCACCCCGTGCTCCACCCGACGAACTAGCCTTCATACTCGAAGAAGCCTGTGCCATAACGTCAAACAACAAACCAGCACTACTAATCGGAGACTTCAACCTCAAGTCCGCCAATACAAAAGATGCAGAGGCCTTCCTTCAGGCAATGTCATCACTTCAATTCACACAGATAGTCAATGCACCAACACACAGACTAGGATCATCCCCAGACCTCATCTTCGCATCAAACTACCTAACTTCAAGAGACCTAATCTCTACACCCACCATCACCCCAGTACCATGGTCTGACCATTACTTAATCGAGACAAATCTGCAATCACAAGAAGACTGGACAAGCGAAAGAGCGAACTTCCCACACACACAAAGACGATTCAAGTCCTTTGACAAGGACGAATTCATCCAGGACACAATACAACACTTGAACATTGACTCAGAGGACCTGGAGGAACAAGTTTCCAACTGGAACAATGTCCTAGCTAACGCCGCCAAACCATCCGTTGACAGGACCAAGAAACAACACCACAACAAGAGACAAAACAAACCATGGTACTCAGCAAAAATACGACAGGAAAAGAGGGAGCTCAGAAAAATTGAACGGAGATGGAGAAAAAACAAAACTACTTCCGACCAACATCTTTACCTAACAAAGCAAAAACAATACAATGAACACATCAACCAATCAAAGAGAGAATTCCACACAAACCTGATAAATTCTTCCATCAACAAACCCAGAGAACTTTTCGAAATAGTAAAAACCCTGACAAAAGAGCAAGCAGCAGAAAGAGAAATACAAGTGGATCCACAGATATTCGCCGACCACATCAAAGACAAATTTCACTCCACAGAGCGCTCAACACCCAGTAGAACCAACAGAACGAACGTCCACCCCAAAACCTGGGGCACATTCCACTCACCCTCAAAAGAGCAGATATCAGACATCATCTCCACAATCAACACAAGCACTGCTCCTACAGACCCTTGCCCAGTGTCATGGGTCAAAGCCACCAAAGCAAGCCTCATACCAAACATTCATAAAATGGTACACAACTCACTCACTCAAGGACTCATGCCACAGCAATTAAAGCTTGCCTCAGTAAGACCAATCACAAAGAAAACTTCTCTCGACAAAAAGGACCCAGCAGCATACCGACCAATCTCCAGCATACCCTTCCTCGCAAAAATAATCGAAAAGACGGTTCAACTACAACTTCAGGAACACATTGACGAACACGGAACTCTCGACGACAACCAACACGGATTTCGTCCCAACCATGGAGTCGAAACTCTCCTGATCTACCTCTTCGACAGCATCATAATAATAATTGACGACATCAGGAATGGAATTATAATGATCTTCATCGACATCTCCTCAGCGTTCGACACAGTTGATCACAATATACTCCTGGAGAGACTGAAGAACACTGGTATACACGGTACCACTCTAAAATGGTTCCACTCGTACCTAACAGAAAGACAGCTACAGGTCAAGGTGGGACAGGACACCTCCCGGCCCATAAACGTCCAACAAGGAGTACCACAAGGATCCGCACTCTCAGCACTCCTTTTTAACATCTACATCCAACCAATATGCAACATTATGAAAGAGAACAACATCCAATACACAATATACGCAGACGATATAATGGTATACTCCCCGATATCAATCGAAAACCCGGACTTCTCTAAGATAGCAGACTGCCTTACCCAAATGGCGAAGTGGTGCCAAAACAACAATCTAGCTATAAACTACAACAAGACTGAAGCTTTAATCATCACTCAAAACCAAAGCTTCACACACCCACCAAACATAAAGATACAAAGCACCACGATACCGATAAGATCGGAGGTGAGATACCTTGGGGTTACTCTGGACAGTAAACTCAACCTCAAACCACACATAGACAAAACAATCCAAAAAGCATATTACAGGATGCGAATCATCAGGAGACTGAAACCACTCCTCGCTCCAGAACACTTCCGTACAGTCTGTCAAGCACTGATAACCCCAATACTGGACTTCTGCAATCCGATATACCTCGGACTACCAAAACAAGCTCTCAAACCACTACAGCTGGCACAAAACACTGCAGCTCGAATCATATCCGGAGCCGCAAGGCAGGAGCACATCACACCTACACTAAAGGACTTACACTGGCTCCCAATCATTGCTCGCATCAGATACAAGACTATCATAAACCTATTTAAGATAAAAGAACACACATCAGCCAACAGCCTCCACCTGCTCATACAACCGGAAACCAGCGCCCGTCCCAGAAGAAGTCAAACACGCAACCGAGTCAGCACCCCAAATGAGTACAAGCACACACGCAAGGACACAACAGACAGAGCTCTCTCCATGGCTGCTCCAACAATATGGAACAATCTACCGGACGATCTAAGGGCAACTCCAGACCTCAAAGACTTCAGAAAACAACTGAAAACCATGCTGTTCATAGAGCACTATGGTCACATCACATAACCTAAGAGAATGGATAACAGCACTCCAATCCTCCCAAACAACTGAATATATATAAAATATGATTCTAGCACCACTGTAAATAGCCCACCCTGTATATAGCTCAAACAAATCAAGCACCCAACACATCCCTCACACAACTAAGTTTTATCCTCACTGCATGTACAACACACACACTTTACCTGATTGCTTGCTGTGATACCACCTTGATTATTAAGATAAGGCGGTTTAGAAATACTGTTAAATAAATAAATAAATAAATAAACTGGACTAGCAATTGAAATTGTTAGTCCAACAGAAAATATTATTTTCCTCTTGACAATTTTTTCTACTTGATAGTTTTAAAGCAAGTATGTTAGGTTGGGGGGATGCAAAACCAGCTCTAGGAAAACTGAGTCCCTCTTTAGTGGGGGCATCATTGTCTCCTAAGCAACATCCCCTCTTTATTCCACCACTGCCCAGCACCATTATCTGCCTTATGAGGAAGGACATGGGGGCACAACCGTTTACCTCAACATGATGCTCTCTCCTGTTGCAAAAGTTAACTCTTTGTGGTATTTGAATATTACTCCTGATAAAAATATTTTTACCGCTTTTGAAAGCAGAATCCTACTATACAGAATTACTGACATTTGTTATATTCTGAATTTTTTAGGGAAGCATGAAAATGGTTTGTCGTAAGGGTATCTATTTTCTCTCCATCTAAGATAAGCAATAATATTGTTAATCATAACAGAATTCACTTGTTTCAAGTGATTCACATTTTTATACTTTTATACTCCTTGAAAACATAACAAATACATTTCTTATGCAGCAATAAAATCTTTGTAAGAAATGAACATTATTTGTCTGGTTATAGCAGAATTCACCATTTCCTTAGCTACACACTTACACCCTATTTTTGAAAAGTATACTGTATATATATTTTTAAAAAACTGTTGCAGACTTTCAAAAGGCTTTTATTACCTATTGCGCACTGAAAACAGAAAACATAATTTGTATCAAAATTATTACAATGTGGTCAAGATTAATCCATTTATTTCAATAATATAAATAGTAGCACAGTGGTCAGTTCACCTAGACCTGAAAGAAGACAGTAGTGAATATTTTGGAAGATCAGCAAATACAAATAATCACTATTCAAAACTGAAACGGGAGCTCTTCGGGATACCAAATAGAGGCAAGCTGCAATAAAATGAGCATATAACAAAGTTTCTGTTGTGTGTTCCACCCCAAGCTGTGGAAAGCATTAGCCGTTTCATTTCTCTATGCACAAACTTAATTATGCATTCTGAAATATGCAAAATTCATTAAGCTAAGTTAGTCTCCTTAAGAAAAAGTTGGGGAAACCCAGCTAGCTTGGAAGATCTATATTTCAGCACAATTTAACTATTTAGAACAAAGTAGAACACAGCATCTATTCTGATCCCCGTTGATAATGCCCAGCTACCAGCCATAGAGGTTAGACTACTTGTAGTATATTCTTCCTCCAAGTATGTTGTTGTAGTTTCATTCATTAGTTCTTCATTTTCCTTAGTGGTTGAACATACAAGTTTCCATATTTTTCAAATATCCAAAGCCCCCTCCCACCCATGTTTTACCATCAAGGTTGGTGATAATGTAAATTACCACTAAAACTATTGAGGCTGTTGTCTAGCTAGTGAAAGAGCTAAATGCATCCTTGGGCTTTCCTGGATGGTCTCTGGCAACAACCAATCTGCTGGAGCAAACAATGACCATCCACTTGCTGCACAAAATGTTCACATGATCAATACATCAATTGCGGACCAAAAAACGTGTTGATAATTTTAATATTTTAATAATAATAATAATATTTTCTCTTCTCATTTCATAGCTTATACTATATTAGTAAATGTTCACACTGTCCTTTCAACTTGAAAAATTACAGAATTCAAAAAAGACTGAACACTTCAGCCAAGTGCCTCCTCAAAATTCCAATTCTGTGGACAATACTCAGAGTGACTTCCAAAAGCTGATTGGAGCTCAATAGCCAGTTACTCATTTGCCATGTACCAATAGTATAGCCAACTCCACTCATTATCATTCCTCAAATCAGGAAAAATTAACATCAGTTGAAAAACGGGCTCCCTTTTTTCAAGACATTCATAAATAAATGTCCATGTCACATGTCCATCCATACAGCACAAGGGGAAATAAATATCAGTAATGCCCACTTTGAACTTGAACTTTGAACTTTAGGAGCAATAACCAAAAATGTCCACTTATATGATCTTCTTGGCCATAGGTCCATCATGTATACATCCAATCAGCTTTGGGAAGTCACTATGAGTATTGTCCACAGTATTGGAATTTTGAGGAGGTACCTGGCTGTGGTGTTCAGTCTTTTTTGAATTCTGTAATTTTTCAAGTCGAAAGGACAATGTGAACATTTACTAATATAGTATAAGTTATGAAATAAGAAGAGCTGTAAACCATGTAAATGACCCTGAATGGGAATATCCCCAACTAACACAGCTATATGCCCTGATGCTAATCACTTAGCACTGGGACGTGTTATGGGCACCACTACCCAGTTATCTACTATGGATAAACGATAGGGGCAACAGAAAATAGTCTGTCTCTTATCCATGGGAGCTAACCAGGCAGCGGTGCAATATCACTGCTAGCCGATTAGCCTCTGCAGCTTCGGAGCATATGCAGTAACTCCGGATATTCATGCCGGGGCCACATATGACCCCGCAATGAATATCTGGAGTCAAGGTTCAGCAACGACAGCTAGGTGCTGTACCCGTGCCTAGCCATCGGCGTTGAATATCTAGCTCTAAAATTATAAACACGTTTTTGGTCCGCAATTAATGTTTTGAATAACCAATCTGCTGACATTCATCCATTTGGTTTCTGTGCAGTTGATATTTAAGAACATAAGAAGAAGAACTGCCAAACTAGGTCAGACTAATAGTCCATCAAGCCTTAATTGTGTCAAATCCAGATCACAAATTGCTGGTAAGCTCCCAAAAAGTAGCAATATGCTATGCTGCCTATCCCCAGGGATAAGTAGTGAACTTTCCAAGTCTACCTTAATAACAGGTTATGGACAGGACCATCCCAACTACTAAGCAAGCTAAGTGGTCGCCTAGGAGTGGCTGTTTATGGAAAGTAGCAAACAGCTAGGCTAAACAATAGATTCTGACAGTTGAAGGGGTGGGGGGGGGGGGAGGTGCGGCATAAACCTTAAGGTTTGCCTAGGGTACCAACACCTTAAACCAACTCTAGGGTGAGACTTGGTTATGGACTTTTCCTCCAGGAACTTGTCCTAACATTTTTAAACCCAGCTGTGCTAATTGCTTTCACCACATCCTCCAGCAATGAATTCCAGAGCTTAATTATGTATTAAGTGGAAAAAATATTTTTTTCTTATTTGCATGTAGTACTTTGTAATATCATGGCATGACCCTTAGATTTGTAATTTTCAAAGTGCAAATGATCAGTTCACTTTTACCTGTTCCATTCCACTCTGTGTTTTATAGACCTCTATCATATCTCCCCTCAGCTGTCTCTTTTCCAAACTGAAGAGCCCTAACCTCTTTAGACGTTCCTAAAAGGGGAATTGTTTTATCTCCATTATCATTTTGGTCGTCATTCACTCTATCTTTTCTAATTCTGCTATTTCCAACCCAGTCATTCCAAGGTCTGATGTTACGGGCTGTGCTTCCTTAATCTGTTCTTGTTTATGCATTCGGTCAAAAATGCGTGTCCACATATCAATCCACACACAGCTTCTTTTTCATACATTCTGAAAAACACCAAAGAACACTGTCAGAAAAGAATGTCAATGACTTAGCAAGCTATAGTGTGGAATGAAATGTTGGCATAGAAACAGTGTGTGTCTAAAAGTAAATAAAACACTTGTTCCGATCTAGAGAAGCCCTAATCCCCATCCTTCCTCACATCTGACTTCCCCACATATTTTCATGTGCCATTCTATTCTAAATGCTGCTAGACTGTCCTGCCATCGGTATCAGCCAACCTACTTCCATATAGGCCGTTAAATCTATGGGTACTGATCATAGGAGCTGGAAAGGCTCTGTCATTGCATCTCCCACCCTGCATTCTCAGCATTCACACCAGAAGGCAGAATCAACAGAAAAAAAGGTAAATAGGATTCCACAGAGAATGTCTGGACTCCCATCTGCTGATGAGAGAAAACTTATAGAGAGATCCAGAGTTTTACATTTCGCTAGACTTCATACCTGTGCTTGATCAGCTCCCTAATTGAAATTAACTCTTGTTACAATTACTAAACCTGCCATAATTAAGGTATGCAACCTGATATCATCTTTCTCTTCTGCTGACTTTTAATTCCCTCCCTCCCCTCACCCACCTACCCTTTTATTGACATTCCATATATAACCTTCCTCTGGCCTGTTAAAACTATTCTTCCCAGCTACACCCCAACCCACTGAAGTTTCCTCCGCTGCCTCACCTTATCATATCATATGTATATTCATAGACCTATAGTTCCTCTTCCCCATACAGCCCCATAGCTCAATACTACATTGCATTTTTTATGCAAACTCTTCCCAATCTTTTCCCTTCATTCACACAGCTTTGCACTCCAAGTCCTAATAAGGAATCCTCTACTTTTTTCACCTCTCCAGCCATTTTGTCCTCAACCCTGTCCTCTGCTCTTCAACTTCATTTTCTTCCTCTCATTCACCTATCTTCATTTTATGTGAGAGCTTGTCATCTTCGTCACTGTCGTGCCTCCTCTTTTCTTCCCAGTGCTTTTCTTCTCCTTTTCCTACTTTCTAGGGATATCAATCTCAACCCTGGTCCACTCGGGCATTTCACACATTCCTTGAACAGTACCAACCATAACTCTAATCTTATTCAGATCCCTATTCTTCCACACTCATCTATTTTCTCCTCATGCCCTGTTGAATGCACATTTTGCTTCCAACAAATTTACCTATATTCACAATCTCTTTATCTCTAATGCTCTGCATCTTCTTGATTTAGCTGAGTCTTGTCTTCCTTCCAAAGACTCTGCTTCAGTTGTTTCCCTTTGTTATGGAGGCTACCTTTTCTTCCATACACCTCACCCAGTTGGCCATAGTGGTGGTATTAGGTTGCTACTTTCTCCTTCTTGTTGGTTTCAGTCCCTTCTTCCACCTCAGTTTCACTCTTTTTCTTCCTTTGAAGTCCATGCAATCAGCTTATTTTATCCACTACCTCTTTGGGTAGCTGATATTTATCAAACCCCTGAGAATTGCACATCTTCCTTTCTCAATAATTTTGACTCCTGGCTTTCCTTTTTTCTTGAACCAACTTCCTTTTTCATCATTCTTTGGGACGTCAACATTCATGTCATCCCTCTGACTCAAAGCCCCTTTCCTTAACCTCCTCATCTGTCTTCCAGATATGTTCTGCAGTCCCTACTCACCAGCATGATCTATTCCTCAACCTTTTCTTTTTCTCCAGATGCTCACTCTCAAGCTTCTCCACCTCAGCTCTTCCCCATCCAACCATCACATGCTTTCTCTCTTAGCCATACTCCACTGTAGCCTTGACCAATCTCCACTAACATATTTAGGAATACTCAGGCTGTTGACCATTTAGCTCTCTCCACTGTTCTCTCATCTCCTCCTTCAGTCACTATGGGGGTCATTCTGACCCACATTTAGCGGGGATATACATCCAGGGTAGGCGTCCATTTTCCGCTAAATGCCCAGGTGCTATGCCAGCAAATGAGATCCCCACACATACAGCAGAGATATGCCGGGAGCTCAGTAGGAGGGCGGGAGGGGGCGGACCTAGGGAGGAGTGAGGGCAGGCCGGTGTTGGCTCTGAATGTCCGGGATCGGCCATCTACATGGGGAACTTATTCCACCTCAGAGGTGGAATAAGTTACTCTGAGGTTCACAGCAGATAGCAGAGGGCCCAGGAGAGAAGGTGAGCAGGGGCAAGGTGTTCCCCACAGCCCAATCCCAGCCTTAGAAACCATTTAATGCAGCGCTGGCAATCAGGAATCTGGCATGAAGCCACAGTGCCATGGTGATGAGATGCCATGGCACCACGGCTCCATGCAGGAGCCCAGGCTGAGCTAGCTGGGGAAGTACCTGGATGTGCTGTGGGCCAGAATCGGGGCACATCCTGCCTGTCCAGCCCCATTGCACTCGATTCTGATCCTGTGGGGACATAGCCCCTGCGGGATCAGAATCGGATGCAAATCCAACTTATCTAGATTTTGGACATCCGGACGGGCTGGACATGCCCTGATTGGAATTGGCCTCCATGACTTCTGAGACTGTTGATGAGGCAGTCTCTTCCCATAACATTATGCTCTCATCTACCTTGGATGCTCTTGCTTCTCCTATATATTCTTTGTGAGGCATACTGTACCTCAGCTGTGGCTGACCTCCAAAATCCACTACCTACATTCCTGTGCCAGCTCTGCTGAGTACCTTTGTCTTAAATCCCATGTTCATGCTGACTTCATACACGTCAGGTTCATGATAATCTTCTTCCACTCTGTTATAGCACTTGCCAAGCAAGAGTACTATGTACATCTGAAACTCTCTTGCCTCTGATCCTCACCATCACTTTGCAGCACTCAACTCTCTCCTCAAAGTGCCTATGCTCCCTATCCATCCTTTGCTTTCTACCCAGAATTTCGCTGACTACTTCCATGACATGATTCATAAGATTAATCTTGAGTTCTCCACTGAGTCATTCCCATTTCCTTCTTCACACTCAGATACTTCCTTCAATTCCTGTCACTCTTTCTTTTCCAAAATTACTGAGGAGGAAACTGCGCATCTTCTCTCCTCCTTCAAACTTACTACTGCTCCTTGGATCCCATTCCCACCAATCTACTAAGCTCTATTTCCACCATTGTCATCCCTTTCATCTGTCATATCGCCAACCTTTTGCTTTTCTACTGCAACTGTTCTTGATGCCTTCACCATGTTGTAGTCACACCAATCTTCAAAAAACCTTCACTGAATCCTACCTTCTCTTCCAATTATTGGCCAATCTCCCTCCTCCCTTTCGCATCCATACTACTCAAATGTGTGTTTCACCATCACTGCCTTGACTTGCTTTCCTCTCAAATCATTCTGGATCCACTACAATCTAGCTTTCACCCACTACACTTTACAGAAATGTCCCATGACAGTTTCCAGTGGCCTGTTCCTGACCAGATCCAAGAGTCTTTATTCGATTCTCATCCTTCTTGACCTATCTGCTGATTTTGACACTGCTGACCATCACCTTTTTCTTGATATCCTGCTTTCACTCAGATTTTGGGGCTCTGTTCTACCTTGGTATTTTTCTTCTCTCACTTCGCACTTTCAGTATATGCTCTGGTGGATCCTGCTCTACTGCTCTCCTGCTTTCAGTTGGTGTATCTCAGGTCTCTGTCTTGAGACTTTTTCTTTTCTCTCTCTACAATTATTCCTTGGTGCTCTGGTCTCCTCTCATTTTGAGTACCATATTTATGCTGATGACTCTCAGATTTACCTCTCTACCCCTAAAATCTCTCCAGAGATCCAGGCCCACATTTCAGCCTGCTTGTCTGACATTGCTGACTGGATGTCCCGCCACAATCTGAAACTGAACATGGCCAGGATGAAGTTTCTTATTTTCCCCCCTAAACCCACCTCCCTTCTCTATTTCTGTGGTTAATGCTATATGTCATCCTCCCTGTTTCTTCAGCTGACAACTTTGGGGTAATCTTTGACTCTTCTCTCTTTTTCACTGCATATATCCAGCAAATAGCTAAAACCTGTCCTTTTTTTCTTTATAACATCAGCAAAATTTTTCTCTTTCTCTAAGAACACACTACAAAGACCCTTGTCCACTCCCTTGTTACTTCCCACCTAGACTATTGCAACTTGCTCCTCACTAGTCTTCCATAGAATCATCTATTTCCTCTTCACTCTGTTTAAACTTTGGTTGCATGGTTAATCTTTGGCCAGTATCACTATGCTCATGTAACTCCTCTTCTCAAGTCACTTCATTGGCTCCCTATCCGTTTCCACATATTTATTTATTTATTTACAATCTCTTATATACCGCACTATTCATCATCAGCGCGGTTCACATGGAACAACATGCTCAGTACATTTAACACGTATGAGTTTACAGGTAACAGGGCATAAATAACTTGGATAACCGGGGTAACTATTTACAAAACATACTACATGGAATCATATGCACAGAGGTTTCATAGGAAAACACCAGCCCACTATAGGATTGAATATCAAACTTGGTGTGTTGTTGAAATACCATAAATTTATCTGGGACTGGTATCAGTGGGTGCTATTGAGCTCTAGGTGATGCCATTGGGTTCTATAAGGTACTTGTTGAACATACAGTTCAAACTTCTCCTGCTGACCTACAAATGCATTCATTCTGCGACTCCTCATTACCTCTCCTTTCTTTTCTCTCCTTACAACCCTTCCCAGCAACTCCACTCATCAAGCAGATCACATTTATCTATGCTCTTCTCTTCTATTGCCAACTCAAGACTCTTCCTTCCAACTTGCTGCACCATATACCTAGAATAGATTATCTGAATCATTTCATCAGGCTCCATCCCTGGTCCTACTCAAATCCAGGCTAAAAAGTCATCTCTTCAAGGCTGCCTTTGGATCCTGACCCCTTATTATCCTGTCTTCACCTATTTGTATTTAATCATTTTCCCAAGAATTCCTTTGTCCCTAGTTGTTCTGTTTGTCTTAGCTGATTATAAGCTCTGTGAAGCAGAGACTGTCCCTCTTTATGTACTTGTACAGCACTGTGTTTGCCTAGTAGTGCAATAGAAATGATAAGTACTACTACTAGTAGTAGTAATAGTAGCAATGTTCTAGTTAAAGAGAAAGGTGTTATGCCTAGGTTCTGATAGTAGATGACAGAACACAGCTTAGGAAAGAAGATGTACAGTTCTCAGCTTTCCTTTAGAGTAAAAAGAAATAAAGAGGGGAGTTACTAATGAAAAGTTGCGGAAAAAAATTAAACCTGTGGTTACACACTAGACCAGAATAATCAAAAGAAAGCTTGTGACACTGTAAAACGCCTTCGTTCTTGCTACAGACTTTGTGGCCTGAGCTTTCTGTCAAGTAGAGGAGAAATTTCTGAGAGCATTAGTGTGAGGAAGACCACATAAGTAGAGAAATGTTTGCTGTATTCATTCGTCCAAGCAGTTTGCCAACTAAGCTTTTCTGAGTGAGATTAGAATTAACAACCAAATAGGAATAAGAGGGTAATGAGACACCAGCATGTATCTGAGATCCTCTGAACTGGGATGTCTCTTTAAAGATGGTAACTGTTTTAATGCAAGCTTTTTTTGATCCTTAGAAAGCTGATGAGCTTGTTACAGCAACAGTTGTGACTGAGGTTATAGCAACATCAGTGAGAAAGGAATAGTGAAATTAGTTATTGGTGCATTCTACTACTCTTTCACATCAATCAGAGAACTGTGCTGGAAGGCTAAGTGATCCACATTTTAGGAAAAAAACAAATGAAAATAGACTGCAAATATATTTTTGTCTATATTCTCAGTAGAGAGTCAATAGGTGGAAATCACAAGTATTGTGTTGCATGTGGTGTTTTGGACAGCACATGCAACACATATATGGGCAATGATTGCAAACCTTTATCAGAGAGCCTATCAGATTAATTCTATCCCCATGAACAGGAAACTCTTGTGTAAACAGTGTTCATATTTATTTATTTATCAGACATTTGTTCTACCACTATAAGCATATGAGAATAGTATCTAAATGGTTTACAAAAAAGTTCCAAGCAGAACATAAAAACAATGGGGTTCTTTCACTAAAGCCTGCAAAGGTTTGTTTTACATATGTGACTGAAGGTGTCAGCTGTTTGCATGTTTATACTCCTTTGAAGCCGGCAGGAGAAAAGAGAACTGAGCTTGCCCAGTTTAGCATGCTCATTTTATTTTGCTTCCCCTTGAAAAGCAACACACTCTGATTACTCAGCCAATGCATTTTCAGGTTTCGATGACACAAAGGGAGTCATTTTAAAAGTCTTAGTGGTATGAAATAAATAAATTTATCTGTACTGGGACCAGCACTTTTTAACATATTTTATAAAGGGGGTCATTTTAAAAGTTTTAGTTATGATTTGGACGTCCAAAGACATGCACATGAATATCCAAATCATGGAGATGACCCAGAGCTATTTTAAAATGGCTTTTAAAGATGTCTCCCCTGTTGGGAAGTTCAAGTAGGCAGGGGGCATGGCGGAGGCATATCTAAGGAGATACAATGGACATAGATGTCCCCATTTGTTTTCAGAAATGTCAGGGACAGCCATGTTTAGATCTGCTCCAGGCACGAATAGGCATCAGGAAAGTGCTTGTTTTAGCCTTAAAACATCCAGAAAATGTAGAGAAGAAGGAGAGTTAAGAGGCTTGCACAAGATCACAAGGAGTAAAAATGGGATTTGAACCCTCATCACACTAGTCCTAGCCTCACTGCTTTAACCATTAGGCTATTAAATGTCACCTGTCCTTGGCTGCTATGTAGACATCCCCATAGACGCCCATATCTGGCACATGCATGTTTGTGAAATCATGCCTAAACTTGCAGATGCCTGCCTTTTTTCAGAAGTTCTGGCTTGAACATGCCAGGGTGCACTTGGATTCCTTTGTAAAATGTGCACTCTAACGGAGTCTGGTTGCACATATGCTCAGTTGTTTTGAATCACTCATTACATGCCATTATAACACAGATTAAACTTGTTTGTGTCACCTTGCTGACAGTTTAATCTGGTATTAGGAATCACACTCTGTTTATTCACATGGAGCCTGTAGTGCAGAATCAGGTCCAAATGGGCCCGTCCTGCTCAGGGCCATCCAGACAGCCTGGGAATTGGGCTTCACATCAATCTTCTCACCCACACATTTTTTTCATGCCTTCAAAGAAAAGGAGCAGATTGATGTGTCAAGACTTCCCTTGCCTAAATCCCATTAAACCATGTCTGTCCATTTGTCCAGTAATTTTGATCCTGGCACCAATTAGGATCACTGGTTTGTAGTTTTCTGGAGGCATTATTTTGGCCACCCTCCAATGTTTTGGTACCATAAACAATTTTAATGATAGATTAAAAATCACTAATGGTCTATATAGTTATGGTCACATTATTGGCAGCCTTGCATTTTAGGTATGTTGTACATAATATCTTCAGAAATAATTGGACATATTGCAACTTTATGTCATCATAATATTTTAATAGTATGCTCAAAGGTATACAACAAGAAAGATGTCTGTGCAACTTAGACGTAGTAATTTCTGAGAAAAAAAACAAAACATGACCTGGACAAGATTAATGGCACCCTTCACTTATGTTTGGTTGCACAACCGTTGGCAGTGATGACAGCCTCCAAATGTTTCTTGTATAAGTTTCATACATCTGTCTGCTGGTAGTTTCTTGCACTCTTCAACTGTAATTTGTTCCAGCTCATGATTGTTTCCAGGATTCCTTTTAGCAATGGCAGATTTAAGCTTTTCCAAAGATTCTCGATTTGGATTGCGATCAGGACTCATTGCTGGCCATTTTAAAACAGTCCATTTTTTTCCTTTTTAACCATTCATGTGCACTTTTGAATGTATGTTTGAGAGTCACTGTCCTGCTGGAGGACCTAGGACTTTCAACCCAGACTTAGCTTTCCGACACTAGGTAGTACATTTCACTCCAAAATACCTTGGATATCCTTTGACTTTATGATTCCTTTAATACATTCCAGGTCTCCAGTTCCGAGGCAGCAAAACAGCCCCACAACATTATGAACCTCCACCATATTTAATTGTAGGAAGGGTATTTTCTTTCCTTATAAGCTTCATTTCTTCACCTGTAAATGTATCGCTGGTCTGCATTGCCAAAAAGCTAAAGTTTGGTTTCATCTGTCCACAGAATGTTTTCCTAGAAGGATTGTGGTTTCTCAAGGTGGTTTTGGGCAAAGATCATGCATGCCTTTTTATGTCTGTCTTTGAGCAGTACAGTCCTCCTTGGCCTTCAACCATGAAGTCCTTCTTTGTTTAGTGTGTGGCGTATGGTATGGGTTGAAACCACTATTTCAGATTCTTCAAGGTCAGTCTTAAGCTCTTTAGATGTTGTAAGTGATGTTTTTCTAACAGTTTGCACTAACCATTGAAGACTTCTTGGATTCATTTTCCTCTTCCCACCACATCCTAGGAAGTTCTTCACCGTTCCATGAGCAGAAAACTTCTTAATAACATTGTGAACAAAGACCTCAGGAATCCTGAGGTCTTTGGAGATAGCCTTGTACCCCTTTTGAAGTTTGATGTATGGTTATAATGGCTTTTCTGATGGTCTCAGACAGTCCTTATGTCTTCACCATTATGAAAATGGAACGGGGAGTGAATGTGGCCATTTTAAATATTAAAACCATCATTCAATGGTAGATTCAAGTCATGTGAGTGCTGACAATTGTTTACAGAAGCATCTAATTTATTGCAATGGGAATGTGGTTCTTCTGTTCAAACTGATTTGAATTGTTTATAAGGGTGCCAATAATCATGTCCTGAATACACAAAAAGACCACCAGTACAAAAGGGCCACAGTAATCAAAAATTATCGGAGCGCTGAAAAGGTGAAGAGAAATGCTTCTGTTCACATAATCCCTCACTCCATTTTAATTGATTTTATTGACTTAACAAAATCAAAATCTATATACGTTTTTCAATATTATCATTTTTCAATTCTCAAAAAGTTTTGGTACTTATCTGAACAAGGCAAGGAAGTCCCAAATTGCAACGTGATACATTTCGAGTCCAAAGACCTTGAAAGACTCTGCCTTAGGGGTCTGTTTACTAAAGGCCGGTGTTGTGCGGTCCGCGGTACCGAGCGGGTGCCGTATAAGGAGTGGGCGTTCCGTCGTGAAGAACAGAAGCTGTGATTGACAGATGCGCTAAGGTGCGCGGCGCCCGTGTGGTTAGTGCCCTGTGACATTACGGCGTTTGATCTGTGCACATAGATCACACTGCTCACGGGTTTTGGGCTTCCACTATTGTGCTGCACATTGCTGACGGAAACGGTTTCTTTTCCCTGCACAGCACCTCTAACGCGAGTGTTTCACTGGCGGTAAATTTCTTTGCAGATTCGGGCACGCTCCTGTGCGGCGAGTCTCTCCCCTCCCACATTCCGCCCACTGACCCCGTCTCTCCGCCCCTAGGGGGCCTTCCTCCGCCCTCATTTCGCCTTGGCACGCCTCTTTCGCACATTACCGCCCCGCAAATGTGCGCGTTGTCGGCGCACGCTTGCGGGACCCGTTAATGTGCCGCGCACTCGTACGGGGCGCTTAAGAGCACTTAAATACATCTTTTAGAGCGCTCATGTGCGCCCCGTACATGTGCGCCGTTTAGTAAACAGACCCCTTAGGCTTTGTCAGGGGAAATGTCCTGCGAAAAGCATAAGCTGACCATAAGCTTATGCAATATTAGGCAGTAGCCTGGGACAGCAGATTCTAGGAGGCAGCAAAGAGCAGCAGTAGTCAAAGCAAAACAAGAGATCCTGACAGCCAGATGAACTGACAGAGCCACCAGCACATTCTTTTATCTACAGGAAAAACAGGCACGTGCATGCATACCAAGACAAGTCTTACATTTAAAGTATGATGTCAAATTTTGCATTTTTATGGAATTATTGTTGGCAGAATGGTTTTCAAATGATCATGACTATTGAGTTTAATTATCAAATTCTCAGGGAAAAAAGGGGAGCACAAGGCTGAAGGTTTTCCTAGGCCACCTACTACCTGGGGCTGACTCTGAATTCATCTAACAAGACCTATAGGACCCAATATTCAAAAGGCATTTACATGCTTTAAAGCATAGTAAACCGTGTAAGTGCCTTAAATTGGGATATTCAATGGTGCTTACATGGCTAGTGTTTATACCGCTCAATCCAAATTGAGAATCTTATACTGCCCATAACAAACGCTTCTGAGCTGTTTACAATCAAAAATTAAAAGCTGCAGATATGTAGAAAAGAACGCCATTTAAAAATCAATGCAGGGCAGAGAGACGAGAAGCATAAGGAGAAAGGAAGCAAGCTGTGCATCAGTGAGGAGGAGGGGAAAGGGGCGAGGAGGTAGGAGGAAGATCGAATGCTAGACAGAAGAGGTGGGTTTTTAATTTAGCCTTGAAAGATTTAAATGATAGTTCTAGGCGAAGGGTGGAGGGGATCGAGTTCCAGAATCTTGGGCCCAGGAAGAAAAAAGCAGATGAACAGGTAGATTCCAAGGGGTATGTTTACTAAAGAGCGCTAACGTCGCAGCGGCAACGTTAACACACGATAAGTGACGTTATCGCACGATAATGTAACATTACCGCACGATAACGTCACTTATTGCGCGATAATGTCTCCGGCTGCGTTAAGGCGCAAAGAGGGTGGAATAAGTCGTTCCAGAGGGCAGATAAAAGGGGTCAATGGGCGGAGAGTGGGCGGGGAGAGGCTCCAGGCACACTAACGCTGTGAAATCAGGGTCTGAAGATTGACGCCAGTGAAAACCTCGTGTTAGAGGCACATTTGCAGGAGAGAGAAATCATTTCAGTCAGCAATGTACAGCAAAGGCAGGGTGACCAAGAAAAGTGATAGTAGTGATACATGTGCAGCAACAGCATAGTGCCCAAGTACGAAAGGGCACTACAGTGAGGCTGAAAATGGGGTACAGGGGGCTGCAGGTGTGACATGCAGTGGGGCAGCTGGGGCACAGGGTGGACTAGGCAGATGCCTAGGTGACACATAGGAATGTAGAAACGGAAAACCAGCAAGACAGCAACTGACCAAGGGCAAACATGTCCACGAGTGTGTGTCCCACAGTGTCCCAGGGGACAGTACCCAGCAAGTACCGCAACAGGCACATAACATTGGCAGGTGGTGCCGGGGGAAGCATGGATGTCTATGCAGGCATCCCTACCCCATATCACGCACCATAGGCAGCCGCCTACCGGCACACTGGATGGCCTGGGACTGCATACCACCAGCACCACCGACACAAGGGCATGTCAGCATGGTGTCGGAGGGGTGCTGATGGTGGAGGGGGCAGTGGCATCTGTCCACAGTGGACCAAGGCCAAGCCCTGTTTAGGTGGGTGCCATGCACTGAAACAGACACGGTCTGTCTGATGAACAGTCATGGTATCACCAGGGAATGGTCAGCCTCTGTGACAACAGTTTGGTGCAGTACACACAGCCAGTATATTCAGGGGCAGAAGGTCACAGGTTCAAGCCAAGCTGTTGCTCCTGCAAACCATGTCCCTATATTTTACCCAGTACTAAACCATGGTAATAAAAATGGAACTAAAACAAACATGCCATAAACACCTATATTTTACCCTACAGAGCACAGACACCATAAACATGTGCAATCCCTAGAGCAGAGTTTCCCAACTGCAGTCCTGGAGGGCCAAACACCATTCAGGTTTCATGCTGTCCCTAATAAATATGCCTGTGCTGCATTTGTATGCACTGTTCCCATTGTATGCAAATGTCTCTCATGCATATTCATTAGGGACAGCATGAAAACCTGAACCGTGTTTGGCCCACCAGGACCAGAGTTGGGAACCTCTGCCCTAGAGCAGAGGCCAACAGGGGCACAAGCACCCACACCCACAGTCTCCACTATCCAATGGCTCATGGAGAGTCAGGCTGTTGTGTTCTGCGTGGAGCAGCATCTACCAATACTAGCACATGCATACCTTAGCAATGCCGTCTTAAACTTGTAAACACGTTCCACATATATCAAAAGGTTGCTATGATTAATGTCAGATAACAAATCCTAAGTTAAACATAATTTGTTGACAGAGATTCATCATAGCAACCATTCTGATATCTGTGGAATGTGTTTCAGTTTTTGTTTCTGACAGTGTTTACCAACCTGGGGAGTGACCCTAACAGTACTGAGTACCATAGCAATGCCTGCACTGTGCCCAGGACTGGTATGGCAGCCAGGGCTGCCAACCACCTCTATCTTTGCACAATGCTGAAATAGGTGTGGGAGTGTGTGTATGTCTACCCAGTGTTTTGTGGCTGCCTACACCTTACTGAGCCGACAATGCTTGCAATGTTTCCAGTGGTGCTGTTCTTTCCAGTGGTGCTGTTCTTCTCTGGTTTCGTTCTTTTCTCACTTCTCGTTCCTTTTCTGTTACTCTGAATAATAAATCCTCTGGTTCCTTTCCTCTCACCTGTGGTGTTCCTCAAGGGTCTGTTTTGTCCCCTTTGTTATTTAACATTTTCCTTGCCCCTCTACTTTTGGTATTACAACAATATCCTGTGTCTTGCTTTGTTTACGCGGATGACATTATTTTACTCTTTCATACTTCTCCTCTCTTTCTGGATCTTTCTACTTTTAATGCCTGTCTTTCTCACGTGGCTCTTTGGCTTTCACAGCACTTTCTTCGTCTAAACCCGTCTAAGTCTATTGCTATGTGGGTTTCACTTTCGGGGTCATGTCCATCTGTCGCACCTATGATTGACTCTGTCCCTGTCCCTCTGGTTTCTTCCTTTCGGTATCTTGGGGTGATTCTGGATTCCTCTCTCTCTTTCCATGATCACATTTCTTCCTTGGTTCGGCGTTCTTTTGCCATTCTTCGTCATCTTCGTGCTGTTCGGTCATTTCTTCCCCTTGGATCCCTGGTCACTCTTGCACTTTCCCTTGTTATTAGTCGTCTTGACTACTGTAACGTCTTTCTGGCTAATCTTCCCAAATATCAACTTAAGCGCCTACAACTTATTCAAAACACTGCTGCCCGTCTCATCACCTTCTCCCGCCGTTCGGATCATATTACACCTATTCTTATTCAGCTTCACTGGTTACCCCTCTGTGTTAGGTTCCACTATAAATTCTTGATCCTCATTCATCGTGCACTTCACACCCATAACCCTTTATACTTAGCTGACTTAATCCTGCTTCATACACCTTACCGCCAGCTTCGCTCTCTTCATGCAAATCGTCTGGTTCTACCGTCCCCATCTCAGGCTCATTTGGAAAAAACACGCCATGCTGCTTTCTTTTTTCTTGGCCCCAGTTTATGGAATGCCCTGCCCTCATCCCTCCGCTTAGAGTCTTCATATTCACAGTTCAAATCTGCTCTCAAAACCCACCTGTTCCAGACAGTGTTCAATCTCCCTTCCTGACTCCCCCCCTTCCTCTGGTTTTTCCTCTTGTCATTATCCCCGGTTATTGGTTTTGTCTTAGTCTATTAGTCTTGTCTTTTACCCTTTGTCTGTTTGTGTTTGAGTGGTCTTGCCTCTTTTATTGTTGTAAATCATTGTTCTTATTTTGTATATTGTTAATTTGTAAACCGCTTTTATGGTTTTTATAGTATGATTTTATTGTTTTAAATATTTTATGTTTTGATATTGTACATAGTTTGTGTTTTATTTATTATTACTTATTGTCTTTTGTATTGTTGTTATGCTTTTCTTTCTTTTCTATTTACTTTGGCGTTCTTTTCCGTAGTTTGCAGTGCCGCTTTTTTATATTGTTTGTACACCGCTTAAATGTTTCTTTTAACGTAAGCGGTTTATCAAATTTGAAATAAAGTTAAAGTTAAAGTTAAAGTGTTAGCCTGCCAATGTGCATAATGAGGAGCAAGGTACTGTGGGTATGGCCCAAACAGGGCATCCTGGGAAGGATGCATCTGCACAGGGTTATAGGGCAATGGCTGGGACATTGTAGTGCCCGACCACCACCTGCATGGACAGGGTGGCCAAAGCATGTCATGCTGGGAGGTCACTCTCACCCTGACTGAGCAGTGACCATGGCATGGCTAGGTTCCCCCATAGTGCTGTACACTATTTTTCTCAAGTGATATCTATGAGTTTTCTTTTCTGGGGCCCTATCACTGACATACTTGCTTGGGGTGTGTGTGTGTGCGTGCGTGCGTGCACGCTCGCTCGCTCGCATGCATTTCATTTTTGGGTGCACACAGTTCTTCCAGGAACTATGTAGTAGTTAGTAGACTGTCTGAAGTTAGCATGTGTATGGCTGGAACACTGTGCAGCGGATGGAGACGAGACTGACTGTGCTCTCTGCTGGTGAATGTCAGATAGTGGTGGGGGCAGCTGAGCTTTTCCAGGCCTACTGCCTGTCTGCTAGTGCCCTATGTGATGCATACAGATCTGCATTGGCTGCCCTGAATTGCCTATTCCCCAGCAGGACTGGGGTTGATGGTCCCCTCTCCTGCCACCATTGCAGAGATGTGGAATGTGGATCTGTTGGTGGGAGATCCTTTCCCCCACCCTGACCCACAGAGGGAAGATTGGGTGATGCTACATAATCCACTTTTGGGTTCAAACACCACCCTTCTCTTATAACATGTGACCATAGCAACCACACAGGATATGTACTGTTCTGGGTACATCATAGCCCACAAGGGCTAGATGTGACTGGGAAATACAGATGGACACAGGTGCATCTACAAGGACTACCTATTACACACTGGCACTGATGAGGATCTGCAATACAGCTTAGTGCAGTCAAGCCAGGTGCTGCGGACCTGGTGTTGGGTGCCCCACCTCACCCTCAGGGTGAGCACAGGAACCACACAATGTCACGGTCTGTAGCTACTCTGTGCCAGTAACACACAAGGTCAGTTCCTCCTACCAGGCCGGGGTGCTATAGAGGCGCATACCCCATCTTGTGATCAGATGTAGGCTACTGATCTACATGTGCAGTGTATCATGGGTACGTGTGGGTTTACCCTATCCTGGTAACCACAGCAGACAGTTTGTGTGGTGATCTGCAGTCTTTCTGTAGCCAGCCAGCAGCATGTTAGATGCTATAGAGATGTAGCCCACTGGTTGCTGCAATGACTGTGGAGGCAGAGGTCATGGGTTTGATCCCACAATGGTGCTATTTAATAAGGCTGTCTGAGGCTTTTCCTTTTAATTTTAATTTAAATCAGTGCTGCCAGCAAAAACACCCTCACAGTGCCGTAGCCTAAGGTGCCTCATAAGGTGCCCTATAAAGCGCCCTATAGGGCACATTATAAGGTGCTTTGGCGGACAGGGCACTTTATAATGTGCCCTATGGAGTGCCTTATAGGGCGCCTTATGCGGCACCTTAGGTTACGGCACTGTGAGGGTGCTTTTGCTGATAGCACTGAATTAAATTAAAAGGAAATGCCTCAGACAGCTTTCTTACATAACACCACTGCGGGATCAAACCCATGACCGCTACCTCCACTGTCATTGCAGTAACCAGCAGGCTACATCTTTATAGCTTCTCACAATGCACTCAGTGTGAATCAACCTCCAAGTATCAAATGATACAATATCAACAAAGTATAATAAAAGTCATTGATAAATGTACCATTGGGTGCTGTCGGTACCAAATCGCAATTCTCAATTGTCCAAAACTGAAATTTTTTGTCGGTGTCAGCCGGCACGAGCAGGAGAGATGACAACTCTCCCCTCAGCGTCGGCAGAGCCCTTTTTATTCAATGAGTAAATAACCCAAAATCACTTAAACAATAGTGTATCCAACACTTATCTTATGAACAGGCGATATTCGTCCTCCATAAATGAGCATCGGGTTTGAAGTTACACGACATGCATGTTTTGGGCCCCCAAGAGCCCTGTGTCAAGTGTTCCCATTCAACAGTTGACATAATTGCCCTAAAGAAAAATGCCAAACCCAACGGTTCTTTATACGTAGCTATGATGGCAACCGATTGGATAATAAAACACGTCATAGGAGGAGTGTCTTGGGTAGATGTTCAGAGACACATTCCCCAAGACCTAATAGAACGGCAAACTCTGACTAATGTAAAGCACTTGCTGATGTGTATTACGTGATGGTAATGATAATGAGTGGTTCATCACAACAAGCTCCACCAGTCATATTCCAAGTTGAGGCCCACTGGAATTACTGTTTTAAGACGGAAAATCCAGCGTTGTTCACGTCATTGGAGCTGACGTTCCCGATCAGCCCCCCCCCCCCAATCGATAATCCTCCATCTAAAGTCTCCAAAAGCATGATTCATCTGTACACAATGTTCCACCATTGGTGCCGAAAGGGTCTTAGATTGAATCCTAGAGGCACGTTCCCCTAACCTGACCTTCACCGGACGAATCGTCCTGCCGATGTATGATAAGTTGCAGGGGCAAATAATCATATAGGCTACAAAACTTGATTGACAAGTGGAAGTCCCCATGAAAGTGAAGGATTTACCCGTGGTGGGATAAAACCACTGGATACCTTCCAAGGTAGTGTCACAATATCTGCAATTCTGACAAGCCCAATGGCCCAGTCTTGAATTGCCCCCCGAAAAGAATGAATATCCTGGGACTGTGTGAACTAACCGATCCCTCAAATTTGGACCCCTAGTGTAAGCCAGCCTGAGAGGTTTCTGAAAACAGGAGTGCATCTGCAAAACCTGCCAATATCTCTTCAAAAGTCTGGTAATCTGTACTGTATGTGTCATGAAGAGTAAAACTCCCGTGATGGTGTCTGGTTCTCCACCAGCCCCGGATGCAGGCTGGGACTCAGAAGTACCCAACAACCACTCACAGTGGGAGAAATGCACTCTTAAATATGCACACCTCACCACTTTCTTGGGGTATCTGCGGTCCAAAAGGCAAATTCATAAGGCTCGCGCCTGTTTGTAATCATCCAAGGAAGAGCAAATTCTATGTAGGCATAAAAACTGGCCAAGGGGAAGACCTCTCCTTAAGGAGGATGGATGATGGCTATGAAAGCAGAGTAAGCTATTCCGCTGACTGGGCTTATGAAACAACGTCATAGCAAACAATCCCCCCTGCTTCCTGACTAGCACATCAAGAAACTCAATTTGACAATCACTAATGTGAGCCGTGAACTGAACGTTCACCTTTTTGGTATTGAGCCAACTGATTAATTGTGTTAACTCCTCCCTTGTCGATGACCACAGAAAGAAAATGTCATCCAAAAATCTCAACCATAATCTCACAGATTGAAAAACGCCCGCAGAGTAGATATATTGTTCTTCCATGGCCGCCAAGTATAGAGTGGCAATAGAAGGAGCTACAGTAGCACCCATCACTATACCATGACATTGTTGGAAGAATTGCCCCTGAAAAGAAAAATAATTCTTAGTTAAAACCAACCTGGTGATATCAAGCAAAAAAGACTTCGGAATTCTTGTTGGTGCAGTGGTAAATGCCGATTCCAAAAGAGACAGTTCCTCTTCCTGGTGAATATTAATGTAAATTGCTACTACATCCAAAGTCACCAGTAGAACATTGTCCAATGGTTCCGTGAATTCAGACAAAATACTTAAAAAATGGGAAGTATCCCTCACGTATGACTTGACACACTGGGCTTCCTGCTTCAAAAACACGTCACTAAATTGAGACAGGTGTTCAAGTATTGAACCCCTGCAAGAGACAATGGGGCATCCCGGAGGAGACAGCAGAGATTTATGCACCTTAGGTACAGTATAGATAACTGGAATCATAGGATGCTTTTGGACCAGAAATGTAGCTTCTCGGGTGGTAATCCAACCTTTTAAACGGGCGTCCTTGATCAAGGATCAAATGACGATCTGTAACTGCGGTGTAGGATCCCCTGGCAGTGGCTTGTAGTATTTCCTATCTCTTAATTGGATAGCAGAAGCTCCTGATATGAATCTAAAGCCTGCACAACCACTGCTCTGCCTTTATCAGCCCCCTGTATAACCAAACTGGTATTCATGGTGAGCTGTTTGATGGCAGAACGCTGCTCATTGGAGACATTAGAATGACATTGTGTAAAAGTCTTTTCACAATATGTTAATTCCTTCAAAACCAGTGTTTGGTAAGTAAGAATCGCTGGGTCCACTGCACCCGGAGGAACCCAACGTGACAGAGGGCACAAAATGGAACCATCCGAGGTCTCAACTTGTCATGAGGTAGACAGCACTGAGCCTGGGATAATAAAAGGAAAAGGAAAAGAAGAGCTTACCTCACAGCCACATGAGCAGTTAAGGCATTCAGGTTGCAGGGAAGCAAGGAATGGAGAAACAAACTTTCCTCATAGCATTGGTGACGCAGTAGAAACTCAGAGTCCTAATCATGCTCACCTGAGGAAAGAATCACGTACAACGTACAACAAGCAGGGAGATAAAACCAGGTGGGAAATCCCACAGAGAAGGCAGAGAGAGGAGCAGAGAGAGGAGGAGACAGAGACTCAGGAAGGGAGTCAGATTCAGAGGCAGACAAAGAGAGAGACGCTTTCACGAAGAGAGAGGGCAGAGTGGAAGCAGGCTGTTGAACCAGAGAGTGCTGGGAAAAGCAGTGCAAGAGACTTCCAAGCCAGAGGGGTCCTCGTACCAGGGAAGGCAACCAAGCAGGTAGAGAGCAAACGTCACACTCAAGAAAGCTCACTGAAGCCAGGAGGTGATTACGGCTCAGCTAAGCCTAATGCTTGGAACTCCCGGAGGAAAGCAGTTTACACTCCAGAGAAGAAACCCTGGTTAACAGAGGAAGGGCTGGAAACTCTTTACACCAGAAAGAAAGATAAGTACCCTGTTTTCTCCAGAGGGAAGGAAGTGGGTCCTTTTATAAAGAGCCAAGCTTACAGTGCATCAGAAAACCCTTATTGGAGTGGGTATTGGAAAGAAGCCCCAAGCACAGCTCCTCATGTCCATGTCTGCACAGAACAGTCTCCTCCCATAGAAGCTGAGGTCTCTCAGGGGCCAGGGGGTGAAACCAGCAATGCTGAAGCATGGTGCCTGTTTACAGGACCAGGTCCTGATTTAATGCAGTGGGAAAGTTCAAACCCAGAGATTGGTCCAGAACCCATGGATTGTGCTCTTTGTTTTTCTGATGAGATAGACTCTTTATGTTAAAAAGCAAGAAGAAGCATTGTTATAGTTTGAAAAGCTTTTATTTTTCCTGTGAAGCAACAGTTTATTTTTGTTACCGTTATCTACTGTATCTGGAAGGCAATCCTCAAGGGAAGGGGAATAAAGCCCAGCTTTAATTATACTTGGACACACGACTACAGATTATTCTTTTAAGAAATACAGCTATACCACCCACCTAGGCAGGTGCCTAAGGAGGGTATAGTCTCACAAACTTTATCCGCAAAGTAATGAATCACTCGTAACTTACAAAAGAATCAAAATAATGCTACTCACATCTTAAAAGGGTCATAGGGGACCGTCGGGATGAATGAAAGGCCAAGATCCAGCACATCCAATTGTGTTGGTGTCAGTACCAATCCTGAGATGTTAATGAGTGTTGTTGTCGACGTGGACCTCTGTCTGGTGTTGAGGGGCTCCCAGTGGTCGTCTGTATAGGGCCAACGAGAGCGACCGCCCCTTCGTCGGCCCATTCGAAAACCTGCCGATACTTCGGCTGCCGACCTGGATTTGGTCCTCTCACGCGAAGTGTCACTGGAATCTGTATCCTCCAATGAGCGGTCAAACGTGACTCATTTGTCCCGTAGAGGTTCCGAAGCCTCCGTGTCAGCCTTTTCGTACATCCAACGATAAACTTTGGCCGAGTCATAATCCGTCTTGTCTCTCTGGAACTTTAAACGCCCGCAGATATTCAAAGAAACCTTATCTTCCATTTTACTTGTGAATGTCTCTTTCCCTAGAGATTCTTGAAGGGAAGATTTTAACTCATCCACCTCAATGGAAATAGCTGTTTCTTCCAGCACAGTGCGGTCTATGATAAGGGCAATCAGATCGAAACTGCATTTGTTCAAAATGCAGTTCCATTTGGGCACAAATTCAACATCTGACAAAAATAATTTTGGAGCCCGTGGCATCCGGAGACCCCGCTGGATAATCCGGGTTTTTAAATATTGGAGCAATGCCGCCCCATGAAGTTGGGCTCAAATGGCTCTCTTGTGAAGAGACTTTAACTTAAGAGATGGTAGGTGAATGGGATCAGGTTCTAAAGTGGTAGAATCAAACAGTGATTTCCGCTGCCGTAATTTATCCAGATACTCCTCAGTGAATGCAAAAGTGTCAGCTGCCATGATGCACTGAGAGGTCACAGTGAGCAATCAATGTGAATCAACCTCCAAGTATCAAATGACTACAATATCAACAAAATATAATAAAAGTCATTGATAAATGTACCATTGGGTGCTGTCAGTACCAAATCACAATTCTCAATTGTCCAAAACTGAAATTTTTTTGTCGGGGTCAGCCGGCACAAGCAAGAGAGATGACAACTCTCCCCTCAGCATCAGCAGAGCCCTTTTTATTCAATGAGTAAATAACCTAAAATTACTTAAACAATAGTGTATCCAACACTTATCTTATGAACAGGCGATATTCGTCCTCTATAAGTGAGCATCGGGTTTGAAGTTACACAACATGCATGTTTTGGGCCCCCAAGAGCCCTGTGTCAAGTGTTCCCATTCAACAGTCGACATAATTGCCCTAAAGAAAAAGGCCGAACCCAACGGTTCTTTATACGTAGCTATGATGGCCATCGATTGGATAATAAAACATGTCATAGGAGGAGTGTCTTGGGTAGATGTTCAGAGACACGTTCCCCAAGACCTAATAGGGCGGAAAACTCTGACTAACGTAAAGCACTTGCTGATGTGTATTACGTGATGGTAATGATAATGAGCGGTTCATCACAACAAGCTCCACCAGTCATATTCCAAGTTGAGGCCCATTGGAATTACTGTTTTAAGATGGAAAATCCAGTGTTGCTCACGCCATTGGAGCTGGCGTTCCCAATCACCCCCACCCCCGGGGGCCAACAGGGACCCAGTCGATAATCCTCCATCTGAAGTTGCCAAAAGCATGATTCATCTGTACACAATGTTCCACCATTGGTACCGAAAGGGTCTTAGATCAAATCCTAGATGCATCTTCCCCTAACCTGACCTTCACCGGACGAATCGTCCTGCCGATGTATGATAAGTCACAGAGGCAAATAAGCATATAGACCACAAAACTTGATTGACAAGTGGAAGTTCCTTTGAAAGTGAAGGATTTATCCGTGGTGGGATGAAACCACTGGATACCTTCCAAGGTAGTGTCAGAATATCTACAATTCTGACAAGCTCAATGGCCCTGTCTTGAATTGCCCCCCAAAAAGAATGAATATCCTGTGACTGTGTGAACTAACCGATCCCTCAAATTTGGGCCCCTAGTGTAAGCCAGCCTGAGAGGTTTCTGAAAACAGGAGTGCATCTGCAAAACCTGCCAATATCTCTTCAAAAGTCTGGTAACCTGTACCGTATGTGTCATGAACGGTAAAAGTCCCATGATAGTGTCTGGTTCTCCACCAGCCCTGGATGCAGGCTGGGACTCAGAAGTACTAACACTGCACTGGCATGAACTTAGGGTTAACGCGTGTTAACGTGCCACGGCGCCCACTATCGCACGATACCGATTCCTTGCAACCTTCCCTCCGGACTGCCCACTACCTTATATGGCATTCTTCACATTAACGCAGCAACTAGCGCCAGTAACATTAAGACGGTTTAGTAAACATACCGCCAAGTGTGCCACTGAGGAGGAGGGGAGGGATATACGGTTAATATGTATAGACCTAAGTGAACGATGGGATGTGTGCAGATGAACCTGATCAGCAAGGTAAAGGGGAATGTCTGTGTGAATTGATTTGTGAACAAAGATAAGGAACTTATACTGGATGCGATAGGTGATAGGGAGCCAGTGTAAACGAAGAAGGAGGGGAGTGACATGATCAAACCGTGAATCGTGTGTCAGGATACGTGCAGCAGTATTTTGGACACATTGGAGATGAGTGATCTGGGACTGGGGTAGGCCGGCAAAGGAGACATTACAATAATCAAGACGAGACATGACAAGAGAGAGAAGCAAGGAAAGGACGAACAGCATACAGTTGTTTTAAAGAGAAGAAGGAACGCTGAACAACCAAAGAAATGTGCTCCTTAAAAGAGAGAGAAGAATCAAGAGTGATACCCAAATACCGAAGAGAAGAGATGAGAGGAATGGGCTGGGAAGACAGTAGTGGGGCAGAAGTGGGGGATGGGCTCCAAAAAGTAAACCAAATAGCAAAAGACTTAGAAGGGTTGACATGTAAGAAATTAGATGAGAACCAAGAGGCTACAGCAGAGAGACAGGTGTTCAGTGAAGCAATATCAGGGGTGTGAGAATCCGTGTGATGAAGGAGAAATATATCATCTGCGTAGTAATACACAGAGATACCATGCTGTTGAACCAGAAGGGCAAGGGGGGCCAGGAAAACATTAAATAGAAGGGGAGCTAGTACAGATCCCTGTGGGACACCGCAGGGAAGAGGTGTGGAGGAAGAGGAAGATGACCCCGAGATAACTGAAAAGGACTGACAAGAAAGGAATGAAACCATTGAAGTACCATGCCAGAGAAACCAGCATTGAATATCCCCTTCTAACTCCGCTATTTATTTATTTATTATTATTTATTACAGTTTCTTATATACCGCGCTATTTAGAATCAGCGCGGTTTACATCATAACAAAACGACCATTACGACAAACTGTCAGGTTTTACATTGAACAGGAGTACAAACTTGGATAACTGGGTTAACTATATGCGCCGCAATGCTATCTGGTTAGCATTGGGGGGGTGTCGGGGGCATTCCAGGGTGGAGCGGAGGTGGTGACAAGTGCTAACCAGGCAGCAGCACTATTGCATGCTGCCTGGTTAGTGATCTGCACTGAAAAGATAGGCAAAGAAAACCCTTGCCTATCTTTTGGCACAGGAGCTAACTGGGCAGCATGCAATATCGCTGCTGCCCGAATACCAAATGCGGCTTCCGGCATGTGCAGCAATCCCTGGATATTCAATTCCAGTGCCTCATATGACTCCAGCATTGAATATTCGGGTTAAATGTCGGCAGGCAGGATTATGCACCATAGCAGTGCATAGCCTGCCTAGAAGAATATCAGGCCCATATTTAATAAACCACACTGTAAAGGGAAAAGAAGAAGGTCTTCTGCAGGAGAAACAGTGAAGCAGAGCGGAAGCTAAAGACCACGGTCAAACACAGAGGAGTGGTATAAAAAACTCTTTATTAGCAGACCCAACTCAACGGTTTCAGCCAGAGGCCTTCTTCGGGGGTCTAAAAACAGACAGACACAAACATCAATATTAAAAATAAATTGAAAGATAAAAAATACAAAGGTAAAATAACAATAGTAATAAAGCAATAAAAACATCCATTGTGTGTATTAGAGAAACCCAAAATCGGAGGCATGTAAGAGGAAAGGATTTGCCCCTGTATGTACAATATATTAAAGCCTGTTATCTTAGCTGACCTTTTCCTGCTTTGTCATCTTTTGTCATTTTGATCCCATGGTTTTCCAATTGCTACTCACGATTCCCTATGCTTATTCCTCTGTTTTTAAATACCTTCGTTTTTTTAATCAATACTGGTGTTCTTATGGATTGTATCTTTTTAATGGCTTTTTGTTTATCACACTGTTTACTTGAAGGTACTTTGTTCTTCCCTTTTTCTTTTGTTACCCACGTGATAGTCATTTTAATATAAAGTTTTTTGTTATGTTGTATATTAATTACTCCTGGGTTAGGTCATATATATATTTTATGATGTGTATTTAGTCTTTTATATGCATTTTATTGTTCCTAATGTCTTATATTTGTTTGTATACCGTTTTTTATGAATTGTATTTCTACCCTTCTTGAGCCTTGCCGCACAGCTTATCCTTCAGTATGTTTATGCAGTTGTTTATTTAATGATATTTGTATGTTTTTACCTATTCCCCTGTAGATTGGGAAGAGTGGTTCGGTCCACCATTTTCATGTTGTTTGTTTGTCCCTTAATGGTAATGTATTTCATTTTTATGGCATAAATTGAGGATGTTTTTATTGCTTTATTACTATAGTTATTTTACCTTTGTATTTTTTATCTTTCAATTTATTTTTAATATTGATGTTTGTGTCTGTTTTTAGACCCCTGAAGAAGGCCTCTGGCCGAAACCGTTGAGTTGGGTCTGCTAATAAAGAGTTTTTTTATACCACTCCTCTGTGTTTGGCCGTGGTCTTTAGCTTCCGCTCTGCTTCACCATATTTAATAAAACCATGCTGCCTCAGACCTGCAATCCATTGGATTCCAGATATTGCATTTGTTTTAGCTACCTTTTGCACTAATTTACTCACCACAGAAGTTAGACTAACCGGCCTAAACGTCCCAACCTCCTTATTTCCATTTTTGTTGAGAGGAACCACATTTGCCCTTTTCTAGTCGCCTGGGGCCACATTGAAAATGCCAGTCATTGGAGCTTCCAGAACTTCTCTAAGTTCCTTCAATAATATTAGATGTATCTCATCTAGCCCATCACTTTGTCTACTTTAAATATAGCTAGCTCCTCAGAAACATACTCTTCTGAAAATCATTCAAGACCTGCCTCACTTCCATTCCTATGTGTATGTGTTTTCTGAGGTCCAAAATGCGGCCATCTGTGAACGCAGAACAGAAATATTTGTTAAGAATTCCACTTTATTCTCATCAGCCTCTACATATTCCTATCCTTAACCCTTGAGTGTCACAATGTCACCTTTGCATTTCCCTTTGTCACTAACATACCTAAAAAAGTCATGTCCCCAAGTTTTACTGTAATGGCTAATTTTTTATCCATTAGCATTTTTTGCTTTCCTGACCACTTTACCAGCTTCCCTAAACTTCTCTATATATGGCTGTTTGTCTTCCTCTGTCTGCAGTCTCTTACAGTTTATGAATGCTAATCTCTCTTTTTCCTTACTTTACAGCTACTTCTTTAGAAAGCCATAGCAGCTTCCTTTTCCTCTTACTTTTATTTACTTTCCTAACATTTGCATACTGTTGTTCTACTTCCCCCAGAAGTTCCCATCCAGCTAATGATTCCTTCAGGCATTCTCCTATCTTTACGAGGTTAGTTTTACTGAAGTCTAGGACCCTTACTTCTGAATGAACCATCTCCATCTGTGTCCTAATATTGAATCTCACCATTCAGAGATCACTGCATGCCAGATGATCACCCACTACATGGAAATGTGATGACCTATCCAATCTGCCATTCCATACCAACTACTATAGTCCCTTTTTTCCTTTAGGGATCTTCTGTGTTAGTCCTGTGTTTTCTTGAATTCAGATGCTGTCCTGATCTCTTCTACCTCCACTGGGAGACTGTTCCACGCATCTACCATTCTTTCCGTAAAGAGGTATTTCCACATGTTTCTCCTGAATCTATCCACTTTCACCTTCATCAGATGCCTCCTCATTGCAGAGTTTACTTTCAATTGAAAGAGACTCTCCTCCTGTGCATTTATGCCATGGAGATATTTAAACGTCTCTATCATATCTCCTCTTTCTTTCAAAGTATACATATTGAGATCTTTAAGTTTGTCCCCATATGCCTTATGACAAAGTCCACTGGCCATTTTAGTGGCCACTCTCTGCACTAACTCCATCCTCTTTATATCCTTTTGAAGGTGCAGTCTCCAGAATTGCACACAATACTCTAAATTAGGTCTCAGCAAAGACTTATACAGAGGCACTATCACCTCCTTTTTTCAGCTGGCCATTCCTCTCTCTATGCACACAAGCATCCTTCTGGCTGTCACTATTGCCTTTTCTACCTGTCTAGCCACTCCTCTCCCATGTTTATTAGTATTTAGCTGACACATTTCCAGGAGATGATCAAGGTGAATTACATTCAAGTACAGTATACAATTCCTTGTCCCAAAGGACTCACAATCTAAGTTTGTACCTGAGGCAATGGAGGGTTAAGTGACTTGCCCAAGACCTCAAGGAGTGCCAGTGGGATATGAACCCTGGTCTTTCTGGCTCTAGGCTGCTGCCCTAACCACTAGGCCACTCCTCCACTCCATATGCACTGAAGCATCCTTCTGGCTATTGCTGTCACTTTTTCTACCGTTTAGCACCTTCAGATCCTCAGAAACAATCACCCACAGTTCCTGTTCTTCTTTCATAGACAGAAGTACTTCACTTCCTATACTTTACCGCTCCCTTGGATTTTTGCAGCCCAAACGCATGACCCTGTATTTTTTAGTATTAAATCTCAGCTGGCAAATTCTCTACCATTTTTCAAGCTTTGCAAGATCGCTCTTCACGTTATCTACTCCTTCTTGGGTGCCTACTCTATTGCAGATTTGGTATCATCTGCAAAGAGACAAACCTTACCTGATAACCCTTCCACAATATCACTAACAAAAATGCTAAAAAGAATTGGACCAAGGACAAATCCCAGTGGCACACCATTGGTTACATCCTTCTCCTCAGAGTATATCCATTTACCAGCACCATTTGTTGCCTCCCATTCAATCAATTTCTTTTCTTTTTATTTTTTGTCATTGAAATTTGTATTCAACAAATAATTATCAACTTCAGGTATTCCTCTACAGAAATTAGTATACATAAGAAAAACAAACATAAATCTACTATCCACCGATTATATACATACAGTACGCTATGTAGACCCTCTTATGAAACAGTTACATTTCTTAACAATACTTGATTCAAACTAATAACCCCCCAACTTTTCCCCTGGGGTAGCACTTTGACCTTCCGCAATACCACCTTGAAATTCTTCTCACTGTTTTGGAAATTAACCTGTTCCCCTTTCTCATACTCTTCTCACCTTTCTTTCTCCTCTTATGTCCCCCCATCCCCGCTCCCGTAATTTGCTTCATATGACTCCTGGGTAAAATTAGTATCAAATATCCTCTTCCTCCTTAATGGGAATAGAAGCATGAACTGCATGCCTAATCCCTTTCACCTCTGCCAAGTTGGCATGTACTGCTTAACAGATATAAGTGCATGCTATGCTTTACTTTATTAAACTAAGTTTTCTTTACTTTCCCTTCAATGTACAGGACTCTATTAAGAACATAAGATATGCCATACTGGGTCAGACTAAGGTCCATCAAGCCCAGTATCCTGTTTCCAACAGTGGCCAATCTAGGTCATACGTACCTAGCAGTTTCCCCAAAAGCCACAGGTTCCACAATGCTTGTACTGGGTCAAGCATTGATATCCTGGGTCCCTTCTTAATAATGGTTTATGGACTTTTCCTACAGGGACTTGTCCAAACCTTTTTTAAACCCAGCTACACTAACAGCCTTTACTACATCCTCCGGTAACAAATTCCAGAGTTTGATTACACGTTGAGTGAAAAAATATTTTCTTTTATTAGTCTTAAATAGTTTACCCTGTAGCTTCATTGCATGTCCCCTATTCTTTCTATATTCTGATAATGTAAACAATCGGTCTACGTTTACCCGTTCCACTCCGTTCATTAATTTATAGACTTCTATCATATCTCCCCTCAGCCGTCTCTTTTCCAGGTTAAAGAGCCCTAACCTTTTTAGCCTTTCTTCATAGGAGTATCCTTCCATCCCCTTTACCATTTTGGTGGCTCTTCTCTAAACCTTTTCTAATAATGCTATATCCTTTTTAAGATACGGCGACCACAATTGCACACAATATTCAAGGTGCGGTCTCACCATGGAACGATATAGAGGCATTATAATATCTTTTGTTTTATTTTCCATTCCTTTCCTTATGATACCTAGCATTCTATTTGCTCTCTTGGCCACCGCTGCACACTGGGCCGACGGTTTTAACATGTTATCCACAATGACCCCTAAATCTTTTTCTTGGGTGGTGGTTCCTAATGTGGAACCTTGCATCGTGTAACCATAGTTACACTTTCCAGGTCATTTATGAATATGTCAAAAAGCAGCGGACCCAGCACTGATCCCTGGGGGACACAACTATTCACCTTTCTCCATTGGAAAAATTGGCCATTTAGCCCTATCCTCTGCTTTCTATCTTTTAACCAATTCCTGATCCACAAAAGTACACTGCCTCCTATCCCATGACTCTTTAGTTTTGCCAAAAGTCTCTGATGAGGGACCTTGTCAAAGGCTTTCTGAAAGTCCAGATACACTATATCAACCGACTCACCTTTGTCCACCTGTTTATTCACACCTTCAAAAAAACATAACAGATTATTAAGACAAGATCTTCCTTGTCTAAAGCCATGTTGGCTGTCTCCCATTAGGCCATGACTATCTACATGCTGAGTAATTTTATTCTTTATGATGGTTTCTATCATTTTTCCCGGTACAGACGTCAGGCTCACCGGTCTGTAGTTTCCCGGATCACCCCTGGAACCCTTTTTAAAAATTGGTGTTACATTGGCGATCCTCCAATCTTCAGGTATTAGAGATGATTTTAATGATAGTTCACAGATTACTAATAGCAGGTCTGCAATCTCATATTTCAGTTCTTTCAACACCCTTGGATGTATACCATCTGGCCCAGGTGATTTGCTACTCTTCAGTTTATCTAATAGTTGTAATTCATCTTCCCGATGTATCGATATTTCCTTCAATTCTTCCGCACCTTTAAATACCACTTAATTCATGGGTAGCATCCCTACATCTTCCTCAGTAAAGACCGAAGCAAAGAATTAATTCAGTCTCTCCGCTATCGCCTTGTCGCCTCTTAGTACTGACTCTCTCACAGGAGTTTTGCTACGAATGTACTTGAAAAAGTCTTTATTTTGTGTTTTTGCTTCTGCAGCAAGCTTCTTCTCAAATTCTCCCTTTGCCTGCCTTATCAATGCCTTGCATTTGACTTGCCAGTGCTTGTGCTGTTTCCAGGTTTCGTCGTTTGGCTCTTTTATCCATTTCCTGAAAGATGCTTTTTTTTGGCAACAACAGCCTCTCTGACCTCACCTTTAAACCATGCTGGCAGTTTTTTGGACTTCCTTCCACTTTTCTTAAAGCATGGAATACAGCTGGTCTGGGCTTCCAAGATAGTTTTTTTCAACAGCACCCAAGCTTGATGTAAGTCTTTAACCTTTGCATATTTATTTATTTACATTCTCTTATATACCGCACTATTCTGCATCAGTGCGGTTTACATTGAACAAACTGAAATTACATTGAACAGGCTATTAAAACTTGGAGATAACTATTTTACAGGGAACATGGGCTATGGAGGGTTAAGTGGCTTGCCCAAGATCACAAGGAGCACCTGTGGGACTAGAAACCCCAGTCCTTCCGGCCCTATTCACTGACATGCACTCCCCTCTGCTTCTATCGCACATATGTGTCCCACCTTCTTCAGAAGGTGGTCATTTTATGCATTTGCCTTGCATTTATCTCTAAATACAACACCTCCACCGACATACCAATATCCCACAAAAATGTATTTTTACTAAAGAATTAGTTTTAAATTGTCGGAGCCAACCGAGGGAGGGCTGAAGTTGTGTAAACAACCCCCACCAGACGGTAACCTCCTTTTATTATATTTTTCACCCCAAACTATAATAGACATAAAAAACAGTCACTAATCTTCATATATCTTCACTTATCTGCTATAAAGCAATAATCCTTTCCCAAGAAAATTGCCAAGAATGAAGTGGCACGACGTGCACGTTTTGGGTGGACCCCTTTATCAAGTGCTTAAAACTTCTCTTGTAGGAGCATTGTGTTTCTTTGGCACATGGATTTGACACATTGCAATGGACGGTCATTTATCACGTGCCCCTTGACCCGTGGGGAGGTGATCGGGAGTTGCGTTTGCAACGTTTGGAACAACGGTGGATATTCACGCTCAATTCCGTCCATCCTCATGGGTTAAATCGGGAAATCGAGTGGAACACCATTTTGTGACGTTTGTTTTGACGTGCCTAGTCAGATCTGTGCTTTAACCAATAGCTGTGAGGACACCCCTGTCAGTGAGGTGTTCCTCCTCTGATTGGTTCATCCCTTGTTTAAAGGTCTGGTGTGCTTCTACTGCCATTTGCTAACGATGATCCCAAGCCGCGAGGTCGGTGTTTTTTTGATTGCCTACAAGAGAAGTTTTAAGCACTTGATACAGGGGTCCACCCGAAACGTGCTCGTCGTGCCACTTCATTCTTGGCAATTTTCTTGGGAAAGGATTATTGCTTTATAGCAGATAAGTGAAGATATATGAAGATTAGTGACTGTTTTTTATGTCTATTATAGTTTGGGGTGAAAAATATAATAAAAGGAGGTTACCGTCTGGTGGGGGTTGTTTACACAACTTCAGCCCTCCCTCGGTTGGCTCCGACAATTTAAAACAAATTCTTTAGTAAAAATACATTTTTGTGGGATTTTGGTATGTCGGTGGAGGTGTTGTATTTAGTCTAATTTTCCACAAAGACTAGGGGTTTTGTAGGGTTGTTGCATTTATCTCTGACATTTGATAAATAAAGTCTAAGCAATGCAGAATCTTTCCCTTTTCTGGACCCTGAACCTCTTTTCAATTGCAAGCAATTTCCGTACAGATTGCTTTGGCTAATTGGTGAAGCATATACCCTCTGTTTTCTCCTACCTGCCCCCATTCATTTAGCAGAGCTTCCGTTGGTCTATGACTCCCATCCACTCCATCATATCTTGAGCTATCTCTTCCATCCACCTCCATATTGGTTGTATAACGGGACAGGCCCACCAAACATGTATAAGTCCCCACTTCTCAACATCCTTTCCAACATAAAGGGTTCCTTTGTCTACTCATTTTGGACGGCCTTTGTGATGTCAAAGCATCTTGTACCTATGTTCTTGTATTGCCGTTGAGACTGAGGGGATCCTTATAGCTGCAAATGTTTTTCCCATCTATCTCCATCCCACTGTCCTCCCATCTCTGTCTTCCATACTTTTTGATGACACTCTCAATAATTTTCCTGCCCCAGTCCCTTATAAATTTGTGTATAAAGGCCCTTCACTTCACCGCCCTTATGATACAGTCTTTCAAAGATTGTTTCTTCATTGCTAAGGTCCGCCCCTATTCCCTTTTGACGGAGGAAATGTTGTAACTGGTGATATCTGTACCAATCACTCCCATCCTATAAGAACTCCTTCTGCAGCTCTTCAAATGTTCACATCTTCCCTCCTACCTTTAACACTTGCCCTACATATCATAAACCCTGCACCACCAACCTTTGAAACTACTGGGATAGACTACCTCCTTTAAATCCTGCACATTTAATGTCTAATGTCTCACCCTCTACTAATCAAGCGATTATATTCTTTTCACCAAATTTTCAAAGTATGGGTCACAAATGGATTTTGTTTACCACTCTCCAATTTCTTAATGTTACTTTCCCACAAACTTTCCGTTAAAGGTTCTGGACCCCACCTCCTCTGCTCAATCTGCACCTATTGACAATCAGCTGGGCCTCTATGTGACCCAAGATATGGTGCCCAAGGGCAGTAAGGTGCCCCAAGTTGACAAGCATGAAATGTAAGGGCAAAAAACTGATGTAACCATAGCACTGCACAGAGCACTAAGGAAAGGCAATGGACAAGTGATGGAGGGAAGTAGAGGTGGGAACTGATGGACCTGCCAAATCTGCATGCAGCCGATGTGGCAGCCGGTAAAATGGACAAACATATTGGAGGCAGCCGTACCGAAGCACAGGGTGTTGGCAATGTAAAGTGCTACAATGACAGTGGGTGGAAGAGGATGGGACTACGTGTCCGCCAGTGGAGGTAGAGGTGGCAAGATATTTGCAATGATAGGAGGACAGAGGAGTAGTAGTGCCATGCAGAGTAGACACAGGAGAGGCAAGCATGAAGAGCCGCAATGCAGAAAAGGGTACCAGTGCAGGACTTGGGGTAGCAGCCAGCACATGAAGACAGGACGCTACACAGCTGACAGACGCAGATAGATGGACAGAAGGATGGCTTGCAACTGTGATGCTAGCAGCACAGATCTGCAGAGATATAACTGTCACAGGAATGAAAAGGACTTGTCTCGGATAGGCCTAATAAAATGAAACCATGGAGGGATTGAACCCATGATCTCTGCCTAGAATGTCATTTTATTAACCAGTGGTCTATACCTCTATGGCATCTGTCTCAGTAATAGCTGGCTACAGAAAGACTGCAGGTCACCGCACAGACTGTCTGCTGTGTCTACCAGAATAGGTTAAACCCACCAGTACCCATGATGCAATGCACATGCAGAACAACATGGGGAGGAGGGGGAGGGGAGGAGGGGGGAGGGAGGGAGGGAGGGAGGGAGAGGGAGGGGAGGGGGAGGGGAGGGAGAGGGGAGAGGGGAGAGGGGGAGGGGAGAAGGGGGAGGGAGGGGAGAAGGAAGGGGGAGGGGAGAAGGGGGGAGAGGGGGAGGGGGGAGGAGAAGGGAGAAGGGGGAGGGGGGAGGGGGAGGGGAGAGGGGAGAGGAGGGGTCTGAACCCAAATGAGGATTATGTAGCACCACCTACCCACCCGCCCTGTCTGGGTCAAGGTGGTGGACAGGATCTGCCCCCAACAGATCCACACTCTACATCTTTGCAATGGAGGCAGTAGAATGGCATGATTGAGGGCCGTGGGACCATCAACCCCAGTCCTGCTGGCTAAAGGGCGCCATCCAGGGCAGTTGAGGCAGATCTGTACTTATCACACAGGCACTAGCAGACAGGCCTGAACAAGCTCACCTGCTCTCCACCACAATCTGACACTCACCAGCAGAGGGCACAGTGAGTCTGCACCCTGCAAGGTGTTCCAGCCATACACATGCTGACTGTAGACAGTCTGCTAGCCAGTCCATAGCTCATGTCCCCAAAGAAGCTACATGCACCCATAAGTGGTATGTAAGCACAGACACCAAGCAGGTATCTCAGTGATTGGGCCATTGCCCCACACCCTGTGCAGATGCATCCTGCCCAGTCCGACCTGTCCAGACCATACCCACAATACCTTGCTCCTCATTATACACATTGGCAGGCTAACGCTGGAAACAGTGTAAGCATTGTGGGCCCAGTGAGGAGTAGGCAGCCACAAAACACTGGATAGACATGCACACACTCCCACTCTTATTTCAGCATTGTGCAAAGATAGGGGGTGGTTGGCAGTCCTGCCTGCCACACTAGTCATGAGCACATTGCAGGCATTGCTAAGGTATGCAGGTGCTAGTAGTAGTGCTTTGGTGGTAAGTGCTCTGTGCCAGGCCCAACAGCCTGACTCTCCATGAGGCTTTGGATAGTGGAGCCTGTGGGTATGGGTTTTTTCTGCCCCTGTTGGCTGATGTTCTAGGGAGTGCACATGTTTATGTTATATGTGCAATGTGGGGTAAAATGTAGGGATATGGTCTGCAGGAGCCACAGTTGGGACTTGAACCTGTGACTTTCTGCCCCAGGACACACTGGCTGTGTGTACTGCACAGGACTTCAACCTGTGACCTTCTGCCCCCAGACATACTGGCTATGTGTACTGCACCATACTGTTGCCACAGAAGCAAGTCAGTCCCTGGGGATACCATGACTGTTCATCAGACAGACCTTGTCTGTTGCACTGCACGCCACCCACCTGAACAGAGCTTGGCCTTGGTCTTCTGTGGGCAGATGCCACTGCCCGCTACACCCTCAGCACCCCTCCCCCACCATGCTGACAGGCCCATATGCTGGTGGTGCTGGTGGTGCGCAGTCCCAACCCATCCAGTGTACAGGTAGGCTGCTGCCTAGGGTGTGGGGACTGGGGTAGGGATGCCTACATAGACATCCTCTCTTCCCCCAGCACTGCCTGCCAATGTTATGTGCCCTTTTGGGTACCTGCTGGGTAATGTCCCCTGGGTGGGACACTGTGGGACACCAACTTGTGGGCATGTTTGACCTTGGTCTGTTGCTGTCTTGCTGATTTCCAGATTTTGCGTTCCTAGTTGCCAGCTAGGCATCTGCCTAGCCCTCCCTGTGCCCCAGCTGCCCCACTGAATTTCCCGCCTGAAGCCCCCTATGCCCCATTTGCAGCATCGCCATAGTGCCCTTTCATACCTGGGCACTATGCTGTTGCTGCACATGTAGCACTACTATCACTTTTTTTGGGCTCTCTGCCTAAGCTGTACATTGCTGACACTTAAATAGTTTCTCTCTCCTGCAAATGTGCATCTAACAACAGGTTTTCACTCGCGGTAATGTTCAGCCCTTCAGTTCCCCTCGTTAGTGTAGCAGGAGCCTCTCCCCGCCCACTCCCTGCACATTGACCCCTTCTCTCCGCCCTCTCTCCATCCTCTGCGGGACTTAATGCTGCCGGAGACGTTAATGCATTAATCACACGTTAAAGTTATATTTGGTAATGTTATCTCGTGTTAAAGTTACATTTGGTAATGTTATTGCGAGTTAACGTAGCCACTGCTACATTACTGCGCTTTAGTTAACATACTCCTAAGGCTTCATTCGCTGCTTCCAGCCCTTGCATTTTAATAGTAATGCTTTCAGTTTTGCCCTCCAACTCTTCTATTTGTCCTTTTGCCTCAGTCTCCCGATTGCCCACTTCATATAATTCTGACCTGTTTTCTGCAAGTACTTCTTCCATATCATTCTTTAATCCAGCGATTTCAGTTCTCATTTCTGTGAACCAAGATCTCAACTCCTCCTTAGATATGGGCAACAGTGCTCCTGCTCCACTTTGTTCTTCCTTTTTACTCTGCTCGCTTTTTGTTTTCTGCTCGGGCTGTGCCTCGGGCACATTTTTTCTTTTTATTTCTGTTCCCCTCGAACATTGGCAAACGCATAATCTTACAAATCTGCCATATTTTACAAGTTGTAGTCTTTTTTTTTTTAGTTTCTTTATTTATATTTTCCAACAAAATACAAACAAAAGGGAAAACCAAATTGCAGTATATCAAAATACACAATTCTTCTCTATAACATGAGATAAGGAAAAAAAAAAGCTAATCACAGCCTACCCCACCCTGTCCCTCCCATCATCATGCGATAATCAGGAGCTATATAAAAGAACCACAAAGCATCTGCTAATCTGCAATGCCTACAAGGGCTATAGAAGATCAACCACTCCACTACATAGGAAACAAGATTTGTCTAATAACCCCTTACTATATCTCATATCGTGCTTTAGATATGTAGTTCTGCAGGAGTTTCCAATTAAGAAAAGAGGAGGGTGTAAGGGAACTACCACACCATGGTATTTGTGTATATTTGTAGCATAAGCACAAGCGGTTCCAGCATTTGCGTCAACTAAGCTCTGCTTTATGTTTCCAGTTAGAAATAACGAGATATAGGGCCACTCCTAACATGAAGTCAATTAAAATGGACAATCCCTCTGTAACGACAATGTCAATTGATGATTGAAAAACGACCCCAGACCAGGCGAGAGTGGCCTGGAATCCCAGTATCTCTTTAATACGATTTCATATTGAAACCCAATAAGACTGAATGTTAGGACAATCATACACCACATGTCTCAAAGTGCTGACATCTCCTCGATGAGACTAACACTCATTCCCAGCTGCCTTATCTCATTTAGCAACCTCTACCAGAGCAAAGCGCGCTCTATGCGCAAAGAAATATAAAGCTTGTGAGACAGAGGCAGACTGGGAAACCCTGTTTATCTTACTCCCGAATTTTGTCCAAGTTTCCAGTGAAAGAGCTTCCCCAGTGTCATGTTTCCATACTCGTTGAACAACAATGGCCTAAGAACTGTTGTTCTGAACCACCAGTTTATAATATTGAGAGGCCACCCCAGAGGACATATATATTGAGCTTTCCTTACTTATCAACCCCCACTCGTCAGACAATGATGTAATATCTAATTGTGATTTCTCTATACAATGCCTCAACTGAGTCCACTGAAAGTATAGGGATTAAGGCAAATCAAATTCACTTTGCAAGAAGGAAAAAGGTTTCCACTTGCTATCCATTGTCAGTTGGCCCACAACCCAAATGCCCCTGCTAAATCATTTTTGCCATGCGAATGAAGTTTGATTGATTTTAAAAAAGGATTATGCCAGATGGGTATTAATTTTGATAGGCAATTCTCCTTAGGAATTGCATTTGCTAATTGTTGAAAAGCCTTCTGAGTGTCCAATATAACCCTATGAGACTTCAATCTCCCAACAGACACCATGCCCAGAAGAAGATTCAAGGGGAAAGGAGTACTTAATCTCTCTTCTAGTTCAAGCCATACTGAGCGTCAGGGGTGGCCCAAGGGGTGTTCGGGGCCATGTGTGGAGATTAATTGTGGGGCCTCATTTGCATAAGGAGTCTCATTTGCATAAATATTTGCATAATATTAACATGAGCTTTTAATAAACATGCCTCTTGATGAGTGTCTGGATAAAGAAAGACTAATGGATTTCTACATTACTATATTTCAGTGACAACCGCCAGGCCCATTAGGAAGTACTACAAACATTGACCATTTAGAATCCATAGCAAATCCACCCTTTCATAACAGCACTACCAGGACTCACAAAGCACCAAACCCTACCTATCAAAAGGCAACACTGCAGATATTAAACCAATACATCTTAGAGAATACCAATACATCTCAGTAGGGGAAAGAGAACAAGTGGGACTGTCAAGCAGAAACTACATGAACAGAATACCTCAGCTCGGTTACACAGAACATATACCATCACCACACAAAGAACAAGGGATCACAATTTAGAAATAGGAAGATAATAATTAAACTGGGAACCCCAAAAGCCAAACATGAAATGTACAACACTGGAGAAATAAAACTATAAAGTAATTTCCTCTTGCACTAAACAAAAACGCAAAGATGTTAGCAATACACGCTTCCCAGACCAGACATTCCAGTTAATAAATTCAAAATAAAAAGTATTTTCCTACCTTCTGTTTGGGCATTTTATTTTTCAGTTGCAATTGCTCCAGTCACTTTCTTCTGGTTTCTTCGTGTCTTCTGCGAGCTATCCATTTGTCCTTTCTTCTCTTTTAGATGTTTTCCATTCTCTCTCTACATCTGCTTTAACATACTGATCATTTCCCTTTTGCTCTTTCCCCCATTTTTTTCCTTATTCCTTTATCATCCACTCAAATTTCACCCTTCCATTCTCAATCCTCTCTTACTCTCCCAATACCTGGCCCATCGTAGAATTTTTGCCCACACAAAATATATTTTCCCCTCTCCATTCTCATTCTCCATCATCCCCATCCATTCTAGTCCTCCCCCAAAATCAGCTCACTTATAGTTCTAGACCCACCCAGCATCCGCTCCCTTCTAGTCCCATTCTCCCATGCTCCCACATCAGCCCATTTCCAGTCCTATTCTAGCCCATCACCCATTTGCAGTCCAAGCTCCCCCCATCAGCCCATTTCTAGTCCTATTCCAGCTCATCAGCCCATTTCCAGTACTAGCCCCACATATACTCTTTTCCAGTTCCATTCCAGACCCCCATCAGCCCATTTCCACTCCAGGCTCCCCCATCAGCTAATTTCCAATGCTAGCCCCCCTTGTCAGCCCATTTTCAGTCCTATTCCAGCTCCCATCAGCCCATTTCCTGTCCTATTCCAGCCCCCCATCAGCCAATTTCCACTCCAAGCTCCCCCATCAGCTAATTTCCAATCCTAGCCCCCTCATCAGCCCACTTTCAGTACTATTCCAGCCCCCATCAGCCCATTTCCAGTCCTATTCCAGCTTTTCATAAGCCCATTTGCAGTCTTAGCCCCCCCAATCACAGCCCATTTCCGGTCCAAGTCCCCCCCCCCCCACCATAGTCCATTTCCAGTCCAAGTCCCCCCCCCCCAGCATCACAACGCATTTCCAGTCCAAGTACCCCCCTAACCATCACAGCCCATTTGCAGTCCTAGCCCCCTAATCACAGCCTATTTCCAGTCCAAGTTCCCCCTCCCCTCACCATAGCCCATTTCCAGTCCAGGCCCCCCCCCCCCCATCACAGCCAATCCAGTCCTTGGCCTCTCCCCCGACCAGCCCTGCGGCTGTCTGAGGGGCTTCAGAGGGAGCCAGGGAAGCCCATGTGAGACCCCGGCTCCCTCTGTACAACCGCCAGTGTGAAGATCCTTTTCCCTCATGCTGGAGGTTTATGTGAAGCCGTGAATGCTGGGAAAGATTAAAGGGCTTTCCTCACTAAGGGGTATATTTACTAAACCGTTTTAATGTTACCGGCGTTAGTTGCAGTCTTACTATGACGAATGCCATATAAGGTAGTGGGCGTTCCGGTCTTAAGATAGCATTTAGGGTTATCGCGTGATAAAGTCTGTTATCGCATGATAGAGGGAGCCGTGGCACGTTAACGTGCATTAGCCTTAATTAGGCGCGCTGACCTACAGTCACAGCAACAGAGGTGTAGCACACTGGTTAATACATTGACTGCTGATATAGTGGTCATGAGTTTGATCCTCCAGTGGGCTAAGTTAAAAGACTGTCTGAGGTAATCCCTTTTCCTGCTTGTAACAGTCAGACACATCCCAACAATTTGCACTGCCAGCCAAAAAAGCCTCACCCCACTGCCGCAATCGAATGCACCTTTTAGGGAAACCATAAGGCACATCATAAAGCACCACATCATCCAAGGCAGGTCATAATGTGCCCCAGAGGGTGGCAGGAAAGGTTGGCACCCTCCAAGGCAGCATATAAGGCACCCCATAAGCTGGCCAAACCTAAGGTGCCATGAAAGATTCCCCAGGGATGCCAAGGTGACACAGGAGATGGTGCCCAGGGGCACAAAGGTGCCCCAAAGTAACAAGCATGAAATGTATGGCTCAAACACAGATGTACCATAACACTGCACAGAGTACCAAGGAAAGGCAATGAACAAGTGATGGAAGGAAGTAGATGACGGAGCTCATGGACCAGCCAAGTCTGTGTGCAGCCCAAATCTGCGTGCAGCAGGTAAAGTGGACAAACATATCGGGGACAACTGTACCGATGTACAGGGTGATGGTAATGTACAGTGCAACAATGACGGTGTGTGGCAGAGGATTAGGATACGTGTCCACCAGAGGAGGTAGAGGTGGCAGGATAAGTGCAATGACAGGAGGACAGAGGAGAGCAGTGCCATGCAGAGCAGACACAGGAGAGGCAAGCATGAAGAGCCGCAATGCAGAAAAGTGTGCCAGTGCAGGACATGGGGTAGCAGCCTGCACATTAGGGCAGGATGCCACACAGCTGGTACACATACATAGACGGACAGAAGGATGGATGGCAACAGCGATGAGGGTATAATGTGGCAGCAGCACAGATCTGTACAGATATGACTGTTACACGAATGAAACGTAGTTGTGTAGGACAGCCATAAAAAAAAGGGAAACAGAGGAATCAAACCCATGACATAACAGAGGCGTTATTTGTATCTCGTAACCATAATTTTACACATCCACCTGACCTCAAGATAGATAACTCAATTATTCCTATTAAATCGGAAGTGAAATATCTTGGAGTTACTCTAGACAATGAGTTGAATCTTAAATCACACATAAATAAGACAATTAGAAACGCATATTATAGAATGAAGATCATCAGAAGACTAAGGCCGCTTCTTGAAACTGTTCACTTCCGAAATGTTTGTCAAGCATTGATTACACCATTACTTGACTTCTGTAATCCAATATATCTGGATTTAACTAAGCAGTCACTCAAGCCAAAACACCGCTGCACGTATAATTTTTGGTCTATCAAGTAAAGAGCATATAACTCCCATCTTAAAGGAGCTTCACTGGTTACCCATAGCATCTCGTATAAAATATAAAACAATAATTTATATTTTCAAGATAAAGCAACAATGTTCTGCAGAAAGCCTGACATATCTCATCCAGTCAGATATTAGCAACAGACCTAGAAGAAGTGGGTCTGACAATAGAGTCAGCTCCTCAAATGACGTCAGAAAAACACGTAAGGACACCTCTGAGAGAGCTTTCTCTTTTGCTGCGCCTTCCATCTGGAACTCTCTACCTAATGATCTGAGAGAAGCTCAGGACATCAATGACTTTAGGAAGCAACTGAAAACGGTTTTGTTTATGGAAAACTATGGTCATGCAATCAACTAATTAATTTTTTAGAAAGCAAATCATATATATATATTGTATAATAGCTCACATTATAGTATAGCTCACAATGTAGATAGTGCACCTTATTCCAAGACATTATATCATATATTTACAAACTATGTATCTTTTATCACTGTATGTTTCACTATTACTTGTTATATTTTCGTTTGTTGAACCGCTTTGATTGTATGATAAGGCGGTATAAAAATCCAATTAAATAAATAAATAAATTGTGCTATATCACTATGGGAGTTATCATGTCAATGGCTGGCTACAGAAAAAATGCACGTCACCATAAAACTGTCTGCTGTGGCTACCAGGATAGGATAAAACCAACAGTACCCATAATGCAATTCACATGCAGAACAGCAGTCTAAATCTACTCACCAGATGGGGTATGCATCTCTACAGCACGTCAGCTTGGTAGGGGGGAATGACTGTGCGTGTTACTGGCACAGAGTACCCACAGGCTATGCCAATGTGCGTGTTCTGTACTCACCCTGAGGGTGAGGTGGAGTGGCCAGCATCAGGTCCGCAGTACCTGGGTTGGTTGAGGTGGGTTATGCTGCAGGTCTCCATCAGTGCCAGTGTGTGACAGGTATTTGTTGCAGATACCTTTAGGAGGTCTCTGTGTCCATTTGTAATTGCCAAACATGTCTGGCCTTTGTGGATCATGATGCACACGACATAGTGCATATCCACTGTGCTTGCTATGGTCACCTGTTTAGGGAGCAGCGGTGTGTCAGGGCTCACAATGTATTTAGCAAACTGCCTTCTCTGGGTCAGGGTGGGGGATATGATCTATGCCCCCCAACAGACCCACACCCTCACCCTTTGCAAGGGGAGCAGTGAAGGTACATGAGGACAGGCTGTGGGACCAGCAACCCCAGTCCTGGTGGCAAATGGATAGCTGCTGAAGATCTGAACTTGGGACAGGGCCATTGGCAGATAGGTCATAGGCCAAGTCAGCTCAGCTGCCCCCCTCTACAATCTGACATTCACCAGCAGAGAGTAGTTAGTGTGCACCTGCTGCACCGTGCAAGGTGGTGCAGTCATACAGATGCTAACTGCAGACAGTCTGCTAGCTAGTGCATAGCGCATGTTCCTGGAGGAACTGTGTGCAACCAAAACTGGGATGTCAGCACGCACGCACACACACACACATGCCAGCGATTGGGCCCCAGAAAACAGAACCCATCAATATCACTTGAGAAAAATATTGCATAACACTATGGGGGAACCTAGCCATGCCGTGGTCACTGCTCAGTCAGGGTGAGAGCGACCTCCCATCATGACATGCTGTGGCCACCCTGTCCATGCAGGTGGTGGTCGGGCACTACAATGTCCCAGACATTACCCTATACCCTGTGCAAATGCATCCTGCTCATGCCACCCTCTCCAGGCCATACCCACAGTACCTTGCTCCTCATTATGCACATTGGCAGGCTAACACTGGAAACAGTGCAACCAATATAGGCTCAATAAGATGTAGGCAGCCACAACACACTAGATAGACAGACACACACTCCCACACCTATGCCAGCATTGGGCAAATATAGAGTTTTGTGGCAGCCCTGGCCGCCACACCAGTCCTGGGCATAGTGCGGGCATTGCTATGGTACTCAATACTGTTAGGGTCACTCCACGGGGTGGAAAAACACTGTCAGAATCAATAACTGAAACACACTCCACAGATATTAGAAAGGTTGCTATGATGAATCTCTATCAAGAAATTGTGTTTAACTTAGGATTTGTTTGCTGACATTAATTATAGCAACCTTTTGATATATGTGGAACGTGTTCCCAAGTTTAGGACGGCATTGCTAAGGTATGCAGGTGCCAGTATTGGGAGATGCTGCTCCGTGCAGGGCCCAACAGCCTGACTCTCCATGAGGCTTTGGATAGTGGAGCCTGTGGGTGTGGGTGTTTATGCCCCTGTTGGCCGCTGCTCTAGGGTAGAGGTTCCCACCTCCAGTCCTGGTGGGCCAAACACTGTTCAGGTTTTCATGCTGTCCCTAATGAATATGCATGAGCTACATTTGCATACAATGGGGGTGGCGCATACAAATGCAGCACAGGCATATTTATTAGGGACAGCATGAGACCTGAATGGTGTTTGGTTCTCCAGGACTGCAGTTGGGAAACTCTGCTCTAGGGATTGCACATGTTTATGGTGTCTGTGCTCTGTAGAGTAAAACATAGGCATTTCAGGCATGTTTAATTTATCTGCAATAAAGGTTCCATCTTTATTACCATGGTTTAGTACTGGATAAAATATGGGGACAGGGTTGGCAGATGCCACAGCTGGGACTTGAACTTTATTTATTTTATTTATTTATTTATCAGTTTCTTCTATACCGCCCCTTCCAGAGATCAAGTGCGGTTTACATGGAACAAATAACAATTTTGTATACTAGTGTATACTTTACATAGAACGGTGTTTGGAACTATGTACAAATAATACTACATGGAACAGTAATACAACTATTTGTAACTATTTACAAAGAACTATTCACAAGGATCATCAACAACATTTTGCAGAAAAATAAATGAGTTATTAGTGAGAGGTCTGGCAGTGTTAGTCATTTGTTATATCTTGAGTCATGTGGGTATGCTTCTGTGATTGTTGGGGGGAGGTGCTCTGTTGGTAGGGGATTTCAAAATGGTTCGTGAAGAGGTAGGTTTTGAGTTCTCTTTTGAATTGATGAAGGTCTTTCATCAAACGAAGAGTTAGTGGGAGTTCGTTCCATAGAGTGGGGGCGGCAAAGGAGAAGGCTCTGGCGCTTGTTGTTGACTTCATTTTTCTGATGGTTGTTTCTATGATGAGAGAGTGTGTTGCGTTTTGTCTGCGCGTGCTTGTATCTGATGGTGCGTGTAGTAGTGTGGAAAAGTGTGAGGGTGAGATGTCATTAAGGAGTTTGAAGGTTGTTAGTAAGATTTTGTATTTTATTCGGCTGTTTATAGGGAGCCAATGCAATTCTACCAATATTGGGGTTACATGGTCAGTTAATCTAGCTTTCAAGATTAACTTAGCACATATGTTCTGGGCTCTTTGCAATAGGTAGGTGCTTTTTAGTGGAAGACCAATTAGGAGACTATTGCAATAGTCGAAATGGGGGGTGATGAGTGTACTGACTACTGATCTGAAATCGTGTGTGTCAAGGAAGGGTCTAAGGTGTTGTATTGTTTTGAGTTTGTAGAATATTGTTTTTACTGTCTGTTTTATGTGGGGAATCATGGTAAGAGTGTGGTCAATTATTACTCCTAGGTATTTTACTTCTTTCTTAATAGGTATAGAACTTAATAGGTATAGAACAGAACTTGCGACCTTCTGCTTATGAACACACTGGCACCACACTGTTGCTGCAAGGACAGATCATTCCCTGGGGATACCATGACTGTTCATCAGACAGACCCTGTCTGTTGCAGTGCACGGCACCCACCTAAATGGGGCTTGGCCATGGTCTGCTGTGGTCAGATGCCACTGCCCCCTCTACCACCAGCACCCCTCTGCCACCATGCTGCCATGCCATTATGCCAGTGGTGCTGGTGGTGCGCAGTCCCACGCCATCCAGTGTGCTGGTAGGCAACTGCCTATGGTGTGGTTTTTTCGGGTAGGGATGCCTACATGGATATGCGCGCTTTCCCCCGGCACCGCCTGCCAATGTTATGTGCTCTTGGGGGTACCTGCTGGGTAATATCCCCTATGACACTGTGGGACACACACTCATGCCCATGTTGGACCCTCGTCAGTTGCAGTTTTGCTGCTTTACAGTTTTGGCATTCCTATGTGCCACCTAGGCATCTGCCTAGTCCACACTGTGCCCCAGCTGGACCACAGCATGCGCCGCCTGCAGCCCCCTGTATCCCATTTACAGCATCAATACAGTTGCCCTTTCCTACGTGCCTACTCTGCTGTTGCTGCACATGTGCACGCCATAACAAACCTACCCAATCTAAACAATAGAAACCCTGATCAGTGCTATTTCAATGTGGGATCATTCACTTTGTAGGGGGACAGAGCATAGACCCTTCCAAACATGATATCTTATTTGTTTTGCTTTGTCAGTAGTGTTGCTTTATGTTTATCATTAATATCACTATTGGCCAGCTTGGTTATTGGGATTTTAAATGTGGTTCTGGTCATTTTATATGTTTATTTGCCTTTTTGGTTCCTGCACATGTATCACAACTATCACTTTTCTGGGTTTCCCTGCCTTTGCTGCACATTGCTGACTTAAATGGTTTCTCTTTCCTGCAAATGTGCCTAATGCGACGGTTTCACTGGCATTAGTGTTCAGACCCGGATTTCACAGCGTTTGTGTGCCTGGAGCCTCTCCCCGCCCACTCTCCGCCCATTTACCACTTCTCTTCGCCCTCTGGGAAGCCTTACTCCACCCTTCAGACCCGGATTTCACAGCGTTAGTGTGCCTTAACACCGCCGCGTTATCGCGCAATAAGTGACATTATCGCACGATATTGTTACATTATCGCACGATAACGTCACTTATCATGCGATAATACCACCGCTGCGACGTTAAGACAGTTTAGTAAACATACCCCTAAGACGGCTACTCCATTTTTCTTATGATGGGCAGCTGAGAAGCCCCTAAAGATTAGGGTTTTATATCTTACAAGTTGTAGTCATTATTCACCTCTCTATTTAATCAAGTGTCTGTGATAATCACTGGTGATGATCTCAGTACTTTGGGAACCTCTTTACTATGAGCTTTCTCCTTATTTTGGCAGAGCTAGTCCCCTAGCCATCCATGCCAGTCGGATGATGTCTATATCCCACTCAACCAATTTCCAGTTCAGTCAGTCACTTTAGGGTCTACTCCTAAGATGCTCAATTTATTTATACGTAGGTCATCTATGTGGAACAGTGTTAAAGGCTTTGCTGAAATCTAAGTGCACCACATCTAGGATTCTCCCTCGGTCCAACTCTCTGGTTGCCCAGCCAAAGAAATTAATAAAATTTGTCTGACAAGACCTGCCTCTAGTAAAACCATGCTGCCTCGGATCCTGTAATCCATCCATTAAATCTCTATATATTCCTTGTCTGTAAGGGAGGTATGTATATCATACAAATGTAAACAGATTTTCTGTTTCCTATTTCTAGACTAATCTACAGTGCCTCCTCCTTATTTATTTATTTATTTATTTTAAAACATTTATATCCTGCCAAAGTGCCAAAAGGTTTTCAATCAAAGGTAAGCCCTGCAGTTCTGTGGCTTTTCTATTATTTTTTACTTATAGTGCTACTTCTCTTCCCTTTCTTACTACCCTGTGTTTCTGATATAGATTATAGCCTGGTATAAATACATCCCAGTAATAGTTTTCCATCTACCATGACTCCATGACTGCCACTATATCCAAGAAGTATGTTTACTAAGCCAGGCTAACAGTTAACCTGGGCTATCTGAATTTAGGCCCCATGTGATTCAATGGGACCTAGGAGCAGATAGCTCGTGTTAACTGTTATCCCAGTTTAATAGACATACTCTCAAGTCTTCCTCTTCCATTACAGCTTCTAAATCTGGAACTTTATTTCCCATACTATGGGGGTCATTCTAAGGCACAAATAGTGGGAATGTATGCCCTGCCTAGACATACATCCCCGCTAATCGTCCCCCTTGCTATCCCCCTGCAAGGCTCCCTATATGAACAGCGGGGTTGTATGGGGAGCCTTAGATGAGGGTGAGAGGGGGCAGGCGGGAGGTGGAACGAGGGCAGAGAATGGGCGGGCCAGTTCCCCGGATGTACAGGGCTGATTCTGAGGTCAGCCCTGTATGTCCAGGTCGGCCTTCTAGACTGGGGAATTATTCCACCTTGGAGGTAGAATAAGTCCCCCTAAACGTTAGTGGACAGCGGAGGACAGCGGCAGCAGGAAGATGAGGAGGTGCAGTGGGTACTCCACAGCCCAATCCTGGCCAAGGTAGGCCAGATCAGGGGGTTGATCTGTGGGGAAGGGGGGCTCTGTCCTGTTCTGCAGCCAGCAATTGCGGCTCCTGAATGGAGCCATGGTGTCATGGCAATGGTATGCCATGGCATCGTGGCTCCAATCAAGAGCCTGACTGAGTTAGCTGAGGATCTGTAAGGCATGCAGCCCTTCAGAATTGGGGACTGGCCTGCATGTACAGACATGGCTCAACCCTACCGACAATGTACTACTCAATCAACTAGTACCGGACAACTACTCAGCGTACAACTGCCCACGCACCCACAAGCGTGGAGGAGGAGTTCTAATAATAGCAAAGACAAACCTAAAGTTCAAGACACAGAGCTTCACCAATACACAGCAATGTAACACAATCAGCATCAAGAACAAAAACATTGCAATCTGCCTAACCTACAGAGCACCCAGAGCTCCACCCGACGAATTAGCCTTCACACTCGAAGAAGCCTGTGCCATAACAACAAACGACAAACCAGCGCTACTGATTGGAGATTTCAACCTCAAGTCCACCAATGCCAAAGACGCAGAGGCCTTCCTTCAAGCAATGACATCACTTCAATTCACACAGATAATCAATGCACCAACGCACAGACATGGATCATCCCCAGACCTCATCTTCGCATCCAATTACCTAACATCAAGAGACCTAATTTCTCCACCCACCATTACCCCAGTGCCATGGTCTGACCATTACTTAATCGAGACAAAGCTTCGATCACAAGAGGACCAGACAAGCGAAAGAGCAAACATCTCACACACACAAAGACGATTCAAGCATTTCGACAGAGACAAATTCATACAGGATACAATACAACACTTGAACATTACTACAGATGACCTGGAGGAACAAGTTTCCAGCTGGAACAGCATCTTAGCTAATGCCGCCAAACCATCAGGTGGCAGGCACGAGAAACGCCACCACAACAGGAGACAAAACAAACCATGGTACTCAGCAAAAATACGACGGGAAAAGAGGGAGCTCAGGAAGATTGAACGGAGATGGAGAAAAAACAAAACAACAGCCGACCAACATCTTTACCTAACAAAACAAAAGCAATACAACGAACTCATCAACCAATCAAAGAGGGAATTCCACACAAACATGATAAATACTTCCATCAACAAACCCAGAGAACTTTTCGAAATAGTCAAGATACTAACAAAAGAGCAAACAACAGAAAGGGAAGTACAAATTGATCCACAGGAATTTGCCGACCACATCAAAGACAAATTTCACTCCACAGAGCGCACAACACCCAGTGGGACCACCAGGACAGACGCATACACCAAAACCAGGGGCACCTTCTACTCACCCTCAACAGAGCAGATATCCCACATCATCTCTACAATCAACACAAGCACTGCTCCTACAGACCCATGCCCAGTGTCATGGGTAAAAGCCACCAAAATAAACTTCATTCACACCATACATAAAATAGTACACAACTCACTCACTCAAGGACTCATGCCAAAGCAACTAAAGCTTGCCTCAGTAAGACCAATCACAAAGAAAACAACTCTCGACAAAAAAGATCCAGCAGCATACCGACCAATCTCCAGCATACCCTTCCTGGCAAAAATCATCGAAAAAAACGGTTCAACTACAACTCCAGGAACACATCGACAAATATGAAACACTCGACGACAACCAACACGGCTTTCGTCCCAACCATGGAGTCGAAATGCTACTGATCTACCTCTTCGACAGCATCCTAAGAATAATTGACAACACCAGGAAAGGAATCATAATGATCTTCATCGACATCTCCTCAGCCTTCGACACAGTGGACCACAACATGCTCCTGGAAAGACTAAAAAACACCGGTATTCATGGTATCACATTGGAATGGTTCCACTCATACCTAACCGAAAGACAGCTACAGGTCAAGGTGGGACACAACACCTCCTGACCCATAAATGTCCGTCAAGGAGTACCTCAAGGATCCGCACTCTCAGCACTCCTATTTAACATCTACATCCAACCAATCTGCAACATCATGAAAGAGAACAACATTCAATACACAATATATGCAGACGACATCATGATATACACCCCGATATCAATCGACAACCCGGACTTCTCTAAGATAACAGACTGCCTTACCCAAATGACGAGTTGGTGTCAAAACAACATCCTCGCAATAAACTACAACAAGACCGAAGCTTTAATCATCACTCGGAACCAAAGCTTCATACACCCGCCAAATATCAAGATACAAAATAATACTACTATACCAATAAGATCAGAAGTGAGATACCTCGGAGTTACTCTGGACAATAAACTAAACCTCAAGCCACACATCAACAAAACAATCCAAAAAGTCTACTACAGGATGCGAATCATCAGGAGACTGAAACCACTCCTCGCCCTAGAACACTTTCGTACCGTCTGTCAAGCAGTGATAACCCCACTACTGGACTTCTGCAATCCGATATACCTTGGACTCCCGAAACAAGCCCTCAAACCACTCCAGCTAGCACAAAACACTGCAGCACGAATAATATCCGGTACTGCAAGACAGGAGCACATCACACCTACCTTAAAGGACTTACACTGGCTCCCAATCGGTGCACGCATCAGATACAAAACTATCATAAACCTATTCAAGATAAATCAGCACACATCAGCCAACAGCCTGCACACCCTCATACAACCAGACACCAGCACACGTCCTAGAAGAAAACAAACACACAACAGAGTCAGCACCCCAAGTGAATTCAAACACACACGCAAGGACACAACAGACAGAGCACTCTCCATGGCTGCTCCAACAATATGGAACAAACTACCGGATGAGTTGAGGGCAACTACAGACCTCAAAGACTTTAGAAAACAGCTAAAAACCATGCTGTTCATAGAACACTATGGACACATCACATAACCTCAGAGAATGTATAACAGCACATGATACCGCCTAAACCCTGTATGTATAGAAAATGTTTTTTGCATCACTGTATATAGCCCATATTGTACATAGCTCAAACCACTCTAGCACACAATACAACACACATTGTACATAGCTCAAACCAATCTAGCACACAATACAACACACACTCAACTAAATATCACCTTCACTGCATGTTTAACACTCTCACTTTACCCGATTGTTTGCTGTGATACCACCTTGATTAATAAGATAAGGCGGTTTAGAAATACTGTTAAATAAATAAATAAATAAATAAATTCTGAGGGGCCATATAGGGTCTGGATGTCCAGAAGGGTATCAGTATATGCAGCTTTCCAGATTTTGCCTTTTCTTTTTTTTTTAATTTAAAGTTTTTTATTAGCACATCTCATAAAATGCATCACCTTTGACAATATACATCACATAACATGAAATCCCCAAACAAACTTAGGATATCAAACTTTCACCACCGTTATGCATTCAAAAGTCCTCACTCTGGTGGAAAGATATCCCCTCATTTCGTATATCTCGTTTAGACTGTTCAACAATACAACTTATACATTTCTGCCTATTTCTCTCCATACACTACTAAACCACTTTAACTGAGTTGCCCTGCCTCCACCCATTGCACTCCACCCAATTAGGCCGTTGTCAAATGGCATATCACAGTACCACAAAAATCTCCCCCCACTCCATTAGCCTATTGATTTTCTCTTTGTGGAATGTGGACTGTTTTTGGCAACACCACACACTCTATCATTCTAACATTTGTGCCGCTCGGCCTTCACATACACCATGCAGAACATCAGCCATTCGCTCTCACTATCCCTCCTACCCTCTAACCTTCTAAGCCTCCTACCCTCCTCTCTTCCCATCCACTCCTCACCCTATACATAGCAAAAAAAACCCAACACTCCCTTCCTACTCCCCCTCCTCTGCCCCCTCTACCCCTCTCCCTACACCAAAACCTTGCCATCAGTTCAGGGTTCCAAAGTAATGCCGTCCTCCTCCCCTCCCCTAGCGCCCATCTCGTGGGCGCAGTCTCCCCGATACCCCCCTTAAGATACCTTACTAGAAACCCTCCCCCTCCCCCCTTACCCTATTATCCCCACATTATTAAGCTTCTAGTCACACCTTACCCTACTCTCCCTTCACTCCCTTGACTCCACCCCTGCCTTCCCCAACCCCTCCTTCCACTCACCCCTACGCAACCATGCCCACCCCCCCCCCCACTGCTTCTCCACTTTCTCCCCAATGCCTTTTTGTTTCCCTGTAAGCAAATGCATGTGTTACAGCTCCGACAGTCGCCTGGCATAACTACCTATAGGAGGCAACAAACAACTCTTCCAGTGCTGTGCAATCTCACATCTCACCGCCAAAATACATTGCCACACTATACTCCATTCTCCTTACCCCCCGTCCCCCCTCCTAAGCAGCAAACATAGCTCTGGCGTCAATACTAACCCTTTCCCTACAATGCTCCTAATACACTTCCCAATGTCCTCCCAGTATTTACTCACCACCGGGCATGTCCACCACATATGTAGCCAGGTACCTTTCGCTCCACACATCCTCCAACATTCGTCCGATTGACAGACTCTCGCCTTAAACAGGCGTTCCGGTATCAAGTACCATCTAGTCAGCACTTTCCACCCATTCTCTCTAAGAGAAGTGGCTATTGAAGATTTTGCAGTTTCAATAGCTATCCTCTCCCACTCTTCCATCTCCCAACTCACCCCCAATTCCTTCCCCCCAGCCAGCATGTAACTAAGTTTCTCCTCCCCTCTCATCAGTCCTTTGTAAATTCTCGAAATGACCCCCCTCCTCCCCAGCGAACCTAAACAGCTCCCCTCAAACCACCCCGGCTCCCCAACAATATCTTGCCATCGCTTCCTCTGCCTAACATACGAACCAATCTGCAAGTAGGCAAAGCAAACACTTTCCCGTATCTGGTATAAATCCCTGATGCCTTCAAACTCCCTTATCCCCTCCCCACCAATTATCTGGGACACATGGCTTAACCTCTGCTGTGTCCATCTTAGTAGCACTCCTATATCTGGTCCCATTCCCTTTTCACAACAAGCCAACAGCGACATTACTCGTGCACAAGTCTTGTCCCCTACCATCCGCTTCCTATGTTGTTGCCACATATCCAGCGTGTGTCCTACCAGGGGATTTTCTCCTCGCTTCCTCTTACCCCCCGCCCCCCACACACACACACCAACCTTTCCAATTCCCATGCCCAGAGACCCACTTCTTCCATCCGTACCCAGTGTTTCGTAGGTTCCCTCAGCCAAGAATAAACTGCCCTCAACTGTGCCGCTTGATAATATTTCCCAAAGTTGGGCACCCCCATTCCTCCCTCCTCCTTGGGGGCCTGCAACGTCCGTGCCGCCACCCTAGGGCGCTTATATCCCCATATAAACCCCTCAACTTGCCTCTGAATCCTTTTTAACACCTTGGCCGGTATCTCAATAGGTAGTACTTGAAAGTATAAAAGGAACTGGGGGAGCAGCAACATTTTAATCACCGCCATCCTCCCCATCCAGGAGGTATATCCCCTTTTCCAGCCCTCCAACTGCATTTCTACGCGCCCAAACAGCTTCTTATAATTTAAATCATACAGCTCCTTCAACTCCCTGCCCAAGTGAACTCCCAAGTACCGTATTGAACGCCTCGCCCATCTAAATGGGTATTTATTTTGCAGACTCCTTTGCAACTCTTCCCCCCCTGTCAAATCTAAAATTTCAGACTTGCTCCAATTTATATGGAAACCTGCCAAATCCCCATACCCCTCCACTTCTCTCATAATGGCAGGCAGTGTCTCCAAAGGCTGAGTCATCATAAGCAGAATATCATCCACAAACATTGCCAGCTTATATTCCGACTGCGCCACCCTTACCCCCTTAATACCCGTATCCCTCCTAATCTTCCCTGCCAGCGGTTCTAATGACAGTGCAAACAGCAGTGGTAAGAGCGGGCAACCCTGTCTAGTTACCCGCCCCAGGGGGGAAAAAATTGCGAATACCCCCCATTAACTCTGACACATGCTTTCGGTTCAGCATATAACGCCCTTACCCATTCCACAAAGCCCTTACCAAAGCCTATATGCTCCATCACCGCAAACAGGAATTTCCACGATACCTGGTCAAACGCTTTTTCTGCATCCAAGGAAAGCAACAGTGTCTGACCAGGCTTCTGTTTCGCTGTCCAAACTACATTCAATATTTTCCTTATATTATCAGACACCTGCCTCCCAGGTATAAACCCCGCCTGATCCTCATGTACTAGCTGGCCCATTAATTTATTCAATCTGCCCCCTAACACTTTTGCCATCAACTTCGCATCTACATTTATCAGTGAAATCGGCCTATATGACGCACACTCCAAAGGATCTCTCCCCTCCTTTGGGATCAGAGCAACTCCAGCCCACCCCATAGTGCCCGCCAGCCGTTCCCCCTCTCGTGGTAGATTAAACACCCCTGTCAATGGCTGCAACAGCACTCCTTTAAACTTTTTATAGAAGCAGCCCGTTAGTCCATCGAGTCCCGGGGCCTTCCCTGGCTTCAGCTCCTTAATCGCCTGCTCCACTTCCCCCACCTGTATTTCTTTATCCAATGCCCCACGTTCCCCTTCCCCCAATTATACAAGGCCCGCTGCCTCCAAATTATCCCTCATTTCCTCCTCCGCCCTGTCTGGCTTAGCTTCATAAAGTCTTTGATAATATCCCACAAACTCATCCCTTATTTTCTGCTCATCCCGCTCTACCACTCCCCTGCATCTAAGCTGCAGTATCTGTTGCCTATTCCTCTTTTTCTGTAAGCGTCGTGCAAGATACTTTCCTGCCCTATTTCCTCCCTCAAAAAATTCCTGCCTTACCAACTGCAGCTGATACTGGATCTTTTCAACCTCCAATGCATTTAACTTAGCCTGCGTTTCAAGCACCTCCCCCCTATATTTCCCAGCCCCATCCCGTGCATCTGCCTCCTCCAACCTTACCAACTTCAGCCGCAAGTGTACCTCCTTTTCCTCCCTTTCCCTCTTTACTCTCGCCCCCCATTTTAGCAAGATACCTCGCACCACCGCCTTAAAGGCGTCCCACACCACCCCCCCTCTTACCTCCCCATTTGCATTCCTTTTAAAGTATTCTGGTATCATCTCCTCCAGTTCCTTCACCACCCTCAGATCTCCCAAAAGGGCTTCATTCAGTCTCCAATACTGCACCCCTTTGTTTTCTCTCCTACAGCTCATGAGCACACTCACCGGCGTGTGATCTGACCACGTAATCGCCTCCATTTCCCCCCCCCCCGGATCCTGCCCACAATCTCTTTCCCTACCCATATGATATCCAGCCTTGAATAAGTGCCGTGAACCGCTGAGAAGAACGAATATTGACGCCTCCCCGGATTCATCAGTCTCCACACATCAATCAAATCATGGTCCTGAACAAACTTCTTATATCTCTTCCTGTCCGCTCTTCTTTCGTCCCCCTTCCCCGTAGTATCTCTCCCAATCTCCCAGGGCATATTAAAATCTCCTCCACATATCCTCGCTCCCTCCCCCAGCATGCTCACCTTTCCATCCACCTCCTCCCAGAACACTTTTTGCGTCCCCGTGGATGCATATACATTGATCACACACAACCATTCCTCCCCCACTCTCAGTCGCACCATCAAATATCTTCCCCCTCTATCTCGAACTACAGAATGCACCTCTACCTTTAACTTACCATCAATCAACAAAGCCACCCCCCCTTTCTTCCGCTCATTCACATTAGATGCAAGCAACAGCTTTTCATACCCCTTTGGCCGCACCACTGATTCATGTTTCCGTAACAGATGTGTCTCTTGCAATAATACAATTGAAGCTTTCTGTCTAGATAATTCCTTGTACAATTTCTGTCTCTTAAAGGGCAAATTCAAACCTTTCACATTCAATGTAACAATTTTCGATTCACCGGAATCCTGCTCCACCCCTTCTATCCCCCCTAACTCTCACTCCCCGTACCTTCTCAATCCCCCCCTTCCCCTCCCCCTCCCTCCCCCTCCCCTAGCCCCCTTCCCCCCTCACCTACTGCAAACCCTCCCTCCCCCTCTCCCACCCCTATGCCCCCAACCCTTCCCCCCTCCCCGTCCACCCGAAGTCCTACCCTTACTACCCCACCCCATAAAGGAGATTCGTCTTCCATTACTGTGACAAAATCCGGTCGCCTGTCTCTTAACCCCCCCTCCCTACTCCCTCCTCTAGAGTCCCCGGGCCCCCCCCCCCACTCCCCTTCACCTCCTCCCCCACTCTACACTTTCCTTCCTCCCCACTCCTCTCCTCTATCCGCCCCCCGGCAGACCCCCTAACCCACCTCCCCCAACCCCTCCTTCTTGTCCCTCTTCTACCCCCTTCCAACGCCCGCTTCCCCCTACCCTGCCCCTCCCCATAACTTTCCCATCCTATGCAAAAAATTGTGTATACATTTAGATAAGAACAATGTCCTTGTTTTCAGCCAGCTCCCTTCTCCACCTCTGGCGCTGCTCCTGCGCTCTAACTATCCAACCTTGCCAGCCATCGTCCCGTTGCATGTACTCTCTGCCATCTTAGGCTGTCCCTCGCTGCACTGGTCACTCCTCCCGTTGCAGCTGCTCCTGGTTTCCTGCTCTCTCCCTCCGGCAGGTTCGTTAAGCCAAGATCTTTGAGTGCTTTCCATGCTTCTGCACTCGTTTGCACTTTTCTGGATCTGCCCTTTACAGTCACCAACAATCCAAATGGAAAAAGCCATTTATATCTTAAGTCCTCCTTTCTCAAATAGGTTGTCACTTCTTTAAGGTTTCGCCTGTGCTGGAGGGTCCCCATGGACAAGTCCTGGAAAAACTCCAGCCTGTTCCCTTCCCAAATACATTGTCGCTCTGCTTGGGCTGCACTGAGTATCTTTTCTTTAGTCTTGAAAGAGCTCAAGCACACCACGACATCTCATGGCCTGTTGTCCCTAACCAGTCCCAGGCCTCTATGCGTGCTCTCTATTTTGATACTCTCTCCTCTCCCTTCATCCAGCTGCTCTTGATGCAGCAGTGCTTTAAAGATTCTCCCCATTGTTGCTTCACAGTCCTTATACTTCGCCTCCTCAGGGAGGCCCCGCACTCTTAAATTGCACCTCCTAGAGCAGTCTTCCAAATCCTCCATTTTCATCTGTTGTTCGGCTTGCTGTCTGGTCACCTCCTCCCACCCTCTCTGCAGCTCCTCCAGTGCTTCACTTTGCTGCTCTACCTGGCTCTCAACTTCTTCTAACCGGTTGCCTATGTCCACAATATCTTGTCTCAGAGCCTGTATTGACTCCTTCAGCTCATTTTTCACCCCACAGAGCTCCGTCTTGATCTCCTCCTTCAGCTCTGTGAACCAGCCTTTCAGCATTGCCCCCATTCCAGGGCTGCAGGCACATTCCATCTCCTCGTCCTGTTCCACGGGTTCTTCTTGCTGCGGCCTGCCCTCCTTCTCTCCCTTCTTTCCTCCTCTAGCAGTCGCATATGAAGATCTGTATTCTGCCAACTTCTTTCGTACTGCCTGGCTCCCCTTTACCTGGTCCATGCTCACTCTCTTCCTCTCCCCAGGCAGCTTGTCGGAGGCTTTTGCTACAGACCACCTGTCTTCCCAGACAGTCATTCACCCACTCTTCCAGGCCTTCCCTGAGGGACAGCACCGTTTCTTTTATTTGTAGAGATTCGCTCTGGGGCACTTCTTTTCCTCCCTTGCGTCTTCCAACTCCCCTCTTGGGTCTGGCAGCTCTTCTAGCTGTGCTCCCCCGCCTACGGCACACTTCTACCGTCTTCTGTGTGGTCTTCCTCCTCACCTCTTTGCAGACCTGCACCACACTCACCGCTCCTCCCGGGCACTGCTTAGCCTTCTATCTCCACACACCGCAGGTTCCTCGCAGCTGCACGTTTGCACGGGCTTCACACTAGCCCTAGGCGGGCTCCACCACCACCGCTATACTTCATCCCTCCCAGGCTCATCCGCACTCCTGCACTCACCGGGCTCCGGCTGTACTGCCCCCAAGTCTGCACCACTGTCCTCTGCTGTTCTCGCCCAGCCTCGCTCCGCACACTGTATTCTTTTCAGCCAGCCACGCGGCTTTCCTCTCCAACTAAGGCCGCAGCTTTCTGCTCACCTCCTTTTGTCTCCTCCAATTGACACCGCCCACCGCCGCACCTTAGCTCCCTCTGAGTCCTCCTCTGCGGGCTCGCTCAGCGCTCCTTTGGCTTCCCGCTCTCTCCGTCCGCTTCAGGCTCAGTCTCTGAACCTCCGGGAAAAGCGCTGTCCTTTAGCCACCTCCACGCTATTTCCTCATTGTCTGGCCCACCATGTGCTAGGCACCTAAAGCAGCCTGCCGAGCTTCTTAGCTCCCCGCTGCGATCCTGCCGAGATCAGTGCTCTCCGCTCCTCAGCTCTTACTGTCAGCTCGGCCCCCTATTTCCAGCACCTGATTTCACCCTACACTTTTCACATTTAGGGACACTTTTCCACTTCTGACAGGCGTAAAAGGCGGAGCGCGATCACTACGCTGCCATCTGCCCTGATTTCATCACCAGACGTTTTCCAGGTTTTGCCTTTTCTATACTACTTACTGAACTGAAGGATTTTATTTATCTAAGGGCTTTGTTCATCCATCCCCGATGATTCTCTTCTAAAGTCCCAGTAGATTAGTCAGTCTTTGCTGAAGACACTTCCCCCTTTCTTCAATAGGTGGATGTCATCTCCATTCAGAAGCCACTGGAAAATCATGCCATGGTCCACGAAGCCAAAACACTCTCTGACACCATCCATGAAACCAGGCACTCATCTCCAGGATACAAGCCTCTCAGCCTCATTCCCAATCCTCGACAAGGAGGACTGAGGAGAGCATTACCTGCACATCTGCTTCTTCTTCTCTCCCAAAACCACATAGTCACTTTTGATATGCTCACATATGCTCTGTGCTAACATGGATGAGTGATGACAATAGACAGCAGGCTTGAAGAGTCTAAGCAAACTCTCTGTAATGTCTCAGGTCTTGGCACCAGGCAGATAGCACACCTCTGAGGACATCTTGTCTGGATGACAAATGCATGCATCTATGCCCATCAGAAAGGAGTCACCAACCACCACTATAGTCACCAACCACCATCACACTAATTGTTAAAGCAATTTGCTTTATCCTCACCAGCTTCTATATAATCATGACCATAAGAACATAAGATAAGCCATACTGGGTCAGACCAAGGTCCATCAAGCCCAGTATCCTGTTTCCAACAGTGGCCAATCTAGGTCATACGTACCAATAGTAGCAGTTTCCCCAAAAGACACAGGTTCCACAATGCTTGTATTGCGTCAAGCATTGATATCCTGGGTCCCTTCTTAATAATGGTTTATGGACCTTTCCTCCAGGAACTTGTCCAAACCTTTTTTAAACCCAGCTACACTAACACAGTTTACTACATCCTCCGGTAACAAATTCCAGAGTGTGATTACACGTTGAGTGAAAAAATATTTTCTTTTATTAGTCTTAAATAGTTTATCCTGTAGCTTCGTTGCATGTCTTTCTATATTCTGATAATGTAAACATTCGATACAGGTTTTCCCGTTCCACTCCGTTCATTAATTTATAGACTTCTATCATATCTCCCCTCAGCCATCTCTTTTCCAAGTTAAAGAGCAATAACCTTTTTAGCCTTTCTTCATAGGGGTATCCTTCAATCCCCTTTAACATTTTGGTGGCTCTTCTCTGAACCTTTTCTAATAACGCTATAGGGCTTGTTTACAAAGCCGCGGTAGCGGTTTCCAATCATTATCAGAGCCCCTATATCCTTATTAAGATATGGCGACCAGAATTGCACACAATATTCAAGGTGCGGTCTCACCATGGAATGATATAGAGGCATTATAATATCCTTTGTTTTATTTTCCATTCCTTTCCTTATGATACCTAGCATTCTATTTGCTCTCTTGGCCGCCGCTGCACACTGGGCGGAGGGTTTTAACATGTTATCCACAATGACGCCTAAATCTTTTTCATGGGTGGTGGTTCCTAATGTGGAACCTTGCATTGTGTAACCATAGTTTGGGTTGTTCTTCCCTAGGTGCATAACTTTGCACTTGTCCACATTAAATTTCATCTGCCATGTTGATGCCCAGTCTTCCAATTTATCACGATCCTCTTGCAATTTTCCACAATCCTCTTGGGTTTTAACAACTTTAAATAGTTTTGTGTCATCTGCAAATTTGATAACCTCACTCATTATTCCCTTTTCCAGGTCATTTATGAATATGTCAAAAAGCAGCGGACCCAGCACAGATCCCTGAGGTACTCCACTATTCAACTTTCTCCATTGGGAAAATTGGCCATTTAGACCTACCCTCTGCTTTCTATCTTTTAACCAGTTCCTGATCCACAATAGTACACTGCATCGTATCTCATGACTCTTTAGTTTTGCCAAAAGTCTCTGATGAGGGACCTTGTCAAAGGCTTTCTGAAAGTCCAAATACACTATATCATTCGACTCACCTTTGTCTACCTGTTTATTCACACCTTCAAAATAACATAACAGATTAGTAAGACAAGATCTTCCTTGTCTAAAGCCATCTATCTATTCTACTTAACATTTATAAAGTGCTTCAAACATACAAAGGGCTGTACATACACAAAGAAAAGACAGTCCCTGCTCATCAGAGCTCACAATCTAGTCAAGAAGATCACAAAACACAAATACAATCAAGTAAGACAAAGCATACAAAAAAAACAAGAAGAGCAAAAACAAGAATCAAGAACAGAAAGCAATAGAGAAGAGATGGGTTTTCAATCTGGACTTGAAGAGGTCCAGAGAGGGCGCATTGTGCACAGACAGAGGTAGATTGTTCCAGGCAAAGGGTGCAGCCAGGTGAAAGGAGCGAAGTCTAGAATTAGCAGTATGAGTGGAGGGCATAGATAGACGAAGGCTGTTCGAAGCGCGAAGAATGCAAGAGGGGATGTAAGGAGAGATAAGAGAGGATAGGTAGTGGGGGGTTGAAGAGTGAATGCATTTATAGGTCAAGAGGAGGAGTTTGAATTGAATCTAGAAGAGGATGGGAAGCCAATGAAGGAACCTGAGAAGAGGAGTGACATGGGAAAAGCGATGCTGACGGAAAATTAGTCGAGCAGCAGAATGTTGAATAGATTGAAGGGGAAAGAGATGGTTTGTGGGAAGGCCAGCAAGGAGAATATTGCAGTAATCAAGATGGGAGGTGATCAAGGAGTGGACAATCATTTTAGTAGTGTCATCAGAAAGGAAGGAGCAAATTTTGTTAATGTTATAAAGGAAGAAACAGCAAGTCTTAGCTATGAGTTGGATATGAGTGGCGAAAGAGAGAGAGGAGTCAAAGATAACACCCAGGTTATGGGCCAAAGAGACAGGAAGGATTAAAGAGTTATCTACAGAGACTGAGAAAGGGAATAGAGGAGGGGAGGCATTGGGGGGAAAGATAAGGAGTTCAGTCTTAGCCATATTTAATTTCAAGCGGCGGTGAGACATCGAAGTAGCAATGTCTGAAAGGCAAACAGTGATCTTGTCATGGATTGCTGGAGAGATATCAGGCGAAGAGAGGTAGATTTGAGAGTCATCAGCATAGAGATGGTAATGAAAGCCATGGGAAGAGATAAGAGCACCAAGAGATTGGTTATAGAGAGAGAAGAGGAGCGGTCCAAGGACAGAACCATGTTGGCTGTCTCCCATTAAGCCATGACTATCTACATGTTCAGCAATTTTGTTCTTTATGATGGTTTCTACCATTTTTCCTGATACTTCCCGGATCACCCCTGGAACCCTTTTTAAAAATTGGCGTTACGTTCGCCATCCTCCAATCTTCATCCTTGAGTATGATAATATCACTTTTAACTTTCTCCTGTCACTAACATATGTAAAAAATATATATTATCCCCCACAATTTACTGCATTGCCTATTTTTTATTACATTTTCATATTTGCTTTCTTGACTTTTCTAGCTTCTCCTAGCTTTTCAAAATACCATCCCTTGTCTTCTTCTTTGTGTGAACTGTTATATTTTATGAAATCTGAACTCTTTTTCTTTACTTTTTCAGCTACTTAGTTTGAGTGATGAATGTATGGAAGATTAACCCTAATTATAGCTATATAATGCTAGTTCCACATTAGGAGTCACCACTCAAGAAAAAAATTTAGGCACCACTGAGGACAATACGTTGAAATATTCTGTTCAGTACGTAGCAGAGGCTAAAAAAAGCAAACTTTTAGCAATTATTGGGAAAGATGAGATTGCACCTTGTGTCTTGTGTGAATTTACGGTCTCTGCATATTTATAAAGATATAGTAGAATTAGAAAAGTTACAGAGAAGGGCATCCAAAATAATAATAGGGATAGAAAAACTTCTCCTCGAGGAAAGGCTAAAGAGGTTAGGGCTTTTCAGATGGAGAAGAAATGGATTGATTGCTTACTCTTTCAAAAAGTACAAAGAGTAAGGGCCCTTTTTACTAACACTTAGAAACATAGAAACATAGCAATATGACGACGGAAAAAGATCACATGGCCTATCTAGTCTGTCCTTCCATATAAAAAACTACAACAGTCCCCTTTTTTCCTTTAGAGAGCCTCTGTGTTTGTCCCATGCTTTTTGAATTCAGTTACTGTACTCATCTCTACCACCTCCACTGGGAAACTATTCCACAGATCCACCACTCTTTCCGAAAAGAAATATTTCTGCATATCACTCCTGAATCTATCCCCCTTCACCCTCATCCCATGTCCCCTCATAGCAGAACTTGCTTTCAATTGAAAGAAGCTCTCCCCCTCTGCATTTATGCCACGGAGGTATTTAAACATCTCAATCACATCACCTCTATCCCGCCTTTCCTCTAAGGTGTACATATTAAGATCCTTAATTTTGTCCTCATATGCTTTATAATGAAGACCACTAACCATTTTAGTAGCCACCCTCTGCACCGACTCCATCCTGTTCACATCCTTTTGAAGGTGCTGTCTCCAGAATTGCACACTATACTCCAAATGAGGTCGCACCAAAGACTTATACAGAGGCACTATCACCTCCTTTTCTCTGCTAGCCATTCCTCTCCGTATGCACCCAAGCATCCTTCTAGCTTTTGCCGTCGCCTTTTCTACCTGTTTAGCTACTTTAGCGCAAGCTATCCTCCACTCAGCCCATAGGAATAAAATGGTCATGGAGCAGGTAACTTGTGCTAAGTAATGGTAAAAGGGGTCCTAAGGCTTGCGTGATGAAGTTACAAAGTAGTATTTATTTATTTGCAGCTGTTTTTTTTAAATGCTTAGAGCCCGATTCCATAACATACACATCTGGCCTGCGAACACGTCTAAATTAAAAACGGGCCGCCTTTGAACCTAATTCCACATTTGTGGGTCTGGATGTGGCCGCAGGTCTGGAATCGGGGAGATAGACATGTTTAGCACGGCACGTGCAAGCACTATTCAGCTGGCCCATGCACACATGGGGCATGGCCAGTGCGTGGGTGCAGGCACGGTCCATGCAATCTAATGGAGAAATATGTCCCTGTCAATATAATTGGACACAGGTAAACATTTTGGGCATCTTCGCACCCACTGTATTCTGAAAGGTTACACGTTTTGGATCCTGCCCATCCCTGCGATATACCAGCAGACACCACACCTCTGGAAAACATCCATCTCCTAAACTGCTCATCACAGACAGTAGTTTGCTGATGCACAACAATCATAAATACTAATGAGAAATGGCAGCTGCTGCAGCCTAGTCCATATACCAGTCCTCCTCATGTCCTGAAAAGTGTTAGGCAATTCTAGTGCACTCCAATATGATATACGAGAATGCAAATATGAACAAGTATGTCAGGACATACCTTGTATCAAATGGTATGTGGAATTAGGAACCACCCCAGTGATTCCTACCCTGGTCATCTCTATAAAAATGCTTTAAACTGCTAGGAATGGACCCTTACCAATAGCAGAAAACCCAGAACTAACCTTGCAGTTCCCCAAAGGATGCATAATGTTGCTGAGCAACAAATGCATGCCCTCTTCGTGTCTATGGCCTATAAGTGCACTCATTCTGCTGCTCCACACTTCCATTCCTCTTTTATCTCTCCCTACACCCCTCCCCTGGAGCTCTACTCTTCTGTCAGATTTCTTCTATCTGTGCCCTTCTCTTCTACTGCCATATCTAGACGTTGCTCCTTTTACCTTGCTGAACCTTATGCCTGGAACAAACTACCTGAGTATGTCAGGCTTCATCTTTGGCCCCTCTCAAATCCAGACTGAGTGTTCAACTCTTTGTTACTGCTGTTGGATCTGAGCCCCTAAGCTCCTTTGTGTTTCCTGACCATTCCCCCTAGATGTAACCTGTCCACAGCTGCACAGCTGCTGTGTTATCTGTCTTGACTATATTGTAAGCTCCGCTGATCAGAGACCATCTTTTATGGGTGTCTGTACAGTGCTACGTAGTGCTATACAAATGATCAGTAGTAGTAGTAGTAGTAGGGCCTTCTGGCTTTGGCATCTGAGATCCACCTATCTGGGTACTGGCATTTCTCACAGCAGCTACACCTGTCCCATCGTGGCGTATGTCAGTCTGTATACATTCGCTATCTATGGAGCAACTCTGTCTGCCTTCCCAAAGTCTGCTTTGTGGCACTGCTCCCTTGGTCAGGCCTGTGTGGGCATGGGAGGGGAGATCCCTGTGCCATCACACCAAGTAGCCAGACTCCAGATATGTCACCACTCTTTCAGCTTACATTGATCCAGGCCCAGGTAAGGATGTAGGTCACATGATACAATGTTGGCAGAACATCAGTCATGTCTCCCAGTGCCTGGCACAATGGATGTATGACTCTATTACATTGTCAACAATATCAGATCTTATTAGAGTACCCCATGAAAAATAATCTAGAAGGAATCAGCATAGGTTCGATATCAAAACATATCCCTGTCAACAATAAGAGACCCTCAGAATAAGAACATTCAGCAGTGCAAACAGCACTAATACATGCTCAAAAGCAACACCATTAGTTCCACAAGATGTGCATTATGGCCATGCATTAGTGCTGTATTCACTGTTGAATGCCTTTATTCTGAGGGTCCCTTATTGACAGGGATATGTTTTGACACTTAGCTATAATGAACCCTCTCTGACTTTGACTGCCCAATCACACTGGCACCTGGTGATGCTACGCTCATCCATACGGTCCAAGTACTAGCCAGACTTTCATGTCCCCCCTTCATTACAAATGAGCATATTAGATCCCCCCATGCACCCCTCAGACCACACACACATACACACACACTTACTTTCTGTCACAAAAACATACTTCTGCCAAAAAGATGCCCTGAACCTATACATAACAGCTATGACATAGCATAATAGCATAGGGTACCAGGACTAAATATATGATCTCCATTTCTCACCCAAATAAGAATCCTTTCCCTGTTCATGCTCATACTATCCCTACATCAGCTGTTCCATGTTTCAGACCATGGGAATTCTTAGGGCCCCCTAGATTGGCTCCTTTAGCACAAACAGTGCTTAGGCCACCAAATTACAATATTTTCACTGTCCAAGAATAAATAAGAAAGGGAGTGGGGTCCTTATCTTAAGCAAAAATAAACTACAGACCTACCATACATCAGCCGTAAGCATTGAAGGCCTAGTAATATTGATTGAAAATAAATATCTTGCAATCAATCTAATATACAGATCACCATCTCCAAACCCTAATACACTAACCACAATTCTAGACTCAGCTTACTCTGATAAACCAGTTGATAAAGACTTCATCATACTAGGTGACTTCAACCTATCCACCATGAGCATCGGTGAGTCTACATCTTTCCTTAATGCGATGGAAGACACAGGTTATCAACAAATTGTTAACACATCGACACACAAAAAGGGAAACACACTGGACCTCATATTCCTATCTAATGAATTGGCTAATAACCGCCAAATAGCTTCTGTTAAAACACAACCTATATATACCATGGTTGGATCACCTCCTAATACGCTTTATTACTGAACAAAAAGCGTCCAAAAATACAACTACCAGCAGAGAACAGATACAACCCTGGTTTAGGAAATTTGACAAAGATGCATTCCTAAGGAACACAATACCCAACCTTACTCCTATCTCAGATGACATTGAGGCCATGCTAAATAATTAGAATACCGCTCTATATAAGGCAGCCACTGCGCCTGCTAATAGAAAAATAAAGAGAAATAAAAACTCACATCCATGGTACATCCAGGAACTGAGATCACTAAAGAGCAACCTAAGAAAGATTGAGAGAAAATGGAGAATCACTACATCACAAGACAATTGGATTGCTACATGGACACACTCAAAGTTTACTGACAAACTATCAACAATCTAAAGAAGGACCATTATGCAAGTCTTCTCAAGAAGTCACTAAATCACCCAAGAAAACTCTTCCTCATAGTACAAGACCTTGTATTATGATGACCACAGCAACAACAACTTGGACCCACAACAAATTGCTAACCAATATGTGAATAAGCTGAAAAACACAATTACTAACACATTGATAGATACATTGCACAATCTCACCGATGTCCAACCATGGAAATCATTCTCATTAACAAGCACAGAACAGGTAGAGCATATAATCACATCCATCAACACAACAACATCATACCTCAACCCATGCCCAGTAAGGTGAATAAAACAAACAAGAGCTGAACTAACACTCTTCATCCAAAAGATACTGCACCTCCGGCTATCTCTTGGTCACATGTCAAAAGTCCTAAAGGAAACAACTATCCGCCCAATCTTAAAACATCACCAACTAGATAAAAACTCTCTGAGCTCATTTAGACCAATTTCAAGTTTACCATTTATAGCAAAAATAATTGAAAAGGCAGTTCAGAGACAACTACAGGAGCAGGATACCTACGCCCCTCTGGACCCACACCAATATGGATTTACGCTACACCATGGCGTCAAAACACTCCTCATATCCTTGGTTGATAAAATAATCAAGGAAGACAAAATCCTAATCAATCCATCATCCTTGTATTCTTGTATATAGCCTCCATCTTCAACTCAATCAATCTCAAAATCCTAATTTCACAACTCCAAAAACTTGGCCTCAGCAGCACTATACTCAAGTGATTCACATCTTACCTGTCTGAACACATACAAAAAGTAAAAATAGATCACTCGATATCAAGACCCTACAACCAGCTTCATGCAGATGACATAATGACATTCACTCCATTCAAAACATCAGAACCCAACTATCAACAGATTATAGAGTGCTTCAATGATGTGGCACAATGGCTTAACTTGGTGAACTTCACGATAAACCTAAGAAAGACCAAAGCCCTTATGGTCACCAGGAATAAGGACTTTATACCACCAATTCAGATACAAGTTAAAGATGCTACACTAAAGGTAAAGAAAGAGGTCAGATACCTGGGAATAATTCTCGATCAAAACCTCAGCATAACAAAACTTATCAATCTAACAACGAGATCAATTTTTAATAAAATACGTATTATTCAAAACATAAGATCCCTCCTTTCAACAGATGACTTCTGCACAGTATTACAGGCGATGCTATGCCCCCACTTCGATTTCTGTAACAGGATCCTAACAAAACAAACATTAAACTCCTTACAAATGGCACAAAACACTGTAGCATGTACTATTCAGAAAATATCTAAGTCAGAACATATAATACACATCCTGTACAACTTATACTGGCTGCCAATCTCACAGAAAATCACATACAAATCCCTAATGGCTATATTCAAGACAATAAAAAACAGCACCGACAAACCTTACTTCGCTGATATGCATGCAACCAGAGTCTAAACAAAGGAGAGGATGTATGCTAAACACCCTAACTGTGCCCAAAGATTTTAGAAAAGCCAGCCACTCGATTTCCAAGAGAGTATTTACATACTACTCTCCAACACTTTGAAACTCCCTCCCTGATGACCTAAGAGAATTAAATGGCCTAACCACATTCTGAAAGAGATTTAAGACATATCTATTCACAGAATATTCCCAGGGCTTATTTAAGGACCTGAAGATATAACCTATATAATATCTAGATCTCCCTCATGACTGCATTTCCTTCCTCCATATTTATCTCATAAAAGTTGACAAATAATGTATATAGCTAACCTGCAAATAAGTTCTACATGTGCTATACATTAATTTTAACTGTAAATGTTTATTGTTAACATCTATTGTAAACATTTACTATGTTGACTGCCTCGATTTTATCAATAAGGCGGTATGGAAAACCTAGAAATACAATAAATAAATTTAAGCATAGCCAGAATAAACAGCAATATACTTCTTAATATTTCTGTTAGGGTGTTTATTAATATGTCTATACCTTCCAACATCCCCTCACCTCTGCTCTCTGTACCTTCAAACGTCATCTTTCAAACTGCATCTTCTGTTTTTCCAGACTGCAGTCACAGCAGTTCAACACATACTGTACTGTCGCAACCATTCTTCAATATGGGATGCATTGCAGAGAAGAGCAGAATTTTTTTCTAAGTCCTGGCCTTATTCCATGTTTCAGCAGGAATAAAGTGGACATTTCCGGGAAACTTAATACATACATGAGCCTTTCCTGAATACACTTTATACGTCTCTGCGGCTGACCATGCTCTTGTTCCGCTCCTTCTGGGTGTGTTCTGAGATCCTCATGCTAGCGCTGTGGATGTGCATGTCAGCAGTGTTTCAGAATATGGTCCAGGACATTTTCGGCGAATAAACATCCCTGCCGCACATACAAACCCCTTATTCATGTTCTGGAATGACAACCTTAGGCAACATGAGTTCAAAGGAACAACAAAATAAACCCCACATAAAAATATTAACTCACATCCTCCCTTCCACCCAATAACACCCCACAAACATTACAAATTCTCTTATCCACTCTCCATAAACAATCAAATACCCTTCCATCCCTATTCATGTTATCCTTACCTAAAAAAGTATGCTGCTGCTAGTTAAGAAATGACCCAAAGGACTGAGCAAATAACAATGCCTTCACCCACTTCCGATAAGTAAGATAGCCTTTCGCCTGTTGAAGTTCCAAGGGGAGACAATACCACAGATTGTGCGCTGCATAGGACATAGCACCATTAGACAATATTTAAAACAAATAGAATTCATTTTTCCATCCAATACATAAATAAGCTCTGGAATTAACTGCTGAAGGATGTAGTAAAAACTGTTAGTGAAGTTGGATTTTATAAGGGTTTTGACAAGTTCCCGCAGGAAAAGTGCATAAACCTTTATTAAGATAGACTTGGGAAAGCAACTGCTTATCTCTGGAGGTAGGCAGCATGAAACTTTGCTACTTTTGGGGGAATCTAATAGGTATTTATAACCCGTATTTGCCATCATTGGAAACAGGATACTGGGCTTGATGGACCATTGGTCTGATTCAATATGGCAATTCTTATATTCTTATTGTGGCCTCCTTTTCCTCTTAACTTTATTCACTTTCCTAACAAAAAGTGACTTTAAAATATCGTCTTTTGGTTTTACATCCTCAGATACTCCCTTCTAGCTAATGTCTCCATGAGGTATTCCTCCATTTTAACAAAGTCAGTTTTCCTGAAGTCTAGGATTCTAAGATTTGAATGAACCATCTCCACCGGTGTCCTAATATTGCCTATGTATTGTTCCATGGTGAGACCATACCTTGAATATTGTGTGCAATTCTGGTCGCCATATCTTAAAAAGGAGATAGTGGAATTAGAAAAGCTACAGAGAAGAGCCACCAAAATGATAAAGGGGGTGGAAAGATACCCCTATGAGGAAAGGCTTAAAAGGTTACGGCTCTTCAACATGGAAAAGAGATGGCTGAGGGGAGATATGATAGAGGTCTATAAATTAATGAATGGACTGGAACGGGTAAACATAGACCGGTTGTTTACACCATCAAAAAGTTGAAAGACTAGGGGATATTCAATGAAGCTACAATATAACCAATTAAAGACTAATAAGAGAAAATATTTTTTCACTCAATGCATAATCAAACTTTGGAATTCATTACTAGATGATGTACTAAAAGCTGTTAGTGTAGCTGGGTTTAAAAAGGTTTGGACAAATTCCTGGAGGGAAGGTACATAAAACATTTTAAATCCACTGCTTAGCTCAAAACAAGCATTGTGGAACCTGACTACATTTTTGGGAACCTGCCAGGTACTTATAACCTGGATAGGCCACTGTTGGAAACAGGATACTGGAATTAATGGATCTTGGTTTGACCCAGTATGGCAATTCTTGTGTTCTTATATTCTTATGTAACATTGAACCATACCATTTGGTGATTGCTGGATGCCAGATTATGACTTACTATAACATCAGAAACATTCTCCCCATTTGCAAGCACTAGATCTTTTGTGGCCTTCTCCCTTGTGTGTTCCAGTACCTGTTGCAGATATAGTTCATTCCAAGAATCCAAGATCTCCCTACTTTTAGACAACACCACAACAGAGATGTTCCAAACAATATCTGGGATACCGAAATCACGTATCAGTAGCGCTTAAACTTTCATAGCATCATTCTAATTGTCTTCAATTAAATCTCTGTTCAGTTCTGCTTGTGAAGAAAGTCTGTATATCACCCAAGGTAAATTGATATTTAATTCCCTCTTTCCAGATTAACCCACAGTGCATCCTCCTTCCCTCTTAAGCCCTGCAATTTTTTTTCTAGTAATACCACTCCCTCTTCCTTTCTTCCCTAAACAGTTTATAGGCCAGTGTAACTATGTCCCAGTTATGGTTCTCCCAGAACCCCCTTCTCTGTGACTGGCACGAAGCCTAAGGGGTCCTTTTACTAAAGTTATATACTTACTGCGTGAGTAGCCATCGTATACCAAATGTTGGGAGTGTGTCCAGAAAGTCACCGTAGTTAGTACATGACCCAGAGAAAGGTGGTATATAAATCCAGCTAAACAAATAAGTTGCTTACCAGAATGAATGGCGTGCTTAACGCAGGTTCATTTAATGACACCCATAGAGATACAGTATCATTATGTGCATTCGTGCAATTGCCACTAAGCACACAAGCAGTTGTCCTTATGCTAACAGCAATGTGATCTCCACTCCCACACCCTGCCCCTAACCCACCCACTCTCCACCTAATTTGCATTTTAGTGGTCAGTAGCTGGCATGCATGTGAGTTAGAATTCTCAGTTGCCAGTTACTGCATGGTTAGTAACTTTTAATAAAAGGGTCCCTAAGTCAGCTTCTATATCCAGAATCTTATTTCCCATGCTACAGGCATTATTATATATATCTTTTCAGATGCTTTCCTTTTTTACTTTTTCTGTACAGGTATTTAATGTTTTACTTACCTGAGAACTTTCACTTACCTGGGGGTGATGTTTATCCATACCCAACAAACCTAGCTTAAAGCGCTCTTCAGTAGGTTAGCCAATCTGCTACATAAGACACTTCATTCCTTTTTGTTAGGTGGATGCCATCTTTGCTCATCAGCCCTTGGGAAATCATCCCATGATCCATGAAGCCAAAATACCCTTGATGACACCATCCATGAAGTCCATGCATTCATCTCCAGGATGGAAGCTTATCTGCCTCTGCCTTTACCCTTGATGGAAAAGACTGAGGATAACACCACTTGTTCACCCTCTCTCCAACATGGATGAGCAACATAGTATTATAGTTATTAGGTTTAATGGGTCTCAATAAACTCTCTATAATATCTCAGATTTTTGCACCTGGGATATCATGTCTAGCTGGCAGATGGACGCCTCTGTACTGCTCAGATTTTTTATTAGTTCAATAGTTTTATTCAGTTTGCACAATAATAATGCAATAATAAATGAAATGAAGACCAAGACTACAAAACAAGAAAACAAACAAACAAACAGACAAACAAACATTACAGCAGAGCTTGACATTTAAGTTACACAGAAGGCATCCATCAGTCCTCACATCTTCTGATTTTATAAAACACCTTGCTGGTGCTATGCTTTGACAGATTCAAATTTCTGAATCATATAAATTGTATTCCACCAGTAGTGAATATTAACTAAAGAAATATCTCTCCAGTTGTATGTTATTATATATAAAGCCACTCCAATCAATAGATCTAACAATTCCTGCTGTTGAATAGACATGAAGGCATGTTTTAGAAAGGATGTTGGGCTGCAAAATGGGACATCCAAGTAAAAATGTCCAACATACAGCAGGAAAGGCAGCGAAAAGGTGGTTGCATGTAAGTGCCTCATAAAATCATCCTTTCTCCACTCTGAAAAATGCACATGTCCTCTGTATAATAGCAAAAATGGGGATGCACAGAGTTATGGGCTATCCAAGTGCAGGAAGTCTCTGCATATTAGAAACTTGAACATATTGTATATGCACATCCATACAATAGGGGACTTGTGCGTGCACGCTACCCTATCACAGAACACGACCGTGGATCTCGCTCCTTTGCACTTCCCAGCCTGTCATTTTGCAAACAGGGGCCATTTGTAGCACAGGAGCCTGGAGAAATGCTTGTTCTGCATACTGGTGGGTATCTTTGAAGGAGTGAAAAGTATCAGAAGAGTGAATGGGCATTTCCCTCTTCATTGTACTCTTGTTACGTTGCTGAAATAAACATCTTTACTAATCCTGTTCGTGTCCTGGATCAAATATAGCTATGGACTATTTTAGATGTGTAGCACTTATCTGAAATTGTGTGTTCACATGTACTGTATCTTTAGTGACCCATCCCTGCCATGCCCCCATGTATGCCCATAGCCAATTTGGATGTGGTTTCACCATCACGTCTATCTTAGGGCTTTCTAACATGGCTCTGGAGACATCTTTGTGATTTGTTCATCTGAATGCAGACCTGCACACAACTACCGTGTACGAAGATCAAAAGTCCCGAAAGAAAGGCTTACATCCAATTTGAAAACCCTTATTATACCATATCCCATCACAATGGTGGCACACAGCCATCTCCTTCTTTTAGAACTTAGTACATGTCCAGAATAGCTGTAGTCTGTGCCCATCCTCTGGGTAAAGTCACCCCCAGTAAGCTGGACAGTTTTCATGGAGTTACAGTATTATATGTATTTCAACTTCACATCATGGGGGGGGGGGGGGTCTGTCTGCTCGCCCCTCTTGGTAACCCAAATGGTTCCTGCTCTCATTAAAAAGGCCTTGTGATAGAGCAAAAGGTCAGGTAGGTGTACCCTTGCTGATTCCCAATGGTGGAAACCCTTCTGGCAACTCTCCTGGACAGAGTCTACCTGGGCTTAGACAAGAAGAAACAAGGATCATTCCTGATATTCATAGACATTTCTTCTGCTTTTGATATGGTCAGTCATAGTCTTCTACTTGCCCGCTTGCATCAAAAAGGGATAAGAAACCTAGCCCTCAACTGGTACAAATCATACCTGACTGCCAGCTACAAGTCTGCATGGGAGCTCAGTCACTGAGTGCATTACATCAAACGCAAGGAGTCCCTCAGGGCTCATCCCTCTCTCCCCTGCTCTTCAACATCTATCTACAGCCAATCTGCGCCATTATACAGTCCTTCAATATTTACTACCACATTTATACCAGTGATGTCTTGCTCTACACCCCTTTCTCCTTAGACAGCTCCAACTACTCTTCTATCACAGGATGCTTCAATGCGGTCTCAGATTGGCTGTCCACCCACAACCTTATGGTCAACTTCAGAAAGCCAGAGTCCTTATTTATAACCAAAGACAAAATATTCATCCCACCAACTTCCTTGAAGGTGAAAGATTTCAAGCTCACCCTAACCAAATGAAGAAGATAACTTAAGAAGAGACCGACTCCTGTTTTTAACTATGTAATTACAAAGATTGACACAAGGTTGTTTGTACAATATGTTCATTGTAAATAGTTAATACCACAGTTTCATGCAAAAGTAGTTTGTAAATAGTTATAACTGCTGTTCCATGTAAAAGTTGTTCATTTGTCCTCTGTAAACCACCCTTGATCTCTGGAAGGGGCGGTATAGAAGAAAAGTATAAATAAATAAACAAATAAATAAATAAATAAGCTCATGACTAAGCAGGAGGTACATTATCTGGGAGTCATCCTAGACCAACATCTGAATTAGGAAGCCCATGTACAAAACATTATCAAGGCAATCTACCATAAAATAAGGACCCTCCATCATCTACGCCCGCTCCTCGAGCCCTCTGATTTTCGCACAGTATTCCAAGCCCTCATCTTTCCTCCCTTTGACTATGTCAATATAATTTTCTATGGCCTACCAAAACACACCCTCCAGGCATTACAATTGGCCATGAACACAGCTGCTCAAACACTCCTACAGTAGGTGATTCCAGATTCAAACACATCACACCTTTCTTGATTCAGCTGCACTGGCTCCCTGTAACAAGCCGCCTGATTTACAAAGCCCTTCTACTGACATTCAAGTCTCTTCACAGCATGTCTGCGACCTCCCTCGCAGCACTCATACAACATATCCCGGAAAACAGAATGAGGCGATCATGCATGGAGAACACACATGTCACCACTTCATCAATAAGGACATGCACCCAGACTACTGATAATTGGGCCTTTTCCTTATATGCACCAACCATATGGAGCACCCTACCTCCAACAATCTGATCCATCTCCGACCAGTCATCCTTTAGGAAGACCTTAAAGGCATACTTGTTTCAACTAGCTTAAGACCATACACCCTAAACAGAGACTTGAGGCTATACTGTCCAGCTTGCAATTAGTTCTCCCTCGTGCACATCCCAAGTTCATATCCACGTTTACCATTTAAAGTTTTAGCCACCAGTCTTAATTACCATTAATACCTGTTCCATGGTTCTCAGTTCTATGTAAACAGTTCTATGTAAACTACCTGTTCTATGTAAATTGTTTCAACTGTTTCATGTTATATGTAAACCGCACTGATTTTAAAGAGTGTGGTATAAAAAAAGCTAATAAATAAATAAATATTTAAACCTATTAAAGGGGAAGGGATGGTCAAACTCACTTTCAGGTTCTTCCGATTATCCTCATCAGGAATAGATTAATTAAGGCCCTGAAATTATTTAATCTTGAGGTGAACTAAGGGGTATGTTTACTAAAACCCCGTTAGGGTGCGCGCCGCGCTAGTGTGCGGATGCCATATAAGGAGTGGGCGTTTCAGTCAGAAAAAAGCAAAACCGGGATTAATCATGCGCTAATGTGCGCTGCGCTCATGTGCGCCGCGCACATTAGCGCATGAGAAACTTGCGCGGGAAGCATAAGTGGCGCGCTGATGTGCAAGCACAGAAACAGAGCCACAGTACAATGGTGAAGACACTGACCGATGATGCAGGGGTCATGGGTTCAATCCCCCTGTGCCTAATGAAGAAGGCTGGCTGAGGCATTACCTATTATGGGGAAAATTGCTTTAGGAGGCATTTTATTTATATTTTAATTATGTCTACTAGCAAACGCACTCTCAAAGCGTGTTAACATAAGGCGCCCCATAAGGCACATTTTAAAGTGCACTGTCCGCCAAGGCACCCTAGAATGTTGCTTATTGGGTGCTTTATAGGGTGCTGTATGAGGTACCGCAAGGTCACAGCACTGTTTTTGATGGCAGCACTGTGCAGTTTAAGGAATGAAAATCATAAGTAGGTGCGCTGACATGCAAGGAAGAGCAGCAGCGTAGCACAATGGTTAAGACACTGACCAATGATGCAAGAGTCATAGGTTCAATCCCCCACTGTGCCTAATGAAGAAGACTGGCTGAGGCATTACCTGTAATAGTGCTGTAGGGGGCATTTTATTTATATTTTAATTAGTGCTGCCAGCAAACACACCCTCAAAGTATTGTAACATAAGGTGCTACATAAGGCGCCTCATAGAGTACCCAAGAGGGCACATTCTAAAGTGCACTGTCCGCCATGGCACCCTACAATGTTTCTGAAAGGGTGGCCTATAGGGCGCCATATAGGGTGCCCTATGAGGCACAGCAAGGTCATAGCACTCTGTTTGATGACAGCACTGTGCATTTAAACGCATGGAAATCTGAAGTAGGTGCGCTGACATGCAAGCAGGAACAGCAGTGTAGCACAATGGTTAAGGCACTGACTGCTGATACAGGGGTCATGAGTTTGCTCCCCAGTGTGCCTAATATGTAAGGCTGGCTGAGGCATTAGTTTTGCAATGTACGTATTGTTTCCTGCAGCACTTCATTTGTATTTTATTAATTGCTGCCAGCAAACACGCCCTCACGTGCCGTAACTGAAGGTGCCGCATAAGGCACCCTATAAGGCACTCCATAGGGCACATTATAAAGTGCACTGTCCGCCATGGCACCCTAAAATGTCCCCTATAGGGCACCCTATAAGTCGCTCCACAGGATAATGTATAGTGCACCTTATATGGATGGTAACCATAAGGTGCCCTATAGGGCGCCGTATAAAGCGCCCTCTGAGGCACCTTATGGGTACAGTACGCAGAGAGTGTTTTTGCTGGCAGCAATAATGTACATTAAAAAGAGATAATGCTTTGGGCAGCCCTATCAAATAACCCCACTGTGGGTTTGAACCCATGACCGCTGGCTCCACAGGCATTGAAGTAACCAGTGGGCACATTTTATAGCTGCTAGCAAGCCCCTGGCTGGCTGTAGAGAGACTGCACGTCACCACACAGACAGTCTGCTGTGGTTACCAGGATAGGGTTAGGCCACCCGTACCCATGATGCCCTGCACATGCAAATCAGCTGTCCACAGATAAACACAAGATGGGGTATGCACCCCCACAGCACCTTGGCCTGGTAGGGGGAACTGACCATGTCCACCCCCATAGCACCTCGGCCTGGTAGGGGGTACTGACCGTGTGTGTTACTGGCACAGAGTAGCTACACACCGTCACATTGTGTGGGTACTGTGCTCACCCTGAGTGTGCGGTGGGGCACCTAGCACCAGGTCCACAGCACCTTCCATAGCAGAAATTGGCCATGCTGCAGGTCCCTAGCAGTGCTAATGTGTGAGATAGGTAGTTTCTGTAGAATCACTTTGGATATGTCTGTCTGTTTCAGACAGGTGTAGCTCCCATGGACCCCTAGGAGGATTATGTACCACCACCCTTCTTCTCCAGGGCTGAGGGTGGCAAACATGGTCTTCTATCAACAGATGCACATTCTACTTCCCAGCAATGGTGGCAGTAGAGGGGGCCATCAACCCCAGTCCCACTGGGGAACAGACACCCTACAGGGCAGTCAATGCAGCTCTGTGCACATCCATCACACAATAGCAAACAGACATTAGACCTGGATATGCTAAGCTGCACCCCACCACTATCTGATATTCTCCTGCAGCAAGCCTTCAGCCACTACAACCTGCAAGGCACTCTATCAAGATACATACCAGCTGCAAACATTCTGCTAGCTAGTCCATAGTGCATGCTCCTGGTGGAAATGCATGCACCCAGAACTGGGATGTCAGCATACACAACAAGCAGATAAGTCAGTGACTGGGCTCCAAAAGGAAAACCATAAATATCATATGAAAGAAATACTATATAGTACTATCGGGGTGCCTAGCCATGCTGTGGTCAGTGCACAGTCAGGGTGAGAGTGATCTCCCAGCAGGACATGCTGAGGCCACCCTGTCTGTGTAGGTGGTGGCCGGGCACTAAAATGTCCCAGCCAGTACCCTATGCCCTGTGCAGATGCATCCTGGCCAGGCCACCCTGTCCGGGCTATACCCATGGTACCTTGCTCCTCATTATGCATATTGGCAGGCCAATACTGGCAACAGTGCTGGCAGTTTGGGCTGTGGAGGGTGTTTGCAGCCACCACACACTGGATAGACAGACACATACTCCCACACCTATGCCAGCATTGTGCTACTATAGAGGAGTTTAGCAGCCCTGGCCACCACACCAGTCCTGGGCACAGTACAGGCATGGATATGATACGCAATACTGTTGGGGGTCACTCCCCAGGGTGGTAAACACTGTCAGAGACCAGACCTGAAGCACACACCACAGACATCAGAAAGATTGTTATGATGGAGCTCAATGAGCAAACTGTGCTTAACGTAGGAATTGCTATCTGCCAGTAATCATAGGAAACATTTGATAGCTGTGTACCGTATACCCAGGTGTAGGGTGGCATTGCTAAGGTATGCAAGTGCTAGTATTGGGAGATGCACGCAGGGCCCAATGTCCTGCCTTTCCAGGAGGCATTGGCCAATGGGGCCTGTGGGTGTGGGTGTGGGTGTGTCTGCCCCTGTTGGCTGCTGCTTTACGGCAGAGGTTCCCAACTCCAGTCCTGGTGTGCCAAACACTGTTCGGGTTTTCATGCTGTCCCTCATGAAGATGCATGAGATATATCTGCATACCATGGGGGTGGTGCATAGATATGCAGCACAGGCATCTTTATTAGAGGCAGCATGGAACCTGAATGGTGTTTGGCCCTCCAGGACTGCATTTGGGAGACTCTGCTCTAGGTAATGTGCCTGTTTATGGTGTCTGTGCTCGGTGGGGTAAAATATAAGCATATTAACCATGCGTATGTTCTCTGCAATAAAGGTTTGTCCTTACTATCATGGTTTAGTTGTGGGAGAAATATGTCGACTGGATTGGCAGTAGCCCCAGCTGGGCTTTGAACCTGTGACCTTCTGTTCTTGCACACACTGTCTGTGTGCATTGCACCACTGTGTTGCCACAGATGTGCTGTATTCCCTGGGGAGTCCATGACTGTACATCCGACAGGGCCTGTTTGTTGCAGTGCACGGCACCCACCTGGACAGGGCTAGGCCATGGTCTGCTGTTGCCACCAGCTGCTGCCACCTCCTCCACCAGTACCGCTCCATCCTTAGATTGGAGACAGCATAAACCCTGAAGGATTTGTGACCCTCCAGGACTGCATTTGGGGAAATCTGCTCTAGGTAAAGTGCATGTTTCTGGTGTCTGTGCTCTGTAGGGTAAAATAGAGGTGTTTGAGCCACGCTTATGTTCTCTGCAATAAAGGTTCATCTTTACTATCACGATATAGTTGTGGGTAAAATATGGGGACTGGATTGGCAGGAGCCCCAGCTGGGGCTTGAACCTAGGACCTTCTGTCTCCAAACATACTGGTTGTGTGCACTGCACCACCGTTTTGCCACAGAGACAGTGCATTTCCTGATGATACCATGACTGTTTGTCCGGCAGGGCCTGTCTTTTTCAGTGCATTGCACCCACCTACACAGGGCTAGGCCATGGTCTGCTCTGGGCAGCTGCCACTGCCCCCCTTCACCTCCAGTACCCCTGTGCCACTATGCTGACATGCTGGTGGTGCTGGTGGTACGCAGTCTCAGGCCATCCTGTGTGCGGGTAGGCGGCTGCCTATGGTGCGGGTTCTGGGGTAGGGGTGCCTGCATATCTGTCCGCACATCCCCCAATCACTGCCTGCCAATGTTCTGTGCCCTTGGGGGAACCTGCTGGGTACTGACCCCTGTGACACTGTGCTAAACACTCTTGTGCCCATGTTGGGCCCTCATCAGTTGCTGTCTGGCTGCTGTTCAGTTTCAGCATTCCTAAGTGCCATCCAGGCATCTGCCTAGTCCTCACTGTGCCCCAGCTGCACCACAGCATGTGCCGCCTGCAGCCCTCTGAATCCCCTTTCCCAGCATCTGTCCAGTTGCCCATTCAGACCTGCCTGCCCTGCTGTTGTGGAACATGTGCATGCCATAGGTAACCTGTCCAATGGAGAGGTAAACCCTGATCAGTGTTATTTCACTGCGGGATCATTCACCTTGTATGGGGACGGAGCGTAGACCCTTCTAAAATTCATATTTATTTTTTGGGGCTTTGTTGGGAGTGCTTTTTTATGTTTCCCATTACTCTCAGTATTTCCCAGCTTGCTTATGATTTTTTTATATTTTGTTTAGGTCATTTTTAATGTTTATTTGCCCTTTTGTTCCGTGCACATGTATCACACTGCTCACTTTTTGTAGGTTTCCCTGGTTTTGCTGTACATTGCTGACAGAAATGGTTTCTCTTCCCTTTAAATCGGATCTACCGCGAGGTTTTCACTTGCGGTATATTTTTGCTTGAATTTCAGCCCCGCTCGTGTGTGGGGAGCCTCTCCCCTACCACTCTCCACCCATTGACCCCATCTCTCCGCCCCTGGGGAGCCTTCCTCCGCCCTCCGAGAGCCTTTCCACGCCTTTATCGCACATCAGCGCGCCGCACACTTGAGCAGGCACTTTAGTGCGGCGTGTATGTGTGCGGGGCACAATATGCATCATTAGCGTGCGCTAAGGTACCTTAGCGCACGCTATTGTGCACCACGCACTTGAGCGCAGTTTAGTAAACATTCCCCTAAGTCCCTTAAACTTATTATAAGAAATATTTGTACTGATATAAGTATACCTAGCAACTTTAAGTAAGTAGTCAACTTAAATAGCTAAACAAAACCTTGAAACTAAGATGCAGACAGCAGTCCAGCAGCGAGTTGGAAACTATCCAGTCTTTTGCATTGCGAATCACATGTAAATTATTTTCCTAGTTGGTGAGTGTTCTTACATATGCACTAAGTGCAAGGAGCTCTTTGCCCTCAGGGAATGAGTTTGATCTCTGGAGGCTAGAGTAGCGGACTTGGAGGACATAAGGAACACAGAGAGGTATATAGATGAGACCTAAAGGGATGTAGTACTGAACTCCCATGTCAAGTCTGGCAGCCTCTCATTTGCCATGGAGGAGAGAGGCCAATTGAAAGACAGCATCACTTTAGTGTGGAAGAAAGCGATCCTGTACTGTCCTTCAGGTGATGTAAAACCCACTCACACCAAAGAGATTTCTCTAGGGACATGTGCCCATAAGAGAAGGGTAAGGACTGCCATTATTTATTTATTTGGAAAATTTTATATGCTGCCCCTTCCAGAGATCAGGAGTGGCTCACATAGAACAAAAGAACCATATATTGAACATTTTGAAACATTATAACTATTTACAGTTAAAAACAGTTGAACATAGTAACTATTTACAACTTGAATCATAATCTTGGGGCTCAAGGTTGTACAGCGGTATTATAGTTGATGGTGGTAAGCACCATGTCTAGTATGGCCCCTTCATGTGTGGGTTATGTTTCCAGTTTGCAGAATAGTTCTTACTGTAGAGAATCCAGGATCTCCTTTCTTCTATATATAATCACAGCAGGGATGTGCCAATCAACATCTGGTATATTGAAATCACCATTCAGTAGTACTTCTCCTTTCATGGCAATACTGCAATTATCTTCAATGAAATCTCCATCCACGTTTTATGTCTGTGAAGGAGATCTGTATATCACACCAATGCAAATGGATTCCCATTTCCTCTTTCTAGTTTAACCCACAGTGCCTCCTCCTTCCCTTGTAAGCCCTGTAATTTTCTAGCTTTAAGATGATTTTTTACATATAGTGTCATCCCTCCTCTCCTTCTTCCTACCTGTCTTTCCTGAATAAACTATAGCCCAGTATATTTATATCCCAGTCATGGTTGTCTATGAACCATGTCTCTTTAACCGCCACTAAATCAAAGTCTGCCCCTTCGATAAAGCCTCAGCAGGAAGTCACATGAGTGCATGAGTGAGTGAGGGAGCTCCTCGACCTGCTCTAGGGCTGCCTTGCTGATGACAAATATTTACGGCAAAAATCTTTGCTCCTTTGGGCTGCCCTGCTAAGACTTTGGTGGAGAAGGTCTCTGGCTCTCACTGAGAACTGTGGTATGAAATTTGGGATGTACTCTGTGACAAAAAAGGATGAAGACTGACCCCCTGTGAATTTAACAATGTGGCTGTGATGCCTTCGATGGCGTCACTGGACTCGGAGAGTTTGGGTTCTGCCCTGGAGGAATTGGCCGAGAGGTTGTGAAACACTTGGACCCTAAATTTAATCAAGTTTTGCAGAAATTGAAAGGTATGAGTAAGGCACTGGTGGAGGTGGGCAGGAAAGTGGAGGAGGTGTAACTGAGAGTCTCTGCCTTGGAAGATGCCGATTCGCGGAAAGAGCAGGAACTCAAGCAACAACAGCAACAAAGTGATGCACTGCTCTCTAAATTTGATGATTTAGAAAATTGCTCTAAGAGAAACAATCTGAGAATGCTTGGTGTCCCAGGATCATGGACTGACTGCCAATTACCTTTGCTGTTTGAATCCTGGCTGCCAAAGGAGCTTGGCTTGGACTCTGGTAGGGATGATCCAGGTGGAGCGAGCCCATTGCCTGGGACCTAAAGTAGAGGGGCAAAGCAGGCTATGGTGTTGGCGCATATTCCCGACTTCCAACACTCCTGCAGGCAAGCTGCAAGGACTGAGATTTGAAACTGGAGAACCATCAGATTTTAATTTTTAAGGATTATTCTGTGGAGGTAGCCGCAAAGTGCAAACAGTACTCTTCAACTTGTGTAGAGCTGTAAAAATGGAATATCCACTTCACCTTGGCATATCCTGCAATCCCCTGGGTATACTTTGAGGGAGCAGCCATGGTGATGGGAAAGCAGTGGAGCGGTGCTGGTCCACTGCCGGCAGAACAGGATAGCTCTTTGGAGGCAGCTGTGCCAGAGCATGTCCAAAACCTTGTTCTGAACTGTGTGCTGGAGGAAGATATAGAGGACTTGAAGAAACCTTTAGCGAACATGGCAAATCCTCGCCACAAGAAGGTGCTTCAGCAACTACTGGATCAAGACATTGCTGGGAGAAGCACTTTGCATACTGCCTGCATGCTGGGACACAACATCATTATCCAGGAATTTGCAAAATGCAATGTGAACCTGAATGAGCAAACAGCTAGAAGATATTTACCTATACATCATCAGACAATAGTAAAACTGAACCATGTCTCTTCCCTTCAATCAAAACTCATCTATACAACTAATTTTCTGCCAAGGTCACTACACTTCTCTCAGATTACTTCATTGGCTGTCTCTCTGTTTCTGCACACAGTTCAAACTTCTGCTATTCAGGGCCGGCTCAAGGGTTTCTGCCTCCCTAGGCAGTCCCAGCATGCTATCCCCCCAGGATCCATCCCCTCACTTGAGGGAGATGGGTAGCGTAAAGATCCTTCTTTGAACCAATGACATTTCTGTGCCACAGTGGGCCTTAAAGCACCTGCATTCATGTGCACACTCAGGGTCTGCCACTCCTGCCCCCTCTAACGCAATGTCCTGTCAGAGGGAGCATGAGTGGTAAGCCATGACTGCATGCATGCATATACGGCATAGTGGTCATCCTTCTTGGACTGTGGATAGGCTGATGACTGCCATACTCCATCATAGGCCTTTTGCCACATGTTATTTTATCTCAGTCCTGATTTCCCCTTTCCTAAATCTTCAAAAATGAAGATGGCTTACTAATGCACATATGGAGGGGAATTTTAGAAGAGATGTCCTAATGCAATCTGGGATGTCTAAGCCAGAACATCTGAAACAAAAACAAAAAAGCAGGCATATCCAGGTACAGACATGATTTCACAAATGTGGACGTGCCCAATATGGATATCTGCAGGGATGTCACAAAAAGCAAGAAGCCAAGACGTCCTGACGTCTTGGCTTCTTGCTTTTTGTGGCCCCTTGGACTTTTGCAAGGACAGTGCTCCTTTTTCTTTGTTTATCTGCAGGGATGTCTACATAGCCAATCCCAGAACAGTATTTTAAAACCTATACATTTAGGAATAGCCTAGGATTCAAATCCCACTGCTGCTATCACTGAAATTGTGCTGAGTACTAAGGATGATGGAGTGTTTCTTCTCTATACTCACTGGATGTTTCTCAGCCAAAACAAGCACTTTTCATGTGCTTGGAACAGGTCTAAACTTAGACTCACCACATTTCTGATATTAGGTAGGGACCTCCAGCTTCCTTGGAACATCCCAGCCATGCCTCCACCAAAAGCCCATTCAGACTTAGACATCCACAGGCCTTCCTTCTAAAATGGCTCTGGAGATGTCTCTGTGCTTTGAAAATGGTTACAGAGATGTCCAGACATCCAAAGCATGAAGAGAGCTTCCAAAATGACCTTCCATACTGACTATGGGGTATGTTTACTAAACCCTCTTAACGTGCGCGCCGCGATAGTCTGCAGGATGCCATAAAAGGAGTGGGTGGTCCGGTAAAAAATAGCAAAACGGGATTAGCGCGCGCTGCGCTGTGCGCTCTTGTGCGCCGCGCACATTAGCGCACGAGTAACGCGCACAGGAAGCATAAGCAGGCCCGCTGATATGCAAACAAAGCAGCAGGGCTGCAGTACAATGGTAAAGACACTGACAGATGGTGCAGGAGTCATGGGTTCAATCCCCCACTGTGCCCAATGAATAAGGCTGGCTGAGGCACTGCCATTTATGTGTAATATTGCATTATGAGGCTTTTAAATTTTATTTTCATTACTGCTGCTAGCAAACACACTCTCAAAGCGCTGTAACATAAGGTGCTGCATAAGGCACCCCATAAGGTACCCCAGAGGGCACATTTTAAAGTGCACTGTCCGCCACGGCACCCTACAATGTTGCTTAAAGGGTGGCCTATAGGGCGCCATATAGGGTGCCCTATGAGGCACAGCAAGGTCATAGCACTGTTTTTGATGACAGCACTGTGCATTTAAATGCATGGAAATCTTAAGTAGGTGCGCTGATATGCAAGGAGGAACAGCAGTGCAGCACAATGGGTAAGGCACTGACTGATGATACAGGGGTCATGAGTTCAATCCCCAGTGTGCCTAATACATAAAGCTGGCTGAGGCATCAGCTTTGACATGTAAGTATTGTTTCCTGTGGCACTTTATTTGTATTTTATTAATTGCTGCCAGCAAACACACCCTCATGTGCCGTAACCTAAGGTGCCGCATAAGGCACCCTATAAGGCACTCCATAGGGCACATTATAAAGTGCACTATCCGCCACGGCACCCTATAATGTCCCCTATAGGACACTCTATCAGTTGCTCCATAGGATACTGTATAGTGCACCTTATATGGACGGTAATCATAAGGTGCCCTATAGGGCGCCCTATAAAGCGCCCTCTGAGGCACCTTATGGGTACAGTACGCTGAGGGTGTTTTTGCTGGCAGCACTAATGTACATTAAAAATATATAATGCTGTGGACAGCCCTATCAAATAACCCCACTGTGGGTTTGAACCCATGATCTCTGGCTCCACTGGCAGTGAAGTAACCAGTGGCCTACAGCTCTATAGCTACTAGCAAGTCCCCGGCTGGCTGCAGAAGGACTGCAAGTCACCACACAAACAGTCTGCTGTGGTCACCAGGATAGGGTTAACCCACCAATACCCATGATGCACTGCACATGCAAATCAGCAGTCTACAGATGATCACAAGATGGGGTATGCACCCCCACAGCACCTCGGCCTGGTAGGGGGAACTGACCGTGTGTGGTATTGGCACAGAGTAGCTACACACCGTCACATTGTGCTGGTACTGCACTCACCCTGAGGGTGAGATTGGGCACCCAGCACCAGGTCCACAGCAGAGATAGGCCATGCTGCAGGTCCTCAGCAGTGCTAATGTGTGAGATAGGTAGTTTCTGCAGACGCACCTTTGATATATCTGTATGTCTCAGTCAAGTGTTTCCCATTACTATCACTATTACCCAGCTTGATTATATTTTTTTTTTTAATTTTGTTGGGGTCCTTTTCAATGTTTATTTGTACTTTTGTACCGTGCACATGTATCACACTTATCACTTTTTTGTGGGTTTCCCTGGTTTTGCTGTACATTGCTGACAGAAATGGTTTCTCTTCCCTTTAAATCGGCTCTAACGCGAGGTTTTCACTCGCAGTATGTTTTGCCTCGGATTTCAACCTCGCTAATGTGCGGAGAGCCTCTCCCCTCCCACTCTCCACCCATTGACCCCTTCTCTCCGCCCCTGGGGAGCCTTCCTCCGCCCTACGGGAGCCTTTCCCCGCCTTCATCGCACATTAGCGTGCCGCGCACATGAGCGTGCACAATAGTGTGCCACGCACCTGAGCGTGCACAATAATGCCCCGTAATGCGACATTAGCATGCGCTAAGGTACCTTAGCGCACGCTAACATGTGCAGCTTCACACTAGCGCACAGTAGCGCACATTAGCGCAGTTTAGTAAACATACCCCTAAGTTTCTATAATTTCATGGAATATCCAGTTGAAAAATGTGGTTTATCTCTTGATGAAATACTAGGGGCTCTATTTATTAGTGCGTGGTAAGGTTTTGTACTTATCGCACCTTAACTGCAAAGGTTAAGGTGTAGTAAGTATAAAGACTGTGTGGCCAAAGCAGGGGGCATGGCCCAGCATCTGCCCTGCATTTGACAATAAAGTAAACAGATACCATGCTGACCTATGTTCAATGCCTCTGCAGGTAATAGCAGTTGCTGTCCTTTCCAACATCATTGGCAGTGGAGTCTTTGACCCCCTGCCCCAACACAGAACCGCCCTAGCAGTAACACCCCTGGCCAGAGCACATTCTCCTTCTTAGATCAAAACCCTCCATATGGAAATTCCCCTTCCTCTGCTCAACCCCCCCATGACAAGTACTCTCTCCCCCACAGACCCCCTCCCCAAGAGAAATCCCAAAGGACACTTTCTCTCCATTCCAAGGGAACCCTACCTGCTTTGGATAGCATAGCAACCTACTACATAATAAAAAAAATATCATATTAATGATAATGATGACCCGTGCTTTCAAATATCTATTCTGGTAAGTATTTTAAAAAGCAATGCATCTGCTGATGTAGCAATAAAATGTTGGAAAACTTATTTCAAAGAGCTGACTATAGGTTATGAAGCACATTCTCATATTTGTGGATTTATTGGGCCAGATATTTAAAAAAAAATGGAGCTACTAAATTTAGGATCCTAAGTCAGCTTCCTAAATGGTTGCCCTATTTTCAGCCACACTTAGGGGCATGTTTACTAAACATTCCTAATGTGCGGGGCCACGGTAGTGTGTGTGTGCCATATAAGGAGTGGGCGGTTCAGGCAGAAAGAAGAAAAAAACCCGACCGTACGTGTGCGTGTCGCGCTAATTTGCGGGGCCCACATTAGCGCGTGGGAAGGCTAAGTGTGTGGCCCACCAGGACTGCATTTGGGAGATTCTGCTCTAGGTACTGCCTCTGTACATGGTGTCTGTGCTCAGTGGGGTAAAAGATAGACGTAGTACCATTGCATATGTCCTCGCCACGAAAGGTTTGTCCTTACTATCACTGTGTAGCTGTGGGAAAAATATGTGGGTAGGGTTGGTGGTAGCCCCAGCTGGGCTTTGAACCTGTGACCTTCTGTTCTTGTATGCACTGTCTGTGTGCACTGCACCACCTTGTAGCCACAGAATGGCTGGGTTCCCTGGAACATCCATGCCTGTGGATCCGGCAGGGCCTGTGTGTTGCAGTGGACTGTGCCAGCCTGCACATGGCTTGGCCTCTGTCCTCTGTGGCTAGCTGCCACTCCCCCCTGCACCACATGTACTCGTGCGCCAACATGCTGGCATGAGCTTCTCTCAGAAAAAGCAGATGACCTGATTGCAATGTGGCAGTACGGGACTGCATTTGGGGGACTTGGCTGTAGGTATGCCCATTGTTGTGGTGTGTGTGCGGTGTTGGGTAACATATGGGTGTTTCCCCCATGTTTATGTTCCCTGCAATACAGGGGTGTCTGCTCTATCTTTGTTTAGTGATGGGTAAAATATATGGACTGGGCTGGCAAGTGCCCCAGCTGGGATTTGAACCTCTCGCCTTCTAGTCCTAGAGGTCATGGCTATGTCCTCTGCACCACACTATGGCCACAGAGACAGTGCAGCCCCTGGAGGTAGTAAACCTGGCAGGATGGAGTCACAAACCCTGCTGTATGCATTTTTACTGTGGGCTCCTTCACCCTGTGTGGTGACAAACGTGCAAATAAAACCCGGGAATGACCACGGAACAAAGGGGGAAAACATATACCCAAGCTGGGCAGCAGTGATATTAATGGGCAACCCTAGATAACACTCCCAGGACAGCTCCAGAAAAAGGGAAATGTTTTTTGGACGAGTCTCCGCTCCGTACACCTTTCCATAAATCATTTCTTTTTTTTTGGAGCTTTCCTGGGTGTGTTATCTAGTTTTGCCCATCACTATAACTGTTCCCCAACTGAATTACTATTTTTCATATTTTTGTGGTGGTCATTTTCTATCTATAATTGCACTTTTGTGCTGTGCACATGTATCACACTGCTCACGTTTTGCAGGTTTCCCCGGTTTTGCTGTACATTGCTGACGGAAATGGTTTCTCTTCCCTTTAAATGCATTCTAACGCGAGTGATTCACTCGCGCTATTTTTTTTTGGAAATTCAGCCCCGATAATGTGCGGGGCGCCTCTCCCCTCCCCTTCCCCGCCCATTAACCCCTTCTCTCCGCCCCTCCGGGGCCTTCCTCCGCCCTCCGTTAGCCTTTCCACGCCTCTATCGGACATTTGCGGGCACGTACTTGTGCGGCACCCGTTACTGTGACGCGCAAGTGTGCGGGGCTTCATCGCATGTTTGCGGGGCGTTTAAGCGCTCTTAAGTACCGCTTTTAGTGCGCTATTTTGCGGCGCGCTAATTAGCGGTTTTTGGTAAACATGCCCCTAGGTCCCATTGAATAACATGGGACCTAGTTGCAGATAGCCCAGGTTAACCGTTAGCCCAGCTTAGTAAACATACCCCATAGTAACATAGTAACATAGTAAATGATGGCAGATAAAGACCAGCATGGTCCATCCAGTCTGCCCAGCAAATATACGGTAAGAGTAGGTGCACCCGTCGCTCCGTGCAGGCCACCCCTCCCCATGTCTTTGTTTAGCGGTGGACCCACCACTCCATGTAGGACACCCCTATTTGTTGAGAAGTTAGATGGTTCCATTTATTTTGTTTTTATCCTGTTGCTATAAAGGGATCCACAGTGCTTGTCCCATGCTGTTTTGAATTCCGTCACCGTGTTTGCCCTCACCACTTCCATCGGGAGAGCATTCCAAGCATCCACCACCCTTTCAGTGAAAAAATATTTCCTGACATTGCCTTTCAATTTTCCACCTTGCAGCTTCATGTTATGCCCTCTAGTTTTGCAGCTTCCCCATCTTTGGAAGAGGTTTGTTTGTTCATCATTTCTCTTTAAGTATTTAAAGGTCTGAATCATATCTCCCCTGTCCCTCCTCTCCTCCAAAGTGTATATATTTAGGTCTTCAAGTCTCTTCTCATAGGGTTTCTTATGCAGGCTCCAAATCATTTTGGTTGCCTTCCTCTGAACAGTTTTCAGTCTTTTTACATCTTTTGCAAGATATGGTCTCCAAAACTGAACACAGTATTCCAAGTGAGGCCTCACCAGCGACTTGTACAGTGGCACAAGTACCTCTTCCTTTCTGCTGGTAATTCCTCTTTGTATGCAACCCAACATCCTCCTGGCTTTTGCCACCGCCTTGTCACACTGTTTTGCCACCTTGAGATCAACAGAGATAATCACACCAAGGTCTTTCTCCTGAACCATGCACACCAACCTCTTGCCCCCTATTGCATAAATTTCCCTTGGATTTCTGCATGACATTATAACACCCTCTCCCATAGAGATTAAAAGATTTGCCCTGGGACATACAGACCCATATTTTTTGAAATGTGCTAAAGTTTTGTCTATAAATTTATATCCTAAGTTGTTATAGTAGTGACCAAATGGCATTAGTCAAAATAAATGAATGCTAACTGCAAAACCCCTGGGTTAACTGTTGGGGCGTCATTCCCAGCATATCTGGGAGGGGTGTACAGAGAAGAAATTGCTTCCACGTATTAATGGCACTGTGTCATGTGTTAACTGCATGTCCTGAAGTGGGATAAACTGCTCTGAGTTATCTGTCACAATAACAGCTAAATGCACAGTAAACCTCTGTGTTAACTGTAAAGTGCAGCCTTTGCCGATTTCCTGCTCCAGCATGGCACTTTTTTGTGACCTGCTTGATGTAGCAATTAACACATGCTAACAGTACACGTTATGTGCTATTAGCATACTTAAAACCATGCTAAGTGGCCAATGCAGCTTAGCAAATAGGCCCCAAATTAAGAAGTGGACGAGAGAAGTGTACCAGGCTCTTCAGTTCTGTGATTTGGCTACAACAGTATACTGAAAACCCAGTCTTGTAATGGTCATGTGATGGACCACACTGCAGGACAATAAATCATCCTTGAATGTAACCACTTATTAATAAAAGATATAAATCATTTATGTCATATCAAATAATGGCCTATTCTATTTGAAAGGCAAGTCAGGTCACAGAAAAGAAATAAGAGAGGAGACCAAACCTGTTCGTCTTTCTGTAGTTTCTTCTCATGCATCTACAGATCTTTTGGTCAGAATAAGTCCATCAAATGGATGAAAGAGACACGGTCCTCTTCACTGTTAAAACAACTTAAAATTAAATCAGTATAAATAGGCACATTATTTCTATCCTCAGACTATATTGCATCTTTCAAAGCATGTCCTCCATATGCCAAGACTACCAATTTTCAGTGGAGCAAACAAACAGTCATTACATTTCAAAAAGGGTCATACAATATTCTGTTGCTTTCATTTTATATGACCTTGGATTAATTCTTTGAATTCATCTTTAGTAAATTGACCATACCTTGAACTGCATTTCCCCAAGTATATGCTTCAAATTCTTGCATTTTTCTGTGAGCTCATTACTAATTTGTTCCTTAACAATGACTGTTTTTCTGGTTGAATCTTCTGTAGACTGCAGTAAGAAAAGCTCCAAATCTAAATGACTGATACTTTCTGTACATTCATTCACCTGTGAAGATAAACACTTCTTTAACTATGAAGAAGAGGTGTACAAGGTCAGGATTTAAAGCTAACACAATTAACCATATTACTGAAAAAAAATATTCAGCTGTATTAAAGCTCTGTCTCTTCAGATGCAACAACATACAGACTAAACAACATAGATGCAACAAAGGAGGGGCACTCATTATATTTATAGTGGTTATAAATGTACCTCTGACCTTGTATGAACAATAACAAACATAAAATATCTCTCTCAAAGATTTTACATATACTAAGAAAATTAAAGATTATGTTTACTAAAGAGCGTTAAGGGTGTGCCAGTTAGCAAGCGGTAACGGCAGTGATAAGGGTATCATCATACAGTAAAAAACGGGACGGGCTGTAGACGTTCTGGCGATAAGGGTGCTTGCTCCACTTAATGGGTGTTAATAGCACATCGGGCGTTAAGGTGTCAAGCATGCACCTTAATGCCTAAAAATGGCAGTCACCTTAACGCAGGATAAGGGAGCCCCTTTGAAAGTCACATTTGAGGTGATGGATGGAAGGAAAGGTAAGAGCTGATGGACTGTCAGATCCATAGGTATCCTATGTGTCAGTCAGTAAGTGGGATAAGCATGTGGAAATCAGCTTTGCTGTATCAATGAGGGATGCCCACATAATATGCTGTAATATCGGTGTAGAATATAGGATTGGAAAAAAGTGTCCCCTGGCAGAGCTAGCATGCCACGTTGTGGGCATCAAAAGGATGACTGAGCAGGAGTGGTGTCATGCAGATCATTCAGAGGAGAGGTGTAAATGAAACATTCAAATGATTAAACTGTTCATGTGTGGGCCATGGTGTAGCAGCTGGCAGGAGACTGCATGACTGTACTTAATGGGCATATGCTGATGGATGGGCTGAAGGGTGGATGGTGGTAGATGAGAGTATAGTATGGCCTTGCTGCCCTGATGTACTTGATGTGACTGCACAAATGAAGTTGTACTGTGTGTGAAAAAAGTGTAGTTGTACCACGGGGAAGTCCCAATACCAGTTATTTTGTTATGACTACTGTGTCAGTTTTCCTAACCACCACACAATAAGATAACAACTGGACAAGTGTCTTTCATATTGGCCAAATCGAACAAGTAGGGATGTGTGATGATCCCTGCAGATGGTTATCTCAGGAGTGGGATGTGCCTGCACGTACTGCATACATGTGCTGGAGCCAAAGATGTTCAATCACTGTTATAATGAAATATTCAAATCATGTACAACTCATGTGTCATCATCTGCAGGGTGAACATGTCTGACCCTTTGCAATGGGCTACAGCAGAACCAATAAAGTCATACTGTCAAATGGGCATGATTACAAAGGGCATGTCTGCTGACTCAATGTGCTATCATAACACATAAAAAAAGTAAAAGAATGTGTGTCCTCCAGTCAATGCAGACCCCAGACTGTTTCCGTCACTATATCTCACAGCCACAAAGAGAACAAGTGGGAGCCAAGCCCTGGTCTGTCGCTTACTGAGTCAGTGCACTAACCATTAGGCTATACCTCCACACGCTTCACCATAGTACTGTCTAGAATCAAAGAGATTGCAGGTCTCTGCTTGCAATGGGCGAAACCCAAGACATGAAACAATGTGGCTGGCATAGTCTGAGACAGTGGTGCACCACACCTAGGGACTGTCTACAGCAGTGCACAAGCAGTACACACTACACTGCACAATCAGTACACTAGCTGCATAACAGACACACAGCTGCAGAATACATCTGTTGTACAAAGGTCAAGCCACATGTGAGAACAAGATGCCCGTCCCTTCATTATACCTCCAACGCCAAACAACAATTGCATGCAGAGATCTGCTGCACTGCAATGTGGCACTAACCCCTGTGGCAGCACATGTGCAGGATATGCAGTCCCTTGACACCTGCTGTACACTGCAAGATAAACACAACTGCACATAAACTTAACTCCACCACATTCATGACCCCCTGCGGTCCATTTCTGATCATCCTGCCCTCCTTGAGGAACCATGCACACATCTACAACCATCATTCAAGACAAGCAGGTACTGAGCAATGCTCCAGTGATCACAGTCACTGCTATGGCTGCAACTTGTTCTGGGTGCCGGTATAGGTTAGCTCCTCCATTACCCACTGTACAATCTAAGCATATATATGTAACTGATGACCATATGGAAAATGCAGCGATCCTTCACATCAGCACTGTAATATGCAGGGACAATGTGTGCTTTCTGCACATGACAGCTGCAATATGTACAGATGACCTGTTTCTATAGTTACCCTGATTGTGATGGAAGGCTGGTCTCCAGAGCAAATCCTGCAATATATGGACTTTCCAGGTTCTGGAGAAGATCTCTATTGCTGCTAGTGTGCTACAGGTATTGCCGGCAGTGTGTGATGCAAGTCACTTCGTATTCTGTATGTTTGCAGCATCCCGGAGTGGCCTGTTTTATCTGGGCTTCATGTCTTCTTCCAGTTGGCTAGGGACACTTCTATAACAGCTCAAGTCAATCACTAAGGGTGTGGCAGCTGTTTCCAAGGAACCCAAATGCTGTAAGTGTCTAAGCAGGGAGGGGGGGGGGGCATGGAAGTGCTGACACCAAACAGAAGGGCCTGCCGAGACCATAGTTACTAGCAGGTTACCCACAGTCCAAGAAGAGCTGCTAGCCTAACTTTCAAGGTATTTCAGTCAACTAGATCCTAGGCAGCTTACATATATTGGGCAACACCATCCTGTGTTACTCACATACTATCTACTACTACTACTGCTATTCATCACTTATAGAGTGCCACACACACAGCGCTGTACAGCTAACCAACAAGAGTTAGCCAGAATACAAGAGATAGTCCCTGCACATCAGAGTCATATCTGCGCCCAGTCTGCTAGTCACCACACACTGCATGTGCACATAGCCACCACAAACACATTGATGCTGTGCAAACAGCATAGACAACCAGAAGCCTGACTAGTGACTGGGCTGCCATTAAGAAAACAGACCACATATCATTACAGCCTGACCTTATATAGCATCATGTTCAGAATGAGAGTGGCCTCTCATCATGAATAGATGTGTGCACTCAGGCCATACCTGTGGTGGGCCCACGCTAAGATGGCTAAGATGGCTCAGTCATTGACTTAACCTCAGACATTTATATATCCTGTGCAAACCACTCTGCTTTAGGAAATACACAGAATCCTCTGCTCCACATTATGTACCATTCATCTTGGACAAGGGGGCAGCTCATAGAATCCGAGGCACAGTGGAAACGGCCAGAGACAGGCTGAGAGTGCATACTGATCCACAGTGGGCTACATCTGTGACATACACAAACATGGTGCCCCCCTACACAGTTCTTGGCAGTGAGCATTGAACCTAGTTCCATGCCTGTATTTACATATAGTGTCATGTCCTTAGCCATGGGCACTCCAAACCTGGGCAGTGTAGCACATGCACTCTCCCATGATGCAAATGCATTGCCCCCTCCCCCCAAAGAGTGTGTGGAATCATGGCAGGTTGGATATGGGATTGGATGTTGGAACAGTTGCTGGTGACACATACACCAACATATCCTGCCTCTTGGTACTCTAACACCATCCTTGTGACTGTCAGACTCGCTGCCCATGGGGAGCCAATGCAGCTGTCATGCAGATATTGAATAAACCTGCATAGGTTCTGGTCATGTGAACATAGGCCTTTGCCAGCAATGTCACCTACAAAGGACACATTTTAAACATGTATGGTACTGTTCCCTTACCCCCACCCAACATTCATCTCCAGGCACTGCCTTCAAATATGGTGGCAGGCAATGCAGAGCCCAATTTGGCATCTTGTACCACATTTTGGCAGCTGGAAGTGTGCATGCACCATTCAGATGTCAGTGTCCCACTGTCCCAATCAGGCACACAGGTGCATTTGGACTCTCATTTGGGGTAATAGATAATGTACTACTGGATGTTTTGGCCAATGATCAGTAGACAGTGTTGAGGTGGTTGTCTTGTGTGCAAATTTGCCTGATTCGTACCTCTCTGTATGTGCATATACTGCATGGAGCAAAGAGTCCCCTCACTTGTACTGTGAATGCAGCATGGGGCAAGAGCAATGTGCATGCAGGCAAATCACAGATTCCTGTCAGTGTCACCAACCAAGTGAATGGATTGGACATTCACAGAGGCCAGCCCTCCCCCTGAACCTAGTTCCCTATAGGCTGCAGCTGTGCCAGGTGGGCTGACACTGTTCTTATGGATACAGCTATTAATCTGGCCTTCACCTGTGCAAATTGGTATGTCCTTAGGCCAGAAAGTTCAGTCATAGGTGAGGGCTGCAATGCACACACATGTGTTCCCCCTGCTCACTCCAGTCAAACCAGCAGATGATTTGAGAGCTGCATGACAGTGTCATATTGGGAGGTAAGTGTAGGGAAATTCTGTGGGGATAGGCTTTGACGATGGTGTAACTGGGAGCGCATTCCAGCATCACAGCCACAAGTTGCAACTATTTACTGAAAACTAACTTTCTGCTTGTCAATGGTGTTTCACACAGTATGTGGGGTTGCTGTAAGTGCATCATGCTTGGCAAGATAGAAGGTCAATGCAAAAGAAGAGGTCCAGCAATGAGATGGACCGATACAATAACATCAGCTACGGGTGCCAGTCTGTGAACAATGAGCCACCTGACTGAAGACTGAACACAATTTAGGACAACTATGCAGAGGGTCGCCATGAGTCGACACGGACTCGATGGCACTTAACAACAGCAACATGGCTATAAAAGCATCCAAGTGCAATCTGTGACATCAAAGCCAGAACGTCTGAAAAAAGAAGCAGGCACGTACAAATACAGGCATGATTTCGGAAATGTGGACATGCCCGAGATGCATGTGTGTCAAACATCTATATGGATGTTCCCAGGATAGCATTTCAGAACCAGGATGTCTAATAGCATTATGATTAGAGCACTGGCTTAAGAGTAATGTAGACAGGTTTCAAATCCCACTGTTGGCCTTGTGATCTAAGCCTAGTTACTTAATTCTCTGTCTTTTCTACACTCTCTGGATGTTTTAAGGTGAATACAAGCACTTTCCTGATGCCTATTTGTTCCTGAAGCAGGTATAAACATTGACATGCCTACGGATGTCTCTTATGTTTCTGAGATTGAACAGGGCCGTGTAAGTACATTGCCATTCCCCAGACATGCATCTGCCACACCTCTTGCCTACTTGGTCATCCCTGCACAGGGGATGTCTGTGAATGTCATTTGTGGAATTGCTATGGATATGTGTCTGTGATTTCAATGTCCAAATCACAGTTAAACCTTTTAAAATGACCCTCTATGACTGAAAGAGATAGAGTTATTTTCTGTTATGTTGCCAGTTGAAAACTTTTTTTTTTCAATTTAATCTCTTAATCATAGTGCATATGCTGTAATATAAGGGACCCTTTTAGTAAAGCTCGTTAAGGTTTTGCACTTAATACACATTAGTAAACATGCCCCTTAGTGTGACGTGCTCCCACAGTAACTGCCGGAAGGGTGGTGAGCAGGTTCCTGACAGTTACTGCACAGATGCATCCCTAAGACATGGCTCCATTAATTTAGCTGCACCTAATGCCAGCTGCAGTTACACTAATTGCCACATTAACGGCATGGAGTGATTGCCCTGCACTAGATTTCCATGCCCATACTCTACCCTAACACACAAATTTCCCACTCTGTCACGTGATAGGCAGTTACCGCAGGAATTAATATGGGGAAACTATCTGCCCGCATGTTAACAGTTACTGTGGGCCATTACTGCATGCTAAAGCACATCTTAATCTCTTAGCAGGCTTTAGTAAAAGGGTCCCTAAAGCCTTTACTGTATTTTTTTGTTATTTTATATTCTTAATATACTTTTTATTCAAGTTTAGTTTGTTGAAGGCTTTGATATACCAACTTTCCTATGTAGCATCAAGACAGTTTTTATGTTTTATCTTTGAATTGTACTTTGCTTTGTACATCCTGCTGGACAAAAGGTGTATGATAAATTTTAAAATTTTAATGAAATTAAATTAAAAGGTTTCAGGGGTGATCCAGAAAACTATATTTTAGTGAGCCTGACCTTCATGGTGGGAACAATAATAACAATTCTGTTCTAGAAGAGATGAAAACAGAATTTCTGGACGTATTGCTAGACATGACTTAAGGGGAGGAGCCAACATGGGTTTAATAAAGGGAAGTCATGTCTTATCAATCAGTTAGAATATTTTAAAGGTATGAATAAACTGAAGGATGAGGACAAGCTAGTCAATATAATATCTGTGCCTTTTCTAAAAGAATTTGACAAAGAATCTCATGAGATACACCAGGAAATTTAAAAAAAAACACTGCATAGGAAGCATTATACTATTGTGGATTGAAAAAAAAAGATTAAAAGATATGAAAAAGATAGTGGGACTTAATTATTAGTTTTCCAAATGGAGACATGTAAATATTGGCAACTCTAGAGATCTGTACTAGGACCACTGTTATTTAAGATATCCATTAATGATCTGGAAAAAAAAGCAATGAGCAAGGTGACTAAATTCTCAGATGACACAAAATTATTCAATGTTCCTAAATATAAATTAAAAGTCAGATGAACTGCAATGCAGACAAATGCAAAGTGATGCACTTATCTGAACTCTGCAGGTAATTTTCAGAAGCATTTCAGTGGATAGAAGAATGGTTTTTAGGCAGCAATAGGCTTTTATAAATTGTATGACTAAAATGCACATGAAGTTGTGTATATATACGATATACACGTAACTCTACCAGAGGAGGCATTGTCAGAGGCAGGGTTAAGAAAATTTGGTATAGATGTATAAAGTAACCCAGAAAATTTGTGTGTGATAAAAAAAACACTGATGTAACTATAAGCACATACATTTCCAAGAGTAATGTCCAAGACAGAAGTACAGGCATCCTTTGCTTTGAAAATTTGTAGAACTTGTAGAGCAAAAACTATTCATGCATGTTTTACATGACACTGATTTATAAAATTATGCCCTAATGGGGTAATTTTACAAAACGTACATGCCATTTACTCTTGAAATACATGCAAATGCATGCAGAATTGGGCAGGAATGCATGCAGTGAGATTTTATAAAGTGCCAAAGTGTGGTGATGGTGGCTAAATGTATCTGCCTACAAAAGGGGCACACTAAGGGTAGAAAACGGATGGGTTCTAGGAAGAGCAGAAAACAGATGGGTTCTGGGCAGGCTTGAAAAGTATATGCATATGACATATTTTGTAAGTGCTATTGAAAGTCAGTGCCCACCATAATGCCTCGTAAATACTGTTGTGGTCAACTTATTGACACCCTTGCATTTTAGATATGTTGTGTACAAGTGTGCGTCCTTCAAAATGATTGGCTCTCGGCATGCGTGCGTGTGCGCGAGAGCCATTCAGGCAGCGGCAGCACATGTGCTCGGCCGGCGGCGGCTGCGACCGAGCACATGTTGAAGGACCGGGGAGCATGGCGGCTTGCAGCGGTGCTCCGGGATCATGTCTGGAGGGCGGTTTTCCGGTGCTGAGCTGGTCAGGATGTGGCAGGCTTTTGCTGCAGGCGAGTCGGCTGCTGGGGCTGAGTTTGGCATACCAAAAAAAAAAAACAACCCATATATAAGTCAACAAAAACCAGTGTGGGCCGATTGGCAGGTCGGGGTGGGGGGTTTCTCTCCATTAAAAAAAAAAATTAATTGGGGGGTTTTGTTCATTATAAAAAAAAAAATTATTATTCACTTTGCTGCCTATAATTAAAAAAAAAAAAAGAAAAACCTCTTCAGACAAGCTTTAGAGGTAATTCTTTGACAGTCAGTGGATTTCCTGGGTCCAAGGGGCAGTCTACAGGGTATTAGCATGGCACCCAAGCGGCCCCAGTCCAAGGGAGGTCCTGCGAGTCATGGTGGGGGTGTGTGCAGGCGAGAGGGGGTTCCGGTGGTCCACGTATGGACCGTGGGCGTGCGGGGGGTGCGAGGAGGGCTGGCGCGGCCCCTGAAGTCCCATTGGGCGAGGGGGAGCAAGGGGCCCGGCACGTGGGCAGTGTGCGGCTTCGGGCAGTCGAAAGAGAGCCAATGCAGGTAGTGGCCGTGGCGTGAGGCTGCCTGTGGGGCACGGAGTAGCTGCGGAATTGTCAGCGGGCAGAGGTGGCCCTAATCAGGGGGGCTGTGCGGAGGGGGGAGCCATGATTTGAGTGGGGGGGTCATGGGGGACTCTGGGTGGGGGAGGGGCATGGGTGCTAATTTTGGGGGGGTTAGTTTCTGGGGGGGGTTGATTTGCGCAGGTATGTGCCTCGGGGCAGGGCCAGGGTGGGATCTTTCCCCTTGGGGAGTGGAGCGATGATGCCTATGGGATCTGGGCTAGCCGGGTATCCATCCCCTGTGGACCATTGGGCGAGCGGGGGGCAAGGGTCTTCTGACACAGCTTGGGTGGGAGCCTGGCAACCTGCGTGGGCCTCTGGGGGTTCTTCTCCTGGTTTCCCCTTTTTCTCTTCGCAGGTTCCGTTCGTTGCGTCGCCTGGGTTCCCGCCTGGGACAGCGGAGCCTTCGCGGACGATGTCAGGGGACCAAGGATCGGGAGCAGCGGGTGGAGCGCAGGCGGGGCCCCCAGAGGTCGGCAAACAGATCCACAGGGACCATCTTATGACGACCAGATGGAGCCTGTCCATGCCACAAGGGGCTGTTGAGGTCGAGGCGGGTGAGTCAAAGGTCGAGGGGGTGGTGCAAAAGAGGGGCGACACTCGTAGCGAGTGGGTAGGTAAAGTGAGCAAAAAAAGAAAACATGTCTGTCGTCGACGGCATAGTTCTGATTCCTCCTCCTCCTCGACTTCGCGCTTGTCTACGTCGTCGTCGAGCAAAGAGGGCATGCTGCTGGTCAGGACACAAGGTCATGAAGGAGTAGCAGATGCCTCAGGCGGCGGGGTTTCCACTTCGGCAACCTTGTCGGAGTTATGGGAGGGGGTGCCAAGGAAGCTCAGACGGAAAATATGAAAAAGGAAATATATTGATATTTTCCGTTTGCTTGAGGGGAGGAAGAAGTCAGGGGAGAGCAGAAAAAAGCGGAAGGAGGATGAAAAAGCGGGGTGGCTTCGGAAAGTTTCGCGGTCCGTTGTGAACTGGGTTCGGGCCTTTTTGCGGTTGGCGAGTGTCTGGGGTCGTCATCGCCCCGACCAGTATGGTGTATTGCTTGCTTATGCGGATTCCATTTTGGAAGCCTCACAATCCCATGAAGGATGGGCGTGGCTTAACTATGACAAAACATTTCGTGACAAAATGGAGGGTACTAAGGGACTATCGTGGGGTATGCAGGACATCAATCTGTGGCTGACACAAATGTCGTTCAGAATGGAGTCCGGTGCGGGGGGAGGGGGTAAGGGAGGGGCAGGAACTGCATCAGTGGCTGGTCGTTCCTTTCGGAGTGGGGGCCCAAATTCGCAGCCTAAGACAGCGGGCGTTGGTGGGGGGGACGTTTGTTGGCGATATAATAAGTCCGTCTGTCCCTTCCCGGACTGTAAGTTCCGGCATGCTTGCTCGAGCTGCGGGGGAGCTCATTCCACGGCAAAGTGCGTTAAGAAGCCGGGGGGGGGTCACTTCTAGTGTCGCACCCAAGTAGGGAGCAGGGATTTGGGAGGGCTCCGTCCTCCATTAAGTTTGAGGTGTTAAAAGAGTGGCTAGGGCAATACCCGAGGGTGAAAGATAGGGCTATATTGCAGTTTGGTTTTCAGTTTGGTTTCGTTATCCCAGTTCGGGGCGTGGTTTTGGGTGCGTCGGCGCGGAACGCAGTGTCTGTCCATCGTTGGGCGTCGATAGCCCGTGAAAAGTTGGTGGTTGAGTTGTGTTTAGGTAGGATCGCGGTCCCATTTTCACAGCCGCCATTTGAGCAATTTGTCTCATCCCCATTGGGAATTGTACTCAAAAAAGAGGCTGGTAAATTTTGTTTAATTCACAATTTGTCGAGTCCCGCTGGGGCCTCGGTTAACGATATCATACCGCGTGCATGGTGTACGGTTCGATATGCCTCTTTTGATGGAGCGCTGGAGTTGCTTCGGAGCTCAGGTCGGGGGGCCTGGATGGCGAAAGTCGATATCGAGTCGGCTTTTTGTTTGCTCCCTGTGCATCCTTCGTTGTTTCATTTGCTTGGCTTTCAATTCGAAGGTGGTTTCTATTTCGACAAGTGCATGCCTATGGGTTGTGCCGTGTCTTGTGCATATTTCGGGATGTTTAGTTCCTTCTTGCATTGGGAGGTAGTGCGGAGGGTCGGGCGTGCGGAAGTGGTCCATTATTTAGATGATTTTCTGTTCATCGGTGAGGCACAGTCTTCGGGATGCATGGAGCTCTTGGCAGGGTTTATTAAGATGGCTAGGGAGTTAGGGGTTCCTTTGGCTGATACTAAGATAGTGGGTCCGGTGACCAGGCTTACCTTTTTAAGGATCGAGTTGGATTCTGAGGCGATGCTTGCGCGGCTACCAGATGACAAGGTGAACAAGTTGCGGGTGTTGGTCGCTAATGCGGTGGTCTCCGCAAAGTTGACCTTGCGGGAAATGCAGGCTTTATTGGGGTCTTTGAACTTTGCGTGTAAAGTACTCCCGATGGGGAGAGTTTTCCTTCGACGGTTGGCGGCTTCTACAAAGGGGGTAGTTAAGCCTCATCACCGCATTCGTGTTACTCACCCTTTGCGAGAAGATTTGTGGGTTTGGGACACTTTTTTGCGGGAATTTAATGGTATCTCAGTATGGATGGAGGCCGAGCTTTCCAGTGACGATTTACACCTTTACTCGGATGCTGCAGGGGGTGTTGGTCTGGGCATTTACTTTGCCTGGGCGTGGTGCGCTGACCGATGGCCGCCGGCCTGGCTTTTGGCTGGATTGTTGAGTAATATTACCTTCCTGGAACTGTTCCCTATGTTGGTGGCGCTGGAGTTGTGGCTGGAGCGTTTCCAGAATCGTCGAGTTCTATGGTGGTGTGATAACGAGGCAGTAGTCAGTGTGGTGAATAATTACTCCCCTCGTTGTCTGCAGGTAGCCTCTTTGATGCGAGCCTTAGTTTTGAAATGTTTGCGCTTGAACGTTAGGTTGAGGGCGCGGCATATTCCCGGTCATGCTAATGGAATTGTTGATGCTCTTTCCCGTTTGCAGATGGAGCGGTTCCGGAGACTGGTGCCGGCAGCGGACAGGGTCAGGTGCGTGGTCCCGTGGAGCTTGTGGACTCTTGGCCTGCAGAGATGAGAAGTCTCCTGCGCAGTTCGGTGGCGGAGAGGACCTGGGCAGCTTACCTACAAGGTGGGATTAGGGTGTCTCAGTTTCTTGTCACCCGGGGGTGGACAGGGGGAGCTGTAGCGGATCAGTTGCTCGGGCAATATATTGTTAGTGCAAAGGAACTTGGGGTCTCGAGAGCTTCGGTGACTATCCAGTTGGCGGGTTTCACATTTTTTGCAAGGGCAGTGGGTTGGGGCTCCACGGGGGGAGGGTTCTTAGCCAGACGGCTGTTACGGGGCTGGGAACGTTTGCGCCCTACTCCGCCGGATTGGCGGCGTCCGATCACGTATCAGTTGTTGGTTAGATTGTATGAAGGATTGCCGTTTGTGACGGCGTCGCATTTTGAAACTGTGCTTTTTAGGGCGGTTTTTATCTTGGCGTTCTTTGGCACCTTTAGGGTGGGCGAATTGGTAGCTGTCTTGGGGAAGGCAGGTGTGGGTTGTTGCCTGCAACGGCAACACCTACAGGTGCGTGATGGACAGTTACGGGTGTTTTTGGCTCGCTCCAAAACGGATCAGCGCGGTAAGGGGCAATGGGTGGTGTTGGAGGTGATAAAAGGGGTGGCATGTCTGGTGGCATTGATTTCGGATTACATGGCCATTTGGCCGGTGGTCGGCGGTGGGTTTTTCATACATCTTGATGCGCGTCATCTTACGCGGTTTCAATTCGTTGCGGTGTTGCAGTTGGTCCTCCGGCATATTGGGGAGGACCCTTCCTTGTTTGCGGCTCATTCTTTTCGGATTGGGGCGGTGACCAGCGCGGCGGAGGTGGGGTTGGGTGGGGGGCTAATACAGAAGATTGGCCGGTGGCGGTCTAATGCTTTCCAAGGCTATGTGCGTGCTTCATAGATTGCTTATGCTTAGGAAGGCATAATAATCCTTTCTTCCATTATGCCTGAGCAGGAATAACATGATTTTCTTTTGCAGATGGGGGACAGACTGTTTGGAAGTGTTGGCTGCTGGGGCATTCCTTCGTGTTCTGGGCTGGTGAACGAGCAGAGGTACGGCCAGTCGGGCGGAATCTCGGCCTGGATCCAGCGATGGTGTCGATATCATGGCTGGGCGAGCGTGGGCTGCGTTGGACTCAATTTCTGCCTTTGCTTCGGCACCATCAGCGCATTCGAGTTCAGCCGGAGATTATATTGTTGCATTTAGGGGGGAATGACTTAGTAGCCTGGACTTGCAAGCAGTTGATCAGGGCAGCGAAGCGGGACTTGGCTTTGGTTTTGGAAATGTTTCAGTGGGTGGTGCTAGTATGGTCGGATATTGTTCCACGGCCAGCTTGTTGGGGGCAGCGTAGGTGGTCGCGAGGGCTAACCAAAATTAACAGACAGATTGGACGTTGGGTATGTGATCATGGGGGTCATCAGGTGCTGCATGCATGGGCGGAGGTCGCTTGTGGAGGACTCTATCGGAATGATGGCGTGCATCTTTCTCCGGTGGGGACAGACCTCCTCCTGAATGATTGGCAGGAGGGTTTGGAGCTTGTGGTGCAGGGTGGCAGGCTTGGTCACAGCTTTGAGTAGGGGGCGGCTCAGCCAGTTGGTTGGCTCGAGCCGGTGGCGGGATCCCGGAGGTGTCCGGGGTCCAGAGGCTTAGGCCAATTGGGGCGTGGGCGGGGTGCCCACGGCCCGGACAACCCTGGGTAGACTTTTGCTAGTGATATGGCGAAGTCGGACAGGGGTTTTAGGAATTTGGCCGGAGGAGGTGAATGAGGCCGGTGCGGAGGCGAGGTCACTTTGCTAATAGCATGGCTGGTGACACATCGCTCCGTTCTCAAAGGGGTTTTTGGGGGGTGTTCATTGTTCTTGTTTATGTTGGTTTAGCATGTTATGGATGTTAACATTGCAAATAAAGCTGCGACCGGTTTGTTACCCAAAGCCACGGTTGTCTGTGAGTTTGTGAAGGTTAAGGGATTGGGGGGGGGAGAATGGGGGGGGGAGCTTGTTGGAAGGTGGGTATGGTTAAGCAGGAAGGGAGCGCCGGGTCTGGCTACCCGATTAGTTTAAGGGAGCGGGCAGGGTCCCGGCGACCGGTCGTAACTGGGTGCCCGGCCCGGTGCGGGACCCTGCTCGCCCTTCATTGCTGGAGGGGGGGGGATCGGAGGAGCACAAGAAGGGACGCGCACGAGTGTGCGTCCTTCAAAATTATTGGCTCTCGGCATGCGCGCGTGCGTGCGAGAGCCAATCAGGCAGCGGCAGCACATGTGCTCGGCCGGCGGCGGCTGCGACCGAGCACATGCTGAAGGACCGGGGAGCGTGGCGGCCCACCCGCCCACCCTTCAAGGAACTGGGGGGTCGAGATACTTGGGGTTGTTGCAGCTTGGGGAGGGGGGGCGGGATCCAAGAGGTGTCCGGGGTCCGGAGGCTTAGGCCAATTGGGGCATGGGCGGGGTGCCCACGGCCCGGACAACCCCGGGTAGACTTTTGCTAGTGATATGGCGAAGTCGGACAGGGGTTTTAGGAATTTGGATGGAGGAGGTGAATGCGGCCGGTGCGGAGGTGAGGTCACTTTGCTAATAGCATGGCTGGTGACACATCGCTCCGTTCTCAAAGGGGTTTTTGGGGGGTGTTCATTGTTCTTGTTTATGCTGGTTTAGCATGTTATGGATGTTAACATTGCAAATAAAGCTGCGACCGGTTTGTTACCCAAAGCCACGGTTTTCTGTGAGTTTGTGAAGGTTAAGGGATTGGGGGGGGGAGAATGGGGGGGGAGCTTGTTGGAAGGTGGAAGCAGGAAGGGAGCGCCGGGTCCGGTTACCTAGTTAATGCAAATATAAGAGACCACATAAGACATATCCATAAGATTTATAAGACATATCTTTAAAATTATAATAAAAACTCATTATCTATGCAAAACAAATCTAAAATAATAAATATAATGTATAATAACAATAAATATACATAGAAATAAGAATTATAAATATATAAAGAACTTGCACAAACTGTCAAGGAGACCTCCCTCAATAGACAATCTTTCTGTGGTATCTGATAAAACTAAAAGGAGAGGAAAACATCATAAATAAATATCAAAATGAAAAAAACACCTTCAAAAGAAACATGAAAGTGGTGGGCATCTACTACAGAGAAAGAAAGAAACAGTGGAGTCGGCATAAAAAAGAACTCAAAACGGAACTGCTTATTTATTTATTTAAAGTCTTTTCTATACCACGCTTTTTAAAATCAGCTCGATTTACAGTCAACACCAAATTTGCACAGTCTCGGCAGGGCTGGTACTGTACGTACAATGAACAGGATTTGCAACTTGGATTAAGTGGGGTAGCTATGTACAGACTGCACAGCTAGGCAGCGTGGCAGCTCTTTTAAGTAACTATATACAGGCTACGCAGTCGGGCCACCGATGGGCGGTGGCGACAGGGCTGCTTGGCCACTATTTACACAATTAGGTGACTATTTACAAGTGTTATAAACACACCTATGCCTTTAGCAATATGATAACAGACACCAAAAGATGGTCAAACAATCCTAAAATGAGCAAAAAGACATCTGCTCATGAAGGGTGTGGGGATAACTATTCTATTCCACCTATGGATAAAAAACATAGCCTGAATATTAGAGACCCACTTAAACGGACCAGATAAAATTAAACATCTATATCTGGATGGTAAGAATCACAAGGGGGTGGAGCAAACCCTCTAACAAATGGCCACAGTATTGCCTACTTAAGGAAATGTTTCTAAAATACAAGGTGCACTTTAAAACCAAAAATGGAAATAAGAAAGTCTAACAGAAGGAACCTATTCCACCTAACCAAACCCTTAGCTATGAAAGATCTTTAATCCATATACTGATGATAGAGCGAAATACAACTAAAAATATAATAAAAATGCTGTCAAGACTGGGCAAAACTACTCATAAATGTTAAAACTTCTTAAATGAATAAAGAGCTAAATCATTGGTTACCCTTATGCGACAATGTCTGTAAGCTTTCTGACTGTTTTGACTGTAGGAAAAACACCCGCAGCTGCGCTGAACATAAACTTTTATTTTGGCGCGAATAGGATCACATAACTGCTTTGCCGGTACACAGGCTTCTGAAACCTAAACTTGAAACTGAAAAAGCTTTGTGCCAAGAATTTCATTTGCGTAATCCATGCAATGAACTGTGGACAATTTAAATCAAAGTGGATAATACAAACCAAAGAAAAAACACTTGAACAAAACATAATGAAAAACAAGTACGATTCTGTACATATCAGCCAAGGGTGCCAGTGAAGACCAACAGAAAAAATTAAAAACACTGCAGACTGTTACAGAATAAAAACGAGGGAAGAGGTAAAATAAATAAAAGACATCACCAACTACAGACAAAAAATCTTAAAAACAATAAAACTAGAGTGAATTAATAAACCGCCTTGATTGAAGGAGAAGGCGGGATAGAAATACTTTTAAATAAAATAAATACAAATAAATAAATAAATAAAATGAGTGTAATAATATCTATCCATATGGGAATAGTTGTAAAAACAAATCCAGCTTAAGTATAAACCTATAAAAAAAAGGGTAGGTAGGTAAGGGTGGAGAAGAAGAGAGGGGAGAAAGGAGAGAGGGGAAGGGATGTATCTTTTGGGTCATTGTCCTGCTGGAGGACCCATGACGTTTGACCCAGATCTAACATTCTGACACTAGGTAATACATTTTGCTCCAAAATACCTTAAGAACCTAAGATATGCCATACTGGGTCAGACCAAGGTCCATCAAGCCCAGTATTCTGTTTCCAACAGTGGCCAATCTAGGTCATAAGTACCTAGACGTTTCCCCAAAAGACACAAGTTCCTAAATTGCTTGAATTGGGTCAAGCAGCGATATCCTGGGTCCCTTTTAATAATGGTTTATGGACCTTTCCTCCAGGAACTTGTCCAAACCTTTTTTAAACCCAGCTACACTAACAGCCTTTAATACATCCTCTGGTAACAAATTCCAGAGTTTGATTACACATTGAGTGAAACAAATATTTTCTCTTATTAGTCTTAAATAGGTTACCCTGTAACTTCATTGCATGTCCCCTAGCCTTTTTATATTCTGATGACGTAAACAATCAATCTACGTTTACCCGTTCCATTCCATTCATTAATTTATAGACCTCTATCATATCTCCCCTCAGCCGTCTCTTATCCAGGTTGAAGTCCTAACCTTTTTTGCCTCTTTTCATAGGAGTATCCTTCCATCCCCTTTACCATTTTGGTGGCTCTTCTCTGTACCTTTACCAATAATGCTATAACCTTTTTAAGATACGGAGACCAGAACAGCACACAATATTCAAGGTGCGGTCACACCATGGAATGATACAGAGGCATTATAATATCCTTTGTTTTATTTTCCATTCATTTCCTTATGATACCTAGCATTCTATTTGCCCTCTTGGCTGCCACAACACACTGGGCGGAGGGTTTTAACATGTTATCCATGATAATGCCTAAATCTTTTTCCTGGGTGGTGGTTCCCAATGTGGAACCTTGCATTGTGTAACCATAATCTGGGTTGTACTTTCCTAAGTGCATAACTTTGCACTTGTCCACATTAAATTTCATCTGCCATTTGGATGCCCAGCCTTCCAATTTATCAAGATCCTCTTGCAATTTTCCATAATCCTCTTGGGTTTTAACATCTTTAAATAGCTTTGTGTCATTTGCAAATTTGATAACCTCACTCATTATTCCCTTTTCCAGGTCATTTATGAATATGTCAAAAAGCAGCGGACCCAGGACAGATCACTGGGGTACTCCACTATTCACCTTTTTTCATTGGGAAAATTGGCCATTTAACCCTACCCTCTGCTTTCTATCTTTTAACCAGTTCCTGATCCAGAATAGTACACTGCCTCCTATCCCATGACTCTTTAGGCCCAACTAAGGTCTCTGATGAGGGACCTTGATAGTTCTTTGAGTTCATGATTCCTTTAATATGTTCCAAGCCTCCAGTTCCTGAGGCTGCAAAATAGCCGCATATCATTATGGAACCTCCACTATATTGAACTGTAGGAAGGGTATTTTTTTTTTCTTTTAAACTTTATTTCTTTGCCGGTAAATGTATTGCTGGTCTGCATTGCCAAAAGCTCAAGTTTGGTTTCATCTCTCCACAGAACATTTTCCCAGAAGGATTGTGGTTTTTTCTAAGTGGGTTTGGGCAAAGATCAGGTGTGTCTTTTTATGTTTATCTTTGAGTAGTGGGGTCCTCCTTTGTCTTCACCCATAAAGTCCTTCTTTGTTTAGTGTGTGGCATATGGTGCAGGTTGAAACCACTACTCCAGATTGCTCCAGGTCACATTAAGCTCTTTGGGTGTTGTACATGGTGTTTTTCCAACAGTTCACACTAACGTTCAAAGACGTCTTTGATTAATTTTCCTCTTTCTACCATGTCCTGGGAGGTTCCTGAAAGTTCCATGAGCAAGAAACTTTGTAATAACACTGCAAACTGTAGACATAAGAATCTCGTGGTCTTTAGAGATGGCCTTGTACCTCTTTGAAATTTGATGGTCTCAGGCAGCTCTCTTGTCCTCACCATTGTGAGAATGGAACCGGGAGTGAATGTGGCAATTTTAAACACAGAGCCATCACTCATCATTCATTGGTTGATTCAAGTCATGAAAGGACTGACAATTTTATCATAGGTGCATCTAATTTTACTTCAGTGGGAATGTGGTTCTTCTGTTCAAACTAATTTGAATTATTTATAAGGATGCCAATAATCATGTCCTAAACAATTATGCAATAACCAGTATATAAACCCGCAGAAATCAACCCCAATGAATCCTCCTATCACTTGATTTCTAATATCTATTATTCCTTCAGGAACCAGTTTAACACTAACACACCCAAAATGTGTAAATCTAGAAATATGTGTGATTTTTTTGTTGGATCACTCACCATGAGAAGAAACTTTTCTTCTCTCGTAGTGAGCCCTCCATTTTAATCATTTATAAACGAATCCTATAATACAGCATTAACAGCACATTCGGCTACCATTACCATCAAAGCCAAAAAATTAAATTTGCCCTTTCAGATCTTATAAAATCCTTTAAATAACATGAATAAAGTTAATCATTGTAAAGTACTTAGCTGGTGTCATCCATATGCTCCCAATGCTGCCTTTCGAGCACAACAAGTTGGAATCATAAAAGGATAAACAAACTTTCATCCATCCTTCTCCTGCTCACAGTTCGTTCAGCAAACTCACTCTAACACATTATACCATAACTTTAACTTTTATTTCTTTACATTTTCTCACTAATACTCTTTAATATCTTTGTTTGTAAGACCGCTTTGATTGTATGATAAGGCGGTATAGAAATCCAATTAAATAAATAAATTAAATAAACTGCTCTGAAGGTTAATGGAGCAATACAAACAGCACAGCAAGGTTCCCGCTACACCAATCAGTGTTTCAAGCCACTCAACTTTCAAGCTCTTTTTCAGGCAAATGAACCTTACCAGTTTCTGGTTCCGGTTTTATACCAACTGATAGTGACATCAGAGAGCTAATTACCTCAAAGTAATACCTGATGCACTATGTCTACGATCATAGTCTTAATCCCCACCAGTCAATATCTGCATTCATACCCTTAGGGGCTACCGATTGCAAACGGAAAATCTATTGCTGTTCTTTATACTGTAGCTTGGCTCTACGATCCCCTCCTCTCATAGAAAGGGGAACACAATCCAAGATCTGACACCTCAAATCTCTAAATTGATGACCCGATTGCTGACAATGTGGGACCATCGGCGCTGACATCAATAGATATACAACATAAGCCGTCTGACAAGTAGATGAACACCGTAATACATACTGCTGGCCGATAGGTGGATCCTCACAGTTTTCTCCTTGCAAGGTATTATCACAAAAATCACAATGACCGCAAGTAAAATGACCCCTTTCCTGGGGTCGGGGGTCCTAACTGATTGTGCTTGCTAGTATGTACTACCAAATCCCCTATATTTCGTGAACATCGATATGCAATCACTAAAGGCTTTTGCAAACACTGATGTAAAGAAAGCATTGACCAATGTTGTTTCAAAATAGCTACCACCTTCGTGGCATTAGGCAGAAAAGGCAGAACCCCCACTATCTTATCTACTGGTCCTCGAGTCCGAGATTGTTCTCCCTGCCACCAACCTGGATGGTTATAAAGGGCTCTCTTAAAAGTTTGATGGATAGTAGAAATGGGATAACCTCTGTCCCTGAGATGATGACTCAAGTCTTCTGCATGATGTTGATATTCAGAGACTGAGGAACACAATCTCCTAATATGGAGAAACTGCCAAAATAGTAAACCCTTTCTCAGAGCTGGGGGATGGTAACTGGAGTAACGAAGGAGTACATTCCTTTGTATAGATGTCCTATACTGGGTGGTTTGCAATGAAGAACCCTGTATAAACAGCAAAAGATCCAGATACTCAGGGGTATGTTTACTAAACTGTGCTAATGTGCGCGGCGCACAAGTACACGCGCTAAGGTACTTTAGTGCACGCTAATGATGCGTTTCGGGGCCCAAATGTGCCCCGCACAGGAGCGCGGCGCACTAAAGTGCCCGCTCATATGCACGGTGCGCTAATGTGCGATAAAGGCGTGGGAAGGCTCCCCAGGGGCGTAGAGAAGGGGTCAATGGGTGGAGAGTGGGAGGGGAGAGGCTCCCCGCACATGAGCGGGGCTGAAATTCAAGGAAAAAAATACCGCGAGTGAAAACCTCGCGGTAGAGCCGATTTAAAGGGAAGAGAAACCATTTATGTCAGCAATGTACAGCAAAACCAGGGAAACCTACAAAACAGTGATAAGTGTGATACATGTGCACGGAACAAAAGTGCAAATAAACATTGAAAATGACCCCAACAAAATAAAAGAAAATTATAATCAAGCTGGGCAATAGTGATAGTAATGGGAAACATCAAAAAACACTCCCAAGAAAGCCACAAAAAATAAATATGAATTTTAGAAGGGTCTACGCTCTGTCCCCATACAAGGTGAATGATCCCACAGTGAAATAGCACTGATCAGGGTTTCCCTCTCCATTGGACAGGTTACCTATCGCATGCACATGATCCACAACAGCAGGGCGGGCAGGTCAGAATTGGCAACTGGACAGATGCTGGGAAAGGGGATACAGAGGGCTGCAGGTGGCACATGCTGTGGTGCAGCTGGGGCACAGTGCGGACTAGGCAGATGCCTAGATGGCACTTAGGAATGCTGAAACTGAACAGCAGCCAGACACCAACTGATGAGTGCCCAACATGGGCATGAGAGTGTTTAGCACAGTGTCACAGGGGATAGTACCCAGCAGGTACCCCCAAGGGCACAGAACATTGGCAGGCGGTGATTGGGGGACGTGCGGACAGATATGCAGGCACCCCTACCCCAGAACCCGCATCATAGGCAGCCACCTACCCGCACACAGGATGGCCTGAGTCTGCGTACCACCAGTACCACCAGCAGAAGGGCATGTCAGCATGGTGGCACAGGGGTACTGGAGGTGGAGGGGGGCAGTGGCAGCTGCACAGAGCAGACCATGGCCTAGCCCTGTGTAGGTGGGTGCAGTGCACTGCAAAAGACAGGCCCTGCCGGACAAACAGTCATGATATCATCAGGGAATGCACTGTCTCTGTGGCAACATGGTGGTGCAGTGCACACAACCAGTGTGTTTGGAGACAGAAGGTCACAGGTTCAAGCCCCAGCTGGGGCTCCTGTCAATGCAATCCCCATATTTTACCCACAACTATATCGTGATAGTAAAGACGAACCTTTATTGCAGAGAACATAAGCATGGCTCAAACATCTCTATTTTACCCTACAGAGCACAGACACCAGAAACATGCACATTACCTACAGCAGATTCCCCCAAATGCAGTCCTGGAGGGCCACGAATCCTTCAGGGTTTATGCTGTCTCCAATCTAAGGATGGAGCGGTACTGGTGGTGGAGGTGGCAGCAGCTGGTGGCCACAGCCGACCATGGCCTAGCCCTGTCCAGGTGGGTGCCGTGCACTGCAACAAACAGGCCCTGTCGGATGTATAGTCATGGAATCCCCAAAGAATGCAGCATATCTGTGACAACACAGTGGTGCAATGCACACAGACAGTGTGTGCAAGAACAGAAAGTCACAGGTTCAAAGCCCAGCTGGGGCTACTGCCAATCCAGTCCACATATTTTTCCCACAACTAAACCATGATAGTAAGGACAAACCTTTATTGCAGAGAACATAGGCATGGTTAATACGCCTATATTTTACCCCACCGAGCACAGACACCATAAACAGGCGCATTACCTAGAGCAGAGTCTCCCAAATGCAGTCCTGGAGGGCCAAACACCATTCAGGTTCCATGCTGCCTCTAATAAAGATGCCTGTGCTGCATATTTATGCACCACCCCCATGGTATGCAGATGTATCTCATGCATATTCATGAGGGACAGCATGAAAACCCGAACAGTGTTTGGCACACCAGGACTGGAGTTGGGAACCTCTGCCGTAAAGCAGCAGCCAACAGGGGCAGACACACCCACACCCACACCCACAGGCCCCATTAGCCAATGCCTCCTGGAGAGGCAGGACATTGGTCCCTGCGTGCATCTCCCAATAATAGCACTTGCATACCTTAGCAATGCCACCCTACACCTGGGTATACGGTACACAGCTATCAAACGTTTGCTATGATTACTGGCAGATAGCAATTCCTACGTTAAGCACAGTTTACTGATTGAGCTCCATCATAACAATCTTTCTGATGTCTGCGGTGTGTGCTTCAGGTCTGGTCTCTGACAGTGTTTACCACCCTGGGGAGTGACCCCCAACAGTATTGCGTACCATATCCATGCCTGTACTGTGCCGAGGACTGGGGTGGTGGCCAGGGCTGCTAAACTCCTCTATAGTAGCACAATGCTGGCATAGGTGTGGGAGTGTGTGTCTGTCTATCCAGCGTGTGGTGGCTGCAAACACACTCCACAGCCCACACTGCCAGCACTGTTGCCAGTATTGGCCTGCCAATGTGCATAATGAGGAGCAAGGTACCATGGGTATAGCCCGGAAAGGGTGGCTTGGCCAGGATGCATCTGCACAGGGCATAGGGCAATGGCTGGGACATTGTAGTGCCCGGCCACCACCTACACAGACAGGGTGCCCACAGCATGTCCTGCTGGGAGATCACTCACACCCTGACTGTGCAGTGACCACGGCATGGCTAGGCACCCCCATAGTGCTATATAGTATTTTTCGCATGTGATATTTATGGGTTTTCTTTTGGGGCCCAGTCACTGACTTATCTGCTTGTTGTGTATGCTGATGTTCCAGTTCTGGGTGCATGCATTTCCACCAGGAACATGCACTATGGACTAGCTAGCAGACTGTTTGCAGCTGGTATGTGTCTTGATGGAATGCCTTGCAGGGTGCAGTGGCTAAAGGCTTGCTGCAGCTTAGCATATCCAGGCCTAATGTCTGTCTGCTATTGTGTTATGGATGCGTACAGAGCTGCATGGACTGCCCTGTAGGTGTCTGTTCCCTAGAAGGACCGGGGTTGCTGGTCCCCTCTACTGCCACCATTGCAGGAAGGTACAATGTGGATCTGTTGATGGGAGACCTTGTTTACCACTCTCAGCCCTGAAGGAGGAGGGTGGTGGTAGATAATCCTCCTAGGAGTCCACAAGTGCTACATCTGACTGTAACATACAGATATATCCAAGGTGTGTCTACAGAAACTACTTCTCGCACACATTAGCACTGCTGGGGACCTACAGCATGGCCTATTTGTACCATGGAAGGTGCTGTGGACCTGGTGCTGGGCGCCTCACTGCACCCTCAGGGTGAGCACAGTACCCGCACAATGTGATGGTGTGTAGCTACTCTGTGCCAGTAACACACACGGTCAGTACCCCCTACCAGGCCGAGGTGCTGTGGGGGTGCACATGGTCAGTTCCCCCTACCAGGCCGAGGTGCTGTGGGGGTGCATACCCCATCTTGTGTTCATCTGTGAACAGCTGATTTGCATGTGCTGTGCATCATGGGTACGGGTGGGCTAACCCTATCCTGGTGACCACAGCAGACTGTCTGTGTGGTGACATGCAGTCCCTCTGCAGCCAGCCAGGGGCTTGCTAGCAACTATAGAGCTGTAGCCCACTGGTTACTTCACTGTCTGTGGGGCCAGAGGTCATGGGTTCAAACCCACAGTGGGGTTATTTGATAGGGCTGCCCAAAGCATTTTCTCTTTTTAATGTACATTATTGCTGCCAGCAAAAACACTCAGCGTACTGTACCCATAAGGTGCCTCAGAGGGCGCTTTATAGGGCGCCCTATAGGGCACCTTATGGTTACCGTCCATATAAGGTGCACTATACATTATCCTGTGGAGCGACTTATAGGGTGCCCTATAGGGGACATTATAGGGTGCCGTGGCGGTCAGTGCACTTTATAATGTGCCCTATGGAGTGCCTTATAGGGTGCCTTATGTGGCACCTTCAGATACGGCACGTGAGGGCGTGTTTGCTGGCAGCAATTAATAAAATACAAATAAAGTGCTGCAGGAAACAATACATACATTGCAAAGCTGATGCCTCAGCCAGCCTTACGTATTAGGCACACTGGGGAGCAAACGCATGACCCCTGTATCAGCAGTCAGTGCCTTATCCATTGTGCTACACTGCTGTTCGTCCTTGCATGTCAGCGCACCTACTTCAGATTTCCATGCGTTTAAATGCACAGTGCTGCCATCAAAAACAGTGCTATGACCTTGCTGTGCCTCATAGGGCACCCTATATGGTGCCCTATAGGCCACCCTTTCAGCAAAATTGTAGGGTGCCGTGGTGGACAGTGCACTTTAAAATGTGCCCTCTGGGGTACCCTATGAGGCGCCTTATGCAGCACCTTATGTCACAATACTTTGAGGGTGTGTTTGCTGGCAGCACTAATTAAAATAAAAATAAAATGCCTCCTAAAGCAATATTACCTATAACAGGCAATGCCTCAGCAAGCCTGCTTCATTAGGCACAGTGGGGGATTGAACCCATGACTCCTGCATCATTGGTCAGTGTCTTGACCATTGTACCACACTGCTGCTCCTCCTTGCATGTCAGCGCACCTACTTATGATTTTCATTCCTTGAACTGCACAGTGCTGCCATCAAAAACAGTGCTGTGACCTTGCGGTACCTCATACGGCACCCTATAAAGCGCCCTATAAGCAACATTGTAGGGTGCCATGGCAGACAGTGCCCTTTAAAATGTGCCCTCTGGGGTACCTTATGGGGCGCCTTATGTTACAGTGCTTTCAGAGTGTGTTTGCTAGTAGCAGTAATTAAAATAAAATTAACATGCCTCAGACTGCAATATTACCTTTAACAGGTAATGCCTCTGCCAGCCTTCTTCATTGGGCACAGTGGGGGATTGAACTCATGATCCCTGCATCATTGGTCAGTGTCTTAACCATTGTACTGTGGCTCTGCTCCTGTGTTTGTACATCAGTGCGCCACTTATGCTTCCCGCGCAAGTTTCTCATGCGCTAATGTGCTCGGCGCACATGGGCGCACAGCGCACATTAGCGCATGATTAATCCCGGTTTGCTTTTTTCAGACTGAAACGCCCACTCCTTATATGGCATCCCGCACACTAGCGCGGCGCGCACCTAACGGGGTTTTAGTAAACATACCCCTCAATCTTTTGATGATGATATTTAGGGGTAAATTGCAAATTCCTATTAAGGGAATTAATCCTTCTGAAGAAATCCTTTAAAGAGAGTTCTGAACCCGTCCAAATCAAAAAGATATCATCTAAAAATCATTTCCACAACAAAACCTGCTGGAACCATATAGAACCATAGATAAAACTCTCTTCAAAGTGTGTCACCAAAGGTGCAACTGTAGCCCCATCGCTATTCCAAACGTCTGTAGGTGAAACTGAGAATCATAAACAAAATAATTGTGATCAAGAACTAGTTTTAACAATTTCAACACAAAATCTTTAGGCAAACGAGTGGGAAGATCAACCTGTAGCCCTACCAAAATTTCATAAGCTTCTTGCTGGGGAATGTTTGTGTACAGTGATACCACATCTAACGTTACCAAAAAGGAACCCAGTGGAATTCTTAACGTAGATATCTGAGATATGAACTGAAGAGAATCTTTAATGAAAGATCTGACCAAAATTGTTAATGGTTGAAAAAAACAATCACATAATTTTGACAGGAGTTCAAGTATCGATTGTCTAAAGGACACTATTGGTCGACTAAAGACTTATTTAATTTAGTTACCATGTACATGACTGGGACTAACGGATGATTAGGATTCAAAAAATCATATTCTTTTTTCGTTATCCAGCATTGATTCAAGGCATGTAAAGTCATATCTTTAATACACTGTTGTAACTTGAGAGTTGGATCCTCTGATAATAACTAATAGTATTTAGGATCAGATAAATGATTCATCATTTTCCGATGATAACTCATCGTATCTAAAATCACAGTTGCTCCTCCTTTATCTGCTCTTCGGATAACCAACTGTGTGTATGTTTGCAAAGTCCGTAAGGCTTGAAAATGTTGACAGGAGACATTTGAAAAATGCCTGCCCGCTGTAGACTCGAGCTGTTGTAAGTCCCGCAACACCAAATTCTGGAATGTTACTAAAGTGGCATCCGAGCTAATTGGAGGTCTCCAGTGTGAAGGGCTCCAAACCACTGAGTCATCACCACCAACAGATTGACCCTCCATCGAGAAATGTAACTGAATATGTAATTTCCGAAAAAATTGATGTAGTGCAATCCTCACCTTAACCCTGGGAGTACCGATAGGGTCAAAAGTGACCCCATTGCAAGTTTCACAATGCGTATCTCGGAAACTAGTTGTTCAAGAATGCAATATTTTTATGACTTTTCACATGTCAATATTCTCTTTATATGGTGCCATGAGAGGAATAATTTTCATCCGCTAGGTGACGCTAGTGATGAATTGCAGCACAGAGTACCAGTGGGGTCATTTTTGACCCCAGTTGCTTGCGTCCAGTTTTGATCGTGATACAATTTGCAGTTTTGTGAATTTTTTGATCTGACAAAAGTATTTATCATTAATTATGTATCATTTATTTTTTGTACTCTTACTTTATGAAAATTACACATTTTCTGTAATTGATATCATACGTTCTCTCATTATTTCTGATGAAATCTAAAGGCTTTCAGCTCGTTCATCGTGATTATTGTACACCTATAGTAAAACTGCTTTGCGTTTTATTCAAATTTATCTTTGTTTATTTATTTTAGGTTATTGTTTATGATGTCAAAACCAAAGTATTCAGCTGCCCAAGTAAGAGAAATATTACAACAAGATGCTGACAGTAACGGCTCTGAGTTGTCTGATGATGCAGCATATTCAGCAAGCGAAGAAGCATATCAGCAAAGTTCGGGCGATAAATCTGATGATGACAGTCATGATTCAGATGGCGATAGCAGTTGCTCGCCAAGTGAATGTGAGACTGATGTTGAGCCGGTAACATCGCCTGCAGAAAAGAGTCAAGTTATAGGTCAAGGAAAAGGTCGAGGCTGTGCTGGACAGGGAAGAAGGCAGGAGTCCTCGGTGTCAGTATCATCTGTGAGGAATCTTAGTTGTAGTCATAGAGGAGCTAAGAGGTCATCAACTATAAGCACAATTGTTACCATTGAAGTGTCTAAGGATGCCACATCATGGAACAGGAAACCTATAAAGCAAGCTGCTGGAAGATACACCAGAGCTAATGGCATGCCTGTACAACAAGGTCCTACAAGGTATGCTGTATGAAATGTTGATGGCCCTCTTGCAGCATTCCACTTGTTCATGAGGAAGAACTTATTGAATGAAATCATGCTGTGGATGAGCAAACAAGGAAGACACATTTATGATGACACCTGGAAAGATTTGACAGATGGAGAATTTCAACGTTTTCTTGGACTTCTGATCCTCTCAGGTGTGTACAAGTCACAAAATGAATCCATAGTTCAGTTATTTATTTACATTCTCTTATATACTGCATCAGTGCAGTTTACATTGAACAAACTGAAATTACATTGAACAGGGTATTATAACTTGGAGATAACTATTTTTACAGAGAACATGGGCTATGGAGGGTTAAGTGGCTTGCCCAAGACCACAAGGAGCACTTGTGGGACTAGAAACCCCAGTCCTTCTAGCCCAAGGTTGCTGTCCTCTACTGGGATTTGAACCCCTGACCTTCTGGCCTGAAGTACCTTGCCCCAACCACTAGGCTACTCCTCCAAGCCAGTTGTGGAACCTTGAAGATGGCCATTCTGTTTTCAGCAAAAATATGGCCCGTAACCGTTTTCAGCAAATTTCTTGTGCTCTCAGACTTGATGATGTAACCAACAGATGTGAACAACGAGGCGTGGATAAGCTTGCTCCAATCAGACATGTTTTTGATACCTGGGAAACAACTCTAAGTGACGCCTTTGTTCCTGGTGAAAATGTTACCGTGGATGAGCAACTGCTTACATTTAGTGGCCGTGTTCCATTCAGACAATATATTCCCAGCAAACCTGGGAAATATGGCATAAAGCTATGGATGTTGTGTGACAGTGCAACGTCATATGTTCTGCATCTTCAAGTATATACAGGAAGGGAACTCGGACAAAACAGGGAACAAAATCAGGGTGAAAGGGATGTGCTGCAACTCACTGAAGGATTGACGCGATCTGGCAGAAATGTTACTGCTGACAATTTCTTCTGCAGTTTATCCCTGTCACGGAAATTGCTAGAAAAACAAATGACACTTTTGGGGACAATTCAAAAGAACAGAAAAGAATTACCTCCAGAATTTGTAACAGCAAAGGGCCAAGAGGTATTCACTTCACTGTTTGCCTTTCACGATGACACCACTCTGGTTTCCTATTGCCCGAAGAAAGGAAAAGTGGTTGTTCTTATGAGCAGTTTGCATGATCAAGAAAAAGTAGATAACACACGTCCAGACAAAAAACCATGCATGATCTTGGACTATATTCTAGTAAAGGTGGAGTAGATACGGCAGATCAAATGTTGCACACGTATACCACAAAATGAATGACAAGACTCTGGCCAGTGACAATCTTCTACAACATGTTGGACATCAGTGTTTTGAACGCCTTCATTGTTTGGATGTCACTAAATCCAGAATGGCAGTCCAAGTCAAAGCACAGACGTTGTCTATTCTTCCTGGAATTAGGAAAGCAGCAGCTTCAAAGTAATTGCAGCAAGACTTCTTCCAGCATTGAAGAAGCCACTGATGCTGTTTGCAATGTCGGGATCCCAAAGAAAAGGGCAAGGTGTCACTGCTGTTCCAGAGAAAAAGACAATAAAAGCAACATAGGGGTATGTATACTAAAACCCCGTTAGGTGCGCAGCGCGCTAGTGTGCGGGATGCCATATAAGGAGTGGGCATTTCAGTCTGAAAAAGCAAACCGGGATTAATCATGTGCTAATGTGCGCTGTGCGCCGCGCACATTATCGCATGAGAAACTTGCGCGGGAAGCATAAGTGGCGCACTGATGTGCAAGCATAGGGACAGAGCCACAGTACAATGGTGAAGACACTGACCGATGATGCAAGGATCATGGGTTCAATCCCCCACTGTGCCCAATAAAGAAGGCTGGTTGAGGCATTACCTGTTAAAGGTAATGTTGCAGTCTGAGGCATATTAATTTTATTTTAATTACTGCTACTAGCAAATGCACTCTGAAAGCACTGTAACATAAGGTGCCCCATAAGGTACCCCAGAGGGCACATTTTAAAGTGCACTGTCCGCCAAGGCACCCTAGAATGTTGCTTATAGGGCGCTTTATAGGGTGCCGTATGAGGTACCGCAAGGTCACAACACTGTTCTTGAAGGCAGCACTGTGCAGTTTAAGGAATGAAAATCATAAGTAGGTGCACTGACATGCAAAGAGAAGCAGCAGTGTAGCACAATGGTTAAGACACTAACCAATGAATCATGGGTTCAATCCCCCACTGTGCCTAATGAAGAAGGCTGGCTGAGGCATTACCTGTTATAGGTAATATTGCTTTAGGAGGCATTTTATTTTTATTTTAATTAGTGCTGCCAGCAAACACACCCTCAAAGTATTGTAACATAAGGTGCTGCATAAGGCGACTCATAGGGTACCCCAGAGGGCACATTCTAAAGTGCACTGTCCGCCACGGCACCCTACAATGTTGCTGAAAGGGTGGCCTATAGGGCGCCATATAGGGTGCCCTATGAGGCACAGCAAGGTCATAGCACTGTTTTTGATGGCAGCACTGTGCATTTAAACGCATGGAAATCTGAAGTAGGTGCGCTGACATGCAAGGAGGAACAGTAGTGCAGCACAATGGTTAAGGCACTGACTGCTGATACAGGGGTCATGAGTTTGCTCCCCAGTGTGCCTAATATGTAAGGCTGGCTGAGGCATCAGCTTTGCTATGTACATATTGTTTCCTGCAGCACTTTATTTGTATTTTATTAATTGCTGCCAGCAAACACGCCCTCACGTGCCGTAACTGAAGGTGCCGCATAAGTCACCCTATAAGGCACTCCATAGGGCACATTATAAAGTGCACTGTCCGCCAGGGTACCCTAAAATGTCCCCTATAGGATAACGTATAGTGCACCTTATATGGACGGTGCACCTTATATGGATCCACCTTATATGGTGCACCTTATATGGATCCACAGGATAACGTATAGTGCACCTTATATGGACGGTAACCATTAGGTGCCCTATAGGGCGCCCTATAAAGCGCCCTCTGAGGCACCTTATGGGTACAGTACGCTGAGAGTGTTTTTGCTGGCAGCAATAATGTACATCAAAAAGAGTTAATGCTTTGGGCAGCCCTATCAAATAACCACACTGTGGGTTTGAACCCATGACCTCTGGCTCCACAGGCAGTGAAGTAACCAGTGGGATACAGCTCTAAAGCTACTAGCAAACCCCTGGCTGGCAGCAGAGGGACTGCACATCACCACACAGACAGTCTGCTGTGGTCACCAGGATAGGGTTAGCCCACCCGTAACCATGATGCACTGCACATGCAAATCAGCTGTCCACAGATGAACACAAGATGGGGTATGCACCCCCACAGCACCTCGGCCTGGTAGGGGGAACTGACCATGTGCACCCCCACAGCACCTCGGTCTGGTAGGGGGAACTGACAATGTGCACCCCCACAGCACCTCGGCCTGATAGGGTGTACTGACCGTGTGTGTTACTGGCACAGAGTAGCTACACACTGTCACATTGTGCGGGTACTGTGCTCACCCTGAGGGTGCGGTGAGGCGCCCAGCACCAGGTCCACAGCATCTTCCATGGCAGAAATAAGCCATGCTGCAGGTCCCCAGCAGTGCTAATGTGTGAGATAGGTAGTTTCTGCAGACACACCTTGGATATATCTGTATGTCGCAGTCAGGTGTAGCCCCTCTGGACTCTTAGGAGGTTTATGTACCACCACCCTCCTCCTTCAGGGCTGAGGGTGGTAAACAGGGTCTCCCATCAACAGATCCACATTGTACCTCCCTGCAATGGTGGCAATAGAGGGGGACCAGCAACCCCGGTCCTTTTGCAGCTCTGTACACATCCATAACGCAATAGCAGACAGACATTAGGCCTGGATATGCTAAGCTGCACCCCACCACTATCTGATATTCTCCTGCAGCAAGCTTTCAGTCGCTGCAACCTGCAAGGCGCTCCATCAAGACACATACCAGTTGCAAACAGTCTGCTAGCTATTCCATACTGCATGTCCCTGGTGGAAATGCATGCACCCAGAATTGAGATGTCAGCATACACAACAAGCAGATAAGCCAGTGACTGGGCCCCAAAAGGAAACCCATAAATATCACATGAGAGAAATACTATATAGCACTATGGGGGTGCCTAGCCATGCCGTGGTCACTGCACAGTCAGGGTGTGAGTGATCTCCCAGCAGGACATGCTGTGGCCACCCTGTCTGTGTAGGTGGTGGCCGGGCACTACAATGTCCCAGCCATTGCTCTATGCCCTGTGCAGATGCATCCTGGCCAGGCCACCCTGTCTGGGCTATACCCATGGTACCTTGCTCCTCATTATGCACATTGGCAGGCCAATTCTGGCAACAGTGCTGGCAGTGTGGGCTGTGGAGGGTGTTTGCAGCCACCACACACTGGATAGACAGACACACACTCCCACACCTATGCCAGCATTGTGCTACTATTGAGGAGTTTAGCAGCCCTGGCCACCACACCAGTCCTGGGCACAGTACAGGCATGGATATGGTACGCAATACTGTTGGGGGTCACTCCCCAGGGTGGTAAACACTGTCAGAGACCAGACCTGAAGCACACACTGCAGACATCAGAAAGATTGTTATGATGGAGCTCAATCAGCAAACTGTGCTTAACGTAAGTATTGCTATCTGCCAGTAATCATAGCAAACGTTTGATAGCTGTGTACCGTATACCCAGGTGTAGGGTGGCATTGCTAAGGTATGCAAGTGCTATTATTGGGAGATGTACGCAGGGCCCAATGTCCTGCCTCTCCAGGAGGCATTGGCTAATGGGGCCTGTGGGTGTGGGTGTGGGTGTGTCTGCCCCTGTTGGCTGCTGCTTTACGGCAGAGGTTCCCAACTCTAGTCCTGGTGTGCCAAACACTGTTCGGGATTTCATGCTGTCCCTCATGAATATGCATGAGATACATCTGCATACCATGGGGGTGGTGCATAGATATGCAGCACAGGCATCTTTATTAGAGGCAGCATGGAACCTGAATGGTGTTTGGCCCTCCAGGACTGCATTTGGGAGACTCTGCTCTAGGTAATGCGCCTGTTTATGGTGTCTGTGCTCGGTGGGGTAAAATATAGGCGTATTAACCATGCCTATGTTCTCTGCAATAAAGGTTTGTCCTTACTATCACGGTTTAGTTGTGGGAAAAAAGTGTGGACTGGATTGGAAGTAGCCCCAGCTGGGCTTTGAACCTTTGACCTTCTGTTCTTGCATACACTGTCTGTGTGCACTGCACCACCATGTTGCCACAGAGTTGCTGTTTTCCCTGGGGAGTCAATGAATGTACATCCGACAGGGCCTGTTTGTTGCAGTGCACGGCACCCACCTGGACAGGGCTAGGCCATGGTCTGCTGTGGCCACCAGCTGCTGCCACCTCCACCACCAGTACCGCTCCATCCTTAGATTGGAGACAGCATAAACCCTGAAGGATTTGTGGCCCTCCAGGACTGCATTTGGGGGAATCTGCTCTAGGTAATGTGCATGTTTCTGGTGTCTGTGCTCTGTAGGGTAAAATAGAGGTGTTCGAGCCATGCTTATGTTCTCTGCAATAAAGGTTCGTCTTTACTATCACGATATAGTTGTGGGTAAAATATGGGGACTGGATTGGCAGGAGCCCCAGCTGGGGCTTGAACCTGTGACCTTCTGTCTCCAAACACCCTGGTTGTGTGCACTGCACCACTGTGTTGCCACAGAGACAGTGCATTCCCTGATGATACCATGACTGTTTGTCCGACAGGGCCTGTCTGTTGCAGTGCATTGCACCCACCTACACAGGGCTAGGCCATGGTCTGCTCTGGGCAGCTGCCACTGCCCCCCTCCACCTCCAGTACCCCTGTGCCACCATGCTGACATGCCCTTCTGCTGGTGGTGCTGGTGGTACGCAGTCTCAGGCCATCCTGTGTGCGGGTAGGCGGCTGCCTATGTTGCGGGTTCTGGGGTAAGGGTGCTTGCATATCTGTACGCACGTCCCCCAATCACCGCCTGCCAATGTTCTGTGCCCTTGGGGGTACCTGCTGGGTACTATCCCCTTTGACACTGTGATAAACACTCTCGTGCCCATGTTGGGCCCTCATAAGTTGCTGTCTGGCTGCTGTTCAGTTTCAGCATTCCTAAATGCCACCTAGGCATCTGCCTAGTCCGCACTGTGCCCCAGCTGCACCACAGCATGCGCCGCCTGAAGCCCTCTGTATCCCCTTTCCCAGCATCTGTCCAGTTGCCCATTCCGACCTGCCCACCCTGCTGTTGTGGAACATGTGCATGCCATAGGTATCCTGTCCAATGGAGAGGAAAACCCTGTTCAGTGCTATTTCACTGTGGGATCATTCACCTTGTATGGGGACGGAGCGTAGACCCTTCTAAAATTCATATTTATTTTTTGCGGCTTTCTTGGGAGTGTTTTTTGATGTTTCCCATTACTATTACTATTGCCCAGCTTGATTATAATTTTTTAAAATTTTGTTGGGGTCCTTTTCAATGTTTATTTGTACTTTTGTACCGTGCACATGTATCACACTTATCACTGTTTTGTAGGTTTCCCCGGTTTTGCTGTACATTGCTGACAGAAATGGTTTCTCTTCCCTTTAAATCGGCTCTACCGCGAGGTTTTCACTCGCGGTATTTTTTTCCTTGAATTTCAGCCCCGCTAGTGTGCGGGGAGCCTCTCCCCTCCCACTCTCCACCCATTGACCCCTTCTCTCCTCCCCGGGGAGCCTTTCTCCGCCCTCCGGTAGCCTTTCCACGCCTTTATCGCACATCAGCGTGCCGCGCACATGAGCGGGCACTTTAGTGTGGCGCACGCCTGTGCGGGGCACATTTGTGCCCCGTAATGCGAAATTAGCATGCGCTAAGGTACCTTAGCGCACGCTAATGTGCGCCGTGCACATTAGCGCAGTTTAGTAAACATACCCCATAGTTTGCACCTCCTGCAAGCACAATGTTTGCAAAGAACATTCAGAAATTGTCTGTGTCTCATGCAAATGACTGTAGTACTTTACTGTGTTCATCAAGTGCATGCAAAAACTGCTTTCATGGCAACTCTTCTTCATGTAATTTTATGATAAAGCATTAAATTTCAAAACATTTAACTTTCAAATAATAAATAATTTAATTCGGAATAATATTTTGTCTGTTTAGTTCAAATTTTTCATGGTTAACAATTAAAATTCGTCGTGGGGTCATTTATGACCACAACGGTATTCAGTGTGTGCAAAAAATCTTGTTAATTCCAGGGTTAAATGAATCGTATCTGGGGGAAGGAACCAAATCTAATCCATTAGATAAAATAGTGGGGGTTCTGCCTTTTCTGCCTAATGCCACGAAGGTGGTAGCTATTTTGAAACAACATTGGTCAATGCTTTCTTTACATCAGTGCTTTCAAAAGACTTTAATGATTGCATATCGACGTTCTCCAAATGTAGGGGATTTGGTAGTACATACTAGCAAGTACAATCAGTTAGGACCCTCGACCCAGGAGAGGGGTCATTTTGCTTGCGGTCATTGTGATTTTTTTTGTGATAATACCTTGCAAGGAGAAAACTGGGAGGATCCATCTATGGGCCAGCAGTATGTATTACAATGTTCATCTACTTGCCAGACGGCTTATGTAGTATATCTGTTGTTATGCCCATGTAATTTTAAGTATGTAGGCAGAGCAATTCGCCCGATTAGGAAGCGCCTGTTAGAGTACAGATCACATATCAATTCAAGGCAGATGTCAGCGTCGATGGTCCCACATTGTCAGCAATCGGGTCATCAATTTGGAGATTTGAGGTGTCAGATCTTGGATTGTGTTCCCCTTTCTATGAGAGGAGGGGATCGTAGAGCCAAGCTAGAGTTTAAAGAACAGCAATGGATTTTCCGTTTGCAATCGGTAGCCCCTAAGGGTATGAATGCAGATATTGACTGGTGGGGATTAAGACTGTGATCGTAGACATAGTGCATCAGGTGTTACTTTGAGGTAATTAGCTCTCTGACGTCACTCTCAGTTGGTATAAAACCGGAACCAGAAACTGGTAAGGTTCATTTGCCTGAAGAAGAGCTTGAAAGCTGAGTGGCTTGAAACACTGATTGGTGTTGCGGGAACCTTGCTGGGGTTTCTAGTCCCACAGGTGCTCCTTGTGGTCTTGGGCAAGCCACTTAACCCTCCATTGCCCATGTTCCCTGTAAAATAGTTATCTCCAAGTTATAATGCCCTGTTCAATGTAATTAGCAGTTTGTTCAATGTAAACCACCTTGATATCATGAAAGGCAGTATATAAGAAATGTTAAATAAATAAATGTTGATAACTCCTATGGTGCTCCAAGGGGCTCCCAAGGAGTCTATACTGCACCCCTTAGCTTGCACTATGGCCGCATGGCTTAAGGCAGCTGGAACTTTCAAGAGTACAACAAAGACTCCTGATAATGTCAGCGCTGTCCTGCCTGCAGCCTACCTCCTGGAAACACTTGTGGCTACTGGTAGATCTCCTCCTGGGGTACTCACAGCTCCAGTTGCCTTATCAAGGCCCCCAATGACATAAGGGCTGTCCTGCCTGCAGTCTGAATCCTTTTAAATGCTTGTGGCTGCCTGGTAAATCTCCTCCTAGGGTACTCATAGCTCCAACTGCCTTATCAAGGTCACCAATGACATCAGGACCCTTCTTCCCACAGCCTGCCTCCTGGAAACACTTGCAGCTACCCATTAGATCTCCTCCCTTGTACTCTTTTATTAGCTTAAGTGAAAAATGTTGAGAAGGACTTGAAATGGGGTACCAGAGCCCTCTGGAAGGGTTAATATGGAGAATGGCTTAGAATTCACTAGCAGCCTGGAGAGACATGTGTACCCAAAACCAAGGCCATGCTTAGCAGAATGGGACATAGGGGCTTGTTTACAAAGCCGCGGTAGCGATTCGCGATCGTTATCAGAGCCGCGGCCCCATTGAAATCAATGGGGCCGCGGCTCCGATAACGATCGCGAACCGCTACCGCGGCTTTGTAAACAAGCCCCATAATGTTTTTGCTTCTTCTAATTCAGCAGAGCAATATGTCTGTGCTTACTTTTACCTATATCATCACTTGTAGCATGCAGATAAAGAAAAGTGGTTCTGATAAAGCTGTTTTCTCTCAATAAAGGAGGCGTTCTGACCTAGCCGGGGGGAGGGGGGAGAGGGATTTACATTAACTGCTCAGGTTTGCAGGACTGTGGACTCTCTCCCCTTAAGGCCTTGAGAGTACTGTATTTTTAATATAATTCCGTGTGTGTGAATTGTTTTATTGCTTATTATTACTTCTCTCTCTCTCCCATTGCTTTCAGTGAAGGGATAAAATCCCAAGAGCCCAGGTTCTGTTGCCAGGTGCAGGGTGCAGCAGGTACATTCATTTTTGTGTCATGACTCAGATAGGATATTTGTATCTCTTCATTCAAGGCAAGGCAGAGAGGATTCTGAGTATGAAGTACAGACAGTCATGGGCTTTATCATTTAAGAGAGACAGTCCACATGTATGAAAACATGGTGATATTGCAAAAACTATGGAGCACGGTGGTATTCGTTGGCTAGTGGCTAAAGCCCACGACTGTCTGTACTTCATACTCAGAATCCTCTCTGCCTTGTCTTGAATGAAGAGATATGAATATCCTATCCAAATCAAGCCTAAAACTGAATGTACCCATTGCATCCCGCACCTGGCAACAAAACTGGGCTATCAGGAGTCAATCCCTTCACTCTAAGCAATGGAAGAGACAGAGGTAATAATGAGTAATAAAACAAGTCACACACACAGAATTATGTTAAAAACACAGTACTCTCAAGGCCTTAAGTGGAGGGAGCCCACAGTACTGCAAACTTGAGCAGTTCCTGTAAATTCCCCCCCTCCTGGCTCAATTTTTCACTTAACGTAATAAAAGAGTGCAGGGGAGAAGATCTACTGGGTAGCTGCAAGCGTTTCCACTACTACTACTGCTCAACATTTGTATTGCACTACAAGGCATATGCAGCACTGCACAGACACATGTAAAAGATGGTCCCTGCTTATCGGAGCATACGATCTAGTTGAAGGGATACAGCTAGAGGGAATAGTAAGAAAACACAAAGGACATCAGGTGAGTCAAGATCCAAAAGCAGCAGCGAAGAGGTAAGTTTTCAGCCTGAATTTGAAAAGGGTCAGAGAAGGTGACTGACATACAGACTCAGGTAGTTTGTTACAGGCATAAGGAGTAGCAAGGTGAAAGGAGCAAAGTCTAGAGTTGGTAATAGAAGAGAAGGGCACAGATAGAAATGATTTGCCAGAAGAGCGGAGTTTCCAAGAAGGGGTATAGGGAGAGATAGGAAAGAAAAGGTAGTGAAGAGCTATAGAGTGAATGCACTTATAGGTCAGCAGGAGAAGTTTGAACTGGATGCGGAAATGGATAGGAAGCCAAAGAAGAGACTTGAGAAGAGGGGTAATATGAGCATGATGAGGCTGGTGGAAGATTAGCTGTACAGCAGAGTGTTGAATAGATTGAAGGAGAGAGAGATGACTCAGAGAGAGACCAGCAAGGAGCACGTTACAATAGGCAGGCTGTGGGGAGGATGGCCCCAATGTCATCGGGAGCTTTGATAAGGCAGCTGGAGCTGTGAGTACCCCAGGAGGAGATCTACCGGGCAGCCCAGTTTCTGTTGCCAGGTGCGGGGTAGAACCGGTACATTAAAAAAACATCACTTGTCCATATTGACCATATATCTCGTATATTGCATTATTTAGGCTCATGTTTACTAAAGTGTGCTAATGGATACCATGCACTAAAATCACACTAAGCAGTAACTGTTACCGCATGCTAAAAATGCCAGCATGCTAAAATTCTCACACTAACTGCTTAGCATAGGACTAGGTGGGTTTAAGGTAGAGAGAGGGTATTCACTGTAGATCATGGATAATGTGGCATCATTGTGCACTAGTTATGACTGTTGCAGTAAGTACGGGTGTGTTTACCACCACCTCAGTTGGTGGCAGTAAGTGCACCTGAGTTGCAGTAAGTGTGGCTGCCACTTTAGTGCAACAAGATCCTCTGAACCACGCTAGTTGTATGGGGCGTGCCGGGAATGCCGCCAGTGGTTAGCTGAGGTCATACACACCTCTCGTACTAATATTTTGCACTTATTGCATGCCTAACCTTTGCACACTTTTGTAAACATCTACATTATGCATAAACCTAAGGAAGATACATTAAATACCGTTAATACCGTTTTTTTTTAAACTATATGTTTATTGCGTATATTTCACCAAATATTACAACAAAGACAAAAACATTTCCAGTGATACTTTCAAGATACATAAGAAAAGCCTACCAACCCACAAACTCCTATAACATGATCTAAACCTATCTTATGCATCAAATATAAAGCAAGCTTAATCAAAGGAAACAGAAAGAAGAAAAGAAAGAGAAGGAAAATAATACCCCAGTCCTCCCTCCCTCCCCATATACAGCCTTCCCGAGGTAAACCACCCTCGAGGAGGACAAGAACACCAAGAGCAGGAAACTACCCCACCACTTCCCCAAGTGTGCCGCAGACCCCTGGAGAGCACATATAGACGGACACCCATTCAAAGAGGAAGCATGGGAGGGTACCGCAAGTCTAGGCATGAGAAAACTAAGTCGCATAATTATCTAATGCAACCCACTTAGAGAACTTGGCCCCAACCCCCTTAGCCTGTAGTACTCTATCAGAAGCTTTTTCATATTTGGCGAATAAACAAATCTGATTCCACCATTCTAAATAGGAGGGCTTGCATGGGTTTTTCCAGCAGGAAAGTATGAGTTTTATCGCCACCATGATCATAAAATTTAGAAGAAAACAATTATGTTTGTCTATGCCTGGGATCTTTGCTGCATTCCGAAATGCTATTATCCGCCATGATAAGGCCTCTGAAAAATTAAGGACTTTCTGAATTTTATCCCAGACTCTAATCCAAAAATTCTTTTTTTTTTTTTTTTTTCGTTCTTGCAATGTGTTTTATTGTTTGAAAAGGATGAAAGATCTTATATATAAATATACACATATAAAGCAATGGTACAGTAATACTTCTATGCAATTTTAAGCATTTTTAAATGTTGGAGAATTTCAACTTTGACTTGTGCACTTGCACATCGTTTCGGCGGGAAAACGCCATTATTTTTTTTTTTTTTTTTTTTTTTGACAACTTTATTTACCAGTTTTAAACAATAAACAACAAAACAGACAATATGTCAACACAACTACAAACATATTATGCATACAAATACCAGGACAAATACAGACAGGTGTATTATCTATTCCCTATTATCTGAAGGATACATGCTCATGAGTATATAATTAAAGTGGGAGGGGGTGAGGACCTCAAATGTCATACCTTCATGTTAAAGAATCATATCAACTAACTTCCCAGTGAGGGGTGTCCCATTTACTCATGAGGTTCCGATAGGATGGGTTTTGTGCTACATACGCTATTTCACATGAGCGGTGATAGCACACTAAATTCCACCAGTACGGGACGCTCAGTGCGCTAAAATTCTTCCAGTGGCTCATAATGGCCTTCTGTGCCAGACTAAGGAGTAGATTGAACAGCGCCTTGTGATTGCGCCGTAAACTGGGCACTTCAGCTAAAGATTTATAGATTACAATTTGGAAAGTAATGGGTGTGTCTATCCGGCACAACTTCTGTACTTTCTGCCATACTCCTTTCCAATAGGGCGTCAGTAATGGACAATAATAAAGCATATGCGCCATGGTGCCCGGCTCGGAGCCACAAGACCAGCAGTGACCATCATCATGTGCTTGCCATTTAGACATCTTGACCGGAGTCAAATAGGCACGATGCGCCAAAAAGTATAGCATCTGTGTAAGTGAGGCTGATCTCGACAACCGAATTTGGGGCCCCCAAAAGAGTGTCCATGCCTCAGAGGTTGGCAGGCGGCCTGCTTCTTCTTCCCAAACCAACTGGGCACCACTAGGGCTACGAGTGTCAGCGGCTCTGAGGAGTTCTACGCATTTGGATATTAGACCAGTGCCCATCCGAAATTCTTGAATCAGCTGATATGCCGGTTGACCCCCTACCCTATGTAGCGGCGTCACTCCCGCTTTGCTCAGGCAATGCCGTAATTGAGCCCACTGGAACATGCATTTGTAGGGTAACTGAAATTCTGATTGGAGTTCTGCGAAGGTTTTGTAGTTACGCCCAACAAGGAGTTGACCCAGATTGAGGATTCCACGACGTATCCATGAGCTCCAAGCTATATTTTCGCCGCCAACTTTAAAGCGCGGATTAAACCAAAGTGGGGTGGCATCCGTGATATTCTGAGTATCACCCAAGAGGGGTAGGAGAAGGTTAAAGGCTTGCTGGGTGGCTAGCAATATCTCATTGCTCTTCTGAGTTTGTTGCACCGTTGTGCCAATATAATACTTCAACGGAAGTGGGTCACTAGCAGCTGATTCCACTAATAGCCATGTCGGATGCCCCGGGTCATCCATATCCTCCGCCCACCATGATCCTTGCTTCAATATGGCCGCTACATGATATCTATGGAAATCCGGAAAGTGCACGCCTCCTCGCTCTTTCGGAAGTTTCAGCTTCCACGCCGCTATCCGTGGTACTTTTTTGTTCCAGAGGAAGAGCAACAGTTTTTTTTCCAAATCTTGATAGAATTTTATTGGGAATAATACCGGAATCATACTGAGGATATAAGTCAGCTTAGGAACCATTACCATTTTAATAGTTTCTAGACGTCCCCACCAGGTCAAGTGTAATGGCGACCATTTTTGAGTATAGTTTTGTAGAAGTTCCTTACATCGGTCAGCGACCAATGACAGAGTATCTGCTATGGTAGTACTATAGGTAACCCCTAGATATTTAAAGGACGTTCTCTCCACCTGGAAGGGATATCGATAGAGAACCTCTGCTGAAACTGTTGCCGTAAATGGTATACTGACGGTCTTTTCTAGATTCAGTTTATATCCTGAGATACCCGAATATTCCGTAATAACGTTCAGGGTGGTCTCCAAGGAATTCTCATTGAGGAACAGAAGAAGATCATCCGCGTAGGCTGACACTTTGCAGTGGTAACCTTCCAGTGGCATCCCTTGTATATTGGACATCTGACGAATTTTAAGTAGCAGTGGTTCCAGGGCAATATTAAATAACAGGGGTGACAATGGACATCCCTGGCGCGTTCCTCTAGTGAGGGGGAATTCTTGCGACGCAGTACCATTCGCTGCCACACGAGCCACCGGTCTGGCGTACAGGAGTTGCACACTCTTCAGAAAAGCCTCCGGGATTCCCATCCAACGCATGGTCTGATATAAATAGGGCAGCTCTACTCTGTCAAAGGCTTTCTCTGCATCTAATGCCAGTCCCACTATAGGCAGATCTATCTCCTGTGCTTTGCGGAGCACATGCGCCAACATACGCCCATTGTCCACCGCAGATCTGCCTGGCATAAAGCCACATTGGTCGGGATGTATAAGTGTCCCCAAGACCTGGGATAATCGGTTGGCTAGGACCTTAGCATAAATTTTGTAGTCTGCATTCAGCAGCGAAATAGGTCGGTAATTCTCGATTCTCTCCGGGTCTCTACCAGGCTTAGGATGTATCACGATCGTTGCTGCTGCCAACGCTCCGATTGCTGGGAGGTCTTCCGCTAACCCTTCATAGTATAGCAGTAACTCTGGGACAAGCAATTCTGAGAAGGCACCATAGAATTCCGCTGGTAAGCCATCTGGTCCACTAGCTTTACCTTTAGCCAATTGTTGTAGAGCGGCTTGAATCTCCTTACCGGCGATCGGCGTGGAAAGAAGTCTTTGCTGCTGCTGTGTAAGTTGGGGGCCTACAATGGCGGAGGTAAAGGCGGAAAACAGCGATTCATCATGTGTTGTTTCTGATTGATAAAGCTTAGAATAGAAGCTCTCGCAGATCGCTAGTATCTCTTTGTCGGTCACTTTTAGGACTCCTGCCGAGTCTTTTAAACCGACAATCCGTGTGACCGCTCGTTTTGTCTTTAAGGCATTTGCTAAGAGCGAACTAGCCCGATTGCTGTCGTGATAATATCTCCCCTGCTGTTGCTTAAGTGATTCAGTGACTTCGTCGTGCAGGAGCGCGTTGTATTGAGCACGTAGCTTCTGTAGACGCTGCAGCACCCTCTGATCTGTTTGACGTGCGAGGAGTCGCTCGCCCGTGTGAATCTCAACTTTCAATTCCGCTCTTCTCTTTGCCGCAACTTTCCGTTTGTGTATCTTGTAAGTCAGCATATGTCCACGAACAGTAGCTTTGAAGGCCTCCCACCAGGCCCATGTGGAAGTATCTCCATATTTGTTTGTGATAAAATATTCAGTGATAGCTGTTTTCATATCCGCACAAAACTTCTCATCTGCCAACCAGGATTTCTAAAAAAAAAATCTACTTTGGGATATTGTTGCATGACCCATGTTAAGATCCATGTAGGTCGCCGAATGATCTGACACTGTTCGGGGTAACAGACCCACATCAACGACTTCGGGGACGAGTGTTTTGGAGATTAAGAAATAGTCAATACGAGTTTGTGTATTGTGAGGCAGAGAATGAAAGGTATACTCTCGCTCTTGGGGGTGAATGAGTCTCCAAGGATCCAAAATCCCAAGCAAGTCTAGCATATTATGCAGTTCCTGAGCTGACTGAGGTTTATGCTGTGGCTTATAAGGCGTTCTGTCTAGGAGAGGGTCTGGTATAAGATTAAAATCACCCCCTAGCACAATACGTGAAGAACCTATACTCAGGAGTTCTTGAGTTATCTGAGCGAGCCATTGAGGGTCATCCTTCGTGGGACCATACACAGTCATAAATGTATACAAGCAACTATTAATTTGCGCTAGCACCCTAGCCCAGCGTCCAATCGGATCTATCTTTGTTTCTTGCACCGTCATATGCAGACTTTGCTTAGCTAGAATGATGACCCCTCCTTTCTTCTGAAGGGCTGGCGCTGAAAGAATATTTTGATATACCTTGTCCTTCACCTTGTAGGATTCTGAGAGGGTCAAATGAGTCTCCTGCAAGTAGACTATGTCTGCCTTTTGATGTTTACAATAAGTGAGGATTTTCTTCCTCTTTACTGGGTTAGTGATGCCTTTGACATTGAGGGACAGCACCCGTATCCGTGAACTAGCCATAGTGTGCCTTACTGTGATAAAGAAGGATGACATTCAAGGTCAACAATCCCATGATTACATTATCAATTTCACTCATTAGGACAATATAACAACCTGTCTGAAATAAGTCACAACCTAACTAACTAAACTTGTCCGGTAGAGCCAGTGCCGCCTACTGAATTTAAACCCCCGCCAGCATTATGATTATATAAAAAAAAGGAAGAAAAAAGAATGACTAGTTTTGAGCCAAACTGAAAGAACAGTAACAGCACAGCAATTACATAATACATAGTATAATCCTTACTTGGGCACTCACACTTGTCTCCTGAGGTTCTCCCTCACTCAGCCACCACCACCCATTTCTACAATGAGCTGGCAGAGGCTAAGCAAGACCTACAGCCAAAGTGTAAATGCCAATTGTAGCGCCAGAATTAGGTCCCGGAGTCTCTATTGCCTTTCCGGTCCCACTTCCATCTGGGCGCGATCTTGTAGGAACGCTCGGAGGGCACGACCCTCCGTGAAGGTATGGGTACGATTATCCAAAGTGACTTTCATCGTGGCGGGATAGAAAAGACCAAAACGGGCCTGTATTTGTTGCAGGGCTGGTCTGCAGGCCAGAAGATCTTTCCGGCGCTGAGCCGTTTGTTTACTTAGATCCGGAAAGAAGGATATTTTGTGTCCATCAAATTGTAAATTATGGCTCTGTTTCGCCGCTTGCATTATTTGTAATACATGTTGATATCGCATCACCTTTACTACGAATGGTCGAGGCCTGGGCGTGTGTGCTGACGGGTGGGAAGGTACCCGATGTGCACGCTCTAATTCCAGTGCCCGCTCCAAGGTAATGTTTAAAAGAGTAGGAATTAGTTTCTCTAAGAAAGTCACAGAGTTTGATCCTTCTCGACCCTCTGGGATACCTAGTATACGGATATTATTTCTCCGCATTCTATTCGATTGATCCTCAACGTGGACTTCGAGGGCTGAGACCCACTGTACCAGGGGGCCAATCTGCGCAAGCACAGACGATTGCCTGTCCACCTCGGCCTCTACTTCTTCTAGGCGGCTAGTGAGGTCTCCCATGCGTTCTCTCACCTCATGCAGGTCCTCCTGTACCTTCTTTAGTGTCCCAGAGTTGGTGGTGACAATGTCTTTCACTGATCTCAGTTCCTGCAATATCTCCCGCACCCCTTCCGACGCGATTTTATCCGCCGCCATTTTCTGAGGGGACGCAGGGTCTTGTTTGGCCCGTTTGTTTGATTGCCCGGCTGCTGGTGGAAAGTCCAGTCGGGCAGGTTTTAACGCGGACATATCTCGGATAGCTCAGTTTGCTCTCGTGAGTATTTTAGTGGATCCCTGTCTTCCCAATGGCTCCGGATTTGTAATGCTGTACGGGAGCTCCGATTCAAGCGGCCATCTTCGCACGCGGCAGACTCCGCCCCCCAATCCAAAAATTCAAAAATTCTGAATGTGAGGGCAATCCTTCAGCATATGTCGCAGTGTGCCCACTTCCGTTAATACAGTTTTAAAACAATTTTATCATGAAATATTTCACCTTCTCATCTGCTAAAATCAGTTTTTTTTCTGATGATCAATTGTACCGTTTTCTGTTTATAGATTGCATCTTCTTTGCAAGAGATCTGCAAGGTCAGAGCAACATTAGGTAAAAGTATATTTCTCCAAACTCAGCACAGAAATTCACAAAAGGCTACAAAGCAATAAATCATGATGGAACACATGTCAGAAACCTGAAAAAGTATTCACCTCATTTGAAAGTACATCTTGCTCATTCTGAGAAGTTATCATGTGAGTTTCAATTTTTACCAGTAAGCGACCATTTTCTCCATCATCTCATGATATGTACATGTTCACAATGAATACGTTTCTCTTATATTTGGTTATTTTCTCCACTACTTTTCAATAAAATCACATAAGAGAGAAAGAAATTGACTATTTGTTTGTGATGCAGTAAAATATGAGTTTTCAAATGTAGTATCATGAAAATATTTTGCATGTAAAATGCAGATTTACACACACAAAAGATCTCCTATAAAATTAGATCACACTTAAAAGCGTGTGCAGTACAAGTGGGAGGCATGATCCAGGAGGCATTTAGGTAGAGTGTGGGTGGAGTCATAGCTTAAACATATAGGGCCTGATAGTCAAACAACACGGTTAGCAGAGTAGTCAAACATGTTAATCGTGGTCAACAGGATATTCCGCGGCAGTAACACAGCTATTGAATATCCATGTCTGCCAGCTCTACATGTCTTGGTACTAACTGCATAGCATTGGAGCATGTTGGAGGCATTCTGAATCAGAGCTGAAGTGGGGCTGATCGGTAACTGAGCAGAAGCAATATTGAGCTGCTGCCCGGTTCGCGATATGCAACGAAAGCCAGGAGCAGGTAACCCCGGCCTAACTTTCGCCAAATACTGCTAAATGGGCAGCAGCTCGATATTGCTGCTGCCCAGTTACTGATCGGCAAAAGCAGCTAACCTGGATATTCAATATTGGGGCCAGATATAACCCCAGCATTGAATATCTGCTTCACTGTTCAGTCGCTGGTGCTGAATAACGAGTCCATACTTTATGAAATATATATGTACATGCATATTTTACACCTGCCTATGAGGAAACATAAATGCATGTGCCTTCAGTGTAGGCTCAGTTTCTGCAGGATTTGTGCTAGTATTTTATAAAGCTACCTAGCTGCCTATAGGGTTCATTCCATCCCGGATGTCCAGGCTGAGATTCTGATACCATGGGGCACATCTGGCCCTGCGGGATCAGAATCACAATCAGGCTCTTACGTGCAGGCTGGGGCTGCGATTCAGCCCAACCTGCATGTACAGGCACTGCCCGATTAACTCAGTCAGGGCTTTTAAATGGAGCCGTGGTGCCATGTCGTCCTGTTGCCATGGCACCACAGCTCCATTTAATAGCCACAATGCTGGCCACCGGACTTCAAAGGCAAATGCCCCACAGCCCGACCTCTGATCTGGCCTCTTAAGGCCAGGGTCAGGCTGTGGGGAATATCCTTGGGATCCCCTGCCCTGTTCGTGCCCTGGGCCCCCCCAAAAAAAAACAATAACTTCCCCGTCCCCGCACAAGTTGCCGGCCCTGGATGTATAGGGCTGACATTAGAATTGGCCTTGTACATCCAGGGCCAGTGACTGCACACTGCCCGCACAAACTCCGCCCCTTCCCCACCCCTTCCCCGCCCCTTCACCACCCCCGTCTAACTTCCCCGCACAGCTGTGTGACAGAATAATCCCCTATGTGTCTTTACAAAATACTACTGCTAGGAATCAACCAACGCCATTTTGAACCCATCACTGGAAGGACATATGTGAGTGGGGATCATTCCTGCCCCCTTAGCTATACCAGCAGCAATGTCTTCAGGAAGACCCAAGGAGGAGGAGCCTACAGTGGGAGGGAGGTCTTGGGGGATCTTTAGGGAGGATCTTCTGGGCAGTGATAGAATCTTCTTTAGGGGTAGGGGTGCGGGAGAGGGTTAAAAAGATATTTTTGGATAGGTGGGAGAGAGGGAGTTTGGATGGGAGGGGAGGGCAGTCACCTTGATGTCTCACAGCTATCAGCCATTTAAGATTGTGTTGGGAAGTAATGGGCCATGTGCTAATGGTCAATGCTCCCAGCAGGAAGAAATAATGCCAGCTTTGAGCTGGCATTATTTTTCCTAGAATTAAGCAGCTTGAAAAGTTCAGCACAAGCTGTGTTATTCAATTTAAATAATGAACACATCTGGCAAATCTAACATGTGCTAAAGTAAAATAATACATAGCAAACTAATATAACATATAGCATAGTATATTTATTTATTTATTTATTTTTATTTTCTTATATACCACACTATTCAGCATCAGCGCGGTTTACATGTAACGATAACTGTTCAGTGAAGACAATCTACACTGAACTTACGGTATAACAGAAATGAAACATTTTTAACTTACAATATAACAGAAATGTACAGTTTTAACAGCGTATTTTAACAGCGTATTTACACATAACTTATGTTGAGGAGTAGCTAACTATTTACATGATGGCAGATGAAGACCAGTATGGCCAATCTAGTCTGCTCAGTATGGTGGCTAGAGCAGTTGTGCTGGTCAGCCCCATTTATGCCTTTGTTTAGGGTTGTACCTGCCGCTCTTTGCAGGTCGCCCCTATTTGTTGAGATATAAGAGATAGTTAAGTTTATTTTGATTTTATCCTGTTTCTATAAAGGGTGTCTGTCCCATGCCATTTTGAATTCTGCCACTGGATTTGCCCCCACCACCTCCATCGTGAGGGCATTCCAAACATCCACCACCCTTTCAGTGAAAAAGTATTTCCTGACATGGCTTTTAAGTTTACCTCCTTGCAGCTTCATCTTATGCCCTCTATTTTTACTGCTTCCCTTTCTTTGAAAAAGGTTTTTTTCATTTATACCCTTTAAGTATCTAAACATCTGTATCATATCTACCCTGTCCCTCCTCTCCTCTATGGTATACATATTTAGGTCTTTAAGTCTCCTCTCGTACGTTTTCTGCCTCAGACTCCAAATCATTTTGTTTGCCTTCCTCTGAACCGTTTCAAGTCTTTTTATATCCTTTCTAAGATATGCTCTCCAAAACTGAATACAGTACTCCAATGAGGCCTCACCAATGACTTGTACAGGGGCAGTAATACTTCCTCCTTTCTGCTGGTTATTCCTCTCTGTTTGCAGCCCAGCATCCTTCTGTCTTTGGCTACCACCGTGTCATATTTTTTGCCACCTTGAAATCCTCAGACACAGTCATTCCAAGGTCCGTCTCCTGGTCCATGCACACCAACCTCTTGCCTCCCTCCCCACACCCACCCATCACATACAAATCCTTTGGATTTCTGCATCTCAAGTGCATGACTGAACTGCTTCACATTAAATCTTAACTGCCAAGCATTAGACCATCCTTACAGATGGTGTAGATCTTTCCTCATCTTGTACACTCCCTCAGAAGAGTCTACTTTGTTGCAAATGTTCATATCAGAGTGAACTCTTCTGAGGAAGTGGAGAAGATGAGGAAAGATCTACAAAAACTGGAAGAATGGTTGAATTTTTGGCAGTTAAGATTTAATGCAAAGAAGTGCAGAGTCATGCACTTGGGATGCTGTAATCCCAAGTTTTTTCTATTTAACTTATATTAAGAGGCAAATGCCATGGATTATTTCCTTAATGCATTAGCAACTACCCTTCTTAGAATAATTTATTGAAAAATCTATGGCGCGTGTTTAGCAAGATAGCATGCATTAAGAGGCAAAACTTAGCCTAGGAAGAGAAAAAGGGCCATGCTAATTGTTGGGGGGCATGGCCAGCATTTTCCCTGGTACTTAATGCACTGCAAAGTACCCCAGAGCATTAAACCAGCAATTGCAATTAATGTGGATATGCTTATGACCACCCGTTGGGGTGGCAGCAAGTCTACCCATGCTAACCGCAACATTGACAATTAGCATGCACTATTCACCCCCATGCTAACTGCAATGCAGAACTGGCCCAAGAGTTGGTTGAAGGTGTTGGCACCCAGCCAAGCCTTAAGCCATATACCCCCCACCCCAGCTGTCAGAATCAATTGTTTAGCTTCAGATGCCCTGCTCTTTGCTGCCCCCCCCCCCCCACCAAGAAGCTAGCACCCTAGGCAGTTGCCCTGCTGCGATATTCAGTCAATGCACATTCTCCATCTCAATATACCCAGTGTCATCCTCATTCTGCACTAAGCAGGTAGTGCAGGATCTTTACCACACTGGCTGTTTTAGCACACAGTAACAGCTACTGCAGCATGCTTAGCACTTGGTGAACTGGGGGCCATTTGCACACTTTAGTAAAGAATTAAGAATGAGATATAGACTGTGTGGAACAGATGCCATTAGCTAATAAATTCTGTTCATTACTTTTAAAGGAGAAATTTAGAGAAGCGCTTGGCCTACTCTAGGATCAAATTCAAATACTGTATCAGGCATTTTTTATCAGAAGCTATAAGGAAGTAAGGCCCAGCATGCTAGTAATGCTGGTATCAGGTGCATTGAGGAGTGTTTCCTTAATACCTGGGCCCTTTCAAGAGTGGCTTCAACAATTACACTGTAATGACGCAACTAAGACTTGTCAAATTCTTCAGCTATCTGGAGATGGTACTTCATGTGTGCTTTTTCTACCAGTGAGAAGTGCAGTTTTTGATGTCTCCCATGTCCTTTTATCTACATCTAGAAGAGATGGTGGGAAGACAGTGACATCAGTATTTAAATAGGAATCTAGGTATTAGAAGATACCAGGAAGAGGCACTATGGACTCATCCTCAACTTGTAAATTTTGGCCCTTGGTCATAATCTCTACAAACTATTGAATAGAAAGTTCTTCAGAAATAGACTTCACCGCAGTCTGTGGAACAGATGATCCTGATTAGAGATGTGCATTTTATTTAGACAGTTTTGTATACCACCTTATCCTTCAATCAAAGTGGTCACAACACAATTGGGGGATACATTTAACACAAGGGGATATGAGACACATACGCTGATACTTACAGGGAACATGGGCAATGGAGGATTAAGTGGCTTGCCCAAGACCACAAGGAGCACCTGTGGGACTAGAAACCCCAGTCCTTCCGGCCCAAGGTTGCTGTCCTCTAGTGGGATTTGCACCCCTGACCTTCTGGCCTGAGGTAACTTGCCCCAACCACTAGGCCACTCCTCCCTCCATTTTAATCCCCTTTGGGAAAGAATCCAAGACTGGAAATAAGTAGGACCCCTGAACCTTTAAACTTAAACTGTTGTATAAACAATTATGAGTTATTTATTGTTTAACATGTACACCCACTGGAGCATTATTATTTGGTTAGACAGCTAATAAGTAAATAAACAGATAATTAAATTGCACAGATGTTGGAAATGAAGGCTGCAGGGGCCTAAGATGTGTCTAGATGTGTCTTAGGGCCAATTAAGAACAACAGGGGATACTGCTCATTCCAAACTTGCATAAACTGTCCTCAGTACAAGATGTTACATTGGTATCAGTACTAACACGTGCCAAAGAGAAGATGCCCACTAGGGGATTGCTAAACACACCCAGTTGAATTAAAGTGTTTGACACTGAATTTTCAATTTTACCATTGTGTTGAGTGAACACATACATGAAAGAACACAAAACAAGGAGAATATCCCCCACACAAAGCCACCAAGCACAGGAAGATACCACAGGGAATGCCAAGACTCCAAGAGATACACAGTGAAGTTTATTAAACAAGTCCTGGCATTCCCCTGCTGTGAGCATGCACATGATCCCACTCTATCTCTGCCTCGTAAATAGCAAATAAAATCACTAGGGCTGATTTCATGGATTTTGGAGTTGATTCTTGAAAGTCCCTGACTGGTTCTTCAGAAATTAGTCCAGTAGCATCAGAGATCTGAATGCAGATTTCACCTCCTGATGTGATCGCAAGTACTGTCAGTCGAGCACTGAAGTGTTTCACCAGTGCCCCAAAGTCCCTGCTCAAAGCTCAGCGTTAATTTTCTTTGGTTCATCTTCAAATATTCAAAATCCTTGCATCAACACATGCAGGGAGTGTTGTTACAAATCGCTGAGAGAGGATCATGTGCTAAGAAACAACACTTTGGGGCCCTTTTCCGAAAGTGCACTAAACAGTTAATGCGCATTTCCACACATGGTGACGGCCTGCTCCGGCCATTCTGTTACCGCACGGTCAAGACAGTTACTGCAAGCTGATTTGCATGTTAACTGCCACTGGCATATCAGGGTGCTAAGGGGCAGGGTAGGGGCAAAGAGTGGTCATGGGGGGCAGGGGGTTGCAGTACGTGGAGGGGGATATATTGCATGCTGTCAATGTTGCCATAGTCCAGGTGCACCTAATGCCATCTCAATAGGTGAAGATTAGCGCACCCATGGTAATAGCTAGGGTACTCATTCCCCAAGCTGGCCATGCTCCCAACAGTTAACGCACCTTAGTTTTTGTGACAAACATGAGTTAGGTGCAAAAAGCAAATGCACTTTAGAATCAGAGAATTTGTCTCTTGCTTGCTAAGGACTTCTGCTTAGTTTATAGAAGGGAGGAGTGGCTCAGTGGTTGGGACAGGTTACCTCAGGCCAGAAGGCCAGGGGTTCAGTTCCCACATGGGGACAAACAACTTCAGGCTGGAGGGACTGGGGTCTGTAGTCCCATGGCTACTCCTTATGGCCTTGGGCAAGCCACTTAATCCTCCATTGCCTCAGGTACACTTAGCTTGTGAGCCCTTCAGGGACAAGGGAATAAAAAGTACCTGCTAGTATACATGTAAACCGCACTGTTTCTAAAGAGCATGGTATAAAAAATAAATATAAGTTGGCCATAATGTCTGAGACTGCTGTTGCTTTTCTCAGTTATTTGGCAAATACTTCTGGGGATTGTCATAACCAATTCTTTTTTTTCCTTTTCAGACAATGGAAAGGGACCACCGAGTTCTAGGTACCCCTCTGCCCCTGTATTTATCCAAATATGGGGTATACATGCATCCGCTCACTGAGTGCATGGAGGTATGTGCATTATCCTTAATTTTTTAGCTTTATTCCATTTGCTATAGTTCAGGGGGCATCATTGATTTGAGAGGAAAAACATTCAGGATGAGGGATAGGGGGAGTCCCTGGCAAGTGGAGGAGACCATTCGTCTGCTTCCTTTTCCATTATGATTTGTACATGTATGGCTTATCAGAGACAGCCAGGCCAATTTAAATTTTCACTCTACTATTCCTACAGTAACATTAAATCTTATTCCATTTATTCTAACAAAGTGAGATTAATTTCAACTCTTGGGCTTGCCCTCAGATTGAAGAGCATGAAGACCTCTTTCACAAGGCATGGTCACCAGTGCTATGTCTTCATGGACCATAGCTGGATCTTCAAAATCAACTTTGAGTAGCTGGACAATATTGTCAGCAAGGCATGGTCACAGTCCTTCTTTTATGATCTCACCCTCTCTGGGTGATACCTTAATACAGATCTAACAGTTGTAGCCAACATAGCTTTAACCCAGACATTTTTAGCAAACATTCTAAGGAAATAGACATATTTTGAACAGAACTTGAACACTCTGGCTTGTTTCGTGGACATAGTGAGAAAAATTGCAAGCTTGCTATGGGGGCTGTCATTCCACAAGTAACTGTTGGCCAACCTGTTTTCTTTCCCTTTTTGATGCATAGTTAGAAATAAAAGTAACTTACAAATTGTCTGCACTAGGACAAAAGCCATGGGATGTTCCTTACCTGTGAATTTTTCACAAATTTTCAAAGACAAAGTACATGTGGAAAATTTCACCAGCTTTTGAGCAGATACATTTTCTTTAGAAGATCATCAGTGTACATATGAAGACACATTTTAAAAAAGCAGATTAGATGCCCCCTGGCATGTCCAAGGTAAAACATCTGAAATTCCATGGCAGGGGCAACAGAGAAGGTTAAGTTCTAAAATTGGCTTGTGGCCACCACAAAAGATAAACATTTTTGCAAACATATAAAGAAAATGGGGACATGCAGAATAAGGGCTCAAACATGTGCAAAGAGAGCGCCAATTTTAGAAATGTTCATGTACAAAATATGGAATTCACCAGGATGGCCAACATTTGAGAACATGCATGTGGATATGTTACCATCCCAATCTCACATTTTAGAAACAGAGATGTGCAGCACCACACTGTATTCAAAGAGGTATTGATTTTCATCTGCTATTTTTTTATACTTTGGACACATCATGCAAGGAGAGAGATCATTAGAGAAAGACATCATGCTTTGCAAGATAGAAGGTCAAGGCAAAAGAGGAAGGCCAGCAATGAGAAGGATCTATACAATAACAGCATCTATGGGTGCCACTCTATCAACAATGAACTGCTTGACTAAAGACCGAACACAGTTTAGGTCAACTATCCAGAGGGTCGCCATGACTCAATACCAACTCGATGGCACTAAATTTCAACAATTCTTTTTGGAGGGGAATACAATTATTTTGGCAACAAGAGGGAACTTCCAGGTTATCCTTGTTATTGAAAGCTAGCTGAAACAGTTTTCAAATTCCTGTTCGCGCCAAGGGCAGGTATAAATAAGATCATGTCAGCCAGTGGTTTTAAACATTCCGCATCATTCTTAAATTGGAGATACATGTGGATCTTTTCATTGTCATCCTGGACACGCCTCCATCTCTCTCCCGTGCAATGTAGATGTGATTGTGCCAGGCAGGTGTAAAATCAGTGCTTTATAAAATGGTTCTTGGGGCATGGATGTGATTGGCATATCTGAATGCCCCATTTTCAGATGTGCACCTCATGAATAGAACTTCTATAATGACTCCCATGGTTTTTCAGGAGATCATGTGTGCACATATTGTGTTCTGATCCTTTCCTAAGTATACCCTAGAAACATGTCCTAAACATGATTAAAAGTACTTAGCTGTATTCAAGAGGAGGCAATCTTTAGATAGGTAAGTGCATATATAGCTATTTTCTCACGTAAATAACTGCATATTGTTTGCATAGAGTGTTGTCATTTTAGCAAATATTCTCATTTCTAAGGGGTATGTTTTCTAAGCAGTGGTACCGCACGGCAGCCGCTACGACTGCTTAGTAAACATACCCCTAATTCTTATTATGATCATCTACACTGTGCGTTCACAACCACCTACTTACTAAAAGAATAAAAACAAATAAATAATTTTAAAAACTTGCAGGTGGGAAGACAATTGTTGCCTGAAATGTAGACAGGCAGAGAGTCATCGGTCATCTTATTCATTTAAGTCATTTTTTGGTGCAAAATTATTCATTTACTTTACAGTGATTTGTTTTTATTGACGTTTCCTATTCATATCCTCATGTTTCCTTCACTGTTTCAGTTCCTCTTTGGAGATTATCATTAATTCACATTTGTCACTCTCTGCCTGTCTACATTTCAGGCTACAATTGTCTTCCCACCTGCAAGTTTTTTAAATTATTTATTTGTTTTTATTCTTTTAGTAAGTAGGTGGTTGTGAACGCACAGTGTCAACCACCTGGTTGTTGGGCAATTAGGAGATTCCCATGACACAGTGGTATGTTTTTACTTTTTCTTGTCCTTGTTTTAATGGTCAATTCATTCTCCCGTACAGGGTCGTAATTATATACATTTTTTAAGGTATGATTTGTAGTCACGTTTTAGCTGATTCCACCTTGTTTTCAATTTTTAGTTGTTCAACTGATTCACTCCTGCTTCAGTTTTTAGTTTTTTAGTTATTTATAATAGTCTTTTAGTTAATTAATTTCATAATTTTATGTTTTCAACCTAATCCTCCAGTTTTAGTGTTCACATAGACCTCCCTTGTTCCTTTTTTATCTTTTGGTTACATTTATATGTTGCATTATAATTGTTTAATATTGATGTGTTTTAAAGTTATGGTGTATTTATTATATAATGCAATTTAATATTTATATTATCTACATTAGCATATGCATGCATTTACCTTTTTTACAGTTCTGCTTATACTTTTTTACAGTTCTGCTTATACTTTTTTATGGTGGTTTTGACAACATTTTTATGGATGTTTTTATAGATGTTAATTCATCCAATTGTGTTTATTTTTAAATATTCATGTGTTATATATTTATTTTTTTAATCACAGGTTTGTCATTTAATGTATTTATGTTTTTAACATGTTTATATGTTTTGCTGTTTTGATGTTTTTTAGTGAGCCATACCCCTGAGGAAGTTTGTTTTACGAAACATGGCCAGTGTCGGGTTTTTGGCACACTCAATCCCATTATAATAATTAATAAAGTTGGTTTGACTCCTCTGCCATGTTTTTGGACTGGTTCTTGGTTTTGCTTTGTGGCAGAGTGCTGCATTTTGGTAGACTATGTACGAAGCCTGAACCAAGGGAAGTTGGAGGTGGTCAAGAATGAAATGGAACGTGTACAACTTGATCTGTTGGGTGTCAGCGAACTGAAATGGACTGGCATCGGGCACTTTGCATCAGATGATCACATGGACTACTATGCTGGGAATGAAAGACAAAGAAGAAATGGTGTTGCATTTATAATAAAGAAGAAACTTGCAAGAACTGTAATGAAACACAATGCAGTCAGCGAATGCTTAATCTCTATTCGTCTACGAGGAATGTCTATCAACACAAATATAATTCAAGTATATGCCCCAACAACAACTGCAGAAGAGAATGAAATTGAAGAGTTCTATGAACAAGTACAAGCTGAAATTGACAGAACATGCAAACAGGATATCCTGACAGTCATGGGTGACTGGAACGCAAAAGTTGGCAACAAAGAAGAAGACAAAGTACTTGGAAAATATGGACTTGGCAACAGAAATGAAGCTGGAGAAAGACCAATAGACCGATAGAATTCTGCAAGACCAACGATCTATTCATCTCAAACACCTTCTTCCAGCAACCCAAGCGGCGACTGTACACATGGACTTCACCCAATGGATTGTATAAAAATCAAATTGACTACATCTGTGGAAGTCAACAATGGAAAAGCTCTATAACATCAACAAAGACAAAACCTGGAGCTGACTGTGGTACAGATCATCAACTACTAGTATGCAAACTTAAGCTAAAGTTGAAAAAGAGCAAACCACTCATGAATGCAGCAAAATATGACCTTGAGAATATACCACTGGAATTTAAAGACTGCCTGCAAAATCGATTTGCTGCTTTAGATACAAATGACAGAGCTCCAGAAGAGTTATGGAATGACATCAAGAAGGTTGTGTTGGAAGAAAGCAAGAAGTCTCTTCAAAAGGTGAAAAAGAAAAAATGGCCAAAATGGATGAAGGAAGAAACTCTGAAAATTGCCCAGAAACACAGAGACGCTAAAGCCAGAGGAGAAAGAAAGACAATAACAGAACTCAACAGAGATTTCCAACGTGCAGCAAGACAGGACAAGGAAAAGTACTACAATGACTCATGCAGGGAAATAGAAACAGAAACTATTAGAGGAAGAACAAGATCGGCTTTCCTAAAGCTACGAGAGTTAAAGAAAAAGTTCCAGCCTCGAATTGGAATGTTACAAGATGCTCAAGGTTCTATGTTGAATGACGCTGAGAAGATCAAGAAAAGATGGAAGGAATATACAGAGGTTTTATATGATAAAGATCAAGTGGACCAACAGCCGTTTCAACCTGTACCTTATGATCGGGAACCATTGGTGATGAAAGAAGAAGTTGAAGCAGCATTGAAAGCCTTATCAAAGAACAAAGCACCAGGCATTCCCATAGAAGTATTACAGCAATCTGATGCAGCTGTTACCATACTTACAAGGCTCTGCCAAGAAATATGGAAGACAACATCATAGCCAACTGACTGGAAAAGATCTGTGTTTATACCAATACTAAAGAAAGATGATCCAACTGACTGTGGAAATTATCGCACAATCGCTCTGATCCCACATGCCAGCAAGATTCTACTGAAGATTATTCAAAAGAGACTACAACCAAACCTGGAACAAGAACTACCTGACGTGCAAGCAGGGTTCAGGAAAGGGCAAGGAACGAGAGACATCATCGCGGATGTGAGATGGATCCTTGAAAATACTAAAGAATACCAAAAGAATATCTATTTGTGCTTTATTGACTATAGCAAAGCTTTTGACTGTGTAAACCATGAGAAACTCTGGGCCACATTAAGAAGCATGGGTATACCAGAACACCTGATCGTATTCTTGCACAATCTGTACATTGATCAAGAAGCAATAGTTCGAATGGAACAAGGAGAAACAGAATGGTTTAAAATAAGCAAAGGTGTAAGACAAGGCTGCATACTTTCCCCCTACCTGTTTAATTTATATGCAGAACAAATCATCAGAGAAGCAGGATTGTATGAAGACAACAGAGGTGTGAAGATTGGTGGAAGACTCATCAACAGCCTTCGCTATGCTGATGATACCACATTACTGGCTGAAAGTGAAGATGATCTGAAACATTTGCTTCTTACAATCAAAGAACATAGTCTCAAAATGGGCCTGCACCTTAATGTAACGAAGACAAAGATCATGACAACTGGCATAATCAACAGGTTCATCGTTGAAGGAGAAGAAATTGAAATCATGAACAACTTTAACCTACTTGGATCAACTATCAATAAAGAAGCAACAAGCAGTCAAGAAATCGGATGACGCATTGCTCTTGGCAGAATGGCTATGAAAGACCTAGATAAGATTCTCAAGAGCAGAGATGTCTCTCTCCATACAAAGATTCGACTTGTTCAAGCCATTGTATTTTCAATAACGTCATATGGATGTGAAAGCTGGACTGTGAAAAAGATAGACATGAAGAAAATTGATGCCTTTGAATTATGGTGCTGGCTGTGAATACTGTGTATACCATGGACTGCCCGAAGAACAAACCAGTCGGTACTAGAGGAGATCAAACCTAAGCTTTCTTTAGAAGCTCAGATGACAAGACTTCGACTTTCATACTTTGGACACATCATGCGAAGAGAGAGATCATTAGAGAAAGACATCATGCTTGGCAAGATAGAAGGTCAACACAAAAGAGGAAGGCCAACAATGAGATGGATCAATACAATAACAGCAGCTACGGGTTCCAGTCTATCAACAATGAGCCGCCTGACTGAAGACCAAACACAATTTAGGATAGCTATCCAGAGGGTCGCCATGAGTCGACTCTGACTCGACGGCACTTAACAACAACAACATCACTGCATATCAATTGTAACTGTCTAAGGTTAAACTGAACATCCTTTTGTTATTTAGGTAAATTTGTGGATGTTAAAAATTACCTGCTCAAACTTTAGCTGGTTGAGGGGGCAGGGTGTCCGTAACAGGAAATCTATTCTGCTATTCTCATACATGATAAGTTTATAATAGGCTGCTTGAATTAGACTGTAGGCATGGACATACATTAGAACAATTTTCAAAGACAAAGTAGAAGCATAGTTTCCCTTTGAAAATTATCCCAGGGAAAGCACATATACACATTCACACCTGATCTCAACAGAGTTGCCAAGTTACCCAGGTCCAGGAGTGATATGTTTTGTCAGTTCTGGTTTGAAATTGCATTGCAATGCAGTATGGTATTTGTAGTCCCTGATTTAACCCATTGGACTAAGTGCTGCATGCCCCATAATGATTCAAGAAGAGCTTGTCAAAAATCCAAGACTGGCTTAAAATCTCACTGATAGAACTCGGTAACTTGGCAACTCTGTCTCAAATACATATAAATTTGCCATTCTATTGTATGTACTGATACATGTGAAGGTACATTGTACAAAGGGACATCCAAGTGTAATCTAGGATGTCAAAGTCAGAACATCTAAAAAAAAAAAGCAGGGATATGCAAGTTCAGGCAAGATTTCAGAAACAGAGACCTGCCCGATAGGAATGTCTCTAGAGATGTCTACTTAGATGTCCCCAGAATAGCATCTTGGAACATGGATGTCTAATAGCATAATGATTAAAGTAGTAGAATGGGAGCAGTGCAATCAGCATTCAAATCCCAGTATGGGTCTTTGTGAAAGACTAATCACTTAACTTTTCATCTTCTCTGCCTGCTCTGGATGTTTTAAGGCCAAAACAAGCATTTCACTGATGCCTAGTCGTGCCTACAGCAGATCTAAATGTGGATGTGCCTACAGATATCCCCCTCATTCCTGAAATCAAAAGGAGACATGTAAGTTCATTGCACCTCCCCAGACATGCCTCCACCACATCCCCTTGCCTACTTGGATGTCCCTGCACCAGAGATGTCTGTAAAGGGAGGAGTAGCCTAATGGTTGGGGCAAGGTACTTCAGGCCGGAAGGTCGGGGGTTCAAATCCCACTAGAGGACAGCAACCTTGGGCTGGAAGGACTGGGGTTTCTAGTCCCACAGATGTTCCTTGTGGTCTTGGGCAAGCCACTTAACCCTCCATAGCCCATGTTCCCTGTAAGTATTAGTGTATGTGTCTCATATCCCTGTGTGTTAAATGTATCCCCCAATAGTGTTGTGACTGCTTTGATTGAAGGATAAGGCGGTATACAAAACTGTCTAAATAAATAAAAACTTCATTTGTGGAATGGCTTCAGAGACATCCTCATGATTTTGACATCCACATCTTCAGACATCCTAAATCACAACTAAGCCTTTTAAAATGTCCCCATAGTCTACATAATATGTGCTTAGATGCAGGCCTCATCCAACGCCTGCCCCAAAGAATGCCTCCACCTAAGTCAGATAAACATGGTTAGTGGGATTTATGTGGTTTTCAAGTCTGAAATTGCATAAATCTTTTTGAATATGCCCCCCCCCCTACTCTTTAAGATGCCATTAAAATTGGTCGGCCATAGATTAAGGATGTTTGTACCCAAATAATCATATACTGCTTACAGCAGCAGAATCAACTGTAGCCCCAATAGGGAAGCTGGGGACCTGTGTCTTCAAGAAGCAGACATAGCTAAAAATGAAAAAAAAAAAAAAAAGATCCAACCAAACTCCATGTGAAATATCTTTCTTGTAATATGGTGGTTATTCATCTTTTGCCTAATAATCATCCTCCAATTGGTCATATGTATTTTGGATGAATATATCTCAAAAAGATATTCCATTCCTATGAAATACTTTCTGAGATTTAAAAAAAATAAAAGACTGCACTTCAGGTATCTTTTTTTCCTGTCTGCATGATATGATTCCATAATATGGATTTTGTCATGAGACAGTAATGTTTAAAAACAATTCTTCCAATGAGCAGCATGGGGAACTCATGTCTTTAACTGTTTTAGCCAGACAAATACGCCTAACAACATTTTTCAGACAGAAGATCAATAAGTGGGTGCAACCTGAAAAGATCACATTCCGAACAGTCCCAAAGGAAAGCATGAAAGAACTGCTACAATAATAAAGAAACTACTGGAGAAGTAAGTAACTGTCCCTGCTCATTACAGGGAGAAATGTAGTAACAAAGAGGGAGACAATGAAAATGAGCAGGAGGCTTTGACTGTTGTACATAAGAAACCAGGTCAAGATCTGCAATCAGTACAAAATTAGAGACTTATTGCTTTGAAAAATGAAGATTCTAAGGTTTTCACGGACATTTTAATGCAGAGGTTGAACTTAAAAAATTATATCTGAATCAAACAGGATATTTAAAAGCCAGGCTTACAGTATATTGCCCAATGCAAAGTTATTTAATATTTGGTATTAGTAAATAAGTAGCTGCCAAAAACCTAACCTCCATAATGGCTTTTCTCCCGAGACACAGGGAAGGTTTTGATTATATTGTGAGGGGCTATTTATTTTACTTTTGGAAATGAAATGAAATGGATTGGCTGTAGTAATAACTTTCTGCATGATATTCTAATGGGCCAATATAACCCCACAGCGGTCAGCCATATAACCTGGATATTCAGCGGCAGTGTCGGGATAGCTGGCTACCACTGAATATTTGGATTGTGCAGCTACTATCTGGATAAGTGCCAACCTTAGATGCAGGGAAAGCTTTCAACAGGATTGAATGGAACTTCCTTTATCTTCTTTTGGACTGTTTCATCTGCGGCTTGGAATTTATTGACTGGATAAAGGTCTTATATGCCTCCTCTCGTTCCATATTTTTGATTAATGGCCTTCTTTCTGAAGCAATTTTGCGTAAGCGGGGAATGAGGCAAGATTGTACCCTTTCACTCCTGCTCTTCAACCTTGCATTGGAACCACTTCTTTTAGAGATTAAAAGTGATAAGGACATTAAAGGGGTCAAGTCTAATGGGTATTGCTGGAAACTAGCTGCATATGCTGATGATATTCTTTTATTTCTTTCCGATCCCATGGCTTCAGTTGTACATACTTTAAGACTAGTAGATAATTTTTCTATTTTTTCTGGCTACAAGATCAACTGGAGTAAAAGTGAGCTGCTCCCGTTAAATAACTTTACGATGCAGAGTGACTTCACAATCTTTCCATTCAAATGGTCTCCCCAGGGCATTAAGTATTTAGTCTTGCACCTTTGCTCCACCTCAAAAGAAATGATTAAAGCTAATTGTGCTTTTATGACATCAGAAGTGAAAAAACTTTGCAGCGATGGACATCCCTATGCTTGTCCTGTTGGGGTAGGCTCGACACCATCAAAATGATGGTTTTACCCAAAATTGTATACAAACTCAGTATGCTTCCTGGATTCTGTAAGAAGACCTTCTACACTCAGCTGGATAAATCATCATCCTTTTTTTTTATGGAAGGGCAAGAGACTGCGTATTGCATTAGCCAAACTAAAGCTCCTTAGGAAAAAAGGTGGGGTTAACTTCCCAGATTTTCAACTATACCATACTGTACTTGAGCACAGTAGTATTGCTGAACTCTGTAACCCCCTCAGGTTCAGGAACTGCTAACACCTAATCAGGTGTTAGTTCCCTCCCTACCCACCCCGACTCCCACCCACCCCTAGTGAGCAGTCTTGCTTTACAGGGCACCTCCCCCTTTATCAAATCACAGTGAATTGGACCAGCACATTTTGCATATAATTAAAGAGATTTAACTGCTTTTTCTCTGAAAGGACAGCTGCGAAACCAGCTGGTACTTCGTAGATCTCTCTCTTTTGCTTTAACAGATACCCAAGCTCCACAAACAGAACAATGGCTGGGAAAAATCGTATTGCTAAAGCTGTTGCCCCCGTTACGGCTTCTGCCTCGGTCCAGACAGAGGCCCTATTGCCAGTTGAAGAACCAGTTCCATGTGCAGGGTGCCTGCATGCTGAAGCTCTGAGGAAACAAGTGGAGGAACTCAGAGAGGAGGTGGCGAGGCTGAGGAGCATTCAAGACAGTGAGAAGTACATTGATGAGATGCTGCTTGCAGCAACCAGGCTCTCCAGCACAGGAGAAGATGGGTGTCAACAGAATGTCGATGGTTGGACAAAAGTCACCAGAGCCTGCAAAATCACCAATCCAACTTCTCCAGCCCTTGAATTGAAGAACCATTATGCAGCCCTGGAAGTGGAGGAGGTGAAAGCATCCCTGGAAAGGGAAGAACCAGAGTTCAAGTACCCCATAGTTGCAGAATCAGTGACCAGAAGGAAACGAAGGGTAGTGGTGGTTGGAGACTCTCTTCTGAGGGGTACTGAGGCGTCCATCTGCCGACCAGACTTGATGTCCAGAGAGGTATGCTGTCTGCCTGGTGCCAAGATCCAAAATGTTACGGAGAATTTGCCGAGACTCATCAAGCCCACTGACTATTACCCAATGTTGCTAATCCATGTTGGAACAAATGATACTGCCAGGTATACCTCGGAACGTATCAAAAGTGACTACATGGCTCTGGGACAGAGGGTGAAGCAGGTAGGTGCACAGGTGGTGTTCTCTTCAATCCTCCCTGTTGAGGGTAAAGGCCAAGGCAGAGAGGCTCGCATCCTGGAGATTAATGCATGGCTGCGTGGATGGTGTCTTCGAGAGCGTTTTGGTTTCCTAGACCATGGGATGCTGTTCCAAGGGTTGCAGAGCAGAGATGGCATCCATCTGTCCAAGAAAGGTCAACACATCTTTGGTAGTAGACTGGCTAATCTACTGAAGAGGGCTTTAAACTAGATTCGTTGGGGATGGGTGAAGAAAGCCCCCAGGTAAGTGAAAGCCCCCAGGTAAGTGATACATTAAATACCTTTATGGAAATGGGTAACAGGGGTAACATATGGAAAGCAGTGTGTATTAATGCCCGTAGCATGGGAAATAAGATCTCTGAAGTTGAAGCTTTGGTGGGAGTGGCTGACTTAGATTTAGTGGCAGTTACAGAAACATGGTTCACAGAAAACCATGACTGGGATGTAACTATACCTGGCTATACTTTATTCAGAAAGGACAGGGTAGGAAGAAGGGGAGGAGGAGTAGCACTATATGTAAAAACTACTATTAAAGCTTTGGAATTACAGAGCTTAAAAGGGAGAGAGGAGGCATTGTGGGTTAAACTAGAAAGAGGGAAAGAGAAATCTATTTGCATTGGTGTGATATACAGACCTCCCTCACAAGAGGAAGAGGTGGACAGAGAGTTAATTGAAGACATACGCAGCATTGCTAGGAAAGGGGAAGTGCTACTGCTAGGAGATTTCAATATGCCAGATGTTGATTGGCACTTTCCTGCTGCAGAATCATCTAGGAGTAAGGAGATCCTGGATTCTCTACAGGGAGAACTATTCAGGCAATTGGTAACAGACCCCACACGTGAAGGGGCCATACTGGACTTGGTGCTTACCAATGGTGAAAGTGTTTCTGATGTTGTAGTGGGAGATCATTTTGCATCCAGTGATCACCAGATGGTGTGGTTCAGTATTAGGACTAGGCTGTTAGAATCCATTCCAAGGTGAAGATCTTAGACTTTAGGAAGACTAACTTTGCGAAGATGGGCCAATACCTCAGGGAGTCATTAGTGGGATGGGAACAGCTGAGAGATGTAGAACAACAGTGGGCAAAACTGAAAGGGGGTATTTTAAAGGCAACCAACCTTTTTGTTAAAATGGTAAATAAAGGCAAAAGGAACAGGAGACCGCTATGGTTTTCGAAGGAAGTAGCTGAAAAAGTGAAGAAAAAGAGGGAGGCCTTCATGAAATACAAGAGATCACAGAGAAAGGAAGACAGGCATCTGTATTTGGAAAAACTTAGAGAAGCTAGCAAAGTAGTCAAGAAGGCAAAGATTCAAAAGGAGGAGGAAATAGCCAATGCAATAAAATGGGGAGATAAGACATTTTTTAGATATATTAGTGAGAAGAGGAAGGGCAAAAGTGGTATTGTCAGACTCAAGGGTACAGGGGGGGAATATGTAGAAGCTGATAAGGATAAAGCGGAATTGCTTAACAAATATTTTTGTTCTGTGTTCACAGATGAAGAACCAGGAGCAGGACCTCAGAAAACACCCACAAATAAGAACAGAAGCGAGGGACATCTTGAACAATTTTCAGAAGACTGTGTTCGTGAGAAACTAGCTCAACTTAAAGTAGACAAAGCGATGGGACCAGATGGGATACACCCTAGAATACTGAGGGAACTTGGGGACGTTCTAGCAACTCCACTGACTGACCTTTTCAATGCCTCGTTGGAGTCGGGAGTGGTGCCAAAGGACTGGAGAGAGGCTCATGTGGTGCCTTTACACAAAAGCGGAAGTAAGGATGTGGTTGAAAACTACAGGCCGGTTAGTTTAACTTCAGTGGTGAGCAGGGCCGGATTTACGTATACGCCATGTACGCCATGGCGTAGGGCCCACAACCGGCAGGGGCCCACAAAAAATAGAACCAGGTTTTTTTTTTTTCAATTCGATTAAAAAAAAAACCTGGTGGCTGCCGCCGCGGGGCCCCCTCTGCTGCCGCGGGGGCCCCGTCTACAAGATGGTATGGTCTGGTCGGGTCGGGTCTCGTCTCCCTCCCTCCCTCCGGCTGCGAGAGACGCGAAGATAGAGCGTCTCCTCGCGTCTGTGTTAAGCCCGCAGGGGCTGATGGATTTCCCATCAGCCCCTGCGGGCTTAACACAGACGCGAGGAGACGCTCTCCCTTCGCGTCTCTCGCAGCCTGCAGCGAGGGAAGGAGAGAGACCCGACCCGACCCGACCCGACCGGACCGGACCCGACCCGACCAGCTTGTAGACGGGGCCCCTGCGGCAGCAGAGGGGGCCCCGCGGCGGCAGCCACCAGGTTTTTTTTTAATTAAATTTTACTTTAGGCCGGGGGGGGGGGTAGGAGTCCTATCCCCCCCGGCCTAAAGTAAAATTTAATTTAAAAAAAAACCTGGTGGCTGCCGCCGCGGGGCCCCCTCTGCTGCCGCGGGGGCCCCGTCTACAAGCTGGTCGGGTCGGGTCGGGTCCGGTCGGGTCTCTCTCCCTCCCTCCCTCGCTGCAGGCTGCGAGAGACGCGAAGATGCGTCTCTCGCAGCCTGCAGCCTGCAGCGAGGGAGGGAGAGAGACCCGACCGGACCCGACCAGCTTGTAGACGGGGCCCCCGCGGCAGCAGAGGGGGCCCCGCGGCGGCAGCCACCAGGTTTTTTTTTTAAATTAAATTTTACTTTAGGCCGGGGGGGGTAGGACTGGTAATGGGCTATGGGGGGGGTAGGACTGGTAATGGGCTATGGGCTATGGGGGGGGGTAGGACTGGTAATGGGCTATGTGGGGGGGGGGGGTAGGACAGGTAAAGGGCTGGGGGGGGGTAGGACTGGTAAAGGGCTATGTGGGGGGGGGTAGGACTGTTAATGGGCTATGGGGGGGGGTAGGACTGGTAATGGGCTATGGGGGGGGGTAGGACTGGTAATGGGCTATTGGGGGGCTGGGGCTGGAAATGGACTGGGGGGGTAGGGCTGGTAATGGGCTATTGGGGGGCTGGGGCTGGAAATGGGCTGGGCTGGGGGGGGTTAAGGCTAGAGGTGGGCTGATGGGGTTAGGACTGGTAATGGACTGTGGGCTGTTGGGGGGGGCTTAGAACTGGCAATGGGCTTTGGGGGGGTTAAGACTGGTAATGGGCTGTGGGCTGATGGGGGCTGTCTGGTAATGTGCTATGGGGGGGGCTAGGACTGGAAATGGGCTGGGGGGTTAAGACTGGAGGTGGGCTGATGGGGTTAGGACTGGTAATGGGCTGTTGGGGGAGATTAGAACTGGTAATGGGCTTTGGGGGGTTAAGACTGGTAATGGGCTGTGGGCTGATGGGGGTTGTCTGGTAATGGGCTATAGGGGGCTAGGACTGGAAATGGGCTGGGGGGTTAAAACTGGAGGTGGGATGATGGGGTTAGGACTGGTAATGGGCTGTGGGCTGATGGGGGGGGTAGGACTGGCAATGGGCTATGGGGGGCTGACTGGAAATGGGTTGATGGGGTTAGGACTGGAAGTGGGCTGATGGGGGGTTAGGACTGGTAATGGGTTATAGGGGGGGCTTAAACTGAAAATGGGGTGATGGGGGGTTAAGGACTGAAAATGGGGTGATGGGTTAAGGACTGTAAGTGGGGTGATGGGGGGCTAGGACTGGAAATGGGCTGATGGATGGCTAGGGCTGGAAATGGGCTGATGCAGGGACTAGAAGGGAATGGATGCTGGGTGAGGCTGGAACTAGAAGGGAGCTGATGTTGGGGGAGGATTAGAATGGGATGGGGCTGGAAGAGTAAAATGGAGAAGGGAAAAATATTTTGTGTGGGAGGGATAAAAAATCTACAATTGGCCGGGTATTGGGAGAGTAAGTGGGGATTGAGGATGGAGGGGTAATATTTGAGTGGATGAAATAGGAATGAGGAAAGAGCAAAAGGAGAAAGATTAGTATGTTAAAGCAGATGTAGAGAGAGAATGGAAAAAAATCTAGAAGAGAGAAGAAAGGACAAATGGACAGCAGACGATGGAGAGTTAGCAGAAGACACGAAGAAACCAGAAGAAAGTGGCTGGAGCAATTGCAGCTGAAAAAAATGCACAAAAGGTAGAAAAATATCTCTTTATTTTGAATTTATTAATTGGAATATGTCAGCTCTGGTAAATGTGCATCATTAACATCTGTGCTTTGTTTAGTACAAGAGCAAATTAATGTATTGTTTTATTTCTACAGTGTTGTACATTCCAAGTTTGGCTTTTGGGATTCCCAGTTTAATTATTGTCTTCCTATTTCTAAATTGTGATTACTTGTTTGGTGATGGTCTATGTTCTGCATGTGTAACTGAGCTGAGGTGTTCTGTTTATATAATTCCTATTTGACATTGCCACTTGTTCTCTTTCCCCAGTAGGTCATGTATTGTTGTTCTCTGAAATGTATTGGTTTAATATTTGCAGTGTTGCCTTTTGATTGGTAGAGTATGGTGCTTTGTGAGTCCTGGTAGTGCTATTAGGATACGGCGGGTTTGCTATGGGTTGGCACTGGATTATAGTAATGTAGAAATCTTTTAGTCTTTCTTTATCCATACACTCATTAAGAGGCACGTTTACTAAAAGTTATTATATGGTAACATTATGCAAATATTTATGCAAATGAGGCCCCTTATGCAAATGAGGTCCGCACCCCCCTTGGGCCGCCCCTGCTGGGGGCCCACAATTTTTGTTGGTGTAGGGCCTCACTCAAGGTAAATCCGGCCCTGGTGGTGAGTAAATTAATGGAAACGCTGTTGAAAGAGAAAATAGTGAGGTTTCTGGAGTCCAGCGGATTACAGGATCCGAGGCAGCATGGATTCACCAGAGGCAGGTCTTGTCAGACAAATCTGATTGATTTCTTTGACTGGGTGACCAGGGAGTTGGACCGAGGGAGAGCTCTAGATGTGGTGTATTTAGATTTCAGTAAAGCCTTTGACACTGTTCCTCACAGGCAACTTATAAACAAACTGAGCACCCTAGGGATGGACCCTAAAGTTACTGCTTGGGTTAGAAATTGGTTGGGTGGGAGGCGACAAAGAGTACAAGTAAATGGAGCTCACTCTGAGGAGAAGGATGTTACCAGTGGTGTGCCCCAGGGATCTGTCCTTGGTCCAATTCTTTTTAACATCTTTGTTAGTGATATAGCGGAAGGGCTGTCGGGTAAGGTTTGCCTCTTTGCGGATGATACCAAAATCTGCAATAAAGTAGACACCCAGGAAGGTGTAGATAACATGAGGAGGAATCTAGCTAAGCTTGAAGAATGGTCTAGAATTTGGCAGCTGGGATTTAATGTTAAAAAATGTAAGGTCATGCATTTGGGCTGCAGCAATCCAAGGGAGCAATACAGCATAGGAGGTGAAGTACTTTTGTCCACTAAAGAAGAGCGGGACCTAGGCGTAGTTGTGTCCGATGATCTTAAAGTAGCTAAACAGGTAGAAAAGGCGACGGCAAAAGCTAGAAGGATGCTTGGGTGCATACGGAGAGGAATGGCTAGCAGAAAAAAGGAGGTGATAATGCCTCTGTATAAGTCTTTGGTGCGACCTCATTTGGAGTATGGTGTGCAATTCTGGAGACCGCACCTTCAAAAGGATGTGAACAGGATGGAGTCGGTGCAGAGGGTTGCTACTAAGATGATTAGTAGTCTTCATTATAAAGCATATGAGGACAGACTTAAGGATCTTAATATGTACACCTTAGAGGAAAGGCGGGATAGAGGTGATATGATTGAGATGTTTAAATACCTCCGTGGCATAAATGTTCAGGGAGAGAGCCTCTTTCAATTGAAAGCAAGTTCTGCGACGAGGGGACATGGGATGAGGGTGAAGGGAGATAGATTCAGGAGTGATATGTGGAAATATTTCTTTACGGAAAGAGTAGTGGATCCGTGGAATAGTCTCCCAGTGGAGGTGGTAGAGATGAGGACAGTAACTGAATTCAAAAAAGCATGGGACCAACAAAGAGGATCTCTAAAGGTAAAAAGTGGACTGTTGTAGTTGTTGTTATGGAAGGACAGACTAGATGGGCCTTGTGGTCTTTTTCTGTCATCATGTTTCTATGTTTCTATGTTTCTATACAGCTTCATTATCACGATATGGCATAAGCTGGCTATAGGAGGATCTGCTGTACCCATGGTGTGCTGTGGAAGAAATCTTTGGTTAAATCTTTCTGGCTCACAGAACTGCCTACAATGAAAATTCCCCCTAAAATGTTGAAGTCTGTACATATTATTAACATGATTGATGCATTTTGGGAATTAGACTATTGCTGCAAGATCTCATACTCTCATTCTGAAGTTGCTTCAATATTGTTTAATCCACACATACAAATAAACCAAAAAACATTTTCTGGAAAAGTTGGCTTAACAAAGGCTTGTATAAAGTTGGCCATCTTTATGAAAGTGATACCATAATAACCGGGTATGGCGGAAACGTCGCCCTCTGCCCGTATCCCCCCCCCTTTTTCTTTTCAACATCTCACCCCCTCCCGTGAACATTCTCATAAAAGACAACACACTCTTATTTGGGACTCAAACTGGTCGCAGCTTTATTACACTTCAAACAATGATCAACTACAATCCAAAACATTAACTTGCCCCCCCCCACCCCCAAGCGGTGCAAGCCCTCACCAGTCATGTTATTAGCAAGGTGACGCCGCTTCCGCTTTTTCCGGGTCTATACCCCGACAAAATCGCCTCGCCCTCCCTCATCCGGCTTCGCCATATTATTAGCAAAAACCTGAGGGATTGTCCAGGTCGTGGGTACCCCACCCCCACCCTAATACTTATATCCAGCTCCGGACCCCGGAAACCTCCGGGATCCCACCACCCCCTCCAGCTGCAACACCCCCCCCCCCCCAACTTACAGCACCCTAGCTAGGGTGGGTGGGCGGGCGTCCGGCACTTCCAACGGCTCGAAACAGAGCCCACATGCGCGTTCCCCGCTCCACTTAAACACACCCCCCCCACGCTCCGCTTACCTCATTGGCTACCGAGCTGCCACATCACCCGGGAGCCAATGCTCTTCACGGACTCGCTAACCCTGTCTTGCTCCGTGCAGAGCACACTGCCACACACCCGGGCAGAGCGCGATGCCGCCCCCCCAGTTAGTGCCGGCCGCCAGCACGAGGCATCGCGGCCTTGCTATAACCGGGTACGGCGGACACGTCGCCCTCCACCTGTACCCCCCCCTTTTTCTTTTCAACATCTCACCCTCTCCCGTGAACATTCTCATAAAAGACAACACACTCTTATTTGGGACTCAAACTGGTCGCAGCTTTATTACACTTCAAACAATGATCAACTACAATCCAAAATATTAACTTGCCCCCCCCCCCACCCCCAAGCGATGCAAGCCCTCACCAGCCATGTTATTAGCAAGGTGACGCCGCTTCCGCTTTTTCCGGGTCTATACCCCGACAAAATCGCCTCGCCCTCCCTCATCCGGCTTCGCCATATTATTAGAAAAAACCTGAGGGATTGTCCGGGTCGGGGTACCCCACCCCCGCCCTAATGCTTATATCCGTCTCCGGTCCCCGGAAACCTCCGGGATCCCACCACCGGCTCAGGCCTCCCTCGGCCTGAGCTGCCCCCCAACAAGCAAGCTGCGACCAGCCCTCCTCCCCATCATGATGCCTTCCAAGGCCTCCTGCCAATCATTCAGGAGCAAATCCATCCCCACCGGGGAAAGATGTACTCCATCCGACCTAAACAGGCCAGCACATTCCACGTCCACCCAGGTGTGTAAAATTTGCCCCCTCCCCCCGTTCCTGAACCCATCGGCCAATTTGCCGATTAATTTTCGTTAACCCTCTGGACCACCTCCGCTGCCCCTTGCACACAGGCCTTAGAATAATGTCAGACCATACAAGCTTTATATTGGGCAACATCGCCAACACCACCCCCAAGTCCTTCTGGGCAGCTCGAATTAACTGTCTAGAAGTCCAAGACATCAAGTCGTTTCCTCCAAGGTGAATCAATAAAATCTCCGGCGCCCCTCTGCCACGCACGTGGTGCCGAAGCAAAGGCAAGAGCTGCATCCACCGCAGACCGCGCTCGCCCAGCCATGAGACGGCCACCTCCACTGCATCCAGTCCAATATTCAGGCCAACGGGCCGTGTGGCTGCACACCGACCAGCCCAGTAAACAAATGAGTGGCCAATCACCCAACAATGACATACTCCTTGAACCGCTGCTGCAAAATAAAATTGAAAAAGTTAAACACCCCCACCGCCCCTACAATCGCACGTACCCTTGGAATGCCTGCGATCTCCATCGCCCGATTCGCCGAATATCAGGTTCCGCTAGCCCTTCTGTGGCAGCACTGGTAGCAGCCCCTATCCTGAAGGAATGCGGAGCAAATCGCCCCTTTCCTCCCCAATGCGCCGCAACGCCATCCGCAATACCGCCGTAAACTGAAAACGCGTAAGCACACGCGCATCCTCATGCAAAAATTAATTGCCCCGACCTTCTGGCCGCACATGCATGTATGCAGTTATCAACCAAACCGGGCACGTAACACTGTCCCGCACCGCACGCAAAACTACCCACACTCCCTTTCTCATCTGATCCGTCTTGGACCGCGCCAAATGAATGCGAAGCTCGCCCCCATTAACGTGCACTTGGTGAAACTGTAAACCCCCATCCCGGGAGGGGCGCCCTGACTCCGCTATTAATTCCCCCACCCAAAACACACCGAAAAAGGCAACCGAAAATACCGCCCGAAAAGCGTGCCCTCATAAGGGGTTGAGACCACGTGAGGCAACGCCAGACACAATCGCTCGAGCAGGCCATGCGTTATCGGAAGCCGACCGTCCACCGTCGATGGGACGGCCCGCTCCCAACTGTGTCAAAAACCCCCCTCCAGCAGCCCCCCATCCAACCGCCTCCATGAAAAAGGCAAATCCCGCCAAATTCTTCCGCACCGTCGACAGTGACACTCCTGCGACTTTCGCTGCTGAAACATACTGACCAAGAAGCAAATCCGATGCTGGGCCCTGCCGCCATCCCTGCTCCACCAGGAAAGTCACCACACTGCTGCAGCCCCTCTGGTACGCTCTCCACGTCGAGGCCGACACAGAATTCTTCAACAAGTTCCTCATGGACAGAGGCCAATCTGCCATAAGTGCTGTGGGACCGTAGCACCTTCCACCTCTGCTTCCGGCGCCAGAGTCCAAAATTGCTCCCACTTGAAATGGGAAAGAGCATCCGCAATCAAGTTAGTAACCCCAGGAATATGTTGAGCCTTAATCACCACATTCAGACACAAGCAGGCTAACACAACCTGCCACATTAAATCTGCCACACATTTGCACCTAGGGGCGTAATTGTTCACTACACTGACCACCGCCGCGTTGTCACAGCACCAGACCACCCTGCGATTCCGTAGTCTGTCCGGCCACACCGCCAGCACCACTGATATCGGGAACAGCTCCAAAAAGGTGATATTGCTAGTAAGGTCACTATCCCGCCAGGCCTGCGGCCACTGCGCCACACACCATGAACCACCTAAGTATATCCCCAGCCCCACCCCCCCAGCCGCATCAGTGTATAATTGTAAATCGTCACTGGATATCTCTTTGTCCCTCAGGACAGTAACCCCGCTGAAATCCCTCAGAAACTCATCCCATACCCCCAAATCAGCTCTCATGCTCCTCGACACCCTTATCCGATGGCAAGGTTTAACCACCCCCGCGGTAGCCGACAATAGCCGCCGCAAAAACACCCTACCCATAGGAATCACACGACATGCAAAGTTAAGGGAACCTATCAGAGCCTGCATCTCCCGCAATGTCAACTTCAAGGATGCCATCGTGTTCCCCACCAAAACTCGCAAACGCACCACTTTGTCGGCCGGTAACCGCGCAATCATTAATTGCGAATCGAGTTCCACTCCCAAAAACGTGAGACAAGTCGTCGGACCCTCTGTTTTCCCACCCGCCAACGACACCCCCCATTCCTATGCCAACTGCATAAAGTTGCTTAACAACTCCTGGCATTGTCCCGACTGCGCCCTTCCTACAAACAGGAAATCGTCCAAGTAGTGTACTACATTCCGATTACCCGTTTTGACTCCCAGAGCCCAATGCAGAAAGGAACTAAAACGTTCAAAATAAGCACAGGATATTGCACAGCCCATGGGCATGCACTTGTCAAAATAAAACTGCCCCTCGAAGCAGAAACCCAATAAAGGAAAAGCCGATGGATGCACAGGCAATAAACGAAAGGCAGATTTGATATCTACTTTGGCCATCAAGCACCTCAAGCCGCTTTCCTTCACCAGATCCACTGCCTTATCAAACGATGCATAGCGCACCGCACACAACTCCCTGGGGATGTGGTCATTAACCAAGGAACCCATAGGGAAAGACAAATTATGAATTAACCGATACTTCCCCAGTTCCTTCTTCGGAATGATTCCCAATGGGGACACCACCAAATCCTCAAAGGGCTGCACATCGAAGGTGTCCGCCACCCTTCCCAACGCAATTTCCCCATCCAACTTAACCCGCACCATATGGGCAAACTGCGTAACCGTGTACGAATTCCTCGCTATACCAACGGCAACCTTTCCCACCACCGGGATCTGGAACCCCCATTGAAAACCCCTTTCCAATATTACCCCATCCTTCCTCTTGGCATATCTCTGCAGCCATGGGCGCATAACTTGAATCCTAATAGGAGTCGGCGCCAGGCTCCACAAATTCCTATTGCTTGGATGGGGGTGCAACAACTCCTGTCGCTCCTTTTTTGACACATTTGAGGGCAGAATGTCCTCCCCCACAGACAGACCAAGCGTGCCGGAATTTGCAGTCCGGAAAGGGGCATGAAGACTTGTTGAATCGCCAACATATATCTCCACTGCCCCCTCCCCCTGTCTGCCTCTGAACCGCCTGGGGCACGCCCGACCGAAAGGGCCTCCCACTACCCATTGCATTAGCCAATCCACCTTTCTGACCACTCCCACCCCCCGCCAGGTCTAATCGCCATCTGTGTCAACCACAAATTTATGTCTTGCGTCCCCCAAGAAAGCATGTGGTTTTCTTCCATCTTGTCCCGGAACTTTTCATCGTAGTTGAGCCAAGCCCAACCCTCCTGCATCTGAGATGCCTCCAAAATTGAGTCCACGTATGCTAAAAGCATGCCGTAGTGCTCAGGATGCACATGCCCCCAAACACTAGCCAGCTGTAGAAACGCCCGCGTCCAATTCACTACATTCCGGGCCACACTCCGTATCCTTCCCGCCTTCTCGTCTTCTTTTCTCTTCCTCCTACTGTCTCCCGACCGTTTCTGGCCTTCCAATAAGCGGAAAATATCGATATAACGCCGCTTCTGAACTTTCCTACGTAATTTCCTCGGCACACCCTCCCATAACTCAGAGAAGGTCGCTACCGTAGGATGTGCCCCCTCCACTTCCCGTCTGCCTGCCATCCCCCCGTCGTCTTTACCCCGGCTTCTCTCGTCGGAAGTCGAACCAGACGACGAATCCGAAGTTGAAGTGGAAGAGGACTCCGATCTCTTCCGCTTATGGCTAGAATGCTTCCGCTTTCGACCCTTTTTCTTACGGCCCGTACCCCCTGCCATCACCTCATCCCTTCCCGCTGCCCCCTGGGCAATGGCAAACTCACCTGCAGCATCAACAGCCGATTCTGGAGCCATACTATCTTCCAGACGCCCTGTAACCGCTTGGACTGCAGCCCCGGTCTTGCCTGTCGGTCCTCCTGCCATGCTTCGACCAGCCAGGTTCGGAGTCACACAGTCTCGTAATCGCGTAGAGTTCCACCCAGGACTCCCTGTATACTGCCAAGCCGGTGGTACCTGCGGAGAAAAAAATGGAAAAGGCGAAGAGACACCAGCCATAGCCCAAGGCGGCTGCCAAACTCCTAGCCACTCCGCCCGTGAGGAGCCTTGACCTCCCCCTTGCCAATGCTCCCATGCTGGAGAGGAAACCCCTCCCATATGCCCTTGCCATCCTACCAACCCCGCTGACCCCCCCCCCAAGTCCCCCCTTTCCAGATCCCCTCTCCCCATCATCGTTAGCCTCCCCTCTGGAGGAACAAGCCCCCTGCCCGGACTTCCAATAGACCCCGCCCTGTTCCTTGCCCCAATACCTCTCTAGGAAATTCAAACCCCCTATCACCCCGCCCGCTCCGGTGACCCTGACTTCCTCCCATGAACTCACCCCCTTGTACAGCCTCAGCTTCTTTGCTCTGTGCCTGGGCTGTCCCATCACCCGACCTACTGCCTCCCCGCCCCCTTTTTGCTCTGTAATCAGCTCTGCCCCTGCCCCCCCCCCACGTGCACTTTCTGCGCTCCAGATGCCCTACTGCCTCTCCCTGCCACCAAACTGACCTCTTGACCACCTCTGGCCTCCGGTCCTGCAAGATCTGCTCCCCCTGAAACCACTTGACCCCTTCTCCCCCGGCTAGCACCTCTCCCTTTTACCGGACTCCGTTTTTTCTTCCCGTTGGGCTGCATCCTGCTCCAATGCAATCCTGCCTTAGGTGACTGCTTTTTTTTTTTAAATTTCCCTCTGCCACTAATGTAATAATCCCCCCCCAATTAAATTGAACCCCCCCCCCCACTTGCCCAGATCTCCCCTCACTCCTTCAAAACCTCCAATCACAAACCCGTTCCAAACTGCCAGCACTCATCCACCGCTCACAGCAGCCCCGACCTGAAGATTCTCTGCAATTCCTCGTCCTCTGCTCCCAAAGGCCCAGCCCCCGCTCACCGGAGACCCGATCTGACGAGTGCCGCCAATTTTCTCTGCTCCCCGATGCTCGCCTTTCTCCTGCTAGGCCCTTCAAACCACTGCGACGACCGTAATCCTGGACATCCCGTCCAGCACCTCCAATGGCTCGAAAAAGAGCCCGCACGCGTGTTCCCCGCTCCACTTAACCCCCCCCCCCCCCCACGCTCCACTTACCTCATTGGCTCCCGAGCTGCCACATCACCCGGGAGCCAATGCTCTTCGTGGACTCGCTATCCCTGCCTCGCTCCGCGCAGAGCACGCTGCCGCACACCCAGGCAGAGCGCGACGCCGCCCCCCCCAGTTAGTGCCGGCCGCCAGCACGAGGCACCGCGGCCTTGCTATTACGGAACAGAGATTATCGGTATAGTACAGTCTATCACCAAAACAAGCTTCAAAACGTAAACTCTTGAAGCAATCCTTGTTCTGGGCAGACATGAAGTGCTCCTCTTCTGATTTAGTTGAAATTTGTTGTTCACCAATGGAAAAGGGAAAATTAAAATAAGTTCTTCTATAAATTATTAAAAGATAATAATGGTCCATTGCTTCTGGTACTTAGGCAAACATGTGAATCAGATACTGATATGCCATAGAATGTGATCAACTGGAATACATTCTACAGCCACACAGTTAGACCTACGATATCCAGTAGCCTGGCTTAAACTATATTTTTCTTAGCTCACCATGCTATTTTGACCCCTTTGTGCATGCACAGAGCTGGTATTTCACAATCTAATTTGTGTTGGAGGTGTAATGCTGATATAGGGACTCTTAATCACATAATATTTGAATGCCCCTTAATTAAACCCTTCTGGCTCAAAGTATGGGAATATGGAAGTGACATTCTCCACTTAGATTTCCCTATTACAATGCAGATAGCATTTTTTTTATCATTGGGGCTAAAAAAGAAGTTGTCTAAGCATGATAGCACACTTTTAGATATCTTGATATCAGTAGCAATTCAACATGTTATGCGCTGCTGGAAGGATGTAGCTTCCTCAAATTCAACTTTTTGGTGGTACGCTACTTATCACACTCGCATAGTGGAAGGGGCTGCTTCCGTTTCCTTAAACTGTATTGACAAGATTGAAAGGACATGGAGATCCCTTGATGTTTACCTAATGAGCTCTTGAATAGAACAAATCAAGCCCTCTGTCCTGGAGTTTATGGGGGAGGGGGGGTAAGGAATGGGAAGACTATTTTATAAGTTTGTCATTGATGTTTCCATATCATTTGTAGTTATCTGTATGTATAAATTTTTGAAAAAATAAAATTAAATTAAAATTGGAAAAAAATGAAACAATTTTTAACAAGTTGAAGTCCAGACAGTAGAGATGTGCATTAATTAGTGCACATTTGGTTTGTTAGTGCTCCTTAAAAAATTGATGTGCAGTCTAATCATAGCCCAAAGTTATACCTGAATATTTACTAAGGGCCTAATATGCAGTGGTCAGTGCTTATAAAGAGCATGACCACCATGGGCAAAAGTGAATCTGGATATTCAGCACTGGACACCACATATTCACTGCTGCTGAATATCCGGTTTTATTGCCGATCTCTGTTGCTGGCCAATCAGTGGTGATATTTACCTACTAAACCAAATAGCAAAACCACATAACGTTAGAACAGCCATCGATCTGTCCTAAATTTTGGTGGCTATTTATCCAATTAGCAGGCTGAAAGTCACTGCTGACCAGATAGGTGCCAGACTGCTCAAGCCCTGTCCACGGACAGCCCCAACACTATCCAGATTGACCCAAGGAGGTTTGTGAGTGTAATGAGTGGCACTGGCCAGTTAGTTCCACTGAAAATCAGGCTCATCAGAGTTTATGCGGTTAGCAGGTACTGTTTATTGATAAATCCTTTTTGACTATCGGGACCTAAGATCAGAATTTATTCCTACTTAGTTTGTCACTCTGCTCAGCCATCAGGAATGAACAAATTGGGAACACTGCTGCTTTGCTGAAGTCCATAGAGCTTAAATAAAATGCATACATTCAGTGCCACTATACCTATAGAGGGACATTTTAAAAAGCTTAGTCATGATTTAGGACATCTGAAAACATGCACGTGGCCATCGAAGTCACAGAGACATCTCCAATGCCATTCCACAAATGACATTTACAGATTTCTCCAGTGCAGGGGGTGTAGTGGAGGCGTGTCTGGGAAGGTGCCATGGACTTACATGTCTCCATTTGATTTCGGAAATGAAGGGGACGTCTGCAGGCATGTCCACATTTAGACCCGCTACAGGCACGAATAGACATCAGTAATGTGCTTGTTGTGGCCTTAAAACATCTGGAGTGTAAAAAAGATGAAGAGTTAAGTGAGTAGTCTGTGATCACAAAAACCCACACTGGGATTTGAACGCTGGTCACCCTGCTCTCAGCCCACTACTTTATTAGATGTCCATGTCTTGAGATGCTATACTGGGGACATCGATGTCTCTATAGATATTCCTATCGGACACATCCCCATTTCTGAAATCATGCTTGAACTTGCACGTGCCTGCTTGTTCTTTCAGATCTTCTGGCTTTGATGTCCTAGATTGCACTTGGACATCCCATTGTAAAATGTATCTTATAGTGAGCAACGCTGAATATACATATAGTGAAGGCAGTGTCAGAGCTATCTAGATAGTGGCAATATTTGGTCTGCTATCCAGGTAACTATGGGGTTATGCTGTCCCGTGAACAGCAGAGATGAACATCCCATTGGGATTCCATCCCCAGCAAAAGCCTCCCCATATGAACAACGCATTTGTACAGGGAGGCTTAGATGGGGCAAGAGGGGATGTTCTGGAAGCTGAGCGAGGGCGAGGCATGGGCAATCTGCGACCCCAGACATACAAGGCTGATTCTGAGATCGGCCCTGTATGTCCGGGGCCATGAACTTAGATGGGGGACTTATTCCACTGCAGAGGTGGAATAAGTCCCCCTAGACATTGGTGGATCCTGCTGCCAGGCCTGGTAAAACAGGTAGGGGGTGCAGGAAGTTCCCCGCAGCCAGACTCTGGCCATGAGTGGCCAAATCAAAGTTACGGCTATGGGGAAGAAAGTAAATTGGCAGCAGCCATCATTCGCGGCTCCTGAATGGAGTCCTGGTGCCGTAGTGATGGGATGCCATGGCACTGCAGTTCCATTCAGGAAACTGACTGAGGTTGCCTGGGATCTTCTGTGCATGCAGGCCGATTGGAATCAGGGCCCGGCCTGCATGTTCAGGCCCTAGACCCAATTCTGATCCAGCAGGCACGTCTAGGCCCCGTGGGATCAGAATCGGATCTACCTCTGGGCAACCCAATTACGATCGGATGCACAGGGGCCTGGATGGCCACATTGGAATGTGCCTCTATCTGAATAAAGTTAGGACAGCTTTTCTGCTTTTATCCAGATAGAGGACCAAATATCACTGCTCTCCAGAGAACTCAGAGCTCCACCCACACACCACCCTGACACCATGCAGATAGTGCTGAGGTGGTTTAGAAGGATTTCCAGGGGCACTGTCCATATTCTGCAGCTGAAAATCTATGGGGAATTCTAAGGGAATCTTTTGGATAATGGCTATAGTTATCAGATAATTCCCTTTGAATATCAACCTGTAAGAATATTGCACGATCTTAACTTTTTTTTGTAGGCGGTTGATAGATTAATAAAAATGTAAAAAAGGAATGGCTTTTGCATCTGTATATAAGAAGTTGGAAGAATCTATAAATAGAGTAGACACTTAAGCTCCCTTTGCATATGTGCACATGATTTAGGTGGGGCTTAAACATCTAAGTAAATGCTAACAAGTTTACCTAGATATTTAAGCCCCACCTAAATGAGAAGCAGGAACATAGCCAGTGAAAAGAGGTGAGCCACAGGGGCCACTGTCCCACCAATACTTTGCCCAACACAACAGCAGCAGGAATAGAAAGCTTGGGAGCAGTTTGTTTGGTCTCTTTTGCTATCCAATCAGTGGTGATATTTACCCACTAACCAAATAGCAAAACCACATAAAGTTAGAACAGACATTGATATGTCTTAATTTTAGGTGGTTATTTATCCAATTAGCAGGAAAATTCAAAGATAGAGCTATTATTTTTATCGCTGTGACATAATATCTGGCTGTAGGTTTATCAATTTTCATTTTCTGTTTTTGCTTTTTTCTTAGTTTTTTGTTTGTATGAGCTTTGCAGTAAGAACAATTTAAGTGCTTGACTGTAAGGGACTTTTTGGAATAGTTGTATTTTAGATCAAGACTATATATCCCTGATAAAGTTAACAGGCAAAGGCACGAACAAGTTGGAGATAATGTAGTAATAGATTGGCAACAGCAGCATCAGAGAAAATATTTCAAATTTAGATTCAGGTAAGTAATTAAAAATTCTTTGGAAAGTGATACGTGACACTGCTGATATTTGAATGAAGATAATATGCCTATCAAACACATGTTGCTTATAAAGATATTTTTAACAGTTCAAAGAGGTGTCCTAGAAATGGGGATGCACATTAAATTAGTGTAAAATTGGTTTGTTAGGGCACCCAGGGCTAGTCCAAGGATATTGGGTAGCTAAAGCAAACCATCAGACTTACATCCCACCCACCCACCCCACTGAGATTTTGATTAATTATATGTAACAATCATGATGATCCCAATACCACTTCTCCTACAACAATCCTATAGAACTTCGTAATTGGACATCATGGGCCCGATATTCTAATAGGCAGGCTATGCGCCTCTAGGGTGCATTGCTCTGTCTGCTCACCCTGGATATTCAATGCCTAACCGGGTAAAGGTGATATTGCAATATAACCACTTCCCAATTAGCGGTACTCCCCCATCTCTGTTCCACCCTGGAAGTCCCCCAACACACTCCGATGCTAACCGGATAGCATTGGGGTTTTTAGAGGACATAGACAGGGATATTCAATGGCACTAATTGTGTAGGTGCTGATGAATATTCCCATTTAAGGAATTTACATGGTTTACTGGGCTGTAAACTGTGTAAATGTCTTTTGAATATCGGGCCCCATACTTTTAAGTATTAAAGTTTGCTTTGTATGCACGTGTGTGTCCATTCTCCATGCAGGTAAATGAATGCACTAATAGTTCCGTGCATTTGTGTGACTATGAAGGTTTATTGTTTTCTTTGACTTCTGCTGTTCTTTGCCACCCCTCAGAAACTATCCTATGCCTAGAGGTATGTTTACTAAACTGCGGTAATGTCATTCGCGGTAGGTTCCGCGGTAAAGGTAGAGATGCCCATATAAAGGCATGGGCGGTGCATCGTTACAGCAAGTCGACAGAGAACGCGCGTTACAAGGTGCCTTAGAATAACAAGCGTTACAAGGCGCCTTGTAAAGTGCCTTGCAAGGCACCTTGTAAGGCGCCTTATAAGGTGCCATGTAAGGTGCCCTGTAAGGTGCCATGTAAGGTGCCTTGTAAGGTGCCATGTACGGTGCCTAATAAGTTGCCGTGTATGGTGCCATGTAAGGTGCCTTGTAAGGTGCCTAGTAAGGTGCCCTGTAAGGTGCCTCAGAAGGCACCCTATAGGGCCTCCTAGGCTAAGCGCCATATTACACTTCACTGAAAGATTCCTACACTCTAACAATCTATTATCAACACAAGTTGAAATTCAATACAAGGGATTTTGCTTTTTCTTTTCTCGGGTCTCAGACTTCACAATGGCATTAATTTCTGGGTGTTTTCAAATTCCCAGTGTTAAGCCTGTTAGCATCAATGACCCAGATTTTTTTGCAAAATTCTTCCCTTTATCACATGTGTCTTCGAGCAACTATTGCTGGTTTTTTAACTTATACTTAGCTCATATTGTGTAACTCTCTGTAAAGGTCGCTTGATCTAATTTCTTTATCTTGAAGTCCCAACGCTGTAGTTGAAGCGCCCCCGCGTTTCACTATTCAGGTTCTTCAGGGGACCAGAAATCCAACTATAATAAATAAGAAACACACACCACTTATCTAAAATCCAACTCGCTCTAAAACTTTACAATTTTTGCCTTCTCAAAACTATTTGTAAAAGCTGACCACTCAATAAACACGATTACAAATAGAGTACCTGACGTATCGATGCTGCCCACGTCTTGCTACCAGATCAATATTCATTCAGAAATCTTTAACCACCATAAAACGCCGCGCATGCAGACTGCAATTTGCTTTCCCTCTTAAATAGATCTTTTAAACTCCGCCCACCACTCAAAGATAACCTACATTCCCTACGGCTTGGGAACTTTCTATCAATGTAAATTTTATCTTCCCGTCTAATGATCTCATCTATTCAAATATTACAGACAGACTCCCCAATCTACCGCAATATTTAACCCTTCAGGTTGGACCGACCCTAACTGATAGATCCATCTTTGTTCTTTGAACAATAGGGTCTGTTCCCATGTCCTTCCCTGTATTCCCTTATATAGCTGTTCAATACACCAACATTTAAGATCTTTAAAAGAATGGCCTTGTGCTTCACAATGGGATACTAAAGGGGCATCCAATTTTTTGCATCTCAAACTACTTTCATTTTCTTTCATTCGGACCTTAAACATGCGAATCGTTTTTCCTATATATAGTAAACCACATGGGCACTGCACTGCGTATACTACATAAGTCAATTCACAAGTGGTGCTGCTTTTTAACCGGTAGGTTATACCTTTATATACAAACTGATCTATCTCATTAGAATTGGAGCAGATGGCACATTGGCCACAGATCTTGTGGCCTAAATTTCCTTTACCTATTGCCGATGGCCTTCCAATAGGTAATACCGTCGGACTTAAATACTCTTTCAAATTTCTACTTTGTTGCCAAGCACACCGGATGCGGTGATGCTGCATACTCGGCTGTGTCCGCAAAACTACACTATTCTTTTTTATGCTTTTTTGTATGGTCATACTTATGGGGGAGTATTTTGTCACAAAATGCACATGCTCCTTATCCTGTGTCTCCCTAAATGGAGGCGGGCTTAAAAGCCATGACCGATTATAATATAAAGCCCGCTTGTAGGCTTTGGAGACCAATTGCCGCGGGTAGCCTCTCTGTAAGAAATTGTTCCCCAGTTGAGTTGATTTATTTTTGAAATCGTCTCAATTTGAGCAATTTCGCCGATACCGTAAAAATTTGGAAAAGGGGAGTCCCTCTTTCAATCTGGGGGGATGGGCACTATCGTATTGTAAAAAAGTGTTTCTATCTGTAGGCTTATTATACACCGTCGTTTCCCATTGATCAACTCCCTTGGTAATGTACACGTCTAAATAAGCTATGTTGCTTTGACTATACTCATAAGTAAATTAAATATGTGAATCACAGCCGTTTAGCCATAAGATAAATTCATTCAGTTGTTGCTCCGTGCCCTGCCATAACAAAAAGACATCATTGATATATCGATGCCAAGCTTTAATCTGTTTTCCTCGTGGAGCCTTAGGCATCCAAGTCTTCTCAAAATTACCCATGTAAAGGTTCGCCACTGAAGGGGCACATCGATATATCGATGATGTCTTTTTGTTATGGCAGGGAACGGAGCAACAACTGAATGAATTTATCTTATGGCTAAACGGCTGTGATTCACATATTCAATTTACTTATGAGTATAGTCAAAGCAACATAGCTTATTTAGACGTGTACATTACCAAGGGAGTTGAGCAATGGGAAACGATGGTGTATAATAAGCCTACAGATAGAAACACTTTTTTACAATATGATAGTGCCCTTCCCCCCAGATTGAAAGAGGGACACCCCTTTTCCAAATTTTTACGGTATCGGCGAAATTGCTCAAATCGAGACGATTTCAAAAATAAATCAACTCAACTGGGGAACAATTTCTTACAGAGAGGCTACCCGCGGCAATTGGTCTCCAAAGCCTACAAGCGGGCTTTATATTATAATCGGTCATGGCTTTTAAGCCCGCGTCCATTTAGGGAGACACAGGATAAGGAGCATGTGCATTTTGTGACAAAATACTCCCCCATAAGTATGACCATACAAAAAAGCATAAAAAAGAATAGTGTAGTTTTGCGGACACTGCCGAGTATGCAGTATCGCCGCATCCGGTGTGTTTGGCAATGAAGTAGAAATTTGAAAGAGCAATTAAGTCCGACGGTATTACCTATTGGAAGGCCGTCGGCAATAGGTGAAGGAAATTTAGGCCACAAGATCTGTGGCCAATGTGCCATCTGCTCCAATTCTAATGAGATAGATCAGTTTGTATATAAAAGTATAACCTACCGGTTAAAAAGCAGCACCACTTGTGAATCGACTTATGTAGTATACGCAGTGCAGTGCCCATGTGGTTTACTATATATAGGAAAAATGATTCGCATGTTTAAGGTCCGAATGAAAGAACATGAAAGTAGGTTGAGATGCAAAAAGTTGGATGCCCCTTTAGTATCCCATTGTGAAGCACAAGGCCATTCTTTTAAAGATATTAAATGTTGGTGTATTGAACAGGTATATAAGGGAATACAGGGAAGGACACGGGAACAGACCCTATTGTTCAAAGAACAAAGATGGATCTATCAGTTAGGGTCGGTCCAACCTGAGGGGTTAAATATTGCGGTAGATTGGGGAGTCTGTCTGTAATATTTGAATAGATGAGATCATTAGATGGGAAGATAAAATTTACATTGATAGAAAGTTCCCAAGCCGTAGGGAATGTAGGTTATCTTTGAGTGGTGGGCGGAGTTTAAAAGATCTATTTAAGAGGGAAAGCAAATTGCAGTCCGCATGCGCGGCGTTTTATGGCGGTTAAAGATTTCTGAATGAATATTGATCTGGTAGCAAGACGTGGGCAGCATCGATACGTCAGGTACTCTATTTGTAATCATGTTTATTGAGTGGTCAGCTTTTACAAATAGTTTTGAGAAGGCAGAAATTGTAAAGTTTTAGAGCAGGTTGGATTTTAGATAAGTGGTGCGTGTTTCTTATTTATTATAGTTGGATTTCTGGTCCCCTGAAGAACCTGAATAGTGAAACGCGGGGGCGCTTCAACTATAGCATTGGGACTTCAAGATAAAGAAATTAAATCAAGCGACCTTTACAGAGAGTTACACAATATGAGCTAAGTATAAGTTAAAATACCAGCAATAGTTGCTTGAAGACACATGTGATAAAGGGAAGAATTTTGCAAAAACATCTGGGTCAGTGATGCTAACAGGCTTAATTCTGGGAATTTGAAAACACCCAGAAATTAATGCCATTGTGAAGTCTGAGACACGAGAAAAGAAAAAGCAAAATCCCTTGTATTGAATTTCAACTTGTGTTGATAATAGATTGTTAGAGTGTAGGAATCTTTCAGTGAAGTGTTGAATTCTCTCTGCTAGCAGGCCATATAGTTTTGTTTAAGCGCCATATTAGGCACCCTTGGACAAGTCACCGCAGAAGGCACCCTGGGCTATGGAACCATAGGTTAAGGTGGCCTAACAAGGTTATGGTGTCCTAGGTTAGTGTGCCCTAGGGACTGCAAGGTCCCTCAGGATGACATGCATGACCTGTGCGGAACAGAGACAGATGTAGCCCTAACACTAGATAGAGCACTCAGGAAAGGCAATGAACAGATGAGTGAAGGAGGGAGAAGTGGGAGCCGCAGGACCTGCCATATCTGCGGGCATCCCATGTGACTGCCAGTACTGATGACAAACATGGTGGGGCAGCGCTACCACAGCACAGGGTTTTGGCAATGTAAAGTACTGGAAAAACAGTTGGTGGCAGACGATGGGAATACGTGTCCCCAAGTGGAGGTGGAGGTGGCAGGATAGTTACAATGATAGGTGGACAGAGGAGTGGTGGTGCCATGCAGAGCAGGCACAGGCGAGGCAAGCATGAAGAGGCGCAATGCAGGAAAGGGTAGCAGTGCAGGACATGGGCTGACAGCCTGCACAGGCAGACAGGACTCTACACAGCTGACAGATGCAGATAGATGGACCGAGGGAATGTTGGCAATTGTGGCGAAGGTATTATGGGCTGGAAGCGCAGATCTGCAAAAATATGACCTCTACAGGCATGCACACTATTTGAGTAGGACAGGCATGAGAGGAGGGAACGATGAGGAACTGAACCAATGAACACTGCCAAGAATGGCAATGTATTAACCAGTAGGCTATACCTCCATGGTGTATGTCACAGCAGTACCCATGATGCAATGCACATGCTGAATAGCTGTCTACAGCTGATCACCAAATGGGGTCTGCACCTCTCCGGTACCTCAGCTGGGAAAGACGAACTGACAGTGTGTGATACTGGCACAGAGTAGCTACAGACCATGCCATTGTGCAGGTTCTGTGGTCACCCTGAGGGATAGGATTGGTGCCCAGCACTAGGTCTGCAGTACATGTGGTGCTAGAGATAGGTCCTGCTGTACATCCTCATCACTACCAGTGTATGACAGGTGTTCTGTGCAGTGCAGCCGAAGGCAATTTGGTGTCCAACTGTATCCTGCAGTCACATGTGGCCCTGTGGGACCAGACGCCAGCCAGATTAGTGTGTACCCTGTCTGAGGGCCTGGCTGACATGGGCAGCTGTTATCAGGGCAGAGGGGTTCCTTGAATTGCATGAAGTGTGTGTAGCAGTGGCTGTATAGATCATAGTGGCATACACTACATACCCTGAAAAGGGCCCACATCACCCTTTTGTAGGTAAGGAACAGTGCCCCCGCCGCAGGGAAGCAACCTCCATCCTGTTTGTACAAGACAGCCCTCTAGGGTTGGTGGGCCAGAGCCATACCTATGACTGGGACAGTGGAAGACCAGCAGCAATGCTTGGGTTAGGTCTGGAAAACACAAGTGCCTCCCACCGCTGTCTGCCAGTTAGCAGCAGACAGCACAGTCAGACTGTACCTTAAAGGTGTGCCGACCATGCACAGTCTAACTGCAGACAGTCCACCAGGAACTATGTGCAGTAAGCAGGCATCTCAGTGATTACAACCCCAGCACTGGAGAACACAAACATATCACTGGAGACAAATAGTGTAGAGCGCTATGTGGGAACCTAGACCTGCCATGTTCACTGCTCGTTCAGAGTGAGTGCCCTCCCAGCATGCCATGCTGTGGCCACCCTGTCCATGCAGGTGGTGGTCAGGCACTACAGTGTCCTAGCAATTGCCCCACACCCTGTGAAGATGCATCCTGGCCAATCTGCCCTTTCCGGGCCATACCCAGAATACCTTGCTCCTCATTATGCATCTAATCAGGCTAACGCTGGTAACAGTGGGGCATTTTGGGCCCAGTGAAGTGTGGGCAGCCACAGAACAATGGATAGACATACAAACACACTCACTCCTTTTGCAGCATTATACAAAGATAGGGGTGGTTGGCAACCCTGCCCGCCACACTAGTCCTGATCACAGTGCCGACATTGCTAAACTGTGCAGGGGGTAGTAGTAGTGCTCTGGTGATAACATCATCCCAATGCTGGGGCCAACAGCCTGCCGCTGCATGCATCATTGGATTGTGGAGCCTTTGTGAGTGGGTGTTTGCACCCCTGTTCTCCGCTGCTTTGGGCTTTGCACATATTGCTATTGTATCTGCATTGTAGGGTAAAATATAGGGACATGCTCTGCAGGAACCACAGCTGGGACATGCACCTGTGACCCTCTGCTCCTGGACACACTGGCTGGGTGTACTGCACCACACTGTTGCCACAGATGCATGGTAGTCCCTGGGGCTACCTGCACTTTTCCTCAGCCAGACCTTTTATGTTGCACTGTACTGATGCAGAGCATGGCCTAAGTCCACTGCAGGGAGGTGGCACTGCCCCATCCAGTATGGGCACATGCCCCCCTGCCAAGCTGACGTGGCCATTTGCTGTCGGTGCTGGTAGTGTGCAGTCCCAGGCCATCCACTGTGTAGGTAGGCACCTGCCTAGGGAGTGGGTTCCGGAGTGGGGGGCATTACCAGGACATCCTCACATCCCCCCATCACTGCCTACCACTTTTATGTCCGCCACACATGGGGGCGGGATGGCTGGGGGGGTGTCAGGTCTGTGCCCTAGCGACTATTGGCTAGGGTGGACCAGGTAGATATTGATGGATTGTGTTTGGCCTTGGTTAACTGCTGTCTTGCTGATCTCTGGTGTCTATGTTCCTATGTGCCACCTAGGCGCCTGCCTGGTCCACCCTGTGCCCCAGCTGCTCATGCTACATGTCCCGCCTGTGGCCCCCTATGCCCCATTTGCACCATCGCCATAGTGGCCATTCATACTTTGGCACTATGGTATTGCTGTATATGGAGCACTACTATCACAGATTTTGGGCTCCCTGCCTGGGCTGTACATTGCTGACACGTAAATGGTTTCTCTCTCCTGCATATGTGCATCTAACGGCAGGTTTTCAATCGCGTTAGGATTCAGCTCTTCAGATCAGCGCATTAGTGCGAATGGAGCCTCTCCCCACCCACACCCCGCCCATTGACCCCTTCTCTCCGCCCTCTCTCCACCTTCTGCGGTGTTTACCGCGCCGCGGAACGTCTATGTAACGTTACTGCAGTTTAGTAAACATACCCCCTAGTCTTGCTTAATAGTTGAGCTGGCCCTAGTTGGGCCTTAAAACCTTTACTTGTAATCTAACTAGAACTCTAAGCTATATCTGGCTGTTTCCTAAGATCATGATTTATTCTCACTCAGATTATCCTGCTTAGGCATCAGGAATTGTATTATTATTTATTTATTTATTTATTTAAACTTATTTTTATACCACATTTCTACTATTCAAAGTGGTCTACAGAGAACAACAAACCTAACATGGCATCAAGATGCATTCTGCTGTACAATGAAACATAATATAATAAAAGGTAACAGTAAGTTTGTACAATGTAACTTGGGGATGCAACAATCAACTTTTATACATTGCACAGTTCTTGAGTATGCTAACAGTACGTCTAGATGGTGGTTTATCTAGAGCATGCTAGGTAACTTTTGTCTCTGAAGCTGAGATTGTGTTAAAATGATCTTGGAAGGGAAATGTTTTCAGTCTCTTCCGAAATTCAACCTGGTCCAAGCATCCTCATAGAACTGGAGGTAAGGAATTCCATAATGTTGGTGCAAATAGGACAATTGCCCTACTGGAAAGAAAGGACCGGGAACACTGAAGCTTTAGGAATCAGGAAATGGTCAATTGCTGCTTTTGTGCTCAGCTTGCCTGCATGGGCAATAAGTTCTCATAGGTGGCCATGGAAGGAAGATAAGGGGAAATGCCACTGATCACGAACGGTCAGTGATGCTGGTGTGGTTCACTCACAAAGACTCTACACATGCATGGTTGATAGTGTCCTATAATTTTTTTTGTCAAAGGCTGACAGCAATTCCCATATATGGTCCTCTATATATGCCATACTGAGGTTTCTTGCAAGAATCAGCAAATTCTTTGCTGAAAACTGGGCTAACTTTGATCTCCTTTGGCTGGTGATTCACTTTCCCAGACCCTGGTATGGTTTGTCTCCACGCTGATAAGGAGCATCTGTAGGTGATTAGTAAAGTCTCCACAGTTCATAAAGTTTCACTGAATGTCTTTTGTTGGAGCCTGGTATAATGAACAAAGATAATGAGCGTAAAATCATTGCTGGGAGGCATTGGTAATTAGGTAATTTACCATCATGATGTAGACCAGAAGTCATTTCTGCTGACCAGAGCTGAGAAATAAACTGAGTATCCTCAGCCTGACTAGCTAGGCCTAAGTTCACTCAAAGCTGTCATGTTCACTCAAAAGAACTAAATCACTATCCTGATATTTGTTTTCATGATGAACAAGTTGAGAAACTGTGATGGCCTGCCAACTGCTTGTCATAGAACTTGCCTTTGCCAAACAGGATTTTTGATACCACTAGCTTTATTTCTATCAGGCAGAAATTAGTCTATCTATGGTGGTATCCCCTTCTCTCAGGCACTGTTTTAGCTCAGATAAGGAACTAAACCAATAAGTTTCAATCATAACTGGCTATTCTTATGATAAAGAACAATTTAAGCAGCTTAGCTGGTGATCATTTACTGTAGGTGGACAAGACTTAACCACTCGAAAAAGAAAAGTGGGCCCAATATTCTTCTGGGACAGCTAAAGTTATTACAGCGCATAGCTGTTGCTACCGACCTTTAATCCCGGATATTCAATGCTGGGATCATATGCGGCTCCGGCATTGAATATTCGGGTCACTGCATAGCCTCCACAGCCTCAAAAGTTAACCAGGTAGCGGCGATATGGAGCCGCTGTCAGGTTAACTCCTACAGGTAAAGCTAGACCAGCTTTTGCTGTGCCTAGCTTTACCCATGTAGCAGTGCAATATCATCGCTACCCAGTTATGTCCACAACACGCCCCAATGCTTAGCAGTTAGCATCCGGGCATGTAGTGGCATTAGTAGGGGATATTCAGTGGCATTTCCACATTCAGCGGCATTTACAGGTCAAAAAAACATGTAAATACCTTTGAATATCAAGCCCTATATATCTAAATTACTGGTCTGCTAGATTTATTAGCTTGATACATATTGTATTTTGTATTAACCGAGGATAGCGTACGTGGACCGTCCTTCTCTCCCAACTCCCTTATAATAACCACAATACAACATAATTGGAATTCAACTCGTCACAGCTTTATTAATCAAAACATAACTTTATCCAACAACATTTCAGATCCCACATCCTATCCATCCCATCCGCGGCTCCAGGCATCACCAGCCATATGATTAGCAAAGTGACTTCCTTTTGCTTCCGCTGCATACAGCCCCAATGGCTATCTTCAATACCCACCCCTTCTTCCGGCTTCGCCATATTACTAGCAAAAGCCCCTCAGGGGTTATCTGGGTCAGGGGTACCTCACCCCCGCTCTAGGTATTGTCCAAGCCTCCGGACCCTGGAAACCTCTGGGATCCCGCCACCGGCTCAGCGGATACTCGTCTCTGAGCCGCCCCCCCCCCCCCATGTCTAAGCTGCGACCAGCGAACCTTCCTACACTCTACAACACAGAACATACTCCAAAGCCTCTTGCCAATCATTCAGGAGCAAATCGAACCCTATCGGGGATAAATGTACTCCATTTTGCTGGAATAATCCTGCACATGACGCCTCCACCCAGGGATGCAGGATTTGGTGTCCCCCATGCTCCGATACCCAGCGGCCAATCTGGCAATTGATTTTTATCAATCCCCTCGACCACCGCTGCTGAGCCAAGCAAGCAGGCCTTGGAATAATGTCTGACCATACCAACATTATCTCATTAAACATTAGGAAAATCTTCGCCAGATCTCGCTTTGCTGCTCGAATCATTTGTTTACATGTCCATGCGCTGAGATCATTGCCACCCAAATGTAGCAATATAATTCCTGGGAGAATCTGATTACGCCCATGGTGCCGCAGCAAAGGCAACAACTGCGGCCATCAAAGACCGCATTCACCCAGCCATAAGACGGTCAACACTTTGTCATCTAGTCCAATATTAGGCCCCACCGGTCGGTACACTGCTCGTTGCCCGGCCCAATGAATAAAGGAATGGCCAATCAACCAGCAAACATGCGGACTGCTTCCCCCATCTGAAAGAAAATTCACAGTTAGTATCTAAGAAGCCATCCCGGTTTCCAGACGTACATATCCCTGGAATGCGCGAGATCATCATCTACCTATCTGCTGTATCGTTTGCTCCCCGAAACCCGCTGCTGCTGCGCTGGTGGCTGTACCTATGCAAAAGGAGTGGGGTGAAAACTGCCATGAGTCCAGACCGATGTTGCACAGTGATAATCGCAAAACCACAGAAAACTGATATCACATCAGCGGCTGAACATCCTCATGCACAAAAAGTGCTCCATCACCTATCGGCCGCACGCTCAAGTATGCTTTCAGTGCTGCCGCCGGACACGTGGAAAACCCTTCTACAGCCCTCATCACCATCCATGTTCCCTTTCCTAGCTGATCCGTCTTAGAATGAGTCAACCATATCCTGAGCTCACCACCCACAAAGCGCACATGCTGACACCACAATCCCACTTCCTTCTTTGACCTACTGGATTGCACCATCAGTTCGCCGATGCGAAATGCCATGAAAAATGCCATGCAAAACACAGCCCGAAAAAGGGTAGCTTCATTTATTTATTTATTTATTTATTTATTTATTACAGTTTCTTATATACCGCGCTATTTAGAATCAGCGCGGTTTACATCATAACAAAATGACCATTACGACAAACTGTCAGGTTTTACATTGAACAGGAGTACAAACTTGGATAACTGGGTTAACTATATACATAATCTATCTACACTATGGGCAACACGGCACATAACCGCACCAGCAGATCATGCGTGATTGGCTGTCTGCCATCACCTGGGGTGGAACAAGACAAAAAAAACCTCCACATATGATGGAAAATTAAAAGTGTCTATCATGTAGCCATCAATATGTACAACCCATTAATCATATACTATATATTCTTTTGTCGGAGCCTGCCGAGGGAGGACTGGAACAGCATAACCAACCCTCACCAGACGGCAAACTTCTTTTATTTTATTTTATTTCTCACCCCAATAGTGTTGCAATAAAACAGTCACTTATCTTTGATGAATATCAAACAGGAACATTTCTTGTTTTCTTCTGAGTTGCTAACTATGAAGTTGCACGACGTGCACGTTTCGGGTAAAACCCTGTTTCAAGAGCTCAGATCTTCTCATTCATGCAACGAAAAAACGCCGTCTCCACGGTCATGGGTATTCCTCATTCAATGGCATAGCAAAATGCCTGAGCTTTAAACAGGGGAGCAATCAATCAGAAGCGGGACAGCCCCACTACCAGGGGTATCCACACTGCTATTGGTCTAAAGCTTTGGTCAGGCAAAAAACTCTACAGCTGATGTCACAAGATAGTATTCCACTCAATTTCCCGATTCAGACCATGAGGATGAATAGAATTCAATTCAAAAATCCAGCGTTGTTCCAATCTCTGCAATTTCAGTTCACGGTCTCCCCCCCGTGGATCAAAGGGTACATGTCAAAACTGCATTTATTGTGAAAGCACTATTACAGGTCCTGGTTGGCAACATCCTGCTACTCATCGGGAATATGTACGACCTTGGAAAATGACATGTTCTACCTCCTTTGTGATATATTTTTTAAGATGTCCCTGCGGGCTCTTATATGTGGGTCGCACTACTCGAACCATGCGCAAACGTTTAGCTGAACATGCTTCAAGAATTAGGAATAAGGTCTTGACGGCTCCAATGGTGGAGCATTGTGATTCTCTGGCTCATTGTTTTGATGAGTTGGCTTGGACAGTCATCGATCATGTACCCTTTGATCCACGGGGGGGAGACCATGAACTGAAATTCCAGAGATTGGAACAACGCTGGATTTTTTAATTGAATTCTATTCATCCTCATGGTCTGAATCGGGAAATTGAGTGGAATACTATCTTGTGATGTCAGCTGTAGAGTTTTTTGCCTGACCAAAGTTTTAGACCAATAGAAGTGTGAATACCCCTGGTAGTGGGGCTGTCCCGCTTCTTTTTTTTTTTTTTTAAAGCGTTTATTTAGTTTTCCAACCAACAAAACAAACAACAACATAATGCAAACTCAACAACGGATGCTGCATGATAGGCACAAATAACCCAGTCCCACAAACCCCCCCTAACCCTCCCTCGCCCCCCTCCCCCCGGGTCCACCAGTAAAACACAACCCACAGCTGGCAACTAAGACTCATCACCTGCAGTTTCGGGCAAGGGCATACCCTATTAACCTACACGGGCATGGGCAGCAAACTCATTTAAGGCCTGCCATTTCCTTTTTGTTTTAGCCACATCCACGGTCACTCCCTTTCTAGGCATTTGCTCGTATTTACTATAAAGAGACATCAAGTTCCACCATGAACACCAACTAACATCAGATGTATTTTTCCAATTTCTAAGAATCAGATAGACATCAATCCCCAACATAAAATCAAGAAGGAAGTAACAATCCTGTTCCAGAGACGGAATCCCCGCCTGGGACTGGTGAACCACTATGGCCCAAGTAAGGGGAGCCGTAAATTTCAAAACTTGCTGTATCCAATCCCAAACCTGCTCCCAGAAGCCCCGGATGCAAGGACAGCCCAACACAAGGTGCTCCAAGGTACCTATGTTTTCCTGACAGGACCAACATTTATTTCCGGAGGTCCCGTCCCATTTGGCCACCTTCACTGGGGTGCAATGGGCTCTATGTGCAAAGAAGAAAAGCGACTGGGTAATAGACGCCGCTCTGGACACCCTAACCGATCTGGACCAATACTTCCCCCAGCTCGGAATGGAGAGTGCAACGCCCGTGTCATATTCCCAGACCCCACAAAGTCCTTTTATACAAGAGGGTTCAGTCTGATGCAGTATCTTATAATAGCGAGACGCTGCACCAGACAGCTGCATGACCTGTTGAATCAAGTTAACAAAAGCACTTGACGTGCACAACCTTCGGACATCTACCCCGGCTTTACCCACACAATGTCTAAGTTGTAACCATTGAAAATATAGGGCCCTGGGGAGGTTGAAGTCCCGTTGCAGTGTATCAAAAGACTTCCACCCTCCCTCGTCAAACAACTGTCCTAGTTCCCAAATCCCCCGTGAGTACCACTTGCTCCAAGCAAACGTCTCACGCTGAATTAGGAATAGCGGGTTATGCCATAGAGGTGAGAACGCGTGCAGCTCCTTATCGGAGGCCATCGCGTGTCGTAAAGTTGAAAAGGCTCTCTGTGAGTCCCGTATCATTACTGCAGTCGACCCCTCGGGGCAAATCATCAGAGGCAGAAGGTTGCTAGGAATGGGGGCAGTAAGGTTCTTTTCCAACACCAACCAGGTAGGGCTCTGACCCGTCGTCTGTTCCAACCACCTAGAGCCCTGCTTAAGCAGGAAGGCACCGTGATACGCCCGAAAGTCCGGGAAATTAACCCCACCCTCTTCCTTCCGCGCTTTCAGCTTTTTCAGCGCTATCCTGGGGGGGTTACCTTTCCACAGATATCGGCTTAAGAGCCCCTCAATCTGACCGTAAAACGGTCTTGGGAAATAACAAGGAAGCATCTCGAGAATGTAGTTAATCTTTGGGGTGATAAACATCTTAATCGTCTCCAAGCGTCCCCACCACGACAAGATCAAGGGAGACCATCTGCTAGACACATCCCGAACAAGAGCTAATAACAGCTCTGCATTAAAACGCATGGTCTCCTCCAGGGGGTAGCAGTACTGCACACCCAAGTACTTGATCATTTTCGTTTCCCACCTAAAAGAAAAATGTTCCAAATCACTTTTGTTCGCAAAGGAGTTCAGCGGGAAGGCCATCGATTTCACCCAATTTATTTTATATCCCGATAAACTAGAATAAGAATCAATGAGACTCAAGATCTGGGGCACTGAACTGGGAGTGGCAAATAAGAGCAAATCATCGGCATAAGCCGACAATTTCACCTCCACCCCACCCCCACGAAGATGCCTTGGATTCCTTGCTTCTGCCGGATCAGTATCGCCAGGGGTTCCAAAGCAAGGTTGAACAATAACGGGGATAAGGGGCACCCTTGACGGGTACCCCGGGCCAGCACCAACGGTTGCAATTGCGTGCCGTTCACACAAATAGTGGCCGTGGGACAGGAGTACATCACTTTTAGAAAATTAACAAACCCTCCACCAAAGCCAAACCAATCAAGCACTGCAAACATAAATGGCCATTCTAAACGATCAAACGCCTTTTCAGCGTCCAGTGACAAACCCACTGCTGGGTGGGTCACCTGGGCGGCTCCCACTAAGACCTGGCACAACAGCCTAGCATTATCAGCGGTAGACCGGCCCTCCACAAACCCGCACTGATCCGGATGAATCAGCATCGGAGCAACCTCGGCAACTCGACGGGCCAGAACCATGGCATAGATTTTATAATCTGAGTTCAGCAGGGATATGGGGCGGTAGCTACTTACCAATTGAGGATCTCTACCCGCCTTCTCCAACACAATGACATTGGCTGCAGCAAAAGCTCCCGGCTGAGTCGGATCCAAAAGTAAAGAATTAAAGTACAACTGAAGCTGTGGAGCTAGTTCTGCAGAAAAGGATTAAAAAAATTCAATTGGAAGTCCATCCGGCCCCGCAGCCTTCCCTCCTGCCAGTGAGGCAATTGCTTGACTAATTTCCTCCACAGAGAAGGCCGCGTCCAGCCTACCCGCAACCTCCTTATCCAGCACGGGTCTCTGCACATCCGCAACTAACGCCTCAAATCTCTCCTTCCCAAAGTCGACCTCAGAGGTATAAAGCTTACTGTAAAAGGATCCAAACACCTCCGCGATCGCCGAATCGGAGACTAAGAGATCTGCATTTTGAGAGTCCCGAATAGCCACAATCCGCCCTGCTTCCCTGCGGGCCCGCAACGTATTAGCTAACAGTTTACCCGCCTTATTACTTTCCCAGTAATAGTTACCATTCTGCGCAGTTATATTACGGGAGACCTCACTCGAGAGGATCTGATTGTATTGATACCTCAGGCGCTGCAATCGCAATAAGATACAAGGATCAGACCGGCGTAAGAGGATGCGCTCACCAGCCTTGATTTGTGCGTCAAGAACCCTAAGCTGCCCCTGGGTCTTCTTTTTCTGACCGATACTATAACTGGTAATAACTGCTCTGATGGATGCTTTAAAGCCCTCCCACCAGGCCCACCCTGCCGTATCCTGTCGATTATTAAAACGGAAGTACTCCCTGATCACAAGCTGTACAGCCGATCTGAAGTCCACCTCCTCCAAAAGACACGATCAAAAAACCAACGCCCCCGGGAAGAAGCCTGGGCGTCCACACCCAGTGTTAACGATATAGCCGCATGGTCTGAGATATGCATTGCATGAATCTTAGACTCCTCAATCCTGGGGATTAACACCTTAGAAACCAACAGCATATCAATTCGAGGGGAAGTCTTGTGCGGAAGGGAAAAGAAAGTGAAATCTCGACCGGTCGGATGCTGTAGCCTCCAAATATCAACCAGCCCAGCATCCTGTAGCAGCGGCAGAAGGATGGCATGCGCCCTCGAAGCCCTTACCATCTTCGGGGGAGACCTATCCAAAAGAGGGTCAATTATTAAATTAAAATCCCCCCCATGACCAACGGCGTCCGCAGGGCAGCATGAACCTCCTCCACTAGTGAGCTAAAAAACTCTGGGCTGTCCACATTTGGAGCATATATATTAATAAAGCCCAATTCTGCCCCTCTGATCTTCAGGACAGCTATGGTCCATCTCCCTTCAGCATCGGAACTTATTCGAAGTACCTCCGGGGAGAGGGACTTCCTCACCAAAATGGCCACCCCATTGCGTTTATGCACTGCTCCCGAATATGCCACCACAGTGAAGGGGGGAATACTAAGCTTCAAAGATTCTCTGGAATTAAGATGTGTTTCTTGAAGAAACAGGACATCAGCCTTTTCATGTCTCCCATACGCTATTATTTTCTTCCGTTTAACAGGATTGTTAATTCCTTTAACATTCAAGGAGAGAACCATAAGATTCGCCATGTGTAGATAACAATAATCTTAATATAAGCAGGCCCCATCCCCCAACCCCTGCACCATTCACACTACTGAGCACTCCCCACACCCCTAGACTAACCTGCCCCAAGCCCCTGAAAACCTTAGCACATTCACACCGTTGCCTTTCGCCCTTCATTACCCCATCCAACAACACCCTTGTGAACCCCAGGAGAGGAACCCACCCAACAGTAATAACGGGGAAACCCAGGAGAAACAAAAGGTGCACAGAGAGCCCAAACCAATACCCAGTCACCAGCCCAGAACCCCAAGCAAATCTTTTAACACCAAAATTAAATAAAGAGAGCAGCGAAAAGCAAAAACAGAAAAGAAATAAACAAACAAACCCCAAATAAAGCATGTCCAACCACCCTCCCCCCTACAACCCCCTTCAGATAGAGTACGGACTACATATCCAGACATAAAACCACCAGCAGTCCACGGACCCCTGCTCTCTTCCAAAGATGCAACTTCTTCGGCCTCCCCCAAGGAGCTCAGGCCCCTCGCCCTACAACAGCAAACCCGCTGCGCAGACAGGGGGGAAGGCCATCCCGGCAAAATAAATCAATCCCTTCCATATGCAGATCAGCGCATTTGAGACTGTTCTTTCTCCTCCAGGAACGCGGCTAAAGCCTCCGGATCTTCAAATGACCTTGTCTGGTTGTGCAAGGTCACACGCATCCTGGCCGGGTAGAACAGCCCAAACCTGGCCTGTAGTTGTTGTAGTCGGGGCCTCAAAGTCGCACACGTTGGCTGTTCAATTGTGATTGAGAAGGAACCCGATGTGCGCGTTCGATTTCAAAAGGGAGCGCAAAAGTTAGGTGCAGCACTTGCGGGATCATCTTCTGTAAGAACGCCACCATATCTTTCCCCTCAGCTCCTTCCGGAACGCCAACGATCCGCACGTTATTCCTCCGCGCTCTGTTATTCCCATCTTCCACGTCCTTCTGCAAGGTTTTAATTTGCTTCACCTGTCTTTCCAGGAGGTGAAGCCGCTCCTCGTGTGCGTCCAGCACGTTGTCCGCTTTGTCCTGCCGCAAGGTAAGCGCTTCTATAGAGGCTCTCAGTGCCCCGACATCGTCCTGCACTGCCGTCAGCGCCTCCCCGTTCGCCCGAACCATCTCCCGTACTGCTCGCACCTCAGAGAGCAACTCCTGCAGGGCCTCGGGTTCACGTGCAGGCGCCATCTTTTGAGGGGAGGGGGGCTCCGTTTTCGTTCTCTTCGCACTGCTATTTTGTGCGGCGGGGAAGTCCAGCCGCGTCGGCTTCGGCCCGGACATTTTCCCCCACCAGAGAGACACCAATTCGCTGCAACTCAACACAAATACTCGGGGTGCTATGCAGGATTCTACACAGACTCTCCGGAGCTAACGCTCTATGCGACCATCTTGCTCAGCGCTAGGCTCCGCCCCCGGGGCTGTCCCGCTTCTGATTGGTTGCTCCCCTGTTTAAAGCTCAGGCATTTTGCTATGCCATTGAATGAGGAATACCCATGACCGCGGAGACGGCGTTTTTTCGTTGCATGAATGAGAAGATCTGAGCACTTGAAACAGGGTTTTACCCGAAACGTGCACGTCGTGCAACTTCATAGTTAGCAACTCAGAAGAAAACAAGAAATATTACTGTTTGATATTCATCAAAGATAAGTGACTGTTTTATTGCAACACTATTGGGGTGAGAAATAAAATAAAATAAAAGAAGTTTGCCGTTTGGTGAGGGTTGGTTATGCTGTTCCAGCCCTCCCTCGGCAGGCTCCGACAAAAGAATATATAGTATATGATTAATGGGTTGTACATATTGATGGCTACATGATAGATATCACCTGGGGTGGGGCAGGCCCGCTCCCAGCCTTGTAATAACCGGCGCATCAGGAAACCCCCAACTGGGATGCTACAACCAAACGCTCTGGCAAAGAAAGCATACCCCGCCAAATGCGTCCGCACCGTGGCTCTAGATACCGCACCCAACTTGGCTGTCACCACGTATTGTCCCAAGAGATGATCAGAAACTTTTCCTTCCTGCCATCCATGGGCATTAAAAAAGTCCACAACGTTGCGGTATCCCTGTTGGTAAGCCATCCAGGTCGCCGACAACACCGAACTCCACAACAAGGACATCATTTCTTGAGGCCAATCTGCCATAAATGGTCTGGGACTGTCGCCCCTTTGACGTTTGCCTCTGGTGAAAGAGTCCAAAAAAGATCCCACTTGAATCGGGAAAGAGCATCCGCAATTTTGCTAGTACAACCTGGAATATGACAGGCTCTAACTACTACATTCAAACGTAAACATGCGAGCACTAACTATCTCATCAACGCCGCAACTTGTAGACAGCGAGGCGCATACCTGTTAACCACACTCACTACTGCCTCATTATCACACCACTATACTACTTTCCGATTGCGCAGCCTCTCCGGCCACAATTCCAACACTACCAACATTTGACAGAGCTCTAAAAATGCTATGTTGGCTGTTAAGCCCTCATCCCACCACTCTTGTGGCCAGGCTTGCACGCACCACGCCCCCCCCAAAGTAGATTCCCAATCCGAGCCCCCCCCTCCACATCAGTGAATAGCTGCAAGTGGGGAGTGGACATCTCCACCTCCCTCAGGACCGTCGCTCCATTAAACTCTTCCAAAAAAACAGCCCACACACCCAAATCAGCCCAAAGTTCATTTGCCAGCCGTATATGATGATGAGGTTTCTTCACTCCCACCGTAGCCACCACTAATTGCCGTAAAAACACGCGACCCATCAGAATCACTCAGCAAGCAAAATTCAAAGAACCAATCAATGCCTGCATCTCCTTCAGCATTATTCTGCGCGATCCCAGCACATTAACCAATAATACGTGCAGATGGCCCACCTTCTCCACCAGCAAGCGGGCCTCCATTACCTCCTTATCCAGCTCCACACCTAGGAACGGAATTAGCATTGCCAGGCCCTCTGTTTTTTCTGCCGCCAGTGGGACGCCCAAGTCCCTGGACAAGTCTACGAATCCCTTCAGTAAGTCCTGGCATTTTCCTGACTTAGCTTCCACAACAAAAAGAAAGTCATTCAAGTAATGCACTACTAGCTCGACCACCGCCCAATGCAGGAAGGTGCTGAATTTCTCAAAGTATGCACAGGAAATCAAACAACCCATCGGCATACATTTATCAAAATAACTCTGACCCGAAACCCCAACAAATGAAACAATGCCGGGTGCACCGGGAGTAACCGAAATGCAGATTCTATATTCACCTTAGCCAGCAGGCATCCCGGACCACAGCTCACTAAGTCCGCCGCCACATCAAAGGAAGCGTAACAAACTGAGCACAACTCCTTTGGTATGTGATTATTCACTGATGCCACCACTGGGCTAGATAGGTTATGAATCAGCCTAAACTTCCTGGGCTCTTTTTTCGGTATTATAGCCAACGGGAAAACCACAAAGTCTTCAAACAGCACTGAAGAAAAGGGGTCCACAATAAGACCCAACACCAACTCCATCCAATTCATATCATATATAATGCAATAGCACCTTCAAATTGCATCATTCATTAACAGGGTCATTCCAAGGCATGAATAGCGAGGATGGACGTCCATCCCCGCTATTTGGCCCCTCTGCTGACCCCGACTAATCTCCCTGCACATTGTACGGGACGTTTAGATGGGTGTGGGAAAGGGGTGTTGCAGGGGAGGAGTTTAGGTGGGCAGTGGGCGGTTGGCAGCACCAGACATACAGGGCCGATTCCAATGTTGGCCCTGTACATTTGGGTCTGTAGGCCTGAATGGGGAACTTATTCCACCTCTAAGGTGGAATAGGTTCCCCTAGTTGGGAGAATCAGGCAGGCCCAGGGCTCAGAGAAAGCAGGAAGGTGCAGAGGAAATTCCCTGCAGCCCGACCCTGGCCTTGGGAGGTCAGATCAGAGGTTGGGCTGTGAGGAATGAATATTTCGGTCCAGCGGCCAAGGATCACAGCTCGTGAATGGAGCCACGGTACTATGGCAACCGGACACCATGGCTCCATTCAAGAGCCCTGACTGAGTTAACCAGGGAAGGCCTGTAAGTGCAGGCCAACCAGAATCGGGGTCCCAGTCTGCATGTACAGGCCTGGATGTGATTCTGATCCTGCAGGGCTAGACGTGTATCTGGTTCCAACTAGGCACACAGAGGGCCGACACATCCAACTCGAAATCGGGCCCTCATTGTTTTGCTTGAAAAGCAAGTACTTTCCAAAGAAAAACATGGATTTATTACAAATCCAGTCAAAGATGTACATGTATTTTAGTAATGTATAGTTTAAATTGAGATCCCTTCCCCTTATAACTCACATATCCTTAGCACTTCCAAAGTCGAGGTCATATGTACTGACCCAGTAGTGTAAATTGAAAACTAGAGCCAATAAACAATTTTAAGCATCATTTTCATTCTCAGACACACTTAGGGGTATGTTTACTAAACCGCGCACACATGCGCGGCGCACAAGAGTGGACGCTAATGATGCACTTAAGTGCTCTTAAGCGCCGCGCACGGGTGCGCGTCACATTAACGGGCCGGCGCACGTGTGCGGGGCGCTGATGTGCGATAGAGGCGGGGAAATGCTTACGGAGGGCGGAGGAAGGCTCCCGAGGGGCGGGGGGACGGGGTCAATGGGTGGAAAGTGGGAGGGGAGAGGCTCCCCGCACAGGAGCGGGGCTGAATTCGGTATTAAAAATACCGCGAGTGAAACCCTCGCATTAGAGTCGATTTAAAGGGAAGAGAAACCATTTCCGTCAGCAATGTACAGCAAAACCGGGAAACCTGAAAAACGTGAGCAGTGTGATACATGTGCACAGAACAAAACAGCAAATAAAACTTGAAAATGACCACAAAAAATTTCAAATAAATTATAATCCAGCTGGGAAACAGTGATATTAATGGGCAACCATAAAAAACACTCCCAGGAAAGCTCCAAAAAAAAGAAATGATTTTTGGAAGGGTCTACGCTCCGTAGACTCGTTCAAAAATCACTGCATTTTAATGGAGCTTTCCTGGGAGTGTTTTTCATGTTGCCCATTGATATCACTGTTGCCCAGCTTGGTTTTGGTTTTTTCCCCTTTTTTTGGAGGTCATTTTTGAGGTTTAATTGCACCCATGTCCCCATACAAGGTAAACGAGCCCACAGTAAAATTGTGCAGAGCAGGGTGTCTGACTCGTGCGGCCAGGTTTCCTATCTCCAGAGACTGCACTGTCTCTGTGGCTACAGTGTGGTGCAGCAGACACAGCCAGTGCCTGTAGGACCAGAGGGTCACAGGTTCAAACCCCAGCTGGGCCTCCTGCCAACCCAGTCCCCATAGTTTTACCCACCACCAAACAGTGATAGTACAGACACCCCTGTATGGCAGAGAACATAAACATGGTTCCAACACCTATATTTTACCCTACAACACACACAAACCATAACAATGGCCATTACCAACATCCAAGTCCCCCAAATTCAGTCCTGGAGTGCCACAACTCAATCAGGTCATATTTTTTTTCCAGATAGGGACATGTCTGCATGTTGGCGGAAGGGTACAGGTGGTGGAGGGGGCAGTGGCTGCAAACCACAGCAGACAGTGGCCTAGGCCTGTGCAAGCTGGCACCGTCCACCGTAACAGACAGGCTCTGTCGGATGTACAGTCATGGACTCCCCAGGGAACACAGCATGCCTGTGGCAACACGGTGGTGCAGTGCACACAGACAGCGTGTGTAGGAACAGAAAGTCACAGGTTCAAAGCCCAGCTGGGGCTACTGCCAATCCAGTCCACATATTTTTCCTACAACTAAACCGTGATAGCAAGGAGAAACCTTTATTGTTGAGAACATACGCATGGTTCACACGCCTATATTTTACCACACCAAACACAGACACCATAAACAGCCGCATTACCCAGAGCAGAGTCTCCCAAATGCAGTCCTGGAGGGCCCCACACCATTCAGGATCCATGCTGCCTCTGCTAAAGATGCATGTGCTGCATATCTATGCACCACCCCCATGGTATGCTGATGTAGCTCATGCATATTTCTGAGGGACAGCATGAAAACCCGAACAGTGGTTGGAAACACCAGGACTGGAGTTGGGACACTCTGCCGTAAAGCAGCAGCCAACAGGGCCAGACACCCCCCCCCCCCAGGCCCCATTGGCCAATGCCTCCTAGAGAGGCAGGACATTGGACCCTGCCTGTATCCCCCAATACTAGCAGTTGCATACCTTAGCACTGCCACCCTACACCTGGGTATATGGTACACAGCTATCAAACGTTGCCCATGATAACTGGCAGATATCAATTCCTACGTTAAGCACATGTTGCTCATTGATCTCCACCATAACAATCATTGTGATGTCTGCGGTGTGCGCTGCAGGTCTGGTCTCTGACAGTGCTTACCACCCTGGGGAGTGACCCCCAACAGTAGTGTGTACCATATCCATGCCTGTACTGTGCCCAGGACTGGTGTGGTGGGTATGACTGCTGGACTCCTCTATAGTAGCACAATGCTGGCATAGGTGTGGGGGTGGCTGTCTGCCTATACAGTGTGTGGTGGCTGCAAACACCTTCCACAGCCCACACTGCCAGCAATGTTGCCAGTATTGGGCTGCCAATGTGCATAATGAGGAGCAAGGTACCATGGGTATAGGCCGGACAGGGTGGCCTGGCCAGGGTGCATCTGCACAGGGCATAGGGCACTGACTGGGACATTTTAGTGCCCGGCCACCACCTACAAAGACAGGGTGACCTCAGTATGTCCTACTGAGAGATCACTCTCACCCTGACTGTGCAGTGACCACAGCATGGCTAGGCACCCCCATAGTACTATATAGTATTTCTCTCATGTGATAGATATGGGTTTCCTTTTGGGGCCCAGTCACTGATGTAATTGCTTGTTGTGTATGGTGACATCCCAGTTGTGGGTGCATGCATCTCCACTGGGAACATGCACTGTGGACTAACTAGCACACTGTTTGCAGCTGGTATGTGTCTTGATGGAGCAGCTTGTGGGGGTGCAGTGGCTGATGACTTGTGGCAGGAGAATATCAGATAGTGGTGGGGTGCAGCTCACCATATCCAGGCCTAATGTCTGTCTGCTATTGTGGTATGGATGTGTATAGAGCTGCATTGACTGCCCTGCGGGGTGTCTTCTCAGCAGGACCCAGGTTGATGGTCCCCTCTACTGCCACCTTTGCAGGGAGGTAGAATGTGGATCTATTGATAGGAGACCCTGTTTGCCACCCTCAGCCCTGGAGGAGGGGGGGAAGTGGTGGTATATAGCCCACCTATGGGTCCATAGGGGCTACACCTGACTGAAACAGACAGAGATATCCAAGGTGTTTGTGCAGAAACTACTTAGCTCACACATTAACACTGCTTTGTACCTCCGGCATGGCCTCTTTCAGCTATGGAAGGTGTTGTGGACCTGGTCCTGGGCGCCTCATTGCACCCTCAGGGTGAGCACAGTACCCGCACAATGTGACGGTGTGTAGTTACTCTGTGCCAGTAAAACACATGGTCAGTACCCCCTACCAGGCCGAGGTGGTGTGTGGGTGCACATGGTCACTTCCCTCTACCAGGCCGAGGTGCTGTGGGGGTGCATTGCCCATCTTGTGTTAATCTGTGGACAGCTGATTTGCATGTGCAGTGCATCATGGGTATGGGTAGGCTAACCCTATCCTGGTGACCACAGCAGACTGTCTGTGTGGTGACGTGCATGCTCTCTGCAGCCTGCCAGGGGCTTGCTAGCAGCTATAGAGCTGTAGCCCAATGGTTACTGCACTGCCTCTAAAGCCAGAAGTCATGGGTTCAAACCCACAGTGGGGTTATTTGGTAGGGTTGTCCAATGCATTATCTTTTTTTAATGTACATATTTTGTTGCCAGCAAAAACACCCTCAGCGTACTGTACCCATAAGGTGCCTCTGAGGGTGCTTTATAGGGCGCCCTATAGGGCACCTTATGGTGCCCGTCCATACAAGGTGCACTATACATTCTCCTGTGACGCAACCTATAGGGTGCCCTATAGGGGACATTTTAGGGTGCTGTGGCGGACAGTGCAGTTTCTAATGTGCCCTATGGAGTGCCTTATAGGGTGCCTTATACGGCACCTTCAATTACGGCACGTGAGGCCGTGTTTGCTGGCAGCAATTAATAACATAAATATAAAGTGCTGCAGGACAAAATATGTACAATGCAAAGCTGATGCCACAGCTAGTCTTACGTATTAGGCACACTGGGGAGCAAACTCATGACCCCTGTATCAGCAGTCAGTGCCTTAACCATTGTGCTCCACTTCTGCTCCTCCTTGCCTGTCAGCGCACCTACGTATGCTTTTCATTCCTTAAACTGCACAGTGCTGCCATAAAAAACAGTACACTGACCTTGCGGTACCTCATACGGCACCCTCTAAAGCACCCTATAAGCAACATTCTAGGGTGCCTTGGCTGACAGTGCACTTTAAAATGTGCCTTATAGGGCACCTGATGTTAACACGCTTTGGGAGTGCGTTTGCTAGTGGTGGTAATTAAAATATGACTAAAATGCCTCCTAAAGCAATCTTCCCCATAATATGTTATGCCTCAGCCAGCCTTGTTCATTGGGCACTTTGGGGGATTGAATCCCTGATCCCTGCACCATTGGTCAGTGTCTTAACCATTGTGCTGTGGTTCTGTTCCTGTGATTGCACATCAGCGTGCCGCCTTATGCCGCCCAGTATTAATATGCCGCCAAAAACATCAGCGCGCCGCCTTATGGCGCCCAGTATTAATATGCCGCCAAAAACATCAGTGCGCCACCTTATGATGCCCAGTATTTCTGTGCCTCATAAATTACCACCTCAGCCAGTTGTCTTCATTGGGCACTGTGGAGGATTGAACCCCTGATTCCTGCATCATTGAGCAGTGCTTTAACCATTGGGCTGTGGTTCGGTTCCTGTGCTTGCACATCAGCGAGCCGCCATATGCCTCACAATATTAAAATGCCCCCCAAAACATTAGCGCGCCGCCTTATGCCGCCCATTATTAATATGCCTCCAAAAACATTAGCACGCTGCCTTATGCTGCCCATTATTTCAATGCCTCCTAAATTAATGCCTCAGCCTGCTGTCTTTATTGGGTTCTGTGGGGATCCAACCCCTAATCCCTGCATCATTGGTAGGTGTCTTAACCATTGTGCTGTGGCTCTGCTTTTCTGCTTGCCCATCAGCGTACCACATATGCCTCCCGCGCAGCCATCTGATGCACTAAGGTGAGGGGCGCACAAGGGCGCCGCGCACCTTAGCGCATATTTAAATTCCGGCTTTTCTTTTTCAGGACGGAACGCCCACTCCTTATATGGCATCCGCACTCTACCGCGGCCCGCACTCTACCGGGGTTTTAGTAAACATGCCCCTTAGTAAAGTGTGTAAATTTATTTTGGAAGCATTTTGGCTGTAGAACGGTGACGCTCTTTCAGTGTGTGTCTTTGGGTGACTACATGTTGATAGCAATAGGGAAGATTAAAAGTTAAGAGATGTCAATTTTCAAAAGGTTTTTCCATTTTCAAGGAGTAGGTATCATCACTGGTGTGATCTGCTTCTCATTAGCTATTAGAGTCATTAAGAAAGGTATAGGATATAAGTATTTTTTCATAAATAAATAAGTAATAAAACACAACTGTATCTGAAGCGGTATTGCAAAAAAACTTATGATTTCTGTTCTCCCTAAATTATGTAAAGGGCCTGGTAAGAATTTCATACCCCACTCTTCTCCACCATTGCTGAGGAGTTAACATTCCCTAGAATGTGAAATAAATAGGCCCCATTTGGCATAGGGTGTTCAGATAGGAAATTGGATGCCCACAGTTTCCTGGGTATTTTACAAAATGTTTGCTGAACATGAAGCCTTTTGTAAAATATGTACAGTATAAGGATGTGTGGGAGTACACGTGCAGGTTACAGCATGTCCAGCAGCAGCAGTGCCATTTCAATAAGAAACACATCCAAACAGTGGCATCACTTGGGGCTTTGCAGGTGTAAGTGCCAGTTTTGCAATCTAGATTTGCAAATGTTGAAACTTACATGGGTAAAAGCCAGATTCTGCAAAGTTGGACAGTCAGGATCAGTCTGTTAAGGACTTGAGCCTAAATAATGCTTTTTAGTTTATTTTTTGGGAGTTTCAAACACCAGGGAGGTAGGCGCAATTGCTCTGTCAATCACTAGGGCAAACTCCAAGTCCAAAGGAGCAGTTAGTTGACATGCCTGCCTCAGAGCAGATGTAACTGCCAATTTCCATATTTTTAAAAATACATCTGTATTGTCTTTGTAAACCCAGAAATACACCAAAACATTTCAGGTTTACCTGAAGCATGCGTACAATGGAGCTATCTTTAGGAATCTTTTTTGCGCTTATGATTTATGGTTTATTGGCATTTGATGTACTTCCATTCATATCAGCAGAGTAGTGTACAAATAAAACTACATTAAAAACATAACTTGGAAAAGAAAAGGAATGCCATTTTAAATGCTAGGATAGTTAGGAGAGATGGGAAAGCAAGTCGAGAGGGGGAAAATCATGGTAGAGTTTGCAGAATCTGATGTGGACTAGGTGGAGAGATCAAATGCAAGCTGGAAGAGGTGAGTTTTCAAGGCTTTTAATGATGTTTCAGTTCATCATCTTCACTGTTTAGTGTCTTTCTTATAAAAGTGGAGAATGTCTTTCAGCAATATCTGACTGAAGAAACACCCAGAGGTTATAGACAAGGTCAGCCCCTCAATTAGAAGTAGAGACTCCTGCCTGACACCAAGGAATATCCCCCAAGACATCATCAAGTGCTGTGTAGACGGGTATGGGGGAGGGCTAGAACTAGAGCATTCCCCCCCTTCCTCATACACGTGTAAAAGGCCTCATACGAAATTATCCCACATATAAAAGAACACACAATGTGACTTTGGTGGAGGCGTGTTCAGAGGAGTACTTTGGATGCGCACCTTTTCCCGAGCAGGCAAAATAGCCATGGCTTCATTTTCACAACAGTTGCTGCAGAATTTGTGATAGTGTGCTATGTCCATGGCTTTATTTTAGCTACAGTTTCTGCAGGATTTGAGCTAGTGTTTTATAAAGGCACATTAGCCTACGCATATGGACATGCTATTATAAAAGAACTCCCAGTAAGCTCCCTTCCAAACTGGGTGTGCTGCAAATTTACATGTTTATTTAGCAGCCTCTACACCTTTAAATGCTGCTATTTACACATGCAAAACTCACACAAGCATTCCAAAATGACCTCCAGTATATGGCAAACTCTTTCCTGATTGTTATTTATATATTAAAACTTGATAGCTACCTATTCTTCAATATACCGAGGAAGGATGCAATAAAACTCAAACAATAATAATAATATACAGTAAACAAGCTTAATGAGACACACACTGAATAATCTATGTGCCTATTTTACTTCTGCAATATTATACTACTATCCTATTACTAGTAAATCAATTAGAAATTTTATTCTGACTGATGCAGCACAGAAAAATATTTCATTAAAGAGCTAGGCTTTCAACTTCTTGTGAAAATGCAAGTAATTCAATTCATTCTTAAGCTCCAAAGGAATTGCATTCCAGCTTTCAGGGCCAAATCAACTAAAGGTTTTTTCCTTAGTCAAAACTAATTTTGCTGAAGGCAATGCTGGTGATGTCTCTAATAGTAGTTAAAACCTCAAGGTCCTTAAGGGATCATATGGAACCAAGAGATCAGCTAAATATCCTGGTTTCCCTGACGTAAGGCATTTACAAATCCACACAAATATTTTAAAACTTATCCTAGCAGCAACTGGTAACCAGTAAAATTTAAGCCAAATAGAGGTAAAATGGGTAGACCTTTTCCCTCCAACCAGAGGTTTTGCAGTAGTACTCTATAGAAGCTGTAAAGTCACAAACTTATCTCCAGTAGACCAACATACAAACTTGCAATTATCCAGATTGTCATCAGAGAGTGAATCAATATTATCTTTTGTCTGTTCTAGATAATCTAAAATTTGGCAATATGGAGCATTATGAGGGAGCATAACCTTGGCAAGGTAAAGAGAAGAAAGGGAAAGTAAGAACTTATCCTGAATTTTCACCCCTGTAGCTGGTCCTAGTAAGACAAGATCTTCCTTGGCTAAAGCCATGTTGGCTGTCTTATATTAAGCCATGACTATCTACATGTTTGGTAATTTTGTTCTTTATAATGGTTTCTACCATTTTTCCCAGTACTGATGTCAGGCTCACCGGTCTGTAGTTTCCCAGATCATCCCTGGAACTCTGTTTAAAAATAGTTGTATTCATAGCTAGTTGGAGAGGATGAATGGAATATTTGAGCAGGCCTTGAAGTATAAGATTGCTGTAATCAAAGTATGGGAATATGAGGGCCTACAGGACAGAGCAAATGTCATGTGGCTGAAAGAGCAGCCTGAGATGGTGTATGCTCCTGAGTTTGTAGTATATGCTTCTCATGGTGTTATGTGTAAGAAAAGGGTGAGGTGCTGATCTAGAATTACTCCTAAATAATTTACCTCTGACTTGACTTGTAATTGGGTACCATTAATGGAAATGTAGGGAGGAGGAATAAAGTTGATATCGTTAGTTATATAGAGGACCTCAGTCTTTTAGTTTAGGGACAATTTTTGTTGCATGAGCCAGTGTGTGATGGAGCTGAAACAATTCTTAAAGGGTGAGAGATCTAGGATGGAAGTGTTGATGGGAATGTATAGCATGACATTGTCAGCATATAGATGGCAGAATATGTTATGCTTCATTATGATAGAGTAACTTGGTTGGAGAAAGAGGTTAAATAATAAAGAAGTTAAGGCGGACCCTTGTGGGACTCCTTGATGTTGTGTTTATGTAGTAGACTTTTTAGATCCCATTTTGACTTGTAGTTGTTGGTTCATAAGGTATGATTGAATCAGCTTAGAGTAATATCTCTTAGACCCAAAGTATGTAGGTGTCGAATGAGTAGATCATGAGGAATGGAATCAAAGGCCGATCTGCTGTCAAGGAAGATAAGGACAAAACCTGAATTAGGTTTGTCTAGGCCTTTTATGACATTAGCAGTTAAACTGCCAAAAGGGTTTCTACTCCATGCTGGGGTCTGAAGCTGTATTATTGTGGCTCAAGTGGGAAGTGGGTATCTATGTGGTTTGGAGTTGTATTAGCATAACTTTTTCTACTATCTTTGCTAAGGAGGGTAGACTGGCAATAGGACAGTATGAGTTTGGTTGTGCTGGGTCTGATGCAGTGCCTTTCTTGACTGGGCAGATGGATGTCGTTTTTAGCTCATGGGGCATGTATTCATGTAGCAGCGATAGGTTAGTGATTGTAAGTATTGCTGTTATTAATTAATGTCACTCAAGCTTGCAGAAGAGAATAAGGTATATCTTCTTCACTAGAGACTTACCCTGAACTCTTCCAAGTGATGGTTATCAGGCTGGTTTGCTTTCAAGGGATTTCAGTGAGAATGGGAACTTCTAGTTGGCCCATTCAGGGGAAATGTTAACTTTGGAATTTTAGAGTTTAATTTCAAATATGAAGTCAACCCTTTGCCAGCTGCTTATCACAACTGTGTAGCTTCTCAGGGCTGCTAAGTTTACTGCTCAAGATCAGAAGCCCAAGAGGAAGGCAGTGAAATTAGTTTTAAAAGTAATTTATATAGAATCAAATGGAGAAAGTGACAAATGCTCTTCATTATACAGATACTTGGGACCCTTTTACTAAATCCTGCTAAGAGTTTGTAGGTAAAATACATTTTTGTGTATGATAAGTATAAAGCCCCCCTGTTAGCTGTTGGTGGTGTTACCAGCATGTTCTTGGCCGTTAACACAATAATGCATATGTTAATGTGCAGTGCCATTAATGCATGTACATCTAATAATATCCCAAACGGTATCATTAGGGGTACCTGTGCTAACTGCCAAATTGACAGTAATCACATGCTAAGTGCTCTCCATGCCTGCCCTCTGCCCCAACCTGTTCATTCTCCACATTAGTGCATGATTGCCAGTTAATGTGTGTTCTGGTGTCCAGTAGCTGGAATGACACGTTAGCGTTCACCGCAGTGTTAGCAGTGTATAGTTAAAGGGTTCCTTAATTTTCCCATTAATAGGATGATATCTGCTTATGAATTGTTTAAGTTTTACATGGTTCAGGTGCTACATCTCTCTTTGAACCCTCTTCCAGCTGTCTTGTGGGCGTATTACATTCCAGACGCTGTAAAGAAGGCTGATCAAGAGGAAGGTGAGATGGATCATCTTATTACTCTGGACGGAGTTAATTTGACTGAGCTGTTGGAGTCTCCTGTGGAAAAAAGAATCAATATAGCTTTGAACTTTGATGTTTTACCCTTTCAGATCCCCATAACAAATGGAATGGTTACAAGGTAATTTAAGAAAATAAGACTGTTCAGTCGTAGGCACATGTCTACATTCCAAACATTTTGGTCTTCTTATATATTGTACTAAAAAGGCAATTGCAAATAATGCTTCAAACTTCTTAAAGTTATTCTAAATTTTTCATTTCTGCTGTCTTTGTTAGGGCATGTACTATAATGAAAGAAAAGCTGATCCCTGTAATTATGCATATTTATCCACTATCAGGAAGGGCTAATCACTATTAGATAGGTGGTAGCAATTCCATAAACTCCCGCAGAGTATGCTTGTATCTGAGGCCCATTTTATAAAGTGAAGCGCATACATACTTTACTTTATAAAATAGGGGCACAACTGTGGTAAGGATGTGTGCTCTATGGGAGAGGTAAATGCCCATACCTACATTTTTGTTAATCACACACGTAACTTTGGTATTTTTTAACTTATGTGCATTAATTTATGATCCACCTACATGCCAGTCAAATTCCTTCCCTGTGCATGCCCACATTGAAAGTATGTGTGAACGGTCTTACAGTACCTACAGTACCTACAGTACCATCTAAAGTATGTGTGTCATTCACGTGCATAAAACCCTAGAACAGGGGTCTGCAAATTAAGTCCTAGAGGGCTGCAAACCAGTCGGGTTTTCAGGATATCCCTAATGAATATGCATGAGATAAATTCAAAAACAATGAGGGCAGTGCATGCAAATATATCTCATACATATTCATTACAACCAAACCATCACACTGAGAGTTAAAATATTAATAATACCACACAACTCCCAGACCTTAAACTACCATGCAGCAAAAAAGACTGAAAATGGTTCAGAGGAAGGCGACCAAAATGATTTGGAGCCTGAGTCAGAAGCCTTATGAGAAGAGATTGAAGATCTAAATATGTTCACTCTGGAGGAGAGGAGGGATAAGGGAGATATGAGTCAGACCTTTAAATACTTAAAAGAGTATTAATGAACAAACAAACCTCTTCCAAAGACGGGTAAACTGTAAAACTAGAGGGCATAACATGAAGCTGCAAGAGTGTAAATTGAAAGACAATGTCAGGAAATACTTTTTCACTGAAAGGGTGGTGAATGCTTGGAATTCCCTCCCAATGGAAGTGGTAGGAGCAAATACAGTGACAGAATTCAAAATGGCATGGGACAGACACAGTGGCCCCCTTTACAGCAACAGGATAAAATCAAAATAAACGTAACTATCTAATTTCTCAACAAACAGGGGTGCCCTACACAGAGTGGTGGGTTCACTCCTAAACAAAGACATGGGGAGGGTGGACCTGCATGGAGCGGAAGGTGCACTTACTCTTGCCACCTTGCTGGGCAGACTAGACGGACCATACTGGTCTTTATCTGCCGTCATTTACTATGTTACTATGTATAATATCAATTTTTTAGGCCAACTAAATAGGTCCAACAACTCATAAAGGGAATCAGAAAGAGGGCAACAACACACTCAGATATTTAAATATTTAACTGGGGAGAAAAAGCTTCAGGATAATGCCTTGTCCCTCTGTGTGGCTAATTAAAGCCATAGGAGAAACAATGAGCTCAACATCACTGGCTTAAAAAACTTCCCTATTTATTAGAATATTTATTTATTTATTTAACAGTTTTTATATACCGTCTTTCTACAATTCAAGACGGTTTACATGGAACGTAACTGACAGTATTGTACAACTGTTTACATAGAACAAGGTAACAGGCTACATAGGTAACATAAGAACTAGGGAACTAATGAGCTAATAAACTATTTACAATAAATTATTTACAATAATATGGATCATTTGTTTACATAAGAAGTAACTGTGGGTCACTAGGATAATTGGAGGGAAAGTGAAGAGGGTAGGAGAAGGGGGGAGGAATTAGGGTGGTAGGGAAAAGTGTTCGAGGAAGAGGTGGGTTTTTAATCTCTTTCGGAATTCTGCATGGCTCACACAGTTACATAGGTCATGGGGAAGGGTATTCCATAGGGATGGAGCATAGAGAGAGAAGGCCCTGTTACTAGTAGATTGTTTAAAGTGTAATTTGGATGTAGGAATGGTTAGAAGGTTTTTGGTTGAGGAGCGGCGTGTTCTTGTGTTGTTAGGGAAGGCAAGGAGTGGGGAAAGGCATGGAGCTGATTCTTTTGAGATGATCTTGTGAATAAGGGTGAGCACTTTAAATTTGGATCGGAGTTGGATTGGGAGCCAGTGTAAGTCATAGAGGACAGGAGTAATATGGGATTGTCTAGGGTTGTTAGTTATTAATTGTGCCAGTGTATTCTGGGCAAGTTGGAGAGGTTGGATGGTGGTCTTAGAGAGGCCATGATAGATAAGGTTACAATAGTCAAGTGAAGAGGTTGTGAGGGCCTGACAGACAGTACGGAAGGAGTTGGGGCTTAAGAGGGGCTTGAGGTTCCGGAGGGTTCACAACTTCGCATAAATTGTATTGGTAGTTTTCTTTATGTGATCAATAACGGAGAGGTTCTGGTCAAGGATGATTCCAAGATATTTCACTTGTTTTTTTATGGTGAGAGTGAGATCGCCAAGGGTGAGTGTTGGGGGAGGGGTATATGAGGGGTTGGAGAATACTTGAAGGATCTCAGTTTTGGATTGGTTAATAAGTAGATTGTGTTGGGAAAGCCAGGATTTGAGATTGGTTAGACATTTATTTATTTTAGTAAAGTCGGGGTTAGAGAGGCTAAATGGGGTGAAGCACATCATATCATCTGCGTATAATTGGTACTGAATGCCGTGGTTTTGGAAAATTTTGCAGGCAGGTTGGAGGAAGATATTAAAAAGTAAGGCAGAGAGGCTAGAGCCTTGGGGGACACCTTGCTTTAGCGTAAATGGGAGGGAGGTATCACTTCCAATACGGACCTGTTGTGTTCTGGAGTCTAGGTAGGAATGAAACCATTTTAGTGTTGTGCCTCTCAGACCTATTTCATGAAGTCTGGTTAGGAGTTGATTGTGGGGAAGAGAGTCAAAGGCAGCGGATAGGTCAAGGAATATAAGTAAGCATCCTTGGGTAGGGTTATGGGTGTGTAAGTACAAGGAATCTAGAAGGGAGGTTAGTAGGGTTTCAACTCCGTGATTCTTTTTAAATCCATGTTGGTATAGGTCAAGGGGGGAGTGGTCATCAATGTAATCCTGTAGTTGGGCTTGGACAATTTTCTCAGTAATCTTTGCAAGGAAGGGTATACTGGAGATGGGTCTATAGGAGGAAGGGGAGGTGGGGTCAAGTTTGGATCCTTTCAGGATAGGGCGGATAGAGGCACACTTAAGCAGGGGTGGTACAGAACCAGACTGGAGGGAGGATTGTACAATGATCAGGATGTAGGGGCTAAGGGATGTTCTAGTGGATTTGATCCAGGGGGCAGGGCAAGGGTCGAGGGCAGATGTTGATGAATTCAAACTGTTTATGACATTAGATATAGTTTCTGATGTGATGGTGTGAAATTCATGCCATGAGTTCTCTAGTGGTAGAGTACTATAGTCTTCAGTTGGTTGGGGGTTGCTTGTTAGAGGGGGAGGGGGGGATGGGGGGAGGGGGGAGGAATTTGGAGGCCAGGTGGTCGGCTATAGCTTGAGCGGATATTTTAGATGGTTGGTCATGTGGGAGGGGGTCTTTTATTAGAGATTTGGCGATGGAGAAGAGCTCCCTTGGTTTGTTGAGGGCACGCTGGATTATATTTTCATTGTATTCTCTTTTATGTTTAGTGATTTCTGCGTAGTAGGATCGAAGTTTAGTTGTATAAGCATTATGTACATCTGGGTCTTGTGTATGTCTCCATTTGCGTTCAAGGTGTCTAAGCTCTCTTTTGAGGTTTCTCAGGTTTGTAGAGAACCAGGGGGATCTTCTGCGATGTTTGTGAGAGAGATGCTTAGGTGGAAGTAGGGATGCTAAGGATAGTGTTTGATTCCAACTAGAGATGGTAGAATTTTGGTTGAGAATTTTTTCATTTAATTGGTCAAGTGAAGGAGTAATTTGCTCTAGGAAGTTAGCTGCATTGAATGGTCTGAATTTTCGAGTAGGTTGGGGATGAGTGTGAGGTTTATTTCGAGAAGATAAGTAGGGGATGGAGAAGAAGATAATAGAATGGTCAGACCAGGGTATGGGTTAGACAGTGTGTTGGACCTGGTCATTGAGATGAGGGTGTTGAGGGATGAAGATTAAGTCGAGGGTGTTTCCTTTAGAGTGTGTAGGGTGATGAAGTATTTGGGTAAAATGGAGGGCGTTCATAGCTTGGAGGAAGGAGGCGGAATTTGTTGAGGAAGTGGAATGTAGGTTTAAATCACCCAAGATTATTAGAGGGCGTGATGCAGGCTGGGGGGAACAGGCAGTATCTAGGATTGTGGAGAGGTCTGAGGAGTCTGTTTGTGGCGCACGGTATATGAGCTGTAGGGCTAGCGTAGAGTTGGAGACAGTAATAGTGTCCATGCCTAGGGTGGAAGAGGACTCGATGGCAGAAAGTTGTAAGCTGGTTCTAGAAATAATGGCTACTCCACCTCCTCTGCCGTGTAATCTATTACAAATGTTGATTGAGTATGAATTGGGGCATATTTGATTTAGTAATACTGTGTCAGAGTCTTGGAACCAAGTTTCGGTAAGGCAGAGTAAATCAAGGTTATAATCAGTAATGATGTCAGCAAGTAATGGGATTTTGTTTCTGGCTGAACGGGCATTAAGTAGGGCACATTTGAGGGGGGATGGGGTGGTTCTGGGGAGGATGAGGGATATGGGTTAGGATTTACAGTAATGGGTTTAAGTTTGCAAGAGCAGTGGTAGGTGTTATAGTGATTATAGTAGGAAGGAGGTGGGGAGAGTAGATGTCTAGGGGAATAGATTATTGGAATGGGGGCACTGGGGGTTAGGGTGAGGGCATAAGGTAGCGTAAGTAAGAATAGGTAAAGTAAACTAAGAGTGATATAATCTATTACTAAAATTTCTTAGATATTTGAACTTAACAGAGCAAAGGGTATCACAAGGAACTTCAGCAATACCCACCGCTAAAACTAACAACCAAATAGTGTACAACCAGTTCACGTTATAGGCAAAATGAACTTTTCCGATCAACACTTAATGATACTATACTACCTGTGTCAAAAATAAATAAAGTCAGCAAAGACTCACAGACTCATAACTATCTGTCTTAACTTATCTGAAAACATTCAACTTCTGTCGTGTCATCTTCTCAGATATCGTCAAATAGCCAAAGCTGCCAGCACTGAGTTCTTATACCGGTAGCAACCTTGACTAACGGCTAGCTACCTCTGCAAAATTCAAATGGTTCAAATAGTATTTTGAACTTTGTAGAGGTAGCTAGCCATTAGTCAAAGGTTGCTACTGGTATAAGAATTCACTGCTGGCAGTTATCCAAGCATTACAGACAAAGAGAGGATTTATAAGAGGCTTAAGGCATGAGACACATGACTTACGTCTGCATCAGTTCAAAGCCCCTGAAGAAGACCACACCGAAACACGGCCCTGTTGGACTTTTGTTCCTGTTGTTGTTGTTTGCCTCAGGTTTATTTATTTATTTTATTTTATTTATTTGAACACATTTTTATACCGCTCCTTCCAGTGATCAGCAGCGGTTTACATTTAACAATTAAACTCTGCGCAATTAGCAGTTACATATAACAGTAAGAAGATAACATTGAACATTGGAGGGTAACAATTTCAAATAACTCAGATAACTCAAACTATTTACATAATAGAAGAGAACATGTTAAAAATACATGTTATAATTTAACTATATACAGTATTTGTGATAGAGTACATGCAAGTAGGTTACAGTTTAATTGATTCTTTGTGGATTTGGAGTTGAGTATGATAACGGAGGGTTGAGCTCCATCAGATTGTTTCATGTACAAATTTGTTCTATGTTATTTCTGTCTGGTTGTAGTATTCTTGAAATAAATGTGTTTTAAGGTTTTTACGGAATGATGTGAGATCTAAGTTAGCTCTTAAGGTGTCAGGGAGTTTGTTCCATTGAGTGGGAGCTATGTATGTGAATGCTCTATTACTAGTGTTTACTTTTACCTTGCAAATGGAGAGGGGTGTTAGTAGTGTATTCAGGTTGTGTGTATGCCTTTTCCGATTAGGGGGTTGTGCTTTAATGAGTGAGGCAAGGTAAGATGGGGCAATATTATGTATTAACTTGAATGTTGTAATTATTATTTTGTATCTTATGTGTGCATGTATAGGTAGCCAGTAAAGTTCTCTTAGAATGGGTGTGATGTGATCTGAGGATGGTACGCTCATCAGGATTCGGGCTGTGACATTCTGTGCCATCTGTAGTATGTTTATTTTTTTGGGGGAAGTCCTTGTAATATGCCATTACAATAGTCCAGATGTGGAGTTATGATTGTATTATTGATCTAAAATCTGATAGTTCAATGATATTGCGTAAGGGCTGTAGGGTTCTTATTTTGTAGAAGATAGTTCTGTTTAATAGTCTTAGATGGGTTTCCATGTTAAGTGTCATATCTAGGGTGACACCTAGGTATTTTAGTTCTTGTTTAGTGTTGTAGGTTGTATTATTTAGTATGATTGTGGAGGGGGGGGGGGGTTAAATTCCGGGTTTTTAGAGATAAACATTACTTCTGTTTTTTTATGATTGATGAACATATTGTTTTGCTGGAGCCATAATTGTGCTTCTTTAAGGCAAGTTTCTATGTGGCTGTAATCTGGGTTACATATGTCCAGTTGAGTATAAAGCATTATGTCATCCGCATATAGATGATAGTCAATTTTGTGATTTTGGAATATTGTGCAGATGGGTCTTAGGTATAGGTTAAATAGTGTGGCAGATAATGCTGAGCCCTGTGGAATACCTTGTGTCTGTGGGAAGGTATTAGATAGATTTTTATCAAAGTATACTTGTTGTATCCTGTTAGATATATAAGAGGAGAACCATTTTAAGGTAGTTCCATTTATTCCTATTGATTCCAATCTCTTTATGAGGGTCTTATGGTTCACTGAATCAAAGGCTGCTGTTATGTCAATGAAGATTAAGATAAACATTTTTTTGCAGTTTTCAATGCCTCTATAAAGTTTATCAAATAGTACGAGTAGAAATGTTTCTACTCCATGTGATTGTCGAAAACCATATTGTTGAGCATCAAGTGCATTTGTGCTATCTATATGATCTTGTAATTGGTATTGTACGGTTTTTTCAATGATTTTGGCATTGAAAGGTATACTTGATATGGGTCTGTAAGCAGATGGGTCTGTTTTGTTTAGTGATTTGTTTTTTAGTATAGGTCGTATAAGGGATCTTTTTAGTTCTGTTGGCATGTTTCCTTGTAGTAGGGATTGGTTTACTCTGTTTAGTATTATGGGTGCAATTTCTTCTTTTGTAGCCTTGATCCAGTCTACTGGGCAAGGGTCGAGGGGGAATGTGGTGGTGTTTATGTTTGAGATTGTGCTTAGTAATTGTCTGCTATCTATTGAGTAAAGGTTTTCCCACACTACTGTGAGGTTAGTATTTTGCATTACCTTTTGAGATGTGTTATTGTCAATTTTGTGGGAGATTATCTCTTCAATAGGGTTTAATTTTTTAGAGTAGTGATCTGCAAGTGCTTGTGCATTTATTGGATATTTTGTATTTACGTCTTTTGGGGGTTTGGTGAGGGATTTTACAAGCTCAAATAATTCTCTTGGTCTGTTTAAAGCGTTAGTTAATTTTTTGGTGTGATAATTCTTTTTTGCCGTATTTACTATTTCTTTGTAGGATTTAAGTAGTAATAGATATTGATCTTTGATCTCATTTGATTTCCTAGTTCTCCATTTTTTTTCCATTCTTCTGAGATCTTTCTTTGCTTTGGCTAGGTCTGCTGTGTATCAAGGCTCGGTTTTTTTCCTTTGCTTGTTGTTTTCATTACAGGCGTTTGTGGGTGGTTGTTTAGAAACTGTTTCTATTCCATTGTTCCATTGTTTTATTAAGACATCCAAGTTTGAAGTTTCCATTTTTACATGAGAAAAAATCAATTATATTAGTATGTCTTTATCTAGTTTTTTAAACATGCTTCTTTGTGTGTTGGTAATAGCTTCTATATTGGGTGATTGTATTGGCATTTCAAACGTGAATTGTATAAGGTGGTGGTCTGACCATGTCACCTGTGTTATTTTTGGTGTTGTACTTGTTACTATGGTGTTTGAGTGTTTTTTAGGAAGGAATACCATGTCTAAGATATTTCCCTTGTCATGTGTGGGTGCTTGGATTATTTGCTGGTAACCCATTTGATCCATGGCCTCAATGAATGTATTAGTGTGTGTGATGTTAAGTGAAGCAAGGTTTATATCCCCTAGTATCATCTGATACTTTTTTATTGAGGATTCGCATATTGTTTCGAGAGCTGATGCTAGGGCTTCGTGTTTTACAGAATGTGGTCTGTAAATGAGGGAAATAGCAAAAGTTTTATTTTCCACCTTGAGGATGTCTATTCCTTCGAATGACTTCTGGGCGCTGTAAGCTAGTTTTAGGTTGTCTCTTGCTATTATTAGCTCTCCTCCCCCTCTTTAGTGAAGTCTTTAGTGAAGTCTTTGGTTTGATACTTGCTTCTTTGGTTGGTTTGCTGTGGGACTTGCGAGTACTTGATCCTCTTGTTTATGGACTCCTTCTTAAATCAGTCCCATAATGTGCTAGAGATCAATTTGAATTCTTTATCACCAACAAAATGGTGCCACAGCCAGAAAAATAACATTTTGCTTCTTTCTTTATAATTACCGGAAAGATCATCTTATGTCCTAAGAAATCACATGAACAATAATTTTTTAGAAATATCAGTGTTCAAACTTCAAACAATCCAGATGAAGACTGTAAACAATCTAATCAAGGAAGTTGCTCAGTTACAAATTGGTTCTAAACATGTAGATATGTTTTTTTACTTATTTCAAAAAAGGTAACCTCATCATAAGAGTTGGTGTATTCAGATAAAGAACTAAAAAAAAAAAAGAACACAAGAGGATAATTTAATTTAACTTGAAATACTTATAGTCTGCCTTTTCACTCAATGAAACATACTGTGGCAAAGTCAACCATTTTGAGCATGGGGGAGGTGAACAGCATAAGGAATTCACCTTAATCAAGGGGCCTCTGTTAGGTGTGCAGGGTCAAAAAGCCAGAGCCACAGTTCAAAGCTAGAAAAAACCCCAGCTGGAACAAGTTCCAGGAAATGCTTGACAGTGTAAGAGGGATAGATTGCAAGCAGGAGGACAAGAACCCTCACTCTCATAACTGCACTGATTATTCTGATGTCAGAAGGCAGGGGGATTACAAACACCTGGGACAGAAAGAGGTGGGGTTGGATCCCAATGAGTATAAACCTTGGTTAAATTATGGAGAGAGTAGTAGGAGCAGGGGAAGGAGGAGTGAATAGAGAAGAAGCAGAGGAAGCAGCAGAAGACAGACTCAGAGCAGCAAGGACGATGGAATGCTGGAGAAGCCAGAGCAGGTGCTAACTTCTGGAGACAGGCTGAGCTACCCATTGCTGAGAAAGGTGATTTCCCTGAATTACGTTTGCAACAAAGGTGGGAGCCAGGAAGGAGAGAAGCTTTCAGGCCACCAGAGAGGTTGTCAGCAGGGCACTCTGATCAAGTGGGTGAGTCAGAACCTATGCAATTGGGAGAACCAGTGTCAGAGCTAGGAGCAGAAGATATGTTGATGGATTGTTCTTTATGCCAAGCTCTAGACTTCAAGGGTTGAAAAGAGCCAGCCTTGAAAGAACTGTTCCTCTTGCTGAAGTAACCTCAGAGCTAAGCAGTGAGAAAGTAAATTTCTGTGTGTGTTTTGAAAGGAGGAATTTACTGCAGCATAAGCTAGTGAAGTAAGGCTGTGATTCATGCTTCTGTGTCAGCTGTGTTGAAACTCTACAACGGAGAGAAAGTTAATTGGCTGCTAGAAGTGTTTGTGCTTTGCTCCTGTCTTATATGAAAAAGTCTGCTATAAGAGTTTGTGCTTTGCTCCTGTTTATAAGAAAAGCCTGCTATAAGAGTCTTGAGGACACTGTGAATGCTTATTTCATAACCTAAGTTTGGTTCTTCACCTGGAACTGCAGCCCAGAGCGCATTATGGCTGAGTGAAGATAAATTTGCCATAGAAGAAGTAAAGCTTGTTTTTCTATTGCTCTGATTGACAAAGGACAATAAGAAAAGTGGCATCTTGTTATATGTGAAAAGGCTAAGCTTCTGCAGTGAAGAGGACTTTAAAAGCCAATGTTGAGTTCTGTTTCCTTTGCCACCAACTTGCTGAACCTTAAGCAAAAATCCTATAATTTCAAAATTCTGTAAATGGTACCAGGAACCTGATCTGTTCTATTGTGTTCAAAATAAATTATTTTTCTGTCATAAGCCTTACCCTTGGTTTAACACGACTACAATCCTTCTACTTAAAGCATAAGTATAGCAGCTGATAGAAGAAGGTTCTCAACCACCATGCCCTCAACAACTAGAAGACTAGTGGCCTGGGCATTGTGCTTGTGACAATACAAAGCGACTAACAATCAACATAAACAAAAAGTCCATTATCATGAGAAGTTAGCTCATGCCTTTTAAGTAGTAGTTCAAGGAAAGCTATATTCAGATATTTTCCTTCCCCTCAAAACCTTATAATGGAGGGTTAAATAATTCACTGAAGGTGACAGAAGGCATCAGTACGATCGGAATGCTGCTTACCCCAGTTCTGAGACTGCAGCTCTAATCACTAGGCTACTCCTTCACTTCTTAAAATGGATATATAATAGAAAATAAGAAAATAGCAAAACAACAACAAAAAGACATAAGATATGCCATACTGGGTCAGACCAAGGTCCATCAAGCCCACTATCCTGTTTCCAACAGTGACCAATCTAGGTCATAAGTACAAGACCATAAGTACAGGGCCATATTTACTAACGTGCGGTATGTTTTTGCACTTACTGCAGTTAAGAGAAAAAGCTAACACACAGTTGTTCTAAAGCCTGTGTGGTAAATACCAGGGGTGCGGCATGAATCTGCCCTACATTTACCACAGAGGATAGAAACTTACCACACAGGGCGGATGCTCTCTATCTGCCAAGATAATAAAACTCGAGTCCCAACGCTGACCAAAATAGACATATGTTTCCATGGTTGTGAGACCCAAACCCCCAGGCACATAACCATTTGATTAATGCCCTTTCAATGACCTCTTTGATCATCAACCCCTCCCAACAATCCCCCCTCCCCAATCATCAACCCTCTCAGATCACCCATCTACATCCCCCCAAAAGACTCCCCAATATGCAACCCCAACAAGCTCCATCCCAATTCAAGAGACCTCCAAACAAAGCTACCTTGAGAAGATGCCCAAATCATAAATCCTCGACCCTCCCCCACCCCAATGACCCCCCCTAAGGATTTACTGCTCCTTATATAGCAGATAACCCTTGTGGTAGTACTGTAAGACTACTGCTGGGGGGCCACTGTCACCATTTTGAACCCCAGCAGCTATGGGGAAAGAGCAGAAAGAGGCTGCTCCTGCTCTAGTCCATTAGACTATCAGGAATGCCTCCGAGTAAGTCCTGGGGGAAGGTCAGGGGGTATGGTGAATGACAAGTCCAAAACCATTCCTAACTTACAAACATCCAAATTAATTGAGAATGTCATTCCAATATAATTTAGACTCCCACTGATTTTAAGAAAGGGCACAGATAGAGACATACGGACCTTTCTCACCTACAGCATTTCTGTCTCATCTTCATTCTGCAGCATTCTGGAATCCAGCCATCTTTTCAATGATTGTAAACAGGCCTTAATCTGGCCCTATACCTCTGTCATGCCCTGTTTACTGGCATAAAAAACCAAACGCCATCTGTGTAAATATGCAAATAAAACCAAGGGGGCCCTTTTATTAGAGTGTGGTAAGGTTTTTTTTAGCACTTACCATGCATTAGGTGCTAAATCTAATGTGTAATAGGTACAGCTACCCATCACTAACTGTGGAGGGTGTCCCAGCATATTTGTGGCAGTTATCACAATTACTGTTGCGCTTAATTCCACCTATGGAGGTAACATTTAGTGCACACTTGCTAATTGCAACATTGACAAGATGCGGTAAGTACCGTGCACTAACTGCAATATGCAGTCCATGCCCGTTCTCTGCCCACAGACTACCCATTCCCCTCCCCATCGTGCTATGAGCAGTTAAGGCAGGAATAAGTACTTCACCAAATATCATGCCAATACAGTATCAGTTACCATGGCTCCACACTAACCGCTTTCCCATGCATTAAAGCAGGCGTTGACCCGTAGTACTCTTTAGTAAAAAAGCCCCATATTGTCTAATATTTATTTTATTTATTTATTTAACTGTATTTATATCCCGCCTTTCTCCGGGTCAAAACGGTGCAACATTGAGAGGGGGGGGTGGACAATAATCAACTTCTGGGGGTGGGGGCTATCACCAGGTGTCCAACATTAATGATTTTAATAGATAATTGGGACATAGACATAGACGTTGTGTTACAGTCTCTTAGAGCTTATGTTCATGGGGGTGAACTAGGGGGGGTTGGGAGGTGGTCAGTGGTGGGTGCTTGTTTCTGGTCCGAGGTATTCCTGGAATAGGGCGTTTTTTAGTTGTTTCCTGAATGATGAGGGGTCTCCATTGCAACTGATGTGACTTGATAGAGAGTTCCATAGGGTTGGTGCATATAGTTTGAAGGCTCTGTTGCAGATCCGTTGATTGCATTTGGTTCGTTTATGGGGGATGGTGAGGAAGTTGTTGGAGGATTGTCTGGTTGTTCTGTTGTGGGCTGGTCGGGGTAGTAGTGTGTGGAGCTGGGAGGTCTGAGTCTGGTAGAGAGCTTTATGGGTAAGTAGGGCGGCTTTGTATTTGGTTCTTGCTTCAAGGGGGAGTATGTGTAGCTCCTTCAGGACAGGGGTGATGTGGTCTCGTTTTTTTTGCTTTCTGGATAATCCTTGCTGTGGTATTTAAGGCAGTTCGGAGTGGGTTGGTGTGGGTGGCTGGTAGTCCATGGTAGATTATATTGCAGTAGTCCAGGTGGGGGAGTGTCATGGCTTGCATCACTGTTCTGAAGTCCTGTGGTTCAAGGAGAGGTCTGAGGCGTTGTACTGTTTTGGCTTTGTGGAATATTGTTCCAGTGTTTTTTTTTATTTGTTGCTTGAGAGTGAGTGCTTGATCTATGATGATCCCTAGATACTTTATGTGCGGTTGTATTTGTATTTGTGTGGTTCCAATGTTGAGGTGTGAAGGTGGGGTGAAGTCTGGGTCCTTTGTTACTATAAGGGCTTCTGTTTTCTTTATGTTGATGGATAGGTTGTTCTTTTGCAGCCAGCTGGATACTTCTGTGAAGCATTCTAATAAGTGTTTATTTGTTGGGTTAGGGGTTGTGATTGGTGCATAGAGCATTATGTCATCTGCATAGATGTGAAAGTTGATGTTGTGGGTGCGTATGATTGTGCAGAGTGGTTGCAGATAGATGTTGAAGAGCATGGCAGATAGTGTGGATCCTTGGGGTACTCCTTGGTGTTGCTGGAAGGGGGGTGAGGTTGATATGTTTGTGCGGATGAGTTGTTGTCTATTGGTTAGGTAGGAGTGGAACCATTGAAGTACGGTATCTTTGATGCCAATTGCTTGTAGTCTTTGTATGAGGATGTCGTGGGTGATGGTGTCGAAGGCTGCTGATATGTCTAGGAAGATCATGGCATATCCAGAGTGTTTGGTTTGAGTTCCTATGATAAGGGTGTTCATTAATGTTGTCATGAGGGTCTCGACTCCGTGGAGTGGACGGAAGCCATGTTGTTGTGGGTCCAGTATGTTGTTGGTATCTAAATGTTCTTGGAGCTGTTGCTGGACTATCTTCTCAATGATTTTGGCGGTGAACGGGAGGCTTGCTATAGGTCTGTAGGAGGCGGGGTCAAGGGGATCCAGGTTGTGTTTTTTTAGGGTTGGACGGATGATTGAAGTTTTGAGGAGGTCTGGCATACATCCTTGGCTGAGGGACTCATTAACAATGCGGGTTAATGGTGTGCTCAGGTCTTCTTTGGTTTTCTTTATCCATTCTGTAGGGCAGGGGTCTAGCAGAGAGGTGGTGGTATTCAGGCGGGAGATGGTGGATGATATTTCCTCTTTTGTGATTGTTTTGAAAGTGCTCCAGTCTTTGTCAATGGTAGTGGGGTGGTTTGTTGCTGTTGTCTCTGTGTTTAATTGTGGATTTTGTGGTTGTTGAAGCTGCTTGTATTGTTGTGCTAGTAATTCCGGTGGGATGTATGGCAGTTGGTCGGAATGGTTGGGCGTTTTTGTCAGTTTTTTGACAATCTCGAAGAGTTCTCGTGGTCTGTTTATTGATGTGTTTATGATCTTCGAATGGTAGGCCTTTTTTGCTTTGTCTGTTTCTGCATGGTATGCATCTAGCTCGTACATGTAGTTTGTTTTGTTGTCCTCTGTTTTGTTTTTTCTCCATCTTCTTTCCGCTCTTCTGAGTTTGTTTTTTAGTTTCCTGAGGTTGGGGGTGAACCATCTGACCTTTGTGGAGGTGTGTCTGGTTTTAGTCTTGTTTGTTGTTGTACTGGATGCGGAGGAGATTGTGGTGCTCCAATTGTGGATTAGGCTATCAATATTGTTGGAGCTTATTTGGAGTTTTGGTAGAGTTTGTGCCAGGAAATCTTCTTTGATGAAAGTTTTAAATCTTCTTGTATGCTGTTTGTTCTCCTTGCTGTTCGTGTGCTGGTGGGTGTGAGATATGCTGATGAGGTAGTGGTCAGACCATGGTACAGGTGTGATTTCTGGATTTTTGTATGAGATGGCGGTTTGGGATTTCAGGAATATGAGGTCCAATGTATTTCCTTTTTCGTGCATTGGTTCGTGTATGATCTGTGTTAGGTTCATTGCTTCCATGGCATCGATGAAGGTTTCTGCTTGATTGTCTTGGAGTGATGGGAGGTTGAAGTCTCCTAGGATTATTTGCTCTTTTGCGGAGATGGCGCTCTCAGATATTTGTTGCAATATCCTTGGTAGGTCGGTGCTTGGGGTGGGTGCTCAGTAGACTAGGCATAATGAGAGGTGCTTGTTGGTGAGGGTGAGTATGTCCGCTTCTTTGGTCATTTCTGATGCATGGTTCCGGAGGTGGAGGTTGGCTTTTGCTATGATGGCTACGCCTCCTCCTCTGGTGTGTGTTCGTGAGCAGTGTTGAAGGCTGTATCCTTTTGGCGTTAGTTGGTTCATGAGCACCGTTTCTGTGTCTGTTAGCCAAGTTTCTGTTATGCATAGGATGTCAATCTTTTTGGTTGTTATCAGGTCTTGGAGCATGTGGTATTTTTTTCTGACTGAACGAGCATTTATCAATGAAATGGAGAGGGGGCTGCAGTTCGGGGGGTTGTGGGTATGGATTGGTGTGTGTGGTGTGTGGGTGTTGTCCCATGTGGGGAGGGGGTTGTGGATGTTTGTGGTTTGGATGGTTGTGGTGTTTGGCCAGGGTGGGTTGGAGAGTGTGTCTGTGGGGGAGGGGTAGAGGGTCAGGAGTTAACCGCAGATCAAACATAAACATTAAACAAAATCTTGAAAACGTATCCATTGTTACATACACAATATAAAATCATCTTTGGTATGCAAAGATTCCACAGAATAGGGGAAGAAAAATTCAACCCGCAGCATAAATCAACCTAGAAACACTAAAAGGAGAAATGATAATGTGTTATGTCAGTTTTGTCAGGCAATAAAGATATATGTGTAGTTTGTGGCTAATATAGTGCAACATTAAATGATTTATAAAGAAAATGGAGTAACATGAGTAGAATGACTAACTCAGCAATGTTTAAAGGCAGAGTGCCATAGTCTACATACATGAAACCGCATCAATGTAGGCATCATTTCTGACAACAAAATTGAGGTAAAACCACTAATGATGATCCTGGTCCTTGCTTCTAAGGAAAGTAAAATATTATAGAACTTGACATTTTAAGGTCCCAAGCCTACTAATTAATCACACGTATAGCTATACTGATAAGGTAATGTTAAGCAAGTGAGATTTTTCTGTTAAGAACAAATTATGTGCACGTCTTACTAACTATGGATAAAATTCTTAGAAAATGAGGACTCGTGATATTTTTTTAGCAAGTTATTCTCTTTGTGAGACCAATTTATTCAATGAACAGAACAACTGAATTTTTCAAAAGACTTTGAAGAATTGCCTGCATTTCTTTTATATAAAACCAGTCATAAGAATAAAGATTATGATGGCAGGTAATAACTGGAAGACACCTTCACTCTCCACATTCTAATACCAGAGGTCCTACATCATCTCCAGCTTTACCCTTACTTATTCAATAATCTCCTAGGCTTATTTCATGTTTTGTTTTTTTAAAGAAGAACATAATATTTGCTACACTGGGTCAAACCAAAGGTCTATCAAGCCCAGTATCCTGTTTCCAACATTGGACAATGCAGGTCACAAGTACAGTGCATTGCAAAAGTATTCATCCGCTCTGCGTTTGTCCTGTTTTGTCGCATTACAATCTGGAATTAAAATGGAGTTTGAGGGGTTAGTACCATGTGATATACACAACATGTCTAAGACTTTGAAGTTGCAGAATATCCTTTACGGTGGCACAAACAATAATTAAGACAAACAAAAAACTGAAAACAGGAGTGTACATATGTATTCACCCTTCAAAATCAATACGTTGTAGAGCCACCATTTGCTGCAATTACAGCTGCAAGTCTCTTGGGGTATGTCTCTATTAGCATAGCAAATCTAGCCACTGGAATTTTCAGCCATTCCTTAAGACAAAATTGCTCCAACTTCTTCAAGTAAAATGGGTTGCGTTGGTGTACAGCAATCTTCAAGTAATGCAAAAGATTCTCAATTGGATTGAAGTTTGGGCTTTGACTAGGCCATTCCAAGACATTTAAATGTTTTCTTTTAAACCAGCTTTAGCAGTATGCTTAGGGTCATTGTCCAGCTGGAAGGTGAACCTTCATCCCAGTCTTAAATCTCTGGCAGACTGAAACAGGTTTTCCTCAAGAATTGCCCTTTATTTAGTGCCATCCATCGTTCCATCAATCCTGAACAGTTTTCCTGTCCCTGCCAATGAAAAACATTCCCACAGCACGATGCTGCCACCACCATGTTTCACTGTGGGAATGGTGTTTTCGGGGTGATGGGAAGCATTGGGTTTGCGTCACACATGGCGTTTCCCAAGATGGCCAAAAAGTTCAAATTTCGTCTCATCTGACCACAGAACCTTCTTCCATGTGTTTGAGGGGTTGGCCACATGCTGTTGTGCAAACTCCAGACATGTTTTTTATTTCTTTCTTTAAACAATGTTTTTTTTTCTGGCCACTACTACTACTACTACTACTACTACTACTACTGAGCATTTGTATAGTGCTACAAGACGTATGCAGCACTGCACAGACATGTAAGAGACAGTCCCTGCTCTCAGAGCTTACAATCTAGTCAAGACAGAGAACACAGAACATTTAGACAGGGATAGATCTGGGGTGAATGGTAAAGAAACACAAGGAGATCAGGTGAATCAAGATCTGAAAGTGGCAGCAAAGAGGTGAGTTTCAGCCTAGATTTGAAAAGTGTCAGAGAAGACTCCTGTCATACAGACTCAGGTAGTTTGTTGAACAGATTAAACAGGAGAGAGATATGATTCAAAGGAAGATCAGTAAGGAGTAGGTTACAGAAGCCAAGACGGGAGGTGATTAAGAAGTGAATAAGTGTCTTAGTAGTGTGTTCAGAAAGGAATGGACGGATTTTGTTGATGTTATAGAGAAAGAAATGGCAGCTCTTAGCTATCAGATGGATGTGTAGAGAAGGAGAGAGGAGTCAAAGACAGCCCCAAGGTTGTGAGCCGAGGAAACAGGGAGGAGTAGAGAGTTATCCACAGAGACTGAGAAAGGAGGAAGAGGAGAGCAGGTTTCAGGGGGAAAAATAGGAAGCTCTGCTTTTGCCACGTTCAATTTCATGTGGGGGTGAGACATCCAAGCAGCAATGTCAGAAAGGAAGGCAGAGATCCGGGTCTGGATTGCTGGAGTGATTTCAGGCATAGAGAGGTAGATATCACCATCACTTGAAATGCCACTCTTCCATAAAGCCCCACTCTGTGGAGTGTATGCTTTAAAGTGGTCCTATGGACAGATACTACCCTCTCCATTGTGGATCTTTGCAGCTCCTTCAGTGTTATCCTTGGTGTCTTTGTAACATCTTTGTTTAATGCCCTCTTTGCTGGTCTGAGGTGGTGCCATATTCTTTCTATTTTGTTATAATGTATTTAATGGTGCTTCATGGGATATTCAGAATTTGGTATAATTTTTTATAACACAACCATTTATTTTATTTATTTATTTTTATTTTATTTAGCTGTATTTATATACCGCTTTTCACCGGGTCAAAGCGGTGTTACATAGGGGTGGGGGAATTAAGTACAAGGGTAGGGCCATCACCGGGGAGGCAACATTGATGATTTTGACATAGGAAAGACTTTGGACATAGGACAGACGTTGGACATAGACAGGGTAGTGTAGCTTTAAGTTAGAGGTTCATTGTGGGTGAGATCAGAGGTTTGTGGGTTTTTTCGGTGGGGTTCGAGTTGAAGTATTCCTGGAAAAGGATGTTTTTTAGCTGTTTTCTGAAAGATAGTAGGTCGGCATTGTTTCTGAGATAGCTCGGTAGAGAGTTCCATAAGGATGGAGCATAAAGTTCAAAGGCTTGATTGCAGGTCCGTTGCGAGCATTTGGTTCTTTTGTGAGGGACGGTGAGGAAAATGCTGGAGGTTTGTCTAGTAGATCTGCTGTGGGCTGGACGAGCCAGTAGGGTGCGAAGTTGGGTGTCCTGTGTTTGATGGATAGCTTTGTGGGTGAGTAGGATGGCTTTGTATTTTGTCCGTGCTTCGAGGGGGAGAATATGAAGTTCTTTCAGAATTGGGGTGATATGGTCGGTTTTCTTCGCCCTCTGAATGATTCTCGCAGTGGTGTTTAATGCAGTTCGGAGGGGGTTGGTGTGTGTGGCTGGAAGGCCATGGTAGATTATGTTGCAGTAGTCCAGATGTGGGAGTGTCATGGCTTGCATCACTGTTCGGAAGTCTTGATGTTCAAGGAGTGGTCTGAGACGTTGCACTGTTCTTGCTTTGTGAAATATAGTTCCGGAGGTTTTAGTGATCTGTTGCTTTAAGGTGAGGGCTTGGTCAATAATAATGCCCAACCATGATCTATGCTTCTCCACAACTTGGTCTTTGACCTGTTTAGAGTGCTTCTTGATCTTCATGTTGCTTGCTGAGTGGTGTTGCAGAGTCAGGGTTCTTTCAGAACAGGTATATTTATACAGATATCATGTGTCACTGATTGCAAACAGGCGGACCTTAATCTAATAAGTATGTGACTTCTGAGGTTAATTGGTTGGACCAGATCTTATTTAGGAGTTTCATAGCAAAAGGGATGAATACATATGCACTCACAACTTTTCAGTTTTTACTTGGGGTTTTTTTCATATATAAAAGGTATTTTATTGTCATTTCACTTCACCAATTTGGGCAATATTGTTAGGTCCATTACCTAGCATCCAAATGAACCTGTATTTTCATTCCAGGTTGTACGAAATGTGACAAAACAGGACAAAAACCAAGGGGATTAATACTTTTGCAAGGCACTGTACATCTATTTTGTTTAATGTATTTCAAGAGCTAAGCAAAGGAAAGGAATTGGATTTAGCTCATGCCTTGAAAAAGTGAGTTACATTCAGATATAATAAGTAAAAGACAAATTATATTAAGATCTTGTAGGTATTTTCCTGTCCATGGAGGGATTACAATCTACATTTGCAACTCAGGCAATGGAGGGTTAAGTAACTTGCACCAAGACCACACAAAGCCAGAGTAGGATTGAAACCCTAGCTTCCCTGAATCTAGCTGACTATTCTAGTGAGTTGGCTACTTCCCCATTTGGGAAAGCAATGGCATTCCCCAAATCTATCGGACTCATCATATTTTATGATTTTTTCCCCTCTGGGTGCTTGTCCAAACTTCTTTTGAATCTTGTTGTGTTAGCTGTCAACTACATTCTCTGGAAATAGCTTTCATGTCTGGATTATGCACTGGATGAAAAGATACTTTATCTGGTTTGCTTTCAGTCTCCTGGTCATTAGTTTCATGTAGTGTCCTCTTGTAGGGGTATATTTACTAAAACATGTTAGCTATCTTTGCAGTACTAACACGGGATCATCATACCATGAAGACAGCTAACACTGAAGAAATGCAACTACCGCAGGCCGTTTTCCGTGGTGGCTGCATTTCATAAGAACATATGAGATGCCATATTGGTCAGAACAAGGGGTCCAACAAGCCCAGTATCCTGTTTCCAACAGCGGCCAATCCAGGTCACACGTACCTGTCAGGTTCCCAAAAAGGTACATGATTTCATGTTGCTTATCCTGGGGTAAACAGTGGATTTCCTTGTTCCTCTTTAATAATGGTTTATGGACTTTTCCTCTAGGAAATTGTTCAAACTTCTTTTAAAGCTAGTTATACTAACAGCTTGTATTACATATTCCAGTAACAAATTCCTGAGTTTGATTACACAGGTACACTAAAAAAATTTTTTTTTAAACTGCCTCTAATGTTTCGATTGATTTTTACGTTTTTTGGTGCGCTGAATCCAAATCTGGTAACCAATTTGCTCCATCACGTACAGATTTTTTGCTACATTGGGTTAGCAGTTTGAGGTGAACGTTTCAGATTGAGTGCGATCGAGATAAAAGTTTCTTGGATGAATTCTTTATACTAATTGTTTAGTAGTTATTCAAATAAGAATAAAGAAAATTGTAACAAGGCAGCACATAAGAATAGAGTAATGTCAACAAAACACACTGTGATGGTAGCAAAAAGGTGGTAATAGAATTTTATCACGAGGTACCAAGCTCTCATGAAGAACATTTTTCTCACCGGGTCTCAAATACTCCCAAATGAGCCAGTCTTTTTTCCCCCAGTGTAGGTCGCGGGCCCGGCTATCCCACAAGCAAAGGAAGCAGGGATATTTGGTGAAACCGGATTGCTGCCCTAATAGCATGGATAGAATTTTAAAGTCTCCACAAATCATCCACTTATGCTCATCATAACGAATCTTCTGAAGAATCAGGGCCAAATTCTCGTATTTTTCTTGGAGAATAACAGAGTGAGCAATAGGAACTGAAGCGAATGTGTTGCTGTTATGAAGAAGAACACCTTTTATGCTGTCTTTTGACGAATCAATGAACAGCCGCCATTCAGCAGGATCATACTTGAGTTTAAACGTTTCCATCACTCCGTATATATCGTTGCAAAATACCAAATCTTCCTCTTTGCTGAAATACTTCAAAAATTGTGTCTCGCGGTTGCGGTACCAATAAAAGGTTGTTCCTGGTGACAATAGATTTTTCTGTTTAAGCCGAGAACCTAGCAGTTGGGCAGCATCTTTGGGAGTCCTAACTCCTGGACTAAATCATTCAATTCAGCTTGAGAGAAAAGTTCAGGTTTCGGATCTGGTTCAGTTTCAAACTCGGAAGTACTGGACTCATCGGGGAAAAGCCATCTGATGAGTCTCATCATGATCAGAACCGTCCACACAAATATGATCCAAAGATTTTGGTGGTTCAGGCACAGGTACTTCGTTGCTATGAGGCATAGGCGTAATTGCTGAGGGAAGGTTGGGGTAACTTATTACGTTCTTATTTTTTAAGTTGTATCCCTTCACAATGCAAGAGCAAAAATAGCAGTCACTGCTGTGGTCTCTTTGTTCACGCCACATCATAGGTATTCCGAAACGAAATGCTTGTTTTTTACCTTTCATCCATAAGCGTAGATCTTCCTCACATGTCTTGCACACTTTGTGAGGAGCCCACGGTTTGTCTTGATCGCCTAACTTCAAACCGAAATAGGCGAAATATACTTTTTTAATAAATGCAGAAATGTTCCTCTGCCGCTTTTTCACGGTATATTCCCCACAAATAAAACAAAAACTGTCCGGAGAGTTGACACAACCTCTGGCTCTGTGAGCCATCACAAATACACAGCACTGCAAACTACAACTGTAGTGAACCACTTCGGAATAAAGCTGGATTACGACTGAGCAAACAAAAGGTAATAATGAACTTGCAAGAAACTGAAATTTGACAGGAACGTTCATGTCGCAACCACCGTGTTAGAGCGAGCGAACGAGGCGAGGCGAACAGGAAAGAACATGCGCCAGCGCGAGTACTGGATTTAGCCCCCCGCCTCCCAATTGTCCTGTTAATGTATAAAATGAATACAAAACACTCTAAAATATCATGAGGGAGTGTTTCTAGTTAGTTAACCATTACAACCTCTATTTTGGGCCAAGAAAATAAACTGCAGTCGGCTAAAAAGAAATTATGTGAACATTCCTTATATGGGTATGAAATCTAATTTTGCAAGAAAACGTGATGTGATGGAACATTTTGGCTATTTTTCCTGGATTCAGCACCCCAAAATCTATAGGAATCAGTTGCAAAACTGGAGGCAGTTTTTTGGTAGTGTACCTGTGTTACATGTTGAGTGAAAAAATATTTTCTCCTATTTGTCTTAAATGGACTATATTGTAGCTTCATTGCATATCCCCTTTCTACTTTACACATTCCACTCCATTCAATATTTTATAGACATAAGAACATAAGAACATAAGATATGCCATACTGGGTCAGACCAAGGTCCATCAAGCCCAGTATCCTGTTTCCAACAATGGCCAATCTAGGTCATACGTACCTAGAAGTTTCCCCAAAAGACACAGGTTCCACAATGCTTGTACTGGGTCAAGCATTGATATCCTGGGTCCCTTCTTAATAATGGTTTATGGACCTTTCCTCCAGGAACTTGTCCAAACCTTTTTTAAACCCAGCTACACTAACAACCTTTACTACTGTGTTCAGTTTTGGAGACCGTATCTTGCAAAAGATGTAAAAAGACTGGAAACTGTTCAGAGGAAAGCGACCAAAATGATTTGGAGCCTGCGTCAGAAGCCTTATGAGAAGAGACTTGAAGACCTAAATATGTACACTTTGGAGGAGAGGAGGGACAGGGGAGATATGATTCAGACCTTTAAATACTTAAAGAGAAATGATGAACAAACAAGCCTCTTCCAGAGACGGGGAAGCTGTAAAACAAGAGGACATAACATGAAGCGGCAAGGTGGTAAATTGAAAGGCAAAGTCAGGAAATATTTTTTCACTGAAAGGGTGGTGGATGCTTGGAATGCCCTCCCGATGGAAGTGGTGGGGGCAAACACGGTGATGGAATTCAAAAAGGCATGGGACAAACACAGTGGATCCCATTACAGCAATAGGATAAAAACAAGATAAATGGTACCATCTAACTTCTGAACCATATAACGTCTCAATAAATAGGGGTGTCCTACATGGAGTGGTGGGTTTACCCCTAAACAAAGACATGGGGAGGGGTGGCCTGCACAGAGCGATAGGTGCACCTACTCTTGCCATCTTGCTGGGCAGACTAGATGGACCATGCTGGTCTTTATCTGCCGTCATTTGCTATGTTACTATGTTACTACATCCTCTGGTAACAAATTCCAAAGTTTGATTACAGGTTGAGTGAAAAAATATTTTCTTTTATCAGTCTTAAATAGTTTACCCTGTAGCGTCATTGCATATTCCCTAGTCTTTCTATATTCTGATAACGTAAACAATCGATCTATGTTTACCCGTTCCACTCCGTTCATTAATTTATAGACTTCTATCATATCTCCCCTCAGCCATCTCTTTTCCAGGTTAAAGAGCCCTAACCTTTTTAGCCTTTCTTCATAGGAGTATCCTTCCATCCCCTTTACCATTTTGGTGGCTCTTCTCTGAACCTTTTCTAATAACGCTATATCCTTTTTAAGATACGGTGACCAGAATTGCACGCAATATTCAAGGTGCGGTCTCACCATGGAACGATATAGAGGCATTATAATATCTTAGGTTTTATTTTCCATTCCTTTCTTTATGATACCTAGCATTCTATTTGCTCTCTTGGCTGCCGCTGCACACTGGGCCAAGGGTTTTAACATGTTATCCACAATGACGCCTAAATCTTTTTCCTGGGTGGTGGTTCCTAATGTGGAATCTTGCATCGTGTAACTATAGTTTGGGTTGTTCTTCCCTAGGTGCATAACTTTGCACTTGTCCACATTAAATTTCATCTGCCATTTTGATGCCCAGTCTTCCAATTTATGAAGATCCTCTTGCAATTTTCCACAATCCTCTTGGGTTTTAACAACTTTAAATAGTTTTGTGTCATCTGCAAATTTGATAACCTCACTCGTTATTCCACTTTCCAGGTCATTTATGAATATGTCAAAAAGCAGCAGACCGAGCACAGATCCCTGGGGTACACCACTATTGACCTTTCTCCATTGGGAAAATTGGCCATTTAGCCCTACCCTCTGCTTTCTTTTAACCAGTTCCTGATCCACAGTAGTACACTGCCTCCTATTCCATGACTCTTTAGTTTTGCCAAACGTCTCTGATGAGGGACCTTGTCAAAGGCTTTCTGAAAGTCCAGATACACTATATCAAAAGACTCATCTTTATCCACCTGTTTTTTCACACCTTCAAAAAAACATAACAGATTAGTAAACCATGTTGGCTGTCTCCTATTAGGCAATGACTATCTACATGCTGAGTAATTTTATTCTTTATGATGGTTTCTACCAATTTTCCCTGTACTGATGTCAGGCTCACTGGTCTGTAGTTTCCCGGATCACCCCTGGAATCCTTTTTAAAAATTGGTGTTACATTGGTGATCCTCCAATCTTCAGGTATTAGAGATGATTTTAATGATAGTTCACAGATTACTAATAGCAGGTCTGCAATCTCATATTTCAGTTCTTTCAACACCCTTGGATGTATACCATCTGGCCCAGGTGATTTGCTACTCTTCAGTTTATCTAATAGTTGTAATACATCTTCCCGATATATCGATATTTCCTTCAATTCTTCCGCACCTTTAAATACCACTTCAGTCATGGGTAACATCCCTACATCTTCCTCAGTAAAGACCTAAGCAAAGAATTCATTCAGTCTCTCCACTATCGCCTTGATTGCCTCTTAGTGCCCCTTTAACCCCTTTATCATCTTATGGACCGACTGACTCTCTCACAGGTTTTTTGCTATGAATGTACTTGAAAAAGTCTTTATTTCACGTTTTTGCTTCCGCAGCAAGCTTCTTCTCAAATTCTCCCTTTGCCTGCCTTATCAATGCCTTGCATTTAACTTGCCAGTGCTTGTGCTGTTTCCATGTTTCGTCGTTTGGCTCTTTTTTCCATTTCCTGAAAGATGCTTTTTTTGGCAACAACAGCCTCTCTGACCTCACCTTTAAACCATGCTGGAAGTTTTTAGGACTTCCTTCCACTTTTCTTAAAGCGTGGAATGCAGCTGTTCTGGGCTTCCAAGATAGTATTTTTCAACAACACCAAAGCTTGATGTAAGTCTTTAACCTTTGCAACTGCTCCTTTTAGTTTTTTCTTAACTATATTCCTCCTTTTATCATAGTCTCCCTTTCGAAATTTAAAAGATAGTACTGTGGATTTCCTTACTATCCCTCCTCCACTAATTAAATCAAAGGCGATCATGCAATGATCACTATTGCCAAGTGGCCCCAACACCCTTATCTCTTGCACTAGATCTGGTGTGTCACTAAGGACTAGGTCTAATATGGCTTCCCCTATGGTCAGTTCATGAACCAGCTGCTCCAAGAAGCAGTCATTTATTTCATCTAGGAACTTATCCCCCTAGCATGTCCTGCCGTGACACTGACCCAGTCGATACCAGGGTAATTGAAATCACCCATTATTATTATTGCGCTGTAACTTTTGTTAGCTTCCTTGATTTCTTTGAGCATTTCATCATCCATTTGTTCATTCTGGCCAGGCGGTCGATAGTACGTCCCCGCTACCAACACCTCCCCCTTTTCACATGCAATTTCAATCCATAGAGATTCTACAGCAAATTTTGTTTCCTGTAAAATTTTAATCCTTTCTGACACAATGCCCTCTCTAACATAGAGCGCAACCCCTCCACCAATTTGATTAGCTCTATCATTATGATATAGGTTGTACCCAGGTATCACAGTGTCCCACTCGTTGTCCTCCTTCCACCATGTCTCTGATATTCCAATCATATCTAACCTCTCATTTAGTGCTATATTTTCTAACTCTCCCATCTTATTTTTTAGACTTCTAGCATTTGCATACAAGCATTTTAGAGACTGTATTTTATTCATATTAATTTGGCTATTGGTAGACATGGGTAATTTGGGATCTTTATGCTCTGTCTTCTCCATACTCGAGGGCATTTGGGCTACTTTACTCTTTTTTGGAACCTCTCTGCTTTTGGTTGTATCCTTCAAGGTTACATTCTTCTGAACCATCCGCTCTTGGGCAACTATCGGCTTTCCCCTATTATCTAGTTTAAAAGCTGCTCTATCTCCTTTTTAAAGGTTAATGCCAGCAGCCTGGTTCCATCCCGGTTAAGGTGAAGCCCATCCCTTCGGAAAAGCCCCTCCTTTCCCCAAAATGTTCCCCAGTTCATAACAAATCCAAAGCCCTAATCTCTGCACCATTGTCTCATCCACGCATTGAGAATCCGGAGCTCTGCCTGCCTTTTGGGCCGTGCGCGTGGAACGGGAAGTATTTCGGAGAACGCTACCCAGGAAGTTCTGGATTTCAACTTCCGACCTAAAAGCCTAAATTTAGCCTCCAGAACCTCCCTACCACATTTTCCTATGTCATTGGTACCGATATGTACCAAGACAGCAGACTCCTCCCCAGCACTATCTAAGACGTTATCTAAGTAGCGCATGAGGTCCGCTTCCTTCACACCAGGCAAGCATGTTAACAGGTGATCCTCACGTCCACCAGCCACCCAGCTATCTACATGCCTAATGATTGAATCACCAATTATAATGGCTGTCCTAACCCTTCCCTCATGGGCACATGGCCCTGGAGAAACCTCTTTGGTGTGAGAGGGTTTTACATCACCTGGAGGACAGGTGCTAGTTACAAGATCACTTCCTGCCACACCAGGGTGATGCTCTCCTGTCACGTGACCTCTCTTCTCCGTGACAACAGGGATGCTGCCAGACTGCAGGTGGGACTTCAGGACTATATCCCTGTAGGTCTCATCTATATACCTCTCTGTCTTTCTTATGTTTTCCAAGTCTGCTAGTCCAGCCTCTAGAGAACGGACTCATTCCCTGAGAGCAAAGAGCTCCTTGCACCTAATGCACACGTAAGACCTCTCCCTGACTCAAGATCGAACACAATTTAGGATAGCTATCCAGTGTCACCATGAGTCGACTCTGACTTGACGACACTTAACAACAAACAACAACAAGACCTCTCACCAACTGGGAGAAAATCATACATGTGGCACTCAATGCAAAAGACTGGAAAGCTCCCATCTCGCTGCTGGACTGCTGTCTGCATCTTAGTTTTAAGTTTGTGTTTAGATATTTAAGTTCTTTACTTTCTAAGGGTTGCTATGGATATTTATACTAATAAAACTGTACCTAATACGTTTAATATACCTTGTTCACCTGAAGCTTAATTAATCTCAGGTCCTTAGTGTATGATTGATTTGGGTAACGAGCCTCACCTGAGAGTACCTCCTGTCTTTTAAGATGTGTAAGTACCTATAAAACTACGATTATCCCAGTGGTGGGTGGGTGTTGTGGAGGGAGGGAGGGAAATAACACTTATTAAAAGAGGGCTGCTACACAGTACCCTGTCCTGTGCTGCTGAGGTAAGCTATATTCTGATTTGATTTAAATTATAGCTCTTTGCTGCTAGGCTCTAACTTATTATGAAATTTAAACTACAAGCTCTCTGCTAGGTTCTAAATTTAACCATAAATCTCTCTTCTGTGTTTTAAATTTAAACTAAAAGTACTTTGCTGATACTAGGCCCTCAGTGACTATTACATTTAAATTGAAAGCTCTCTGCTGGGTTCCAAATTTATCCAGAACGTTCTCTTCTGTTTTTTAAATTTAAACTAAAAGTACTTTGCTGATACTAGGCCCTGAGTGACTATTAAATTTAAACTACAAGCTCTCTGCTGGGTATGAAATGTAACCAGAAAGCTCTCTTCTGTGTTTTAAATTTAAACTGCTGCTACTAGGCCCTGACTGATTTAACAAAACATAGTGGGTTCACAGATTAATTAGCTTTAATAGAAAGAATTCCTTTCAGAAAATTCCCAGAAGTATATACTCACAATTGCAGATCTCTCTCCAGAAGTAACAGTCCGCTTTTCTAGTCCTTCAAGACTGAGGATCACAGAGCTCTGGTTGAGCTATTCATGCCTGTGTTGCTGAGGTAAGCTGTGACCAACTTCCTGGGTGATTAACAGTCCTTGCTTGGATAGAAGGAGTCTTTCAAAATGCCCTTTTGACCTGCTACCTGGTGTTAACACCTATTGAAAAAGTTTCACAGGTCTCTTGCCCCCTAGGTAGAATGCCTCTTTGTAAAGGTCTCTAGAAGACTTTATTTGTTGCTCAAAGAGTACTGACCCTGTTTTGCCTTTTATGCTGTTATATTCTGATTTGATTTAAATTACAGCTCTTTGCTGCATCTAGGCTCTGACTTATTATGAAATTTAAACTACAAGCTCTCTGCTGGGTTCTAAATTTAAACTTAAACTGCTGCTACTAGGCCCTGACTGATTTAACAAAAAATAGTGGGTTCACAGATTAATTAGCTTTAATAGAAAGAATTCCTTTCAGAAAATTCCCAGAAGTATATACTCACAATTGCAGATCTCTCTCCAGAAGTAACAGTCCCCTTTTCTAGTCCTTCAAGACTCAAGACCTCTATCATATCTCCCTTCAGCTGTCTTTTTGGCAAGTTGAAGAGCCCTAACTTTTAAATATTTCCTCTGGTGACTGCTCAAATGGGCAGGATATGGGCAGAGAGTAGGCATTCCAATTTTGAGCTGCTACTATAGGCATTCATATTGCATGGTAGCCACTCTTTCTGCACTTTTCTGCAGGATTTGTGGATTCAGTTATCATTACCTGCATCCATGAAGCTGGTCCCACATGATCCCAGCACTTTCTCCTTTGTATCTGCAGAGGAACTGCTAGGAATGCCCCTGAACATACCATGAGACTTTTGAAACTAACATTTTTTTGCAGCTATCGCCCGGCATTAACTGCAAAAGCCATTGGTGCTTTAGTAAACATATCCCTTAGTGTTGTTTGAAAGGTTAAACAGCCATTCTCTCTTTAATTCCACACTTCTCTTAGTTGTCTCTTTTTAAAGTTGGAGCTCTAATCCATTTAGCCTTCTTTTATACGAAAGTTGTTCCATCCTCTTCTTTATTTTTGTCATCCTTCTTGAAAATATTTCTAGTTCCTTTTTGAGAGGGACTTATAGAAAGGCATAATTATATTCTTAGAGGTATGTTTACTAAACCATGGTAGTGGACTCCGTGCGATATCAGAGCCGCAGCCCCACTGATTTCAATTGGGCCGGGACATCTATATCACACAGAGTCCGCTACTGTGGTTTAGTAAACATACTCCGTAGTTGTATTCTCCATTCTTTTTGAATAATCCATAATATTCTATTTGCTTTTTTGGGAGCTTCAACTCACCGGCTGAAAATTGCCATATTTTGACTCCTAAATCAGAGCCCAGCACTTTGTACCTGTAGTTGGGATTTTTCCCAGTGTGCACATTTGTCCGCATTAAAGTTCATCTGCCATTCATTTACCTAGCCCCCTTATCTCACAAATTCTTTCTGCAAATCTTTACAATCCTCTGCTATTATAATGGTTTTAAATAATTTAAAGGCACATTTTAGAAATGCCATTTAGGTGGAGCAGGGATGTGCAAAGCAAAACATTGACAATCAATGGTAAATATAAACCTGCCCCTGAATAAACAAGTACAAAAAAGGTGTGGCAGAGAGATGCATGTGCACTCAAAGGAAAATGCACACATCTGTATAGTCCCTATAGAGAGCAATGGCCATAGCAAAATGCATTTGCATGCCAAAATAAAGATGCACGTGTAGTATATTTTGGGGAATCTGAATACATGAAGTTACTTCTGGCAGTGTTCAATTGCCAACAGGACCTATATGTGCTTGTTTGAGCAGCAAATGCACCCCCCTCCCCATGTGGAACATGTGAAGGTGCTTCCTGGCCCACGCAGAACATCACAAGAGAGCAGGATGGAAGCCACATGCAGGGCAGACACCCTCATGTTCTGCAGGCTGGTCATGGCAAATAAGGAGATCCTGTACCCACTAGGACAGTGCAGGCCACCACACACTATAGCAAAAAGGTATGGGAGACCATTTGCTATATAAATGCTTAGTAGTAGTAGTAGTATTTTTTTTTATTTTATTTATTTAGACAGTTTTTGTATACCGCCTTATCCTTCAATCAAAGCGGTCACAACAGTAGTACTAGTAGTACTAGTACTAGTACTAGTAGTAGTAGTAGTGAATTGACCATTACACCCCAATAAACACATCTCACAGGGGAACACGTACTGCTGGCAGATACTCACTGTGAAGGGAAATACAGTAGTTAGGGCTGGCCCAAATATCAAAAAAGATGGGTAAGTCACCAAGGGCATCATCTTCTGAGGATCCCTGAGAAACTGACAAATGTCTGGATGTGAGGTATGAGGGAAACCACAAAATACTCCCTTAAAACAGGACAGCACCACCACCTGGGATAAGTAGTATGGAATCTGTGCATCCTTTTGGGAACCTGATAGATACTTGTGATCTGGATTGGCTGTTGTTGGAAACAGTATAGTGGGTTTGATGGACCTTTAGTCTGACCCAATATGTTCTTAAGTTCTTAGTAGTAGCAGTTAAAAGCAATGCAATAGACTTGTGCAGACATATACATACAGAAATCCAGAAGCACAATCAGCACTCAGCAGGGAGAGTGGGCACACACATACAAACAAACCAAACAGCAATAGCAAAGCAACATGTTGGTTACCGGTTCAAGCAAGAACCCTCCACAAAGTCCTAACCTTAACCTTCAAAGCCTCAAACACCATGACCCCCACAGCCCTCAGCAAGATGATACATAAAGTACCACAGAACAGAAACAGAAGACCCATGATGCAAAACACCCTAGAGGTCCCAAAAGCAATAACAAAATGCACAAAAGCAACAACAAATAGGGCCTTTACGATTTACGCGCCCAGAGCATGGAATGCTCTCCCCACCTCTATTCGAAACATCACTTACCTAACCCACTTCAGGAAGGCATTAAAGCAGCACCTGTTCACTACTTACTACCCGGAATCCAGCCTTAATAACCATACATATGGCCCCTCAGACAATCACTCATTACAATTAAACAATCAGACTCAGCATGAAAAAGGATAATCAACTGATCGCTCAGAAGTACCCACTGAAATAGAATTATGACCACCAGTGTAAATAAGATGTAGATATGTTCTACCTGAAATCAGGTACCAGTGTAATACAATGTATATATAGTTAATGTATATAGTTATACAATGTACATAGTTCACCCAGTTACTTCCAAGTTGATCTCCCTGTTTATTGTAAATACAACTCAAATTTCCTTGTGTTGTATAGTTGATGTTAAATGTAAACCGCTCTGATCTAAAATAGAGCGGTATAGAAGAACTGTTAAATAAATAAATAAAAATAAATAAATAACATGTGCCATGAAGCCCACAGACAGGATGGGAGTTGGAAGGGTAGTGACCAAGATAGTTGCAAGGGAAGGGGCACAAGGAAGCTGGTATGCCCAGGGCACCCAAATCACTGCTCAAGATATGAGGGAACTACCATGAACACATGTGCAGTCTTCCAAAGTTCAACCCACCCTCCACCTCACACATACCCATACACATAGGATCAACCAATCAGTTTGGGAGACCAGCTAGCAAGGGTGACACATGGCCGGAGTGCAAGGATGCACAGGTTGTGGCACATGGAGATATGCACAAATGCTATGAGCCATGGCCACAGGCTGGCAAGAGAATGCTTGCAAGTATGTAACATGCCTGACACCCCCCCCCCCCACCCCAGCAGATCAGAACACATGTAGATCACAATGATCACATAGGTGCAGATAGTGCAGGTACACAGAGCAATGCCAGAGTAAACCTATCCATACCTGTGCCTGCAGAGCACACAACCACAAATAACTGCTGCCAACTGGGCATACAGGGAATTTGGGCACCAGGATGTTACAGGTGATGGGCAGCATATGTGCCCATAGGCCATTAGCATGGCACCACCAATGTCCACATGAAACAGCTCCTACACACCAGGGCAAGACAGATCCCCAAGACAAAGGTCTACCCCCTCAGACCTCTAGAGGGAGCTACATTGGGAGGATGGCAGGGGGTGAACCAGTGAAACGAGTGGTTCTCAAAGTATATGTATCTCTCCTCTTCCTTACAGAAGGTTCTATTTACCCTGAGATCTGGAGTCCCCAAAGATATGTTTCCGAGTCATGCTTTGCACCATGCTCTGCTTACTAGAGTGACTCCACCTTGAAATTCAGCAGCAAGAAGGTAAGGAATGGCACATGTGGCATACATTTAATACATAAGGAGGGTACCATGGATAGCCATATGCAATGTGCATGGCCAGGAGATGCATGCCAATACCATGAAGCCACAACATGGAGAGGCACAGCCGAGTGACATATGCACTAGCACAGCAGCTAAGGCATAGAATGGAATGACAGCACACAGCAGAAATTTATGTATAACTGTTGGAAAATGTGGAAAAGAGGGCCAAAGATGTGTCCACCAAGATAGGGTATCATGAAATACATGGAGGGATAACAGGGAACAGCCACTAGCAAGGACTCGGAACTCTCAGGATGGGCCATGGGGACAGAGAGAATCAATGTACCCCTTATTCTCCCTGTATATAACCACTTGTACATAGCTCATCCTGTAAATAGTACACCAAGAAATCATCATCTCCACTCAGTGTTAACACAGCATGCCTACCATTACTGACACTGATTTTTTGATTGTTTGATGTGTAAACTGATTTGATTTCAGGACAAAGCGGTATATAAATCCTTTTAAATAAATAAATAAAATGTAGGGGGGATAGCTGATATTGATGCAATGAGAAGATGAAACACAGAAGAAATGTGCAGGCGCCACTGTCTGCACTTGGACACATATGGAAGATTTACTATTGTGAGTAGAATACGGGTAGCAGGTGCAAAGGGCAACATGGTTATGGAATTTACCACTTCCCAAACACATAGATACCAGATGTCTTGAGAGAAGAAGGTACAGTGGTTTTCCCTTCCAAGGCACCCTGTACCATGGGTCTTGATGGTGTTCAATAGCTAAATATGGAACAGTGGTTCACCAGAAGGTGGCAATAGTGCCAGTATATGCATGGTCCAGGTACCATTGCAAAAGACAATACCACACAATAGCAGTCATGGGAACTATATACTGCCATGGGAATATAGAGTGCTAAGGGGCCCGATCAATAATCATCATTGTTGCAATTTTGAAATATCCCCTCCACTACATGCTATGCCAATTAGAAGAGGAACAGCACCCATATAACAGACTTGTATACCTACAGGTCGCACATGTACAAGCCAGGGTTAGGACATACACACTGCAGTGAATTCAGAGGGGCCAGTGAGGACGCAGTTTAATGTGTATAGTCCTGTTACACACCTGCTCACATCACAGTGCTAGGCATGACCCATATGTTTTGCAGACATAGCACCAGCTGATGCACCACCAATCTCTTTGCCACCATCCTCAGTAACATCCTTGCAAGAAGCTGTGGAGGAATTGTCTACCATCACCAGCAAGGCAGCTGACATCAGCAGTAGCATCATCAGAGGCTACTTTGCAGGGATGCATACCATACTCCAGGAGGAGAGGACAAAGGAGGAAGAATCCCTGAAGTCATCCTTACCCTGCATGAGGAGCAGTGGAAGGATGGTGGACAGCAGAACCCACACCATGATGCTGCACAGGACAGTAAGATGGCAGTGGCTGTTACAATACAACCTCTGTCAGCTATTCTTGGACCTGGCTGCCACCAGAGCACATAGAGTGGGGAATGTCATCCTATGGTATATAGAAGGGGGAGCTGCAAAGTGAGGAGGGGCAGGGGAGAGGGAGGGTATAGCGTGGCAGGGGCTGGAAAATGGGAGGTTGGGGAAGGAAGAAGCAAGGGAGAGGAGGGGAAGGCCATGGATGATGCAGGTGGGCAAGCTCCACTGCAAGAAATGGACAACCAGCCTGCCAGCCTTCCTCACCACTGGACCAAATGCATCACCATGAGGTCCCCATGGACTTGGAGGACCCCAAAGTCCTCTTGCAGTTCATATCCCTACAACAGGGGGTGCATCAGGAATTTTCTGTTACCACAAGACCTCATGATAATGTATCTGGTAGGCTGAGAGTGAAGATACATGCCATTTATTTATTTTATTTATTTGGCATTTCTTATATACCTCCTTACAGTGCTATCAAGGTGCTTTACATTGAGCATAATGATTTTACATAGAACAGCTGACATTATAACTGTATACATTATAACTGTATATATCACAACATTTAACTATAAATAAATACATGTAACATTCTAACAGCAACTATATACATTTGTATATAGGGTATTTAATTCTGGTAACACATGATGTTGTGGGATGGATCATTGGTATTAGTGTATGAGTATTAAGGTTGTGTGTCCAGTGTTGTACTGAAGTATTCAGTGGACAAGTGATAGGAGCCCTACACTAGCTTATAGCATGTATCTCTGCTCTTGCCATGATAGTAAGAGGGTGGAGGGTAGTGATTAGGCCATGGCTCTTTTGTCATTGCGATCTGGCTATATCTGTCCATTGCTGTGTGATGATGTGCCCAACCTCATCACTCTAGTTATGCATCACACCACTGCCCAAACCAAACACATGTGCCACAAGGCCCTGCCCTGTGACATCATGTGCCTTGTGCTTACTGTATGATGGGAGCCCAGCCAGAGAAAGGGTCACCATCCATCATATGTCATCCTGGAGATACAAAGGCAAGAACATATCCACTACAAGGTGTACAGACCTCTGCCAAAACAGCCCACATACATACCCAGCTACCTGGTTCAAAAATGTAGGGCAGGTGACCATCCACCACCACCCATGGCATATATTCAGTGGTGCATAGGGTAACTGCCAGCATCAACTGGATGGTCCATGGGATATGTTAGCTCATGGGCACTGACACAGGTAGGCAGACATAGATCAGGTAGAAGGCTACATACACCAATATGAGATAGAGGCAAGAAGTGTGCACGGACCAGGAGAAGGACCTTAGAGTGATTGTTTCCAAGGACCTCAAGTTGGCAAAACAGTGTGACCAGGTGGTAGTCAAAGCCAGAAGGATGCTGGGTTTCATACAGAGAGAAATTACCAGCAGAAAGGAGGAGGTACTAATGCCACAATACAAGCTCTCTGCTGGGTTCTAAATTTAACCAGAAAGCTCTCTTATGTGTTTTAAATTAAAAGTACTTTGCGGATACTAGGCCCCGAGTGAGTATTAAACTTAAACTACAAGCCCTCTGCTGGGTTCCAAATTTAACCAGAAAGCTCTCTTCTGTGTTTTAAATTTAAAATAAAAGTACTTTGCTGATACTAAGCCCTGAGTGACTATTAAATTTAAACTACAAGCTCTCTGCTGGGTATGAAATATAACCAGAAAGTTCTTCTGTGTTTTAAATTTAAACTTAAACTGCTGCTTCTAGGCCCTGACTGATTTAACAAAAAACACTGGGTTCACAGATTAATTAGCTTTAATACAAAGAAGTCCTTTCAGAAAATTCCCAGAAGTATATACTCACAATTGCAGATCTCTCTCCAGAAATAGCAGTCCCTTTTTCTAGTCCTTCAAGACGGTCTTTATTTTATTTATTTATTTATTTATTTAGCACACATTTATATACCGCTCTTTCCCAAGTATCAAGTGCGGTTTACAGTGAACAGAGAAAATTCAAGGTACATGGTTAATCATGTCCTAGTCATATTACAGGGAACAGATTTAACTTTTTACATTTAACAGTATAATTAAAGACATACAAACTGTGATTTCATCCGGTGGTATTGAGTGGATGTAAGTGGTGGTATTGAGTGGATTTATCTGCAGTCATATACTATGTTTCTATATGTTAGTATGGATTTTGTCAAATGCCTTCAGAAAATCCAAATATACTACATTAACCAGTTCATCATAATCAACTTGTTGGTTTACACCTTCAAAAAGAATCTAACAACTGGTAAGGCAAAACATGCACTACTAGGCGATCAGTGTATAATGTGTGACAGTACAGGAAAGTTATTAATACTCAACATGGGCAGAGTATTAATTGTCGGGAGACAGAGGTCTTGTTTGTCTCCCATGATAGGTCCTTTGTTGCCCCTGAGGAGGTTTTGCTAATTGAGCATAGGGTTGTTGTGCACCAGGAAATTGTTTATCTCTGAGTGACATTGGATTCATGCTTGAATATGAGAGCTTATTAAGCTAAGCTTGCTTGCCATTCTTTCTTTTTGATCCAGCTTTTGCGCTATTTTCAGTCTTTGTTGTCACCTTTTGACTTTTGTTCTGTGTATCAGGCAATGTTTCACCAAAGTTTGATTATGCCAATGTGGCGTTATTGGATTTGCCCGTATCTATTTTGTTGGCGCTCCAACTGGCACAGAACGCCGCTGCAAAGATTGTTTTAGGTAAGACACATTTTGATGTTGTTACACCTTGTCTGCATTCGTTGTATTGGTTACCTATTCAACAGTGGATTGTTTTTAAGGTTCTTTGTGTGGTTCTGAAGCTCGGTGGGGTTTGTCTATGACTTGTTTGGCAGAGTTATTATCTTGGCATACCTCTTCCCATCTGATTCGCCAGGGCTTGACTGATTCTCTTCTTGTTTCATCTTCATTTTGGTCTAGTTTGCAGGTTATGGGGTCCTGTGCTGTTGCTTTGTCAGTATCTGTTTTATGGAACCATTTACCAGTCTCGTTACGTGGATATTTGAATGTGATGTCCGTTCCTTGGCTATTAAAGAGCCATTTGTTTTGTTAAGCGTTTGGCGCACAGTTTTTGTTTAATGTTATTTTAAGATGTGTTATATGTTTTCTGTTCCACTTTGAACTTTTGTGATTAGGGAGTTTATAAAGGTTGTAAATAAATAAATATATCCTCACAATGAAAAATTGTTTAAACTAAGATTACATACAAATATTTATCATCTTATGTAGCATATATTGTGGTCTTTCTATATGGATTTTACTTTATAGGGAAAACAAATGTCAAGTAAAAACATGCAGGCTGAAATTCAAAGCAAATTCTGGTGACTTTCAAATATAATTTGTTTATATATTTCCAAAAATTATATGGACAGTATTGCACCATTTAAATGACACAGTGCTATCTGTAGGCAAGGTGATGGGAAAGGTGGAGATGGCCCTAAAAATTACACAGGTACACTACCAAAAAACTGCCTCCAGTTTTGCAACTGATTCCTATAGATTTTGGGGTGCTGAATCCAGGAAAAATAGCCAAAATGTTCCATCACGTCACGTTTTCTTGCAAAATTAGATTTCTTACCCATATAAGGAATGTTCACATAATTTCTTTTTAGCCGACTGCAGTTTATTTTCTTGGCCCAAAATAGAGGTTGTAATGGTTAACTAACTAGAAACACTCCCTCATGATATTTTAGAGTGTTTTGTATTCATTTTATACATTAACAGGACAATTGGGAGGCGGGGGGCTAAATCCAGTACTCGCGCTGGCGCATGTTCTTTCCTGTTCGCCTCGCCTCGTTCGCTCGCTCAAACACGGTGGTTGCGACATGAACGTTCCTGTCAAATTTCAGTTTCTTGCAAGTTCATTATTACCTTTTGTTTGCTCAGTCGTAATCCAGCTTTATTCCGAAGTGGTTCACTACAGTTGTAGTTTGCAGTGCTGTGTATTTGTGATGGCTCACAGAGCCAGAGGTTGCGTCAACTCTCCGGACAGTTTTTGTTTTATTTGTGGGGAATATACTGTGAAAAAGCGGCAGAGGAACATTTCTGCATTTATTAAAAAAGTATATTTCGCCTATTTCGGTTTGAAGTTAGGCGATCAAGACAAACCGTGGGCTCCTCACAAAGTGTGCAAGACATGTGAGGAAGATCTACGCTTATGGATGAAAGGTAAAAAACAAGCATTTCGTTTCGGAATACCTATGATGTGGCGTGAACAAAGAGACCCCAGCAGAGACTGCTATTTTTGCTCTTGCATTGTGAAGGGATACAACTTAAAAAATAAGAACGTAATAAGTTACCCCAACCTTCCCTCAGCAATTAGGCCTATGCCTCATAGCAACGAAGTACCTGTGCCTGAACCACCAAAATCTTTGGATCATATTTGTGTGGACGGTTCTGATCATGATGAGACTCATCAGATGGCTTTTCCCGATGAGTCCAGTACTTCCGAGTTTGAAACTGAACCAGATCCGAAACCTGAACTTTTCTCTCAAGCTGAATTGAATGATTTAGTCCGGGATTTAGGACTCCCAAAAGATGCTGCCCAACTGCTAGGTTCACGGCTTAAACAGAAAAATCTATTGTCACCAGGAACAACTTTTTATTGGTACCGCAACCGTGAGACACAATTTTTGAAGTATTTCAGCAAAGAGGAAGATTTGGTATTTTGCAACGATATATACGGAGTGATGGAAAAGTTTAAACTCAAGTATGATCCTGCTGAATGGCGGCTGTTCATTGATTCGTCAAAAGACAGCATAAAAGGTGTTCTTCTTCATAATGGCAACACATTTGCTTCAGTTCCTATTGCTCACTCTGTTATTCTTCAAGAAAAATATGAGAATTTGGCCCTGATTCTTCAGAAGATTCGTTATGATGAGCATAAGTGGATGATTTGTGGAGAATTTAAAAATCTATCCATGCTATTAGGGCAGCAATCCGGTTTCACCAAATATCCCTGCTTCCTTTGCTTGTGGGATAGCCGGGCCCGCGACCTACACTGGGGGAAAAAAGACTGGCCAATTCGGGAGTATTTGAGACCCGGTGAGAAAAATGTTCTTCATGAGAGCTTGGTACCTCGTGATAAAATTCTATTACCACCTCTCTACATTAAGTTGGGTCTCATTAAGCAATTCATCAAGTCCCTTCCAAAAGATGGTGAGTGCTTTCGGTACCTTTGCTCAAAGTTCCCCCGACTTTCTGAAGCAAAGCTAAAGGAAGGAGTGTTTGTTGGCCCTGATATAAGGAAACTCATATCAGATGGAGCATTCGCTGAAACGATGTCTGAGAAGGAAAAGAAGCCTGGGATTCCTTCAAAGATGTTGTTCTCAAATTCTTGGGGAACAGGCGTGATGAGAACTATAAGGATATTGTTGCCAGGATGCTCAATGCCTTCAAAGAACAAGGCTGTAACATGAGCCTGAAAGTCCATTTCTTGCACTCCCATGTGAACTACTTTCCCGAAAACTTGGGGGCGTACAGTGAAGAACAAGGTGAAAGGTTTCACCAGGACATCAAGGACGCAGAGAGAAGGTACCAAGGAAGATGGAACACCACTATGATGGCTGATTTCTGCTGGTTGCTGCTGCGGGAAACCCCAGATGAAAAATACGCCAAGCAGTGCACCAAGAGAAGCATTCGGAGGAAGAAGAAACGGGCCCACCAGGAGATTGATTGACCCAAGAATGACTTTAAAATCTAAACTGTGTTGACAAATATCGTGTTTTTACTAAACTTTGAAATAAAAATTTGCTAGTTATTACCACAGTGTCGGATCTCATTTATTAGAATTTTATTTTCACACCATCGGGTGTTTGTCTTCATGTATTGCAATGGTGCGGTTTGCATTTTCTATTCTTACATACATACCTGTACAACATTTTTTGCACATTTCTTTGCTTTGCTTTGTGTCTAACCTCGCTCTTATATGCTCAATGTTTGTGCACATGTATGTGGCTGTTTTAAGTGCAGACAATTTTGCTACCATCACAGTGTGTTTTGTTGACATTACTCTATTCTTATGTGCTGCCTTGTTACAATTTTCTTTATTCTTATTTGAATAACTACTAAACAATTAGTATAAAGAATTCATCCAAGAAACTTTTATCTCGATCGCACTCAATCTGAAACGTTCACCTCAAACTGCTAACCCAATGTAGCAAAAAATCTGTATGTGATGGAGCAAATTGGTTACCAGATTTGGATTCAGCGCACCAAAAAACGTAAAAATCAATCGAAACATTAGAGGCAGTTTAAAAAAAAAATTTTTTAGTGTACCTGTGTTATTTATTTGGAGATGATACTCAATTGCCGAATGGATAAGTTATCTATTTTATTTAGACTTGCCAAACAAAATGGATAAAGGTGTAAGGACCCCACAGTAACCATATGGACAGTAGTGCTTATATAATTCTGAAGTCTTTCTCCTTAATTGTGTAAAACATTCTTAATTACTTACACAAAAACACTATGAGGCCGATTCTGTATTGGCCATCCAGCACCTGTGTGGCAGATCAGAATCAGGGTGCACAGAGGTAGACCGGGTTCTGATCCCGTGCACACATCTAGCACCAGCTTGAATGTGCAGGCCGTGCCCCTATTCTGATCAGCCATATATCCTGCTAATCCCCGTCTAGCACAGCCAGGCTCCTGAATGGATCCACAGTGCCATGGCATCCTGTCACATCCCATCCCTTGGCATCCCATTCATTCACAAGCCGCGATCCCCAGCTGCCAGTGAAAACATCCTTTCCCCACAGCCTGACCCCTGATCTAGCCTCCGGTCTCCACCCGGTGCCGCAGTCCCCCAACGTCCAAGGGGGACTTATTCCATCTCCGAGGTGGAATATGTCCCCTGTTACCGTGGCAGACCCCCGACATACAGGGCCAACATTAGAAGCTTGTCTAATTTGGAGCACTACAGAGTTGCAAGAGACAGCTTTTGCCCTAACGGGAGGCAGTCAGCCAACCCTTCTGAGCCAGACCTGAAGGTAGAGCCTATGCAACTGGGTGAACAAGATCTAGCTGTAGAAGAAGAAGACTCATACATGGATTGCTCTTTATGCCAGTCTTCAAATACGGAGGGTTTGGAAGGGAGTCAACCGTAAGGAAAGCCTCCAGAGTCTGGTAACCCTGAGAGCCTGTTGATAACTTGTGAAAGTCCTGTATTAAAAGGAGAAATACCTTTTTAGCTGAGCAAGCTGAAGCTTTCTAATTAAAACCTGTGGAACAGCTGCTAGCCAGTGCAGTTCACAGCCTGAAGCCATGCTGACGGTGAAAGTAAGAAAAGCTTTGATTTTGTTTTCACTATTCCTAAATACCTTGCATAGAGAATTGTTTGCCTATTTTATTTATTTATTTATTTATTTAAACGGACTTGGTATACCGCTTTATCATGAAATCAAAGCGGTTGGCATAGCAAACAATCAATGAAGGGTGTGGTTGTCATTAGCATGCAGTGCGAGAAATGATACAGTGTGCTGCGTGAGTGCGTGTGGATGATTTTGATGTGAGCTATATACAGTGTGCGCTTAAGGTACATATTTACAGATACATATTTACATGGATGGCTTTGCTATCTTAGGAGTCATTCTGTGAGGTCCTTGAAGTAGTCTGTGAATAGTTCAGTTTTAAGCAGTTTTCTGAATTCTTTGGTGTTGTGAATAGTTTGACTTCTTGTTGAAAGTTTTTTACTGTGCTTAAGGAGACAAACAGCCGGGAAGTGTTCTGGACTGAGAGAAAAGAAACTTGCTTTAGGAAAAGCTGTTTCTGTTTGTTTTGAACAGCACTGCTAGCCGTGTCTGGTAGCATTAGCTGTTGAAAGGACTTTCTTTATGCTAAAGAACATTATAAGCTGTTTTGTTTTGAGTTCAGTTATACCCTGATGTATTTTTGAAAGAATCCTGGAGAAACAATCCAAAGGTGTTAATTTATGACCCTAGCGTTTACCCCATCAATAAATTTCTGTCAAAAGCCTTACCACTCAAAGCCAACTACAATTGTGTTTTTTTTACCTGAAGACAAGTACCTCCTGACTGAACTACCTTTCCCATGAGGCATTACAAGGCAGCCAGTCAGGTAAAGACTAAATGGTGAATCTCTCCTATGACAAGCATGCCCCTCCACACTGTCTGTAAGGGGCTAAGGACGTGACAGCCTACAGGCCTATGGTAGCAGCTCTGTATGTGTAATCAATCTCTATGAGTCCTAGCCCTCTTTCAGCTCTAGGGATGTACAGTTTGGCATACACTGATTCTTTTAAATTACTTCATGGGCATGGAGGAGTTTTCATGTTCGCAAATCCAGTTTTTCAAGATCTTTAAGAGGCCAGTCCACAATCCCAAAGCTATATGAAAGTACAGGAATTTCCTGCTGATTGATGGCTTGTATCTTATTCTGTGAAGCATTTTTCAATAATTATTTTAATCTCCTGTAGTACTGATCTTTTCTCTCAGTAATTTCTGCTTTAGTGTCATTCCTTCCTCTACTCAGAGACATTCATATGCCTTCCTGTTCAAGGTCCTTGATGTCACAGCCTTCAGTCAAGGAGATGTTTTCATTTTTGCTCAATTTTCCTCTAAAAAAGTTGCCTTAGCACATTTGTCAGGGCCAAAGGTCATCCTGATATCATCAGGAAAGCTTTTCACCACACCGAGTTGTTCTGCTGATTGTCGATCGCTGAAACTATAGGGCCTCAGATCATCGGCAAATAATAAATGATATATTGTTTCTGGGTTGTTACTTTCTTTAGGATTCAGGCTAAATCCATATTGCAAAGAGTTGAGAGTACTCATTGGACAAGCACCACACAAAAGAGACAGGGAATCCCCCTGAAATATTCCTTGTGGGATCCTGATGTTAGGAATGATGTACTGACCATCTTCATATTTCAAAAACAGTGTGGTTTGTCACATTGTCATGGTGCACTTAATTTACTCTATCAAACCAGGATTCATTTTATACATTTCAAGGCAATTTATTAGCCAAGTGTGTGTGACACTGTCAAAAGCTTTCTTATAATCAATCCATGCTATGTTGTGATTTGTGCTTTTCTTAGCGCTGACCATAACAGCCTTATTCAACATTAATTGGTCTTTGGTGCCATACGCTCCTCTCTTGTTGCCCTCTTGCTCTATTGCCATGATGTTATTGCACTCAATATGATCATATATTCTGTCTGCATCTATTGGAGTGAACAGCTTATAGATTGTAGGTAGACAAGTTATTGGTCTATAATTTTTGGGAGTGTTGCTTGGATCTCTTTTTGGAAGGAGAAATGTTGTTCCTGTAGTATTCCTTTCCTCTGGTACTCTCACCAAGGTCTCCTCCTCCCTGCATTTTTTTCCACAGAAGCCCTTATTTACTTCAAGATGTTATCATTCACATACTTCTTTGCTTTGATCTGCAAAATTAAAGATATTAAATTTGCATCTGTTGCTTTTTGCAGTTTTTCTTGAGACAGTTTTCTTCTTTCTTCCAGTTTTTGGTGGATTCTCTTTGTATACCCTCTTGATTTAAATATAGGGTTTGTAGCATAAAAGTAGCAGTATGTTATCTCCTCCTTATCTGCAGAGGTCCACTTAACTGTAGTTAATCCTCTTAACCTTTTCATTAATTTATGTGGTTTATCTCCTGCCATAGTGGGCCCATGAACATGCTCACCATGGCCTTTATCTGTGGTAGGGGTGTTATGCACATCTGCAGTGCTTGCACTATCGTAACCTCTGTTAGCCCTAGTGTGTAAGCTATGGGTGGGCAACTCTTTATCCTGAGTGATGTGCCCCCGGTATGTATTTTTCTTTTTTATTCCTACCATACTTCAATTGTAGTGACGCCTTGCTGGGATTCAGTATAGATTTTGTATAATGGGATCACCATATGAAGGTATCCAGCAAGACTTGGGGATAGAACTATAAGCTCACCCCCTAAGAGAAGCAAAGCAATTCACCAACCACAGCTAGTGAATTTTATGCTGCACTTCCCCTTGACCCCTTGTTGGTGGTGGGAGTCACTGGGTGCTGTTGGTGGTAGTCACTGGGTGTTGGTGATGAGAGACAGGCGCCATATATGATTTATGATTTATTTATAGGCTTGATATACTGCCTTTAGCCAATGACAGCAAAGTGGTTTATAAACATTTAAAAACAAAAATGGCAGAGGAAGAGAAAAACATAAGAGGTTAGCACAGGCTAGGGGAGAGTATAGGGAGAAGAAAGATAGTATATGTTATGAGCATATGGTTTGTACTGGTCATGCTGCATGGGACACACCAGGAGCACAAGACAGCCTCTAGGAGGCACCCCATCAGAGGGTCTACAAGCCCAGAACCCAATTCCTGGATCTTATAAGCTTTCACTTTGACAAGGCTGCCACACCTCTAGTTCACTACACAGAGGGGACAGCCCATGCCCATCCATCTCAAAATCACCATGGTCTTTGCCTTCCTGCCACTGGAAATTTCCAGTCTGTGTTGACTGCTCTCTGGGTCATCTCACAGTGCATCTTACAGTTGCTGTGGGCCTTTCTAACCCACACTGCACAACATGTAGCCTTCCCACAGATTACAGCAGAGGCAGCAAATCCTGATCCATTTCCATAAGGTGATCCATTTTCCATCAGTACTGGAGGTCATCAATTGCACACATGTGGCCCTCAGGCCCCCACAAGGAAGGGAAGCCACCTACCACAATAGGAAAGCTTTCCATTCACTCACATGCTGGTGATCTGCATTGGGCAGGAGGAGATTACTGATGTCTTTCCCAGGTTTTTTGATTCCTGCCATAACTTATACATCCTTACCAACTCTGGAATCTATGAGAAATTTGGGAACAACACCTTTCAATTTACCCCCTTGCAGCTTCATGTTATGCCCCATAGTTTTACAGCTTCCCCGACTTTGGAAGAGGTTTGTTTGTCCATTAATATTCAAAGTATTTAAAGGTCTGAATCATATCTGCCCTGTCCCTCCTCTCCTCCAGAGTGCACATATTTAGGTCTTCAAGTTTCTTCTCATAAGTCTTCTGACGCAGGCTCCAAATCATTTTGGTCACCTTCCTCTGAACCATTTCCACTCTTTTTATATCCTTTCCGAGATATGGTCTCCAAAACTGAACACAGTATTCCAAGTGAGGCCTCACCAGTGACTTGTACAGTGGCATTATTATTTCTTCCTCTCTGATGGTAATTCCTCTTTGTATGCAACACAGCATCCTCCTGTCTTTTGCCACCGCCTTGTTATTTATTTATTGCACTGTTTCACCACCTTGAGATCCTCAGAAATAATTTACTCCGAGGTCCTTCTCCTGGTCCTTGCACACCAACCTCTTGCCCCCTATCACATACATTTCCCTTGGATTTCTGTTTCCTAAGTACATGATACTGTACCTCTTCACATTAAATCGTAACTGTCAAGCATTAGACCATTCTTCCAGCTTTTGTAGATCTTTCCTCATGTTCTCCACTCCCTCAGGGGAGTCCACTCTGTTGCCAATCTTCGTGTCATCTGCAAAAAGACAGACTTTTCCATTCAATCCTTCAGCAATATCACTGACAAATAAATTGAACAGTACCAGTCCCAGGACCAAACTCTGGGGCACATAATCACCTTCCTTCCATCTGAGTGAATTCCGTTTACCATCACCTTACATCATCTGTCAGTCAACCAATTTCTGATCCAGTTCAGCACTTTGGGACCCATCCGCAAGCTACTGAGTTTATTGATAAGCCTCCTATGAGGAACAGTATCCAAGGCTTTGCTGAAATCCAGGTAGATGACATCCATCGCATGCCCCTGATCTAGTTCTCTGGTCACCCAGTCAAAAACTCAATCAGATTTGTTTGTCAAGATCGTCCTTTGGTAAAGCCATGTTGCCTCGGATCATTCAACATGTTAGTTTTGAGAACATCCACTATTTGCTCTTTCAGGAGCGCCTACATTACTTTTCCTGCCACTGAGGTAAGGCTTACCGTCCTGAGTTTGTCATTTCCCTGTTACCACTTTTGTGAAGAGGTACCATATCAGTCCTTCTCCAGTCCTGAGGAACTTCTCCTGTCTCCAAAGATATGTTAAAAACATCCTTTAACAGCCCTGCAAGAATCTCTCTGAGCTCTTTCAGTACTCCTGGGATGTATCCCATCCGGTCCCATGGCTTGTCCACTTTCAGTTTTGCAAGTTGTTCTAACACATCATCTTCTGTGAATGGCGTGGTATCTACTCCATTCCAATTTTTATATTACGGAGTCACAGGTGGTCTTTCTCCAGGATTTTCTTTAGTAAAAACAGCAGAAGTATTTGTTTAGCATTTTCGCTTTTTCAATGTCACCTTCCACAAATCTGTTCCCAGCACTTCTGAGTCCTGCAATTCCACCTCTGATTTTCCTCCTCTCCTGAATATGCCGGAAGAAAGTTTTGGCACCACACTTCACATCTTTAGCCATCTTTTCTTCTGCCTTTGATTTTGCTATACTTATTTCTCTTTTTGTCTCTTTTAGTTTGATTCTGTATTCCTTTCAGTCTTACTCTGTTTGCAAGCTTCTGAACTTTGTAAAAGCTGTGTGTTTTGCCTTTATTTGAGCAGCCACTTCTTTGGAGAACCAAATAGGTTTCCTTTTCTTCTTGTTTTTATAACATATGCATCTGTTGCCCCTTTTATTGCCACTTTTCGTTAACCCCATTGCAATTCCACTTCCCTTATCCCCTCCCATCCTGCCAACTCCTCCTTCAGGCACTTGGCCATTTTACTGAAGTCAGTGTTTTTGAAGTCTAGGAATTTGAGCTTGCTATGATTGGACTGCACCTTGGCTTTTATCTCAGACCACACCATGTGATGATCGCTGCTGCTCACAGGGACACCCACCCAGACATTCAACCCGCTATCACCGTTGGTGAGCACTAAATCCAGCATTGAGCCTTCCCTGGTCGGTTCCATCATCATTTGTCTAAGTAACGCATCTTGGAAAGCATCCACAATTTGTTTACTTCTTTCCAGATTTGCAGAAGAAATACTCCAATCCACAATGAGTAGATTAAAGTCACCTAATATGATCACTTCCCCTTTGTGGCTATCTTTGCAATATATATAATCAATTTGCTATTTCTTCGGTTTGAGTCGGAGGCCTGTAGACCACACCAATATGGATGACAGTGCCATCTCCTCTTTCCAACACAATCCAGAGTGCTTCTTCTTTTCTCCACCTCCCCTGCATTTCAGTAGCTTTAATATTGCTTTTGACATATAAGGCTACTCCTCCTCCTTTTCTACTTTCTCTGTCTCTTCTGAATAGATTATAGCCAGCTATGGCTATATCTCATACATGCAATTCATTAAACTATGTTTCTGTAATGGCCACAATGTCCAAGTCCATTTCCACCATTAGGGCTTCCAGGTCAGGAACTCTGGTGGCTAAGCTTCGAGAATTTATGCTCATTGCTTTCCAGCACTTGTTAACTGGCTTGCCTGTATTTTACATTGATCTTGTTCTACAGACCTCTTCCCACTTGTCATTGATGTGTGGTTTAAAAGTGTGGCTGGTTCCAATGTTATTCTGCTTTGACCGGTAGTGACATCCTGAACTTGTCCTTCCCCATCTGTCACCCCCTTTCTCTAGTTTAAATGTCTGTCCACATGCTGCCTGAAATTTTCACTCAGGATCTTTGTCCCTGTGATGGAGAGATGTAGTCCATCAGCACAGTATAGCCACTTGTTGATCCATCTGTTTCCCCAGTTGCCTATAAATCTGAATCCTTCTTTTTGCAACAAGTCTGGAGCCATGTGTTAAAGTTGTTTATGCAATGCAGCCTTTCTGCCCCCTTACCAAGAATGGGTACAGCTTCTGAGAATGCTACAGTGTTAACAATGGGCTCAAGTTTCTCTCCCAGAGTCTGGAAGTCCGTTTGAATTGCAGAGGCCTGTTTCTAGCCAGGTGATTTGTACACAAGTGGATGACAACATCAATTTTGGAGTGCTCACTTTCTGCATTAACTACACCGACAATTTGCATTGTATTTCTGCTGGCTGAAGAGTCTGGGAAGCATTTGACTATCTTCTCTCTTTTGAACTATGTTCCCAAGTTGGTGCCTCTGATAAATCTCCAAGTAGAAGTAGTTTTCAGTTTTGTGATTTTTTTTCTTCATATTTGGTGCATTATCAGTAGATTGGGCATTGATTCGCTCATTTAAGGGCCCTTCAGTTTCTATGGATTGGGCATCCTCATTATCCAAGATAGAGAAGGCATTATTCATGGATTTCTCTTGATGTATAGGGTGTCTCTGCGTTACAGGTCACAACCTACCAGAGCCCACTGTGATCCATTTGTTCTTGGGATGTTTGATTCTTTGTGGGAATGGTGGTGGATTTAGTTCCATTTGTACTCTAGAAGAGGTGTGTTTAATTGCAGCTAGTTCTTCCCTTAGTAGAGTCAATTCTTTATGCATTGCAGCTAACTTGAGGCATATAGGACAAGATCTTAGGTTCTAAATGATTCTTCTCAGAATGAAAGCACCACAGTTATTGAACTGAATACTCAACATGCTGATAAAGCAGTCCTAGGAAAAGGATAAAAGGTAGGTGTAACACCTAATTAAAAGGACAGATGTCAACCTATATGACAACTAAATAGGTAATGCAGCCCTGGGGTGGGTGGGGTGAGGGGTAGGGTGGACGGTAACCTAAGTGTCCCTAGCCAGTATGCCTTACATCAGTGGTTCCCAAACCTGTCCTGGGGGACCCCCAGCCAGTCGGGTCTTCAGGATAACCACAAAGAATATGCATGAGAGAGATTTGCATGCAGTGGAGGCAGTGTATGCAAATCTCTCTCATGCATATTCATTGCGGTTATCCTGAACACCCGACTGGCTGGGGGTCCCCCAGGACAGGTTTGGGAACCACTGCCTTACATGAACTGAGGGCACACTCAGATATCTGATTTAAATGCTATGCAAGGAATGTAGGCAGTCAGAATATTCCTAAAAATTAATGTATAGCCAACAGTTAAAATCTGTATTAGGAAAAAAACAGGCAATAGTAAAGGCTGAAAACTTAGCTGTGTGGAGTCTCTTGAAACATTTTTTAGAAAATTAAAGTCATGATACGGGAGGCCATGTCCTGCAGTTTGTAGTCTGGCTAAAATAAAGGAAATCATAGGTGTCGGAAAGGGGTGGGACACACGAGTCCTGTTCCTATCAAAACTCACAGCATGGCAGGTGGAAGGCTGCCTGCGGGGATCCCATCCCACATGGGCAGAAAAAGAAAGACCCTTCCTGTATGCCTGCAGGACATCGGATTCCGAAAGGTAGACAGGAAGGGTCTTTGCTACGATTGCAACTTCTCTTCTTCTGCCTGCGGTGGGATAGGATCCCCATGTGCAGTCCATTGTCTGCCACAGACAGGAAGTGTCTTTGCAATGATGACAGCCGGCAGGCAGCTGCCTGCCAGCAAGGATCCCATTTCCCATGGGCAGAAGAAAAGCCACCTGTCTGCAAACAGGAAGGGTCTCTGCCCATGGGGCAGGACTTGGGCAGAGTTAGGGAGGGACTTTGCCCCCTCCCCCCAAAAAAAGCCCTTCCGCCACCCCTGCAGGAAACAGAGTGTAGGACTAAATGGTCAGTTATCTTCATGGAAAAGGATCAGTAATGGAGTGTTCCAAAGGACTATACTGGGACCACTATTCCCTCTAAGCTGTGCGCGTGTGCGCGTGCACACACTTCGCCAAGCGAGCGCACATACTTTACAACAGAGCGCACAAATATTACGGCTCTGATTCTGATAGAAAACACAGATGTCTTAAAATTTAAAAGTTATGATTGTAATTACTAGAAATGTCCTGCTTCATTTAGTAATCGTCTATTTTCATTTAATTTGATTAAAATCAATGTGGTGTACCTTCTGTATTCTGACGTGTAGTCAAATTTTAAAGTATATAACTCCGAGTGTCGTCATGTGGCGCACAAAAATTTAACCTTCCTTCAAAAGCTGCACACAGCTGATATTTTATGCGCACACAGCCTACAGAAAATTAGAGGGAACATTGACTGGGACCTGTGCTGTTTAACATTCATAAATGATCTGAAGACAGGAGTGATGAGTGAGGTGATCAAATTTGTAGATGACACAAAATTATTAAAGCCTTTAAAACAGCATAGGATTGCAAGGATTTGTAAAAGGATCTTCTGGCACTAGGAGAATGGGCATCTAAATGGCAGATGAAATTTAATGTGGACAAATAAAAAGTGATACACATAGGGAAAAATAATCTCAACTGCAAAGCATGCTGTTGAGTCAATGTTGACAACCCAAATCCAGGTTTCCTAGGAAGTAGATTGTCAGGCTTTTTTAATGTGTATTAAGTTTAAAGCCCCTGGTATTCTATGGCAGTCTCCTACCCAAGTACTAGTCAGGTATGATCCTGCTTAGCTTCAGATATCAGCTAAGAGACATTCAGGACAGCTGAAGACTACAGTTGTAAAATGCTTGATTCTGAGTTAAGAGTCACCAATCAAGAAAAAGGTTTTGGCGTCACTATGGAAAATAACACTGACATTTTCAGCCCAGTGTGGAAAAGATGCCAAAGAAGCAAGTTAGGGATTATTTGAAAAGGGATGGAACAAAACTGAGAATATCATTATGTCTTAATAGATCCCTTGTCAACTGTCTCTTGAGTACTGTGTACAGTTCTTGTCACTCCATCTCTAAAACGATGTAGCGGAACTAGAAAATGTTTAGGAAAGGGCGACAATAATAATATAGGGGACAGAACACCTCACTTATGAATAAAGGCTAAACAGGTTAGGGCTTTTCAGCTTGGTCAAGATGACTAATAAGAGATATAATAGTAGCTTATATGAGTTGGGGGAATGATAAAATAGGGTTGGTTTAACTTTTAAACAATACAAAAACTAAAGGGAGCTCCATGAAATTAACAATCAGCAGATTGAAAATACATTATAAAATTTATTTTCACCCAGCACATAATTAAGCTGTGGGATAATTATACTTTATTTTATTTGATATACCACCTATAGCTGAGAACAGCTAGACAATTGAAGTTACAGGGCTCACAATCTAAGGTCATACCTGTGGCAATGAAGGGTTAAGTGGCTTGCCCAAGGTGTGCCAGTGGGACTGAAACTCCAGTCCCTCCAGCTTGAGGCTGCTGTCACCCAGTGGGGCTTAAACCCAGGTCCTTCTGGACCGAGGCTACTGCCCCAACCACTCCTAATGATCAAGCCAACTAACCTAGTGGGATTCAAAAGAGGTTTGGACAAATTCCCTAATAAAACATTTGTTGAAGATAAGTTTTGGTGTGGCATGGTTCTACTCCACTTTACACTTGAATCCTGCCTTCCTGCGGAGAACGTACCCTCTTTTTCTGTTTGGCAGAGACATATAAGAATTGTTGATGTGGTTATCTATCACAGTATCAAAAAATGTATAGAATAACAATTTCTGTGATTCTTATATAGAAGCTATTTTCGCAACAAATTGAACTCTAGGCTAATGAGGTCTCAGATACCATAGGTTGCCACTGTTTCATGAAACTGCAGTGGACTAATACCTAAAAATACATCAATGACCTCATATACATATCAATGACCTCAGAGACATATAAGAGACAATCCCTACTCATAAGAGCTTACAGTGTAGTCAAGACAGACAGCAGAAAAAGAGGGAACTAGGCTATATCTAGGGGAATGGTAAGGAGATACATAGGAGGTGAACAGGAGACCAAAGGGATCAGGATCCAAACGCAGTCTCAAAGAGGTGATTTTTTAGCCTGGATTTGAACAGGGCCAGAGATGGAGCCTGATGTGCTGACTTGGGAAGCTTGTTCCAGCCAATAAGATGAGAAAGAAAAAGTTGTCCATTGATTTTACCTCTCTGTTGATGTTGTTATACTTTAACAACTGATGCTGATTTGTGATCAATGCCCGCTTAAAAATCCTCCTCACAAACTGAGAGTAACCCTTGAACAAAATATGCTTTATCAGCTCTTAAGATCTTTTCACTCCATTGCTGTTGAACATAACATGTGTAAGTCTTAAAATCTGATTCATAGGCAAATTTGATTTAAAGACTGCCAGATAGACACTAATCTAATGAAATAAGGTTAAAACAAAAGAGGGAGTAACCTGCATGGAGCTGCAGATACAACCTTGGCTGTCTTGCCAGACATACTAGATGGGTCTCCATCTGTTGTCATTCATTATGTTACTATTTCTGTCGTTCTCCTTATGATACAAGGAAATTTAAAAAAATTTCCTTATGATTTAGGGATGTAAAAAATGTTGTGCCTTGATGGATTTCTGTAAACAGCACCTGTTGACTATTATATGACTAGAAAAACTTGAGATTAGAGTCGCAAGTGTTCAACCAGTGACAAAACTCTAATAGATTTCTATTGTACCTTGCCAGAAAAATAAGACATCGTTTATACAAAGCTTTCATCCAAGTATCCTGCATACAGGGTAGATGTATAGCATTTCTCCTCAAACAGTGACACATACAGATTGGAAGCAACTGCGACCATGATTTCCCCCATGGCTATCATTTGAATTTAGAGATACAATTTTCCATCAAATCTGAAATTATTATCATACAAAACCATTTCTGCTAAGTGACCTACAAAATCACCTGGCATCCGCTGGGGTAATGTTTCCTTAAATGTGTTCATAATAATATCCAAACCACTTGCTGGAAAAAAATTATAAACAATGACTCTACATCCATATTTATTAATATATACTCATCTGTTAGTGGTGCCAGTTTACTCAGGATATTAATCATACAAGCTGAGACTTTCAATAACATTTAGAGTGCTAGTTATTAAGATCCTTTAATTGAATAACATGAGCTACTTGCCAAATAACTCACATTAATTGAAATAACATGTTATTTGCCCATGCTCTTAATGCAGGATTTTTCGCTGAACTGTATGTCAAGTAATAATGAGATGCAACGTATGCAAATGTGTGCAAACCAACTTATTGTTATGCAAACTGAATAATGCTGCTTTTGTTAAACCATGCACGCTGCATTATTCATAGATGACCTTTCCTTCCTGGTGCTAGCAAGTGGCCCGATGTTCCTAAGGAGCCATTTAAAGGGGTTGAAGCTTTCAAAAAGTAGCCCAACTCCAATTCCCTTTTAAGAACCTTGCCTGCTCCATATCCCCTTTAGCACCCCTACCCTCTCAATCCTCTTTTAATAAATATCCATGCCCAATTCCTTATAACACCCCTCATCCCAGCCCCCCTTCCAAGAACCCCACAGCTTCCACACACTTGGCCCCTTTTCAATAATATCCACACCCTTCCAAGACCTTCTAGCACCTACCATGGTTCTCCCTAATGGTATACAAGAATGGAAATACGACAGATATGCTAGGTAGTTCTATTCCAGCAGCTGCCAGCCTAAAAAAATCAGACTCAGACCCCTGGCAGTGGTCTCATGGTACTGTCATGCTGTCAAATAAAGGAGCACTTGCAATACTGAGACATGTGCAACAGAATATCCCCAAGGACATAATGAGGGCTAGTTTTATACATGATTTTCCATAAGTAAAGGGATTTTTTTACACACAAAAAAGGGTTTTTATAAAATTGCTCCCATGATGTATTCATGTATAAGTATGTGCACTAACAAGGTAACATGTAGTTATCCATATGCCATGTGAAGGCATTCCTGGGGGCACAGGCAGCGGAATAGGGTAGGCCTCAACGAGTGGAGGATAATTGGATAGCTACAGAATAAAAGATATAAACATGTCACTAGTGACCACATATTTGCACAAAGTAAACACTTTTTTTGGTAAGGTCCATAAGTCATGATAGTATTAACAAAATTGTATCCCAACAGCAGAGGCATCAGAAAGGGGTGGGCCACATGGGTCCTGGCCCCACCAAAACTTCACTGCCATAATCACCAGCCTTACCCTCCTGTCTGCCCATAGGAGATCAGGTCCCCACGGGAAGAAAGGAGGGGAAAGCCAGCACTCATGGCGGTGTAACTTGCTCCCCCCAAAGGGAATGACGTTCCGCCACCCCTGCCCAAGAGGCAGTGTTAGCAAACATTCTTTTTTCTTTACATTTTAAATGTAATTTCCAGTCATTCAATCAAGCATGCATTTACACAGTAAATGCCTCAAGTAAAAAAACAGCAGGCTCGATTTTCAAAAGCCTTTACATGTGTAACATCCCTAGTTACCCTGTAAAGGCCTTATCCGGGATTTTCGAAGGGCACCTACATGGGTAGTGCCCTTCGAAAATCCCAGATATGTCCCTAATGCGCCCTGATGTTAGTCGCATAGCATCGGGGCATGTTAGGGGCTTTTCAGGGCGGGGTGGGGATAAGGAAGGGGCTACATGGCTAGTAGCGATTTTCCTCGCCTATCTTTAAGGCGAAACCTGCTGCTACCTGTGTAGCCTCTCCAGCTGCAGGGGCATCCAGGCTAACCCAGATTTTCACTTCCACCAGCACAGAAGTGAAAATCTGGGTTAAAGGGATCAGCAGGCAGGCTATGCGCTGCCACAGCGCATAGCCTGCCTAATTCAAAATCGGGCCCAACATGTTTAAAAAACAAACATTAGCAAATATTTAAAAAACACATAATCAGCCATCAAGATCCCCTCCCTCCCTCTGTGGAGCAGGAGGGGTACAGCTATGGCACACCAGCTGCTATATGGCACATAGCTCTGCTCACATACCTTCCAGATGGATCACCATGAGACCCCTGGAGTTCAAAATGTCCGCATAGCCCTGCTGCATCTCATGCCAAGGACATTATGTGCAACAGGACTTCGGAGTTGTTGGATGCCTCAGGAACCTCATGAGAACCCATCTGGTCCAGCTTATCACCTCCAGCGGGTCCTCAGCCTCCCACACTGCCACCCCCTTTCTCCTACTCCCCTTCCCTACCCCCTTACGTCAATCTCTTCCTTGTCCCATCCCTCTCCCCCTCCACCTCCATCCCCTCGCTTTCCATTCTTCCTCCTCCTCCCTATATTTCCCTTCACTCTACATCTCATGCTCCTCCCCCTGAGAGCTGTATCCCCCATTTCCATAAAGCATGGGTGTTATGTGCTGCACTGGCATGGATGGTCTGTGTTGACGTCATCCAGATGGTGAATGCTCATGATGCTGATGATCCTGTTTCTGCTCCTCCTGCTCCTCCTCCTCCTTTTCTTCACTCTCCTCTTCCTCCTTATTCTCCTCCTCCTCTGCCTCTTCTATCTCCTCTCCTTGCAGAAGTGACAACTAGATGAAGGAAAGCATATGTATTGTCATATGGGCAGCCTGAAAGTATATTGAACACCAATACATGACATACACTATACGAGTACTGTGGCTTGAGATATTTGCATGTTTGTGGACCACGCTAGGGCAGGTCTATATTCCAGTGGTCATGTGCCTTCAAAGCAATTGCAAGGGATAGTGTTGGGAGGGAACCCATATAAAGAGGCACAGAGAGCCCTAATTGAATACAGCAGGCTCCATTTGGCTGGGCTATGAGGGATGGGGCAAGCTAAGATGATGGTCTCAGTAGTGCATCAGATCCTATGGATGTACGGGGTAAAGCACACCCAAGGCACCTCCAGTCAGTGCAGGCCCAAGAGTTTCTGCTGCCTTAGGCAGAAATCTCAGCTGCACTGCACCCCTCTCCAGCTACCACCGCCTCCCCCCCCCCCCACCAGCAGGCACTGATTATGTTACTGAAGGTAGAGGCAGGCAGCAGCAGCAGCAGTATTTTAAAAGCAGAGGGTTTTTGCCACCGCTTTCTTGCCTGTGGTAGCCATAAAGAGAGGAAAGATGACAGTGAGGAATCATAACACACAGAAATTATTCCCACACTTAGAGATCATTCACTTCTATGTAGGCGCCAGGAGGGCCCACCTGCCTCGCCTAGTTTGGCTATTCAAAAGCTTGTTTGAACAAGCTTGTTTTGAACAATCTCAAAAAAACTGAAGCAATGTTCGTAACAAGATCACCTGTGGCCGAGGACACTTATCCAACAGCAATCTCAATCAATAACACAACTATACCTGTTAAAAAAGAGGTAAAATACCTAGGTGTAATAATCGATCATACACTCACCATGCTACCACACATAAAGCAGACAGTAAAAACCATATTCTACAAACTCAAAACCATTCAACACTTAAGGCCCCTTCTTGACACACATGACTTTAGATCAGTTGTTAGCTCACTCATAACCCCTCACTTTGACTATTGTAATAGTCTCCTAATCGGCCTACCACAAAAAAATATCTACCTATTACAAAGAGCCCAGAACATTTGTGCAAAAGTAGTAACTAAAGTCCGCCTAGCAGACCATGTAACCCCTATACTGCTAGAACTACACTGGCTCCCTATAAACAGCCGAATCAAATATAAAATTCTCCTAACAACTTTCAAGCTCCTAAACGATATCGCCCCCTCACATCTATCCACACTACTTCACGCCCCAACTGATTCAAGAGCCCGCAGACTAAACGCAACCCACTCACTGGAGTTACCAAAAACATTCACGAAGACTAAAAAATCCACCAGCGCCAGAGCTTTCACATTCACTGCTCCCACGCTTTGGAATGAACTCCCAATAGACATCCGTATCATAAAAGACCTCTCCCAATTTAGGAAAGAACTCAAGACATACCTATTCTCCGAACACTTTGAAATCCCCTACCCTCCAAGTCCAGCTACACAGCGTCCACAGACACACAAACAAAAAACCCGCAAAAACACAATTAGTTAACCATACACAGTCCTCTCACAGACAGTTCTCCCACAGACACACCAAAACTCCACAGACAGTTCTCCCACAGACACACCAAAAATCCACGAAAAAATGGAAATAAATTCCACCACACACACACACACACACCCACACACCCACTTGACTGATGAATACTCTACTCTATAACTCATTGTATTTTAACCTTTTTGTAAATAACCTCTGTAAATAACATTGGCAGTTCTTTGCCTATTCCCTGTAAAAAGTTAGAAACTTCTGATCAATATAACAATACAGAAGTATACAAAAGTATACACCTTGTAAATAGTTTTAAGCAGTTTAACGCACTGTTATATGTAAAAAGTTAAAAATTTCTGTTCAATGTAATGGTATTAGTATTAGTGTATGTGTCTCATATCCCCATGTGTTAAATGTATCCCCCAATTGTGTTGTGACCGCTTTGATTGAAGGATAAGGCGGTATACAAAACTGTCTAATAATAATAATAATGGTATACGAACGTATACAAAACTGTTAATTTGTTCCATGTAAACCGCCCAAGAAATATGGAAGACAACATCATGGCCAACTGACTGGAAAAGATCTGTGTTTATACCAATACTAAAGAAAGGTGATCCAACTGACTGTGGAAATTATCGCACAATCGCTCTGATCCCACATGCCAGCAAGATTCTACTGAAGATTATTCAAAAGAGACTACAGCCATACCTAGAACAAGAACTACCTGAAGTGCAAGCAGGGTTCAGGAAAGGGCGAGGAACGAGAGACATCATTGCGGATGTGAGATGGATCCTTGAAAAGACTAAAGAATACCAAAAGGATATCTATTTGTGCTTTATCGACTATAGCAAGGCTTTTGACTGTGTAAACCATGAGAAACTCTGGGCCACATTAAGAAGCATGGGTATACCAGAACACCTGATCTTCTCTTGCGTAATCTGTACATTGATCAAGAAGCAACAGTTCGAACGGAACAAGGAGAAACAGAATGGTTTAAAATAAGCAAAGGTGTAAGACAAGGCTGCATACTTTCCCCCTACCTGTTTAATTTATATGCAGAACAAATCATCAGAGAAGCAGGACTGTATGAAGACAACAGAGGTGTGAAGATTGGTGGAAGACTCATCAACAACCTTCGCTATGCTGATGATACCACATTACTGGTTGAAAGCGAAGATGATCTGAAACATTTGCTTCTCACAATCAAAGAACATAGTCTCAAAATGGGCCTGCACCTTAATGTAAAGAAGACAAAGATCATGACAACTGGCATAATCAACAGGTTCATCGTTGAAGGAGAAGAAATTGAAATTGTGAACAACTTTAACCTACTTGGATCAACTATCAATAAAGAAGCAACAAGCAGTCAAGAAATCAGACGACGCATTGCTCTTGGCAGAATGGCTATGAAAGACCTAGATAAGATTCTCAAGAGCAGAGATGTGTCTCTCCATACAAAGATTCGACTTGTTCAAGCCATGGTATTTTCAATAACATCATATGGATGTGAAAGCTGGACAGTGAAAAAGACAGACAGGAAGAAAATTGATGCCTTTGAATTATGGTGCTGGAGGCGAATACTGTGTATACCATGGACTGCCCGAAGAACAAACCAGTCGGTACTAGAGGAGATCAAACCTAAGCTTTCTTTAGAAGCTCAGATGACAAGACTTCGACTTTCATACTTCGGACACATCATGCGAAGAGAGAGATCATTAGAGAAAGACATCATGCTTGGCAAGATAGAAGGTCAACGCAAAAGAGGAAGGCCAGCAATGAGATGGATCGCTACAATAACAGCAGCTACGGGTACCAGTCTGTCATCAATGAGCCGCCTGACTGAAGACCGAACACAATTTAGGATAGCTATCCAGAGGGTCGCCATGAGTCGACTCTGACTCGACGGCACTTAACAACAACAACAAACCGCCCCTGATCTCTGGAAGGGGCGGTATAGAAGAAATAGATAAATAAATTAAATAAATAAATAAGTGTGTTTTCAGATCTGTTTTAAAGCATGTGTATAAGTCCTGAAGGCTAAGTTGCGATGGGAGGCGATTCCATAGCAATGGCACTAGCCAAAAAAAGGCAAATGTTCTGGTTGTCATAATGTGATCTAGACGGGGATGGTAAGCATATATGGTTACAACAACAACCAACTGTCCAAGAGCAAAATGAAATCTAAAAATTACACAAACCGCCCTTGAATAATAGATACACTCCCAAACAATTTAATAATTTCAATAACAGATTAACACATCACATTGGCACCAATTGACCTCAGGATAGCTAGAGCCCTACATTTAGTGATAAATCACTCTAGGGAACAGCTGACGCTCACATCACAGGTCAAGTAGCCATTCTTCAAATCCTTACTTTAAACACAATCACCAACTCAATAACCTCAGCGTATACTTCTGGGAAATAAATAAATACTCTAAACCACATCCACAAATAATCTCAATCAAACTCACACACCACCCATTCATACAAAAAGCGTCATAAACATCACAGCAATAGGATGAACGTTGCAAAGGCAATCATTGATACCCTAAAAAAGAGTATAAATGTAAGAAGCGGTAAACTCAACCCGCTAATAGCATTAGTAAACACTTATCTTCAAGAATGCTATGCATCACTCCATTCTTGCGATGAAATCCAACGCCCAACCGATATGCTGCAAAGATCACCGACAGACAGCGCTACGCAGAGAACTTCCAAAACAATTTCAATTTAATTCAAATAGCCTTCACCAAAAGGCCCTACAAAAGCTCTTGTTTCGCCACTAAGGCTTCGTCAGGAGAAAGATGGAAAATTTAAAAATCCACTAACTTCCCAAAAGGAGTCTCTGCTCTAAAATTCACAGCGTCTGACGTCACATTTATACACCCTCACAACCAATCACAACATGCCACATCAACACCTACAAACAAAAATAGGAGGAGCTCCACAATGACACCAGCCAAAAACTGATAAAGTTAAAATAATTACAAAAATAGAGACCACTCAATTTTGTCATTAAGACCAGATGGAAACATTGTATTAAGCGAATATATCCATCACTGTTCCTTCTGCAATAAAAGTTTATTACGATCACCACGTCAGACATTACTAGGAACAAATTCCAATACTGTACAAGAGAGAGTCTCAAAAGCATGTTCAAAATCCATGCAATGCTGAATTAAAGGAGTATCCACACGAGATTTATGAAGACTGTATTTGTGCTCGGCCAGACGAGTTCTTAAAGGACGAGTAGTCTTTCCGACATATAATAATGAGCACGGACACCAAAGTCCATAGACGATGTGGGTGGTACTGCAAGTAGTAGCGCTCATGGATTTCCGTACCTTAACTCGATACTTCACACAGAGATCAGAAACCATAAGCTTACAATAGGAACAGCATTGACAAGCCGCATGGCCCACAATTAAAGGTGCTGAAACATTCCGCCGTGGCACTGCAGGACATAAACGATCTCGCAGGTTACGGCCACGGCTATACGCTAGCCGTAGCTGATAATTAGATAAAATAGGATGTACGCTGAAAAGAGTCCATCTTTTACGAATCGCAGCTGCAATTCTGCGCGATAAACTAGAATGTTGTAACACACAAGTAATTGTTGGAACTGAATTCATAGAAGCAGAAGGAGACTGGAGAAGCCACTCGCGATGATTATGTCTCGCTCTCTTATATGCAGTAGAAAGAATCGAATCCGGGTAACCCCTAGCTTCAAACTTACTACACATGGACTTTGCTTGGACTTTAAATTCAGATGTAGTTGAACATATACGACGACAACGCAAAAATTGTGAATAAGGTAAACTGCGACGAAGATGATAAGGATGAAAACTCTCAAAATGCAGCAAGGTATTACGATCTGTTGGCTTTGAGTAAATAGTAGTAACAAACTCAGTAGAAGTCTTCAAAACCTTAACATCCAAAAAAGTAATTTCAAATTCTTCTATGTTAATATCAAAAGAAATACAATTTTTACAATCATTTAAATACTGAAAAAATTCTTCTAAGTGAGACTTAGAACCATGCCACAGCAAAAAGATATCATCTATAAACCTAAACCATTTAATAATATGGGTAGCATAAACAGAAGAGTAAACATACTGAGTTTCAAAGAAGCTCATATATAGATTAGCAAGGGATGGGGCAAAAGTTGCACCCATTGCCGTCCCCGAAATCTGTTGGAAAAAATCCTCTTTATAAACAAAGTAATTCCTCTTCAACGCTATTTCCGTCAGCTGGATTAAAAAACAGGTAGGCACTCGATGAGGAGATGGTCTATTTTCCCACACTCTTTTCAATACAGCAATCGCTTCATCCTGCGGTATCGATATATACAGTGCCGCCACATCTAAACAAGCCATCCAGTCAATCTGTGCAAAATCATCTATAGAGTCCAACAATTGCAAAAAATGTGTGGTATCTTTCAAATAAGATGGAATTTTCAAGACTTCTTCTCTCAAGAATTCATCTAAATAAACACCAATCCGCTCCAACATTGAATCATTGCTAGAGAGAATAGGGCGTCCAGGTGGAGACGTCAGCTGTTTATGAATTTTTGGCAAGATGTAAAAGGCTGGTACTTTAGGAAAGGGAGGATTCAAAAAAGATTTTTCATGTGCTGTTAAATAACCTTGAGCAAGTGCATCGATAGTTAATTCAGAAACAAGCTGTTGTAAATCCTCTGTCGGATCAGTTGATAGCATTGCATGGATTTTGAACATGCTTTTGAGACTCTCTCTTGTACAGTATTGGAATTTGTTCCTAGTAATGTCTGACGTGGTGATCGTAATAAACTTTTATTGCAGAAGGAACAGCGATGGATATATTCGCTTAATACAATGTTTCCATCTGGTCTTAATGACAAAATTGAGTGGTCTCTATTTTTGTAATTATTTTAACTTTATCAGTTTTTGGCTGGTGTCATTGTGGAGCTCCTCCTATTTTTGTTTGTAGGTGTTGATGTGGCATGTTGTGATTGGTTGTGAGGGTGTATAAATGTGACGTCAGACGCCGTGAATTTTAGAGCAGAGACTCCTTTTGGGAAGTTAGTGGATTTTTAAATTTACCATCTTTCCCCTGACGAAGCCTTAGTGGCGAAACGAGAGCTTTTGTAGGGCCTTTTGGTGAAGGCTATTTGAATTAAATTGAAATTGTTTTGGAAGTTCTCTGTTCCCTATAGTGATTTATCACTAAATGTAAATGTGATGTGTTAATCTGTTATTGAAATTATTAAATTGTTTGGGAGTGTATCTATTATTCAAGGGCGGTTTAAGCATATATGGTTACCATGCAGTCATCTCAGAGAATGGGTGGGGTAATATGGGATGATCAAGGGTGTCAAGTATTCTGGTGCATTTTGGTGAAGTGCTTTGTGGGGTAATGTTGGGACATTATATTGAATGTGTTCCACAACCGGTAACCAGTGAAGTTGAAGTAGAAGTGGTGTCATGTGATCCTGCCTCTTGGCATGTCGGAGAATTTGTGCAGCAGTATTTTGGGTAGACTGCAATCTTTTTAGTTCATAGTTGGGTAAATCTCCATAAATGGAGTTGTAATTGTTAATATGGCTAATAACCAAACTGAGGACGATGGTAACCTGTGCAGAAAATGTAAAAAATGGGCAAATGGACTGGAAGAATCTCAAGGCATAAAAAGAAGATTGTACCACTCAGCTGATCTGCTTTGAGAAGGAAAGATCTGAATCTAAGGTTACTCCTAAATATTTAAACATTGGCATCAGCACGATGGAGAAGAACTACCTGCCCGCCATGCAGCTGTGGACTTGCTGGGGTTTAACTGTAAACAATTGTTATATTTCTATTTCTCTGAGATAGGCAATGATTAATGAGATGTAAATTCAAGTTAGCAGGATCAATATAAGCAGTAATCAGAATGTCGTCTGCATAGACAAAAGCTGAAAGGCCGATGCCCTGAATAAGGGTTAATAGCAGACTCACGAAAATGTTGAAGAGAATCAGTGATAATATGGAGCCCTGAGGGACTTCACAGGAGAGTGACTGAGCATCAGAAAGGTTAACTTTGATTGCAACAGAAAAAACGTGATCCAATTATATACTTCCCTGTATGCCTCAGACCATGAGTCATCTATCACTGCAATGCACCACACATCCAGATAGACAACATTGCTCAACTGAACTAGGGTTTCTGTCATATATACATTCCCAGTGTGGGACCTAATTGGCGCATCACTCCCTTCCTGATGGAGAAGAATTATGTTTCTGATTTCTGTAGTCTGCCTTATAGATGTTTCCATGTTCTTAAGACCACAGTTGCTCTTGACACCATGCAAGACACTGCTATTTTGCCCTTGTGTCTAGTGTAGAGTTATAGTTACACTGACACTACTTCTATAAGATCTGTGCCCTAGCCACATGCCAACTTCAGACATGTCATGGCCTGCTCCTGTACAGGTGTTTATCTTTTACAACTCTTGCTTATGTGAGAGGTTAGGTATATATGCTGAAGAGTCTACAGCTATTGAGACATACCATTGCACTTTGTCAGGCTCTTCCAAACTCACTTTCGGATGCCTCTGAACCTTTTCTTGTAGGTCTTCAGCTTCCAGTGTATGCTTAGGCATCTGAAACAGAAGAAAGAGTGGCACATTTGTAGTCATGGGCTTCATGCTGCTCTTAGTCCATCTTTCCCCATTCTAGCAATCCATCTCTGTAGAGAGGGTAGGCTCCATCTGTATGATTGACGGCTGCAGTATCTGAGATGGCAGGGCTAGGATCATACTCTCGCCTTCGAACAGTGAGAGCAAATCATTAATGATGGAGGTGTCCTGCATCTATGTCTGTGGTTTTAGCAGCATCCTTTAAAATGTGACCTTTATAGGACTAGTATGTGAATACAACAGATTGTAGAGGACATGGTGCTTACCAAAGGTAAAAGTGTTTCTGATCTTATAGAGGAGATCATCTCACATCCAGTGATCACCAGATGGTGTGGTTCAGTATTAGGACTAGGACTGATAAAATCCATTCAAAAGCAAGGATCTTAGACTTTGGGAAAATGAACTTTGCCAAGATGGGCCAATACATCAAGGAGTTGTTAGCAGGATGAGATGTAGCAGCTAGGGATGTAGAAAAACAGTGGGCAAAACTGAAAGGGGATATTGTAAGGGGAACCAACCTTTTTGTTAGAACAGTAAATAAAGGTAAAAGGAAAATGAGACTGCTATTATTCTCAAAAGAAGTAGCTGAAAAGGTGAAGAAAAAAGAGGAAGGCCTTCATAAAATACAAGAGATCACAGAGAGAGGAAGACAGGCATCTATATTTGAAAAATATTAGAGGCTGGCAAAGTAGTCAAGAGAGCAAAGAATCAAAAAGAGGAGGAAATAGCCAATGCAGTGAAATGGCAGGATAAGATGTTTTTCAGATATGTTAATGAGAGGAAGAAAGGCAAAAGTGTTATTGTCAGACTCAAGGGTGCACGAGAGACATATGTAGAAGCTGATGAGGATAATGCAAAATTGCTTAACAAATATTTCTGTTCTGTGTTCACAGAAGAAGGACCTCAGAAAACACCCACAAACAGGAACAGAAGCGAGGGGCATCTTGAACGATTTTCAGAAGACTGTTTATAGGGAACTAGCTAAACTAAAAGTAGACAAAGCGAAGGGACTGGTTGGGATACATCCGAAATACTGAGGAAGCTTGGTAATGTTCTAGCAGTTCTACTAACTGACCTTTTCAGTGCCTTTTTGGAGTCGGGAGTGGTGCCAGAGGACTGGAGAGAGGCATATGTGGTACCTTTACACAAAAGTGGAAGTAAGGATGTGGTTGAAAACTACAGGCCAGTTAGTTTAACCTCGGTGGTGAATAAATTATTGGAAACGCTGCTGAAAGAGAAAATAGTACAATTTCTGGAGTCCAACGGATTACCAGGATCCGATGCAACATGAATTCATCAGAGGCAGGTCTTGTCAGACAAATCTGATTGATTTCTTTGGCTGGATGACTAGGGAGTTGGACTGAGGGAGAGCCCTAGATGTGGTGTATTTAGATTTCAGTAAAGCCTTTGATATCATTCTGCACAGCAGACTTATAAACAGACTGAGCACCCTAGGGATGGACTCTAAATCTACTGCTTGAGTTAGAAATTGGTTGAGTGGGAGGTGACAGAGGGTACAGGTAAATGGAAATCACTCTGAGGAGAAGGAGGTTATCAATGGAGTGCTTCAGGGATCTGTCTTTGGTCCGATTCTTTTTAACAACTTTGTAAGTGATATTGCGGAACGGTTGTCATGTAAGATTTGCCTCTTCATTGATAATACCAAAATCTTCAATAGAGCAGACACCCAGGAAGGTGTAGATAACATGAGGAGGGATCTGGCTAAGCTTGAAGAATGGTCTAGGATTTGGCAGCAAGGACATTCAATTAGGCTGCAGAAATCCAAGGAAGCATTACAGTATAAGGGGTGAGGTACTTCTGTCCACAAAATAAGAGCGGGACCTAAGCGTGATTGTGTCTGATCTTAAAGTAGCTAAACAGGTAGAAAAGGTGATGGCAAAAGCTAGAAGGATGCTTGGCTGCATAGGGAGAGGAATGGCCAGCAGAAGAAAGGAGGTGATAGTGCCTCTGTATAAGTCTTTTGTGCGACCTCATTTGGAGTATTGTGTGCAATTCTGGAGCCACACCTTCAAAAGGATATAAACAGGTTAGAGTCGGTGCAGAGGGTGGCTACTAAAATTTATTTATTTATTTATTTAGACAGTTTTGTATACCACCTTATCCTTCAATCAAAGTGGTCACAACACAATTGGGGGATACATTTAACACAAGGGGATATGAGACACATACACTATTACTTACAGGGAACATGGGCAATGGAGGGTTAAGTGGCTTGCCCAAGACCACAAGGAGCACCTGTGCGACTAGAAACCCCAGTTCGTCTGGTTAGTGGTCTTCGTTATAAAGCATATGAGGACAGATTTAAAGATCTTAATATGTATACTTTAGAAAAGTGGGATAAATGTGATATGATTGAGACATTTAAATACCTCTGTGGCATAAATGCACAGTAGGAGAGCCTCTTTCAATTGAAAACAAGCTCTGCTATGAGGGGACATAGCATGAGGGTGAAAGGGGATAGATTCAGGAGTAATATGCAGAAATATTTCTTTACAGAAAGAGTGGTAGATGCATAGAATAGTCTCCCAGTGGAGGTGGTAGAGATGAGGATAGTGTCTAAATTCAAAGATGCATGGAACAAACATAGAGGCTCTCTAAAGGAAAAAGGGGGTCTCTTGTAGTCGGTGATATGGAAGACAGACTAGATAGGCCATGTGGTCTTTTTCTGCTGTCATGTTTCTATGTTTCTATACATTGCTAGAGTGGTAAGCATTACATTACATGTCTATTGGAGGGAGAATGGTTGAGGGAGCCCAAATGCCTGCCTAACTTACTTGCCTCCCTGTGGTGAGAATGGACAAAATTTGATTCAGTTACCTCTATATCAGCAAGACCAAGGCTATTTACTCTCTGTCCATGTGCCTGAACACTACAACCTACAGAAGACTGTGAGGTTTCTGGAATCCAATGGATTGCAGGATTCGAGGCAGCATGGGTTTAATAGAGGCAGATGATGTCAGACAAATCTGATTTTCTTTGACTGGGTGACCAGAGAGTTGGACAGAGGGAGAGCCCTAGATGTAGTGTATTTAGATTTCAGTAAAGCCTTTGACACTGTTCTACACAGACAACTTATAAATACCTTGAGCACCCTAGGAATAGACCCTAAAGAGACTAAGGGGCTTGTTTACAGCAGCAGCATTTTGTATCATCTGAAGGCAGTGAAGCTGATATTGGAGAAGGCCAGCGAAGATAATATCACAATAGTCAACTCAAGAGATCACCAAAGAAAAAAAGAGTGGTGAGAGAAGATGGGGAAAGTACAGCGCTAAAAGCACAGATTTGCTGGAGGCAGAAATAGGATCGCCGGGTGAGAGCAGAGATGTGATCATGGAAGGATAGGTCAGGGTCTAGAGTCACACCAAAATAGCAGAAAGATGATACAAGTGAGATTGGGGCATCCAGAAGGATGGGGGACAGTGCAGGGCGAGTGTTACCAAGAGTAAAACTCATCACAGAGATTTTGGAAGGATTAAGATGAAGGAGAATCATAGATAACCAGTTCAAGACATGAGACAGACAGGTATTGAGAGGTGAGAGATCTGGGTTAATGGGAGAAGTGTGATAGACCAAAATATCATCAGCGTACTAGTATGCTGAAACACTGGACTGCTGTACCAGTAGAGTTAGGAGTGCCAGGAAAATATTAGAGAGGTTGTGCAAGAATGGAACTCTGGGGGACCCCACAGTGCAGGGGCAAGGGATAAGAGGTGTTGGAATCAGAGGTAACAGAGAATGATCGGGAGGAGAGAAAAAAATTAAACCATCGGAATACAGTACCCTGGATAACTTCATCCCTAAGGTAAGAGAGAAGGATAGTGTTGTCATCAAGATCGAAGGCAGAAATCCACAGAGATAGCTAAAGAAATTTCACCACGATTGTGGGAAATGTGCAGTTCATTGGAAAGGAAAGAAGGATGGTCTTGGTGCTGTGACTGGGGTGAAAGCTGTATTGTCATGGATGAAGAAATTGGGTGGAATCCAAGTGGGAAGAGAGTTGGGAAAAGTCAGTCTTTTCAAGGATCTTGGAGATGAAGGGAAGATTAGAGACTGGACGCTAGCAAACAGGAACACTAGGGTCGAGTGAGAGCTGCTTGAGAAGGAGACAGCCCACAGTGTGCTTCCAAGGTGTTGGGAAGATACCGGAAGCAAGCATGAGTTAAGCATGAAGAATAGGACAGGAAGAAGAGCAAGGGATGGATCAGGGAGCCAATTTGAGGGCAGGTTGTTTTCAGGGTGGTGGAAATAGACCTGGAAAGTTAAGAGGAAGTAATGGGGTGAAAAGAGGGTCAGACATGGGACAAAGATGGAGAGAAGGGAGCAAAGGAGGAGGAGACTTGAGTGGGGAGGAGCTACCAAAGATACTGGACCTTTGTGGCAAAGTAGGTGTCCAGCTGGGAGGGGCTAGGGGCTGAGGGTTGGGTGCTATGGGTTGGAGGAAGATGTAGAGTAGATAGAGATTTAAGAACTGAGTAAAGTTGACGTGTATAATTAGGTGCAGAGGAGATGAGGCTGGAATGATAAGAGCATTTAGTTTGAAGGATGAGGGAATGATAGTGCTGGTGACAAGAGTTGAAGCGTTGGAGGGATTCAGGAGTCTGGGTTTTCTGCCAAAGGTGTTCTGCACGGTGGAGTTGTGACTTCTCTAAGCGGAGGCCTGGATGGTACCAAGGACAGTGGGAAGTGGGACGGAAAATGCAGGGGCGCAGAGGGGCAAGATGACTGTGGGCAGAAGATAGGCATGAATTCCAGAGGTTAGCTTGTGCATTTGCAGGGTGAGTAGGGAAATCTATGGAAAGGAGCAGGTCACCAGGGGGAAAGTTTTGGAGGGTGGAGGGAGTGATGAGACAAGATGAGAAGGTCCAGCAAGGGATGAATGGTTGTGCATGGAGGTGGGGGGCCCAGAAGAGATTGTAGGAGGGAGCTAGGCAAGAAAGGTGATGCACACGTGATCTGTCCAAGGCAGAGGATTGGTGAAGATGTTGGTAGGTATGTAAGGGGAGTCTGATGGGGTGATAATGAGGTCTAGGGTATGATGAGCTATGTGGGTGGGTAGGTTGACATGTTGATGAAGGCTGAGTTCCTGAAGAAGAATGAGATGCATGGAATACTCTCCCTGTGGAGGTACTAGAGACGAGAACAGCATCTGAATTCAAGAAAGCATGAGACAAACATAGAAGATCTCTAAAGAGAAAAAAAGTGATCACCGTAGTCGATATGGAAGGGCAGACTAGATAGGCTATGTGGTCTTTGTCTGCCATCATGTATCTATGCTTCAGTGATATGCAGACATGACACAGCATTGCAAAGATATGTAGATAATATATGTGTGTATGTGTTTGTGTACTCTGTCAGACTGTAAGTGTGGTGCGCTCTTCAGTACTGGGCAAAATGGTAGAAACCATTATAAAGTACAAAATTAAAATATGAGATAAAATACTTAGGAGTCATCATTGATAGCGCCCTAACACTTACCGCACACATAACTAATTCTGCACAAGCCATATACAGAAAAACCAAAATGCTTCAATGGCTAAGACCACTCCTTGAACCATCAGAATCTTTAGAAAAGTCATTCAAGCAGTGATCAATCCCCATGTAGACTACTGCAATAGTATCCTCCACGGTCTCCCAAGGCAAACACTAGCACACCTTCAACTTGTGCAAAACACAGACGCATGTGTAATAATGCATGCAACTAATAGTGATCACATCACATCAATCCTACAAAGCTTCCATTGGCTCCCAATAGCCAGTCGAATTAAATACAAAAACGTGGTTATTATATTCAAATTGTCACATGACATAACACCATCACACATCACCACATTAATATATAAAACCCAGGATACCAGACTGAGAAGGAGCTACACACAAAATTCTCTATGCCACCCAGACGACTTCTGTGAGGCAACCAAAACCACAAATAAAAGAGCCTTCTCTCACTGTGCCCCAACACTTTGCCTCCAGCTATAAAATAAATAAAATACCTCACTGACTTCAGAAAAAGATTAAAGACATTCCTTGTCAATGAGCACTATGGACATTCCCACTAAGAACCACCTACCACAAACCAGAAAGTGCCTTAACACCACTCCATATACCAACCTTTCTGTCACTCATCCTGTGCAACTCAACTATTACACATCTTTCCCTCCGGCCTTTTCCCTTTAAGTCCTAAATCATCACTGCATCCCCTAGTCCTGTCACACCAACTAATGTAGATAGTTTTACAGTTAACTCTGTTATTGTACATAGTTAAATATGTTCAATATATCTTGTTCTGTTGATTGTAAACCGCCTTGATTGACAGATAAGGCGGTATATAAGAATGTGAAATAATTAAATAAATAAAATTACCGAACATGCAGATAGCCATGGTTTAATGAGAGAAAGCCAACATGGATTTAACCAAAGAAAGTCTTGTCTTACTAATATATTATATTTTTTTGAAGATGTAAATAAACAGGTAGACAAACTTGGCTACTGTTGGAAACAGGATACTGGGCATGATGAACCTTGGTCTGACCCAGTGTGGCATTTCTTATGTAAAGCTAGTTTACGAGTGTATTGAGTTAGTCCAATAAAAAGGTATTACCATATTTTACGTTTTGTTTCTCTTTTGATTTAACTATCATTGAAGTAGAATATCTTTGTCTAAACTTGGCATTGTGTTCTACAGATTTTGATGTGCACACTCCCACTACTGCCTGTACGGACTTTCTAAAATGTGCCTTCACATGTGTTGTAAATGAACTTTAATGCAAATTTAAAAAAGAAAACAGTGAAAGGAGCAGCTGCAAAGTTAATAATTCATATCAGGCATGGACATTCTTTTAAAATACCATCTTGGATGTATTTCTTGCATTAAAAAAGGCGGAAGGAAGGTCAAAAGATTGTGGGTATGGTTAAAAGATGAGTTTAAAGACACTATAGTATTATAGCCCAAAAAAAAACATCTTTCAAAAGATGAGGGGTCAACATACAACTCAATCAATGCAACAATGAGACAATGGATCATCAAGGTTAAAAAAAATCGGAAGCAAAAATGTCTACAATAACTGGAATATCGATAAATGCTTCAACCCGTGGGTAGTGTAAGACAAATGCTGTATATCACCACCTTTAAATACTGTTTCTGGCATGGATATCTCCTTTTAATCTGCCTCAGTAAAACAAAAGCATGTGAGGCCTTTCTTTTTTATACAACTCGCTGTTTGAAGTACAGTTGTGGTTAACATTATTGGCAACCTGGCATTTTAGGTATGTTGTGTACAATATCTTGAGAAATAATTGGATGTATTTCAGCTGTATGTCATCATAATATTTTAATAGTATGTTCTAAAGTTCACAACAAAAAAAGATGTCTGTGCAACTTAGATGTAGTAATTTCTGAGAAAAAAAAATTATGACCTGGGCAAGATTAATGGCACCCTTCACCAATATTTGATTGTACAACCTTTGGCAGTGATGACAGCATCCAAATGCTTCTTTTATTTATTTTATTTATTTATTTATTTAAAGTCTCTTTTATACCGCGCTATTCAGCATCAGCGCGGTTTACAATAAACAGTGAACATACACATTTCCAATAGTACTTTGTGTTTACATATGAACAGGATAATCAACTTGGCTAACAGGGTAACTATGTACAACCACAAAATATACAATATATACAATTTGTAGGCTGATCATGTGTTTGTATGGTTTTAGACAGTGGTGATTTGGGTGGTTTCGGCAAATGGTGCTGAGTTTCTATTAGGTTCAGGGTAATGTATGAGGAAGAGGTAGAGTTTCACGGCCTTCCTGAATTGGAATATGTCTGGGATTGATCTAATGTTGTGAGGGAGGTTATTCCAGATCACTGGTGCATAAAGATTGAAAGTCCTGCTGGATGTTGACTTGGAGCATTGAGTTATAGATCTTGGGACTATCAAGGTGTTTTGAGCTACTGACCTTCTGTCTCTGTTGTGGGGTGTCATCTGGATTAGCTCAGTTAGTGAAGTTGACGAGAGACCTTTGGTGGCTTTGAAGGTGAGCAGCAAGGTCTTGAATGTAATTCTACCTTGAATCGGGAGCCAGTGGAGTTGTTTCATTATAGGTGTGACATGGTCTTTCCTGGATGCTCCGTGCAGTACTCTTGCTGCGGTGTTCATTGCCATTTGCAGTGGGTTTAGGGTGGTTTGGGGGAGACCTTGAAGTATTGCATTTGCATAATCGAAATGCGGGATAATTAGTGCCTGATAGATAGTCCTGAAATCATCTGGCTCCAGCAGAGATCTTAGGTATCTAAGGGATCTAATTTTATGATATACTGCCCTTACAGTGTTACTTATATGAGCTTGCATATTTAGGTTCTGGTCTAGTGTGATGCCGAGGTATCTGATCGCGGATTTGGTCTGGAGGTCTGCTTCCTTCACTTTCAGTACTGTTGGGGCAGTGAAGTTACGGTTCCTTGTAATGAACATCACCTCCGTCTTCTTGTGTTGAATCCGGAGGTTTTGGGATTGTAGCCAATTGGATATTTCGTTTATGCAGCATGTTATTGGTTCGAGGTCTGGGTTATCTGTTGCAAAAGGCGTGTATAATAGCACATCATCTGCGTATATCATGCAGTTAATGTTGAAAGACCGGATCAGGTTGCAGAGAGGTTGCATGTATATATTGAATAGTAAGGCGGAGAGGGAGGATCCTTGTGGGACACCTTGGCTTTGGTGGAATGGTTCTGATGATGTGTTTCTGGATCTCACCTGCTGCCATCTGTCCGAGAGGTAGGACCTGCACCACTCGAGTGCTTTACCGGAGATTCCTTTTTCTTTGAGGCGTTCTAGGAGGCGCTCATGGCTAACGGAATCAAACGCTGCCGCGATGTCAAGGAAGACAAGGACAAAGCCTTGGCGGGTATTGTCGATGCCTGATATTATGTTGCTGAAGAGTGTGGTGAGAAGGGTCTCGACCCCGTGAGATTCTCTAAATCCATGCTGGCATGGATCCAGTGGTGCATTGGAATCAATGTGATCTTGTATTTGTCTCTGAACTATCTTTTCCATTATTTTTGCAAGCAATGGTATGCTTGCTATGGGTCTGTAGGATTCTGGTTTCTGTTGGTCGAGTTTGTTGTTTTTTAGTAGAGGTCTTATTGAAGTTTGTTTGAGGGTGCGTGGGAAATCACCTGTTGTGAACGATTGTTGAATAAGTCTGGATATGATTGGACTGAGGTCAGTCCGGAGTTCCTTGACCCAGAAAGCTGGGCATGGATCAGATTGCGCTGTGGACGTATTGATGGCTGCTATGGTGTCTTCGATGCATCGTTTGGATGGAGTTGAGAAGGTAGTGAGTGGTGTTTGATTGTAGGGCTGAAGGATGATGCTGGACGCTGGGTTGTTGTTTATCTGACAAAGTTTCGTTTGTAGATAATCCGCATATGTTTGAGGATGGATTCCATTTGTTTGTTCTGATGCAGGTTCTGTTGTAAGTTGCTTAACGAGGGCAAACAGGTCACGAGGTTTGTTGAGGGATCTCTTTAAAGTGTCGGCGTGGTAACGTCTCATGGTTTCAGTCACTGCGGTACGGTGCGCTGTGAGTTGTAAATTGTATGCCTTTTGGTCTGCTTCTGAGCGTGAGCGGCGCCAGCGTCTCTCAAGTTTTCTTAGTGTCGCGAGTGAGGCTTTCAACTCAGTAGAGTACCATGCTGCTGTGTGTCGTTTCGCTTGAGGTTTGTTTTTTGCTGGGCGAACAGCTATTGAACTGAATATTTCGTTCCAGTTGGAGACTAGTTCATCAGGGTTGTGTGCTGGTGAGTTCATTAGTGGGATTGCTGATTTCAGGATTAGATCTTTGTTGAATGGTTGGAATCTTCTCGGCGGATTGTTGGACTGACCGATTGCTGTGCTTTCATCTTTTTGGACATGGCTTGGCTGAGGAATTTGGAATAGGATTAATGAGTGATCTGACCATGGGACAGCGGTGATTGATATATCAGGGATGGTTGTTTCTCTGATGGTTGGGTCTGTTGTGAATATTAGATCTAGCATGCCTCCTTTTATATGGGTAGGTTCCTTGATTAATTGGCTATATCCTAGATCTTTCATGGCTTCGAGGAACGCCTTTGAGTGAGAGTCTTGCAGGGAGGGGAGGTTGAAGTCTCCTAGTACCCAGCTTGTTGTATGTGGGCTCTGGGAGTTTGCGGCTGCATCTATTATTGTTGTTAGTGCATCTGCATCAGATGATGGTGCTCTGTAGAGTAGATTGATGGAGGAACACTTGTTCTCTATCGAGATTGTGTCTAGGAGCGGTGAGCTGGTTGCATTTTTTATGTTGAATTGAAGATCAGATCTGGTGATGGCGAGGACGCCGCCTCCTCTTTTGGCTGCTCTATGACATGTATGGATAGAGAAGTTAGCAGGCAGGAGCTGGTTGAGTATCACGTTGTCATCACAGGAAAGCCATGTCTCGGTGATCAGTAGTAGGTCAAGGTTATGTAGTGATATCATATCTGAGATTACCGGCCATTTTTTACGTACAGATCTTGCATTTACAAGGGCACATTTCATGATTCGAGGGAGGGGGTTCTCTTCTTGTTTCTTCTTCTTGTTGTGCTGTAGCCATCTATAAGTTTAATATATCTGTCTGCTGGTACTTTCTCCCACTCTTCAACTGCAATTTGTTCCAACTCATGAATGTGTCCAGGATTCCTTTTACCAATGAGATTTCAGCTCTTTCCAAAGGTTCTCGATTGGATTGAGATCAGGACTCATTGCTGGCCAGTTTAAAGCAATCAATTTGTTCCTTTTTAACCATTCTTTTGTATGTTTGTATGTATATTTTGGGTCATTGTCCTCTGGAGGACCCATGACCTTTACCCAGATCTAGCTTTCTGACTCTTGGTAGCTCATTTCACTCCAAAATATCTTGGTAGTCCTCTGACTTGATGATTCCTTTAATACGTTCCAGGCCTCCAGTTCCTGAGGTAGTAAAACAGCCCCACAATATTATAGAACCTCCACCATATTTAACTATAGGAAGGGTGTTTTTTTACTTATAAGCTTCATTTCTTCACTTGTAAATATATCACTGGTCTGCATTGCCAAAGAACTCGAGTTTGGATTCATCTGTCTACAGAACATTTTCCTGGAAGGAGTGTGGTTTCTCAAGGTGGGTTTGTGCAAAGATCAGGTGTGAATTTTTGCGTATGTGTATCTTTGAACAGTGGGGTCCTCCTTAGCCTTCGCCCATGAAGTCCTTCTTTGTTTAGTGTGTGTCGTTTGGTGTGGGTTGAAACCACTACTCTAGATTGCTCCAGATCAGCCTTAAGCTCTTTGGATGTCGTACGTAGTGTTTTTCCAACAGTTCACATTGACTTTTGAAGACTTCTTAGATTAATTTTTCTCTTCCCACCATGTCCTGGAAGGTTCTTGACAGTTCCATGAGCAGAAAACTTCTTAATAACATTGCAAATTGTAGACACAGGACTCCCAAGATCTTCGGAGATGGCCTTGTACCCCTTTGAAGTTTGATGGTTGATGATAATGGCTTTTCTGATGGTCTCAGGCAGCTCTCTTGTCTTCACCATTGTGAAAATGGAACAGGGAGTGAATGTAAACATTAGAACAATCATGCATTTGTTTATTCAAGTCATGTGAGTACTGATGATCACAGATGCATCTAATTTTACTGCAATGGAATGAGGTTCTTCTGTTCAAACTGATCTGAATAGTTTATAAGGGTGCCAATAATCATGTCTTGGCAATGTCTCAGTTTTTATACTATGTCCTACTATTTTCTTTTTTAATTGGTCTTGTTTTATTTGATTCTTTTATATGTCAAATATGTGTGCATATGTAGTCCAAAGCCATTTCACTGTCTGCTTTTTTTTTAAGGAGATATTGGATATTAAGGGGTTGAACTGCAAGGGTGCCAATAATGTTTACCACAACTGTAAAAGAGTCACTAAAGGAGGATAAGGCCATAGCAGGGAGACTAAATTAAATAATTTGCTTCTGTCTTTACTGAGGAGATACCCATGCCAGAAACAATATTTAAAGGTATTGATTTGGATGAACTGAAACAAATCTCAGCAAAGCTTGAAAATGCAATAGAGCACAGAGAAACATAGACCATAAGACCTATACAGTCTACAATCCTTTCTTCTTACTCAGTGATCCTCTGTACTTTTCCAATGCTTTCTTGAATCCAGATACAGTTCTCGTCTTCACCACCTCAGATTACTTCTTAGTCTCTCTCCTTTCTCCTTCCTGGAAGGTGAAATGGAAAAAGACCCAGGAGTAATCTCAATCCAGAACTTCCTTTCAACTAAATAGGGCCGACTCATTTGCATTTATACCACAGAGATATTTACATGTCTCTATCATATCTTCCCTCTTCTGCCTTTCTTCCCAAATATACACATTGTGATCTTTAAGTCTATTGAACTGCCGATCTATCCGCTCCAAAACCTCTCTAGTTCACGACTTAATCACGCTTCATAACTTAGATGTCTTTTTTCTGACCGAAACCTGGTTGAAGGAAGGTGATGAACCCCTACTAAATTGCTGCCTCCCGCCAGGCTACTCTTTTTTTTCCACTTCTCGCCGAGGTAGAAGCGGTGGGGGAGTGGTGGTTATTTACCGCTCCTCCCTTCCTCTCACTGAGCTCGCTTCTTCCCCCTCCTTGCTCTACCCGGAGTCTCTACTTATACGGTTGGACTCCTCCTCTACTCCGTACTATTTTCTTCTTATATATGCTCCTCCCTCCCTTTCATCTCCCTCCTGGGATTCCTTATTAGCTACTATTTCAGAGGTTTCCTTGCTTCATTCCCATCTTTTAATACTAGGTGACTTCAATGTCCACGTTGACTCTCCCTCTTCGGCAAGGGATTTCTCATTCCTTGCTCTTTTGTCTGATCTGTCTTTTCACCAATCTGTTTCTTTTCCCACTCATGTTGCTGGTCACTCGCTTGACCTCCTTCTTTCTTCCACTTCTTTCCCTTCCTTTTGCTCTTCACTTTCCTCTTTCTCCCTTCCCTGGTCTGACCATTACTGTCTTCTTTTTTCAGTCCCTGCCCCCCCGTTAGTCTCAACCCATACTCCAAATTCTAGTTCTACGCCACCTCTCGTTCGTAAGATTACCACGGACACGCTTTCCCAGTTTCCATGCTCTACCGCCCTGTTCCCTACGGATTTTGAGTCCCTTTCTGTTGACGCCCAGGCCCATTGCTGGCACTCCTCACTCTCAACTGCTCTAGACACTGTCGCACCCCTCAACCCCTGTCCCCGTTCACATTATCACTCACGCCATCCCTGGTTCCACCCCGGTCTTCTTCTACATCGTAGGCACCTCCATCGGGCAGAACGCCTTTGGCAAAAGCATCCCTCCCCTACTAACTTGTCAGATTTTCATCATTGCCATCGCTACTATCGCTCTCTCCTTGCCACTGCAAAGCGTGACTACTACTCTAATCTCATCTCTTCCTCCTCAAACTCCTCTTGCCAGCTGTACTCTATCCTACATTCTCTCACTGCATCACACTCCTCCTCTTCCCCCTCTCTTCCTTCTGCGTCCTCCCCTCCGGACCCCTCCTCTCTTGCCTCATTTTTCGCTGCCAAGATTGCCACCCTCCGCCAATCTTTCCCCTCGTGTCCCCCCCCCCTTTCCCCTCTTGTTATGCTTTCCCCCCCTCCCCTCCATTCCCCGTCCCGTTCCACTCCTGTGCTGTCTCACTCCTGGTCATCCTTTGAGACTATAACTCCCAGTACTCTTTCAAAGACCTTCCTTTCCATCCGCAAAACCACCTGTTCGGCCGATCCCATCCCATCTCTCTGCCTCCTGGAACCTTCCCTAGCTATTTCTCCCTATATTCTTTCCATGTTCAATTCCAGTTTGTCCTCTGGCACCTTTCCCACAATCTGGAAACACGCTGTCGTCCGTCCCATCCTAAAGTCTCATTCTTCTAATCCTTCTGTTCTTTCTAACTGGCGCCCTATCTCTAATCTTTCCTTTCTCTCTAAATTTCTTGAGAAACTGGTCTTTAATCAACTCTCCTCTCACCTTGAAGCTTCTCTTACTACCCACCCCCGGCAATCAGGCTTCCGTCCCGGCCACAGCACTGAAACTGTCCTCCTTTCCCTTCTTAACGAACTTCACACTGCTCACGATCGTGGTCTCTTTACTTTAGCTGTCTCCCTTGATCTTTCTGCAGCCTTCGACCTAGTGGATCACCGCACTCTTCTCACTTGTCTTCGGGAAGCTGGTCTTTCTGGTGCGGTTCTCCAATGGTTCCATTCTTTCCTTTCCTGTCGCTCCTTTTCTGTAGTCACTGGGTCCTCCTCCTCTCCCCCCACTCCCCTCACATGTGGGGTCCCCCAAGGATCTGTCCTTGCTCCTCTTCTCTTTAATGTTTTCTTAGCTCCTCTTGCCCTTTTAATCCAGCAGTTCGGCATCTCCGCGTATTACTACGCGGATGATATCTTTCTCTTGTTTCACACTGACTCTCTTTCCCCCGATATAGCCCCTCTTAATCATTGTCTGACTGCTATCGCCTCCTGGTTTTCCTCTAATTTCCTTCACGCAAACCCCGCTAAATCTTTTGCTATCTGGTTCACATTTGGGAGTCCCTCCCCCACCTGTGCCCCTTCCTTTTCCTCACATCCCATTCCCCTTGTCTCTTCACTCCGTTATCTGGGTGTTATTCTTGACTCCTCTCTTTCCTTCAAGGCGCATATCTCCTCTATCATTCAGCGTTCTTTTTTCTCCCTTAGGCAGCTCCGTGCTATCCGCCCTTTTCTCTCCTCCTCTGCTTTGGCTACTCTTCTTCTCTCCCTTGTGATGTCTCATCTGGATTATTGTAATGTTTCCCTAGCTGGTCTCCCCCAATCCCAATTGTCTCGTCTCCAGCATGTCCAAAATACTGCTATTCGTCTCCTCACCTACGCCTCTCGTTTTGATCAGTCACCCCTCTTCTTCTTCATCACCACTGGCTTCCTGTCCCTTTCCGTGTTCAGTATAAAATTCTTATCCTTGCACATAAGGCTGTTCGCACTGGCATCCCTTCCTATCTTGCCGACCAGGTACACTTCCGTACCCCTCACCGTCTCCTTCGTTCCATTCACATAAATCGCATGTCTCTTCCCTCCCCCTCCCAGGCCCACCTTGTTTCTACCCGCTCCTCTGCCTTCTACTTTCTGGCCCCAAGCCTGTGGAACTCGCTCCCCCCCTCACTCCGTGCAGAAGAATCCTATCAATCCTTCAAGACCCAACTCAAAACCCACCTTTTCCACTTAGCATTTAACCTCCCTTCCTTGCCTTCCCCCTCCCTCCCCGTCCCATGATGTCACACTGTAATTGTTACTTGTATTGCTCTCTTTCCTTCTTTCCTTTCTCTCCTTTTCTATTATTTTAATTGGCGTTCCTTTTCCTTTCCTGCAGCCCCATTTTTTAAATTGTTTTAAGTTTTTATTGTAAACCGCTCAGGTGCCTATGGTGTTGGGCGGTATAACAAGTTTTTAATAAACATAAACATAAACATATCCCTTGACCAGTAACAACAACATAAACATTCTCTAGTACCAAGCCTTTAATTCACATTTTGAGCCAAAATCAAATTTTTTTAACACCGTGGTAGCTGTTGTGGGCATGGCCAGTATGTGCCTGATGTTAAAATGCAAGGCACTTATTGCACATTCCAGCCTTCGCCAATTATAGTGGATGCATCTCACATCGCCAATTGAGGTAGTGTGATGTGTCTCCACGCTAATTTCAGCATTGACAGCGATAGGTTACCCCATGATAAATGCAATATGCTGTCCATACTCAGGACCGGTGCTAGGGTTTCTGGCTCCCCCCTGCAACCTATAGATCAGCACCCCTTCTCTATTATTAATTCACCTTAATGTGTGGCATTAGTTGCACCTGTGGCCGTTTTGCCACATAGAAGAGTGGTAACTGAAGGGGGATGTACCTACTTTCCTGTAGTTAGCCTACAGCACTGTGCTGGTAATGCAGACCACATGTGCTACGAGCATGGAACTTAGGATGCATGCCAGTAAATGTACCAAACAACAAGAGGAGTTCAACATCACCAATGCAGCACCTTCCACTTTCATAAAAACAACAAGAGCAACTTGGCTACCCCAACAAAGCATTTTCCACCATCATAAAAACAAGAGAGGATTGGTGATCCCAACACAACACTTCCCACTCCAGCATAAACACCAAGAAGGGCTTGGCAACCAATGTTCCCACTAAGCTGTGCTGAGTCCTCTGACGGCATACCTGCTGGCGGGGGGAGGTACAAAGTGATCGCACTTAGGATCCCACCGCATCGGCAGTCCCTCGGGACTTGCCTATGCTGCATGATCCGAAGCGTGATCTCTTTCGCAATTGCTTTGCAGCTCCCCCACCGGCAGGAATGCTGGCGGAGGACTCAGCGCAGCTTAGCGGGAACATTATTGGCAACCCCCATATAACCTCTGAAACTGCAGTTTGGACCAGCATGATGTTCATGTAAATATATATTCTGCAAAAAACAAAGGAAAGGCAAGATGCTCACACACCATGGAATTAAAAGAAAAAGTGAGAACCATAGCGCAGTTTATAACACCAAATTATACATTTATAACTCATGTTATTGTGTTATAAAATGTGTTATGGTTCTTGCTTTTTCTTTTTGAATATATATTCTGCATTCACAGAAACTCCTCCCTCAACAATGAGTGTTGAGCATAACTAGGACAATCCCCCATAGAACTCAGTATATTAAAACAAAAATCTGATTCTGGTCAACTCAGTAACAACATCAAAAACATCCTCTAGTACCAGGCATATTATGAACTAATAGAAAATCCTACAAAATTCACAGAGGAAGAGCAAATCTACACTACCAAACCAGCAACCACTTCCAAAACTCATATAACCAAGAGCCTACCCAGAAAAAAGCAGCAAATATTTCAGCAGGCCCTAGAACATCCATACCTGTTGAAAAGCTGAACAAGCCAGATTACAGTACAGATCCCTACATACAAACTTTATGTACATAGAACACCTGGCTTCAGCCACACACTCAGAACACAGACCCTCACTGAGTACAGAATAAGTGACCCCAACCTAAAATAAAATAAAAATAAAAATATGTAAACAAAATTAAAATGAAATCCCAAGAAACCATACTCACCAAAGAAATAAAGTATTGCATTTCCCCGTACTGTGCAAAATATAAAGACAGCACAACATCCAGTCACTAAATTGAAAAGAATTTTCCCCCCTCTGTTGTCTAACCGTTTTATTCTCTGATCATGCTGGTCTGAGTCTGAAGTTCCTACTTCAGACTCTCTACTATCTACTACTCTCTACTTTCCTCTCTACTATCTACTACTCTCTACTATCTACTATCCAGTTCCCTTCCACTATCTCTACTCCATCTGACATTTTTTGTCTTCCCTTTTGTTTTCTTCACTTCCTTCCATCTTATATATTGATCTTTCCTTTCAGCTCTCTTCCATTTATCTCTCTCACTCTCTCTCTCTCTCTCTCTCTCTCTCTCTCTCTCTCTCTCTCTCTCTCTCTCTCTCTCTGTCCACTCAGATTTCATTAAGCCTTATTATCCAGCATTCAGTCCTCCTCTTTTTGTTTTTTACTCCATCTACCTACCACTTTTCTACCCTTGCTCCAATCCTCCCATTCCCTACCTTTTTTCCCTGTCCATTATTCCCTTGTCTTTTGCTCACTCTCTATTCTGCTCCTCATGCCTTCCCCAACCAATGTCTCTCTCTCTTACCCTTTCTTTCTCTCCATTCAATATCTCTGCTCTCTCTCTCTCTCTCTCTCTCTATCCTTCTATGCCCCCTTTCCTAGCATCTCTCCCTCTCCATTCCTGTCCTCTTGTGTCCAGCATCTCCATATCCTCCCCTCCCTATTACTTTCAAGTTCATCATCCCTTCATCTCACTTTACCTGTTTACCCCATGTTCATCTTCCCTCTCTCTCTTCCTCTTACTCTCATGTCCTTCATTTCCCCTCCCCCTATTATCCCATGTCTAGCATCTCTCCTCTGTCTCCCTCTGTTCCATCCCCCATATCCAGAATCTTCCCAGTTTCCCTATAACCCATGTCCATTATCACCATTCCATCTCAAAAATCTCCCCAGCTTGCAATTCTCTAAGCCCATGCCCCCTTCCCAAATCCAGTATCTCCCTTCATCTCTCTAGCCCCCCAGCATCTAGCATGTCCCCTCTGCCACCAAGTCTATCAGTACCAAACCAGATATAATAAAACCCCTACCACAAACACTGTAAATTATGCTGCAGGCCGTGCTCCAAGACCCACCAGCGAATGGCTGCAGCGGGGGTTGGGAACTTAGGTGTTAGCACATTCCATCCTAGGATCTGCTGCTCTCCCGGGGTCTGGTGCTCTTGCCAGCATGAGGCCACTGATGTTTTGGATCTGTGAGCTGCTCCTGCTGCCCCATTGCTGGGCTGATAAATATGAAATGTTTTTGCAGAATGTAGTAGCCAATAAACAACTTCAAATTAACATCAATAGCATATATTTAGAAATAATTAATCATTATAAACTTTAATATAGAAACACTTTCAAACATTACACATATACAACTTCACAACTGGTAGTGTATATTGACTTGCATCTAAAAACAAAGAGGTAGATGAATCTTCTGAAATAAGGGCATATCATGGAATTGTGAAGTTGTATATGTGTAAAGTTTGAAAATGTTTCTATATTAAAGTTTATAATAAAGATTAATTATTTATAAATGAATTTTTATTGATGCTAATTTGAAGTTGTTTATTGGCTACTACATTCTACAAAAACATTTACAGTGTGTTTGTGGTAGGGGTAACACTGAGTCAGATGGAAAGACATACCTTCCCTTTTCTATTCACCATTATTGAACGGGTAAAGTTTTGCAAGCAAGATGCCTATCCTCCATTTTACACTGACCCATAAAAAGATACCAGTATACCAGAACACCTGATAGTTCTCTTGCACAACCTTTGCATTGATCAAGAAACAATAGTTTGAACAGAACTAGGAAAAACAGAATGGTTTAAAATCAGCAAAGGTATATGACAAGGCTGCATACTTTCCCCCCACCTCTTTAATTTATACGCAGAACAAATCATCAGAGAAGCAGAACTGTATGAAGACAACTGAAGTGTGAAGTTTGGTGAAAGACTCATCAACAACCTTAGCTATGCTGATGATACCACATTACTGGCTGAAAGTGAAGACAATCTGAAACATTTGCAACTCAAGATCAAGGAACATAGTCTTATAATGGGTCTGCACCTTAATGTTAGGAAGACAACGATCCTGACAATTGGCAAAATCAATAAGTTCATCACTGATGGAAAAGAAATTGAAATAGTTGACAACTTTAACTTACTTGGATCAACAATCAATAAAGAAAGGACTAGCAGACAATAAATCCGACAACGTATTGCTCTTTGTAGAATTGCTGTGAAGGACCTAGACAAGATTCTCAAGAGCAGAGATGTCTCTCTCCATACAAAGATTTGACTTGTCCAGTCCATGGTATTTTCAATAAGGTCATATGGATGCGAAAGTTGGACAGTGAAAAAGATAGGAAGAAAATGGATGCCTTTGAATTATGGTGCTGGCGATGAATACTGTGTATATCATGGACTGCCCGAAGAACAAACCAGTCAGTGCTAGAAGAGATCAAACCTAAGCTTTCCTTAGAAGCTCAGATGTCAAGACTTTGACTTTCATACTTTGGACACATAATGCGAAGAGAGAGATCATTGGAGAAAGACATAATGATTGGGAAGGTAGAAGGTCACTGTAAAAGAGGAAGGCTGGCAATGAGATGGATCAATACTATAACAGCAGCTACAGACACCACTCTATCAACAGTGAGCCGATTGCCTGAAGACCAAACAAAGTTTAGGTCAACTATCCAGAAGGTCGCCAGAAGTCGACACTGACTCGCTGCTGCTCGGTTACCTAATGTGGCTTTCGGCATGTGTGGCAAACTCTGGATATTCAATGCCGGGGCCGCATGTGATCTCAGCATTGAATATCTGGGGTTAAGGGTTGGTGGGAAGGGCTATGTGCCATAGCAGTATATAGCCTGCCCAGAAGAATATCAGGCCCTTAGTAATTGAGATGTAGTTCATTGTTGCAAAAGCGTTGAAGATCACCATAACTGAATAGTTTTAATCTCGTTATAGCTTCCTACATGGATTTGAATGTAAAAGCCTTTTGGAGGGACAAGTGTAGGCAGAGCACATACAGTATGTTCATGCATACTTTACAGCATAGACCCCCAATGTGCTTAATATATGAACAGTCATTTACACCTGCTCTGGAGCTGGTGTAAGTGATTATGACAGTATATCTGCATGTATATGGTCACTTATGCTAGTATTCTATAAGTTCAATCCATGTGGATTTGACTTAATAGACTAGTCATCATCAGTGTGCGCAGACTCATGTGGAAATCTACATGCCACTTACAGACTGTGGACTTATGCACCTGCCAGTGAATTTCTGTCCATGGTCTTTGCAAGGTACTATATGAGAGACAGATTGTGGTCTCTGCTGCTTATCACAGAAGATAGGACTTCTGACACCAGGAATTGTTCTGTGATTGCCTCCAGGGAAGTGGTGCATTCAAGTGGAAGGAGGAATGTGGTAGCTGACATAGTGCTGCACATGCTTCCAGTAGGGTTTGCTGGTGTACAGTGCATTGCAAAAGTATTCATCCTCTCTGTGTCTATCCTGTTTTGTCACATTACAACCTGGCATTAAAATGGAGTTTTGGGGGTTAGCACCATGTGATTTACACAACATGCCAACGACTTTGAAGGTGCAAAATATCCTTCACTGTGACACAAACAATAATTAAGACAAAAAAAAATGAAAGCAGGAGTGTGCATATGTATTCACCCCCCAAAGTCAATACATTGTAAGGCCACCTTTTGCTGCAATTACAGTTGCACGTTTCTTGGGTATGTCTGTATTAGCTTAGCACATCTAGCCACTGGGATTTTCACCCATTCCTTAAGGCAAAACTGTTCCAATTCCTTTAAGTTGGATGGGCTGCTTTGGTGTACAGCAATCTTCAAGTAATGCCACAGATTCTCAGTTGGATTGAGGTCTGGGCTTTGACTAGGCCATGCCAAGACATTTAAATGTTTCCTTTAAACCAGCTTTAGCAATATGTTTAGAGGAAGGTGAACCTTCTTCCCAGTCTCAAAGCTCTGCCAGATTGAAACATGTTTTCCTCAAGAACTGCCCTGTATTTAGTGCCATCCATCGTTCCTTCAATCTTGACCAGTTTTCCTGTCCCTGCCAGTGAAAAACATCCCCACAGCATGATGCTTTCACCACCATGTTTCACTGTGGGAATGGTGTTCTCTGGATGATGGGAAATGTTGGGTTTGCACCACACATGGTGTTTCCCATGATGGCCAAAAAGTTCCGTTTTTGTCTCATCTGACCAGAGAATCTTCTTCCATGTTTTTTTTTTTTTTTGGGGGGGGGGGGGGTCCATCACATGCTGTTGTGAAAACTCCAAATGCGTTTCCTTATTTATTTTTTTAAGCAATGGATTTTTTCTGGCCACTCTTCCATAAAGCCTCACTTAGTGGAGTGTATAACTTAAAGTGGTCCTATTGACAGATACTCCCATCTCCACTGTGGATCTTTGCAGCTCCTTCAGTGTTATCCTTGATGTCTTTGTAGCATCTCTGATTAATGTCCTCCTTGCCCAGTCTGTGAATTTTGGTGGGTGGCCTTCTCTTGTCAGATTTGTAGTGGTGCCATATTCTTTCTATTTTATTATAATGGCGCTCCGTGGGATATTCAGAATTTGGGATATTTTTTTATAATGCAACCCTGATCTATGCTTCTCCTTAACTTTGTTTCTGACATGTTTGGAGTGCTCCTTGGTCTTCATGTTGCTTATTTAGTGGTGTTGCAGAGTTAGGGGCCTTTCAGAACAGGTATATTTATTTAGGCATCATGTGACACTGATTACACTCAGGTGGACCCTAATCTACTAATTATGTGATTTCTGAGGTTAATTGGTTGGAACAGATCTTATATAGGTGTTTCATAGCAAAAGGGATAAATGTATATTTTATTTATTTATTTATTTATTTACAGTCTCTTCTATACCGCGCTATTCAGCATCAGCGCGGTTTACAATGAACAAAGATTACACATTTCCCGGGTACTTTGTGTTTACAGTGAACAGGTGTTAAAAACTTGGATAACTGGGGTAACTGTTTACATTTACAACATGTTAGGATTCACTTCCTTGGTCTTAGTCATGGGTGTTTTGCGTGGTTTGTGAGGTTGGTGTCATAGCTGCGTTGTTTACAGGGTAATACTGGAGGAAGAGGTGGTGTTTCAAGGCCTTTCTAAACTGGAGTGGGTCTGGTATTGTTCGGATGTCGTGAGGGAGGCTATTCCAGCATCTAGGCGCACAGAATTTGAAAGCCCTGCCCGCTGTTGACTGGGTGCATTGTGTAATTGATCTTGGAACTACCAGGGTATTGAGTGCTACAGACCATCTGGCTCTGTTGGAGGGTGTAGTCTGGATGAACTCTGTTAGTGATGAGGATGAGAGTCCGTTGATAGCCTTGAAGATCAGGAGTAAGATTTTGTATGTGAGTCTACCTTGTATCGGGAGCCAGTGGAGGTGTTTTAGGATGGGTGAGACATGTAGGACTCTTGCTGCGGCGTTCATTGCCAGTTGCAGTGGATGCAAGGTGGACTGAGGGAGACCATGCAAGACTGAGTTTGCATAATCAAAGTGTGGTATGACCAGTGCCTGATAGATTGTCCTGAAATCGTCTGGCTCCAGCAGGGATCGTAGGTGTCTGAGGGATCGGATCTTATGGTAAACCACCTTCACCATGTTTCCTATGTGCACCTTCATATCCAAGCGTTGGTCTAAGGTGATGCGAAGGTATCTGATGGTGGGTTTGGTCTGGAGGTCTGCTCCCTCTACTTTTAGGAAGGGCGGTGTGGAGAAGTCTCGATTCCTTGTAATGAATAGCACCTCAGTTTTCTTGTGTTGTATCCTGAGGTTCTGGGTTTGCAGCCAAATGGATACTGCATTAATGCAGTTTGTTAGTGGGGAGAGGTCAGGGTTCTCTGTTGAAAAAGGCGTGAAGAGCAGCACGTCATCTGCATATATCAGGCAGTTGACACTGAAGGACCGGATGAGGTTGCAGATGGGTTGCATGTATATATTAAACATCAGAGCGGAAAGGGAAGATCCCTGCGGGACACCTTGCTTTTGGTGGAACGGATCTGATGATGTATCACTGGATCGTACCTGCTGCCATCTATCAGAAAGGTAGGACTTGCACCATTCAAGCGCTTTGTCGGTGATTCCCTTCTCCTTGAGGCGTACCAGGAGATGCTCGTGGCTCACGGAGTCGAATGCTGCTGCGATGTCCAGGAAGACCAGGATGAATCCTTGGCGAACGTTGTCGGTGCCTGCTATTATGTTGTTGAAGAGTGTGGTAAGAAGTGTTTCAACTCCACGGGCTTCTCTAAAGCCGTGTTGGCATGGGTCCAGTGGTGCAGAAGTTTCCATGTGATCTTGTATTTGCATTTGTACTTCCTTTTCCATTATTTTTGCCAGCAATGGTATGCTAGATATCGGTCTGTATGATTCTGGCTTATGGGGGTCGAGTTTATTGTTTTTTAGTAGTGGTCTTATGGATATGCGCTTGAGGGATGGTGGGAATGCTCCTGTTGTGAATGATTGTTCCATGAGTCTGGTTATAAAGGGACTGAGGTTGGTCCGTAGATCTTTGATCCAGAATGCAGGGCATGGGTCAGTTTGAGCAGTGGTCGTATTGATGGCAGCAATGGTGTCCTCGATGCATTTTTTGGGTGGTGTTGAGAAGATGGTGAGAGGTGATAGATAGCTTGGTTCAAGGGTGGTGCTGGGTATTGGGGTGTTGTTGGTCTGACAGAGCTTGGATTGCAGATAGTCGGCGAATATTTGAGGGTGGATTTCGGATGTGTGCTCTGATACAGGTTCCTTTGTCAATCGCTTGACGAGGGCAAACAGGTCGTGAGGTTTGTTCAATGATCTTTTTAGAGTGTCAGTGTGGAATCGTCTCATGCTCTCACTCACTGCGGCATGATGTGCTGCCAGGTGTGACTTATATGCACTTTGATCTTCAGCTGAGTGTGAATGGCACCAGCGCCTCTCCAGTTTCCTTAGGGCGGTGAGTGAGGCTTTCAGCTTGGCAGAATACCAGGTTGCGGCAGGTCGCTTCCCTTGGGGTTTGTCGGGTGGTGGACGTATGGCGATTGAGCTAAGGGTTTTATTCCATTCGGAGACCAGCTCCTCTGGGTCGTGTGCAGGCGAGGTGATTAGTGGGAGTGTTGTGCTCAGAATGCACTCAACCTTTCAGTTTTTACTTGTTTTTTATATGTACAAGGTATTTTATTGTTATTTCACTTCACCAGTTTGAACTATATTGTTAGGTCCATTACCTAACATCCAAATGAACCTCCATTTTCATTCCAGGTTGTAATGCAGCAAAACAGGACAAAAACCAAGGGGATGAATACTTTCGCAAGGCACTGTACCTACTCTCTCTTGTTGTATTTTCACTTCTCTGTCTCTCACACTCCATTTCTTCCATCTTGCTCATCAGGTTATCACTCTAGTAAATCAGTGTGTGCACTCGAGGGTGATAGTTCCATTTAACTATGGGTCACAGATGGTAGCTTGTAGGTAAGTATTATTCGTTGTGAAGGGTTTCAACATGCAAGGAGTCCACCATCACCTAAACCTTTGATGTCAATCCCTGTCATGATCAGAGCCCCTTTAACTTTGCTTTTAGAATATTCACTATTGAAATGACAAGACTTGTCATTCATGGCATCCATGAAGGGCTTCAGGACTTTTATCACATGACTTACATTTGTCCAGTCCTGGTACCTGAGGGAGTTTTTAATAAGAATACCCATCTCCAATGACATCTGATATTCTTCCACTGGCCTCTCTAGAATCAAATAAGTGGAACTCTACTTGGTGCTAACATCCTGAATAAGCTGGTGCACAGGTTCCTCTGCTGCTTCCTGACTCTCACTCAGCTCATGACCACCCCTTACCCTCTGAGGAAATACTCAGCTATTTTTCAGCCCTTCTCTGTTGGTAGCTTCAGATGACATTTCCCTTACTCCAATGGTCTAGGGAATCTTTTACTACTAGGTGCAAGCAAGTATGAAAAACATTTGATAACTGCCTTCCTCTATCACTAACTTTGTCCTATTATTTGTTAAAAATAACCAGGAACATGAATATTTCTGGCCCAGCTCCCAGCCCTACACTATTCTGCTTATTTCTGCTAAGATATTGGTCAATGTACGAGGTGTGACAAAAAAAGAAACGAGACTGTGGCAGCCACGCCCATGACTTAATGACAATTGGCTAACCGCTTATGTCACTGTGTTGTGCAACATCTCGCCACTATTCTGCTATAATTTTTCATCTCTCTTACTCTGTTTTTCTTTTTCAGTTTTTTTTGTAGCACACTGCTCCATTGCTTTGTCATGCAACTGGAGGTGGCAAAAATATGGAGCAAAGAATCAACTTGAAATTTCTGGTTAAGTTGGACAAGGGCCCAACTGAGTATCTCCAACTTCTCCAAAAGGCTTATGGAGAAGATGCAATGTCAAGGTTGCGAGTCTTTGAGTGGCACAAACGCTTCAAGACTGGCCACGAGGAGGTGGAGGATGACCCTAAGTCAGGATGGGCTTCCACGACAAAGACAGCTGAGAACATTGACAGGGTGAACCAGCTGGTGCGGAGTGATCACAGATTGATGGAGCGGATGATAGCTGAGGAGCTCAGCCTGAACAGGGAGTCAGTGCAGACCATCTTGGTGCAGGAGCTGGGGATGAGGAAGGTGTGCACCAAGATGGTGCCCAAGCTTTTATTGGATGACCAGAAGGAACACTGGGTCAGTGTTTGTCTAGACTTGCTAGAGAAGATCAGAGAAGATCCAGGGTTCATTGGCCAAGTCATCACAGGAGATGAGAATTAGGACTTCCAGTATGACCCTGAAAGCAAGAGACAGAGCCTGCAGTGGAAGACTCGACTGTCACCCAGACCCAAGAATGCGTGAATGTCAAAATCAAGGATCAAGGTCATGCTGATCGCATTCTTCGACCAGAAGGGAGTGGTCCATCATGAGTTTGTGCCTGAGGATCAGACAGTCAACCAGCACTTCTACCAGCAGGTCCTCAATCGTCTCTATGACTGTGTTCGGCACAGCAGGCAGGCTCTGTGGAAAGACAAGTCGTGGCTGCTCCACCACGACAACGCGCCCACACACATCGGGCTCAGTGTAAGGCAGTTCTTGGCCAACAAACAGATCACAGCTCTCAACCACCCTCCATGCGACTTCTGGCTCTTCCCCAGGCTGAAGACTGTGCTTAAAGGAGCTCATTTTGCCTCTATAGAAGAGATAAAGGCCACTGTGACGAGGGAGCTGAGGGACCTCAAGGAGGACTTTACTGAGTGCTTCCATACATGGCAGAAGCGAATGCAGAAGTGTATTAACTCTGAGGAGGATTACTTTGAAGGGGACAATGCATAATTTATCTGTAGATTTTGTAATAAAACATTTATAAGACTGTCTCATTTCTTTTTTTGTCACACCTTATACACTCACTATACCTACAGACTGCCCCAATTACCATTAGTGTGTTGTCAGGGAGAAGTGGGCATATGTAGTATTCTGATTCATCCAGATGTTGTTGGTGAAATGCCTAGGCCAATCTGCTTGTTTCTGGGCATACATCTGATTATAAAAACTGGGGATCACTCGCTGACAAAGTTATTCTGGAGGGCACATGGCAAATGGGAGAAAAGATGGAGCAGCATCTTAAACTTCACTTTATCAATCACATGAAGGATCTGGTTATCTGAGTCAATCATTTCTCTAATGCACCATGTCATCACTTTCAATGTTGCCAGCCATTTGCCTTGAGACAGTGCTACCAAATACTACTCCTTGGTGACTTGCTTAGGTGCATGTCATAGCTGCTCACCTGACTCTTCACCGAGGAAAAAGAATGGGGAATGAATTTCCGCTTTTCAGTAGATTTATGCCACTTCCACTTGTAGCGCAGGATGGAGTCCCCAGCTAAAGGATTAGCATCTTTCCTTGAGCTTAGCTCAAAAGTCATTGTTTCTGAAAATGATGTAGAATATTTCTATTCAAAAGTAGAGATGCATATTCATTTGAAATGAAACGGTAATATCAACAAATTTTATAGTGTTTTAATCCAAAACATGGAACCAAAAAATCAAAATTTAGGTTTCCTATAGGCCAGGCTGGCCTCAAACGTGTAACCTCCAGCTGGAAGGCAGTTATCTTGCAGAAGAGCCATCACATCTCCATAGAGCCTGGCTCTAGCCAGTCTGCGGTATTGCTTTTGATCTTCTTTTCTATTTCCTGATTGGCCCAATGTTTGTCTGGTCTGGAGCTCTGTGTAAAGTGTTAACTGAATGATTTTGTCTTGTGAATCTATTGACTCCTGTTATAGAGATTTACTCCAAAGATTTTTTTTGTCGTGTTCTTATTCCAGAAATTCTGTGAAACCATGTATAAATATATTATAAGAGATTTTACCTGAGGCGGAGCCAGCGGGAGAGCATGATGGCCGCGTAGGAGAGTTGCTCCTCTCAACCCCTGCAAGAATCCGGCGATTTCTCGCACAAAAACCTGCCTCCCGGTAACTACATTGTAGTATTCGGTAAAGGTAATCATGACGAGTGGGAAACCTACTAAATTAGATTTCACGGCTGGAGGGAACGCAGGATCCAAGCGACTTAAAGCCGATCCCCCCTCTCCCCTCAAGATGGCCGCCGCAAAAGAGACCGAGGAGGTAACCAGAGAAATATTAGGAGAAATCAGAGCTGTTAGAACGCTAGTGACCGCAAACGGTGAGAAGTTGGCTCAGGTGCAGTCGGAGATACAAGATGTGAAGGGACAGATCGAGGGGTTAACAGGCAGACTGAACAAGGTAGATATGGCGCTATCCGCGCACGAGGAGCAAATTGGAAAACTTATCAAGGCCCATCGGAAAATAGAACAACTAGAGGCCAATTTGGAAGACCTGAGTAACAGGTCTCGGCGCAATAACATTAGACTGGTTGGCATTCCCGAGGGAGCGGAGGGCGCTGACATGTTCAGATTCTTATTACATCTGCTCCCAGAGGTTATGCGCCTGAAGTTTTCCTCACCGTTGGAGATCGAGAGAGCTCATCGAGTGCCGTCACAAGTTGGGTTGCATAACCGTAGATCCCGGCCGATTATTTTCTGCCTCTTAAAGCATCAGCAGGTGGTACAAATTCTGGCAGCGGCGAGGGCACAGGCCCCACTGAAATATGAAGGCCATACTATAGCGTTCTACCCTGACTTCTGCAAGTCGACCGTAATCAAGAGACAACAATTCCTCGAGCTTCGACCACGTCTCCAAAAGCTCCAAGCGCGTTTTGGCCTCTTCTACCCAGCGCGCTTCAAGATCACGATAGACAACCAAACTAAGACATTTGATGATCCTGTGGCAGCAGCACAATTTATCGATGATCATGAAGCCTTGAAGATGCATAAGAGATTTTACCAAGCCTAATGTAGATCTTGATTAGTTATCACTAATTGGATGACCAGAATCTGGATTATACTTAAAATCCACCTCCAAAAGTCAAATATTTAAGGTTTAGACCTCAGCTCCTTAACTAACTCCTCTCATAAGTGTAATTTTACAAAGTCCAACATTTACACATGTATTTGCTGACACTTACAGTATACAAGTCAATGAAATACTGAAAAAGTAAATACTTAAAGGGCATTAATGAACTAACAACCTTTTTCAAAGACAAGGAAGCTGCAAAACTAGAGGACATAACATGAAACCGCAAGGGGTAAATTGAAAGCCAACGTCAGGAAATACTTTTTCACTAACAGGGTGGTGGAAGTGGTAGGGGCAAATACAATAACAAAATTCAAAATGGCATGGGACACACACAGTGGATCCCTTTATAGCAACAGGATAAAATCAAAATAACCTTAACTGTCTCTGCTATCTCAACAAATAGGGATAGCCTATATCACACAAGGTGAGAGAGGCTTGGATTTCCAAGAGGTTCAACCTAGCCTTACCAATCATTTATCCCCAACGACCTTATTGTTGTTTGATGGATGGTGCATGTGGTGCTCCCAGAATATTCAAGTACACCCCTAAACACACCCCTAAACAAAGGCATTTGGAAGGGTGACCAGCACAGAGAGGCAGGTGCACATACTCTTGTCACCTTGCTGGACAGATTAGATGGACCATGATGGTCTTTATCTGCCATCATATACTATGTTACTATATATTGGCATACATTTATCACAGTAAACATAAGCATCCATTCTCCAGTCATAAATCATGTATATAAAAAGAGAAATCAAAAGGATATATAGCTATACTAAATAAGCAAAGCAGTACTTGAATATTCTGGGAGCACCAGATGCACCATCCACCAAACAACAATAAGGTCAATGGGGATAAATGATTGGTAAGGCTAGGATGAACCTCTCGGAAATCCAAGCCTCTCTCACCTTGTGTGATATAGGGCAATGCCAAATTCCTTGTTGAATCTAATCCAATGTAGATGTGCTTCTACTTCTAAACAGGGCTTTTCATGTATGTAGTCTTACCTTGCAAAGAATACTAATGCTTACACAGTCCTTATACTTAATTAGAGTAATATTCCATAGATAATGCACCTTTGGATTCTGAAGTCTGCGAATTAGAACCTCTCTCTCTTCTTACGTCTGTTATTCTCTCCTATAGAGGTAAAAGGAGGGCTGTTGTTAGATCTCCTAAACATATCAGCTTTCTATGGTCTCTGAGGCTATCTAAGCATAAACAGCCTGTTCCCTGGTTTGTTCACAAAATGCAGAAAAGCAGCTTCTAATCTGTCTCTTTTTTTCTCTCTATGGCAGGTGCTGTTGATCTGAAGAATGGCTGAGGTAAAGTTTGTACAGCTCCATCTCTCTCTATCCCCATGCTAGGGGTATGGCCAGTGGAAGGAGATGAAGCGCCCTAGGCAAGCCTCATCTCTTGTGCCCCCCCCCCCCCCCACAGTGCCCATTGCCACCACTGCCATTCCTCTCTGGGACATGCATTGGTAGCAATGGCTGCAAACAGCCCTGTAGTGCTTACCTTTATACTTCAATGCCACAGGGCTGTTTATTTCAACCACTTAGACCACCCAATGCGGACGTTCCGTGGTGCTGTTTGCAGCCATTGCCACCACTGTAGGTCCAGAGAGAGGTGACAGACGTGGCAAAGGATTCCCCTGAAGGCCCGGTGCTCTAGGCAACTGCCTCATTCACCTAATGGTAGCACTGGCCCTGGCTAAGGGTGTCCAGGATTTTTCTGTCCCCCTCATGTTCTCTCCAGCAAAAAGCACCAGAATTCAAAAGACTTTAGTTGTGTTCCTGCAGGACCATATGTAAGCATGTAGCATCTTATTTTATAAGCATGAATGTACTCTGAGGCAGGTACAGGAACGATGGCTACCTGATATGGAGTGGGTAGTAGGAGGGACTGAGCTCCTTGTGAAGAAAGAAACTATTAAGATCTGTGCATGACTTTGAAGACCTGAAAAAGAATAGAAGGACCTTAGAAGGAAAGTCAAAACCAAGCAGGTTGCATGAGCTCAACAGGGACCTTTTAACCAAGTCACCCTTTTTTGCCTAAAATCGACAAGATATTCATAATGCAATCCATTAAAGAACAATAACACGAAAAACATTTCTTTAAGGTTCAAACACATCATAAAATAGTTCACTGTGAAAAATTTTACATTACAGTCTATGTTGTCTAGCAGCACTTGTACTCTCCTTTTCCACAGTTTTCTCCAGGTCTGTGTGAAGGGCAAATTGTCAGAGAGAATAAAACAAGGGGGGGGGGAGTCAACTGGGAGTGATTATTAGGAACAATCTTGAGGAGAGCCCATAAGTCTTCCAGGGATCACATATCTACTATTATCAAACAGCTACCCTGCCAAAGTCCATGCCTTCTACTCAGAACCCCCATCTGCACTTCCAAGCAACAAGTGTGTGTTGATATAGCATTGCTCAGTTTTTAGGAATTCCTTACTGTTTTCAAACCTTCAGATGAGAACATCCAGGCCACAGGAGTCATCAAATGGCCGTAAAAGGAACACACCAGATGATGAAGCAAGCCCATCAAATGCTGGTTGCTCCCTTAGTAGAAGGCATTGCAGAGGTAACAGTGATTCAAAACCAAGAGGATAACTAGCAGAAGGATACTGCAGAGGAGGAGGAGGAGAACTGTGCTGAGGGGGCAGTCAGTGATGAGGAGCCAATAGCTCAAGATCATCTCCAAAGCAAAGCCACAGCTCAAAGGTCTCTGAAGCTATACCAGCCACAGAGTGAGAAGATCCACTGCTGAGACTTGCAGATATTTAATGTGCACCAAAAGAATCAAATGCATGAGGATGTAGGGGCATTCACACAGATGTTCTGCATTGACCTTCAATATGGCACAATTTATGGATAAGATAATGAATTGGATCTCACCACCAGAGTCATCTGTTGCATCAATGCTTCTTCTTTTCACTCTTATTTGTGCAACACCTGAGGCTCCCTGGCACAATGTAAGGCAGGAATGTATAGTCTTCCTTGACTTCAACAGGACATTAAGGGAAATCTCAAAGGTGATGGTACCCTATTGAGGCACAGCAAGCAAGCTCTTCCTATGCTGCAGCCTACCCCATCATTTGTGGTTAGTCACAAAAACACTACTATTGTACATAGTCACTGTAAGTAAATACCACTTATGCAGTAGAAATCTCTGTGAATGAACTCATTCTTTGATGCCACTGTCCACTTATATGCTGGGGGCAAAGAGGTTCCTGCTATCAAACTCCCACTCCCTCCTCATAATGGTCTGTGGATTACAGCTGAAGGACCTCAGGAAGAGGAAGCCTGTAACTGAAGGTGAGATTATACAGCATATGAAAATGTCATATGCCTTGAAAGGCTTGTATAGCAGTTTGCCCTCTGATTTTTCTAGGCTCCTGAAATATGTCTTCAACAGGCCAAAAGCTCTCTTGATGACTTACCTTATCTGCCTTTGGGCCATGTTGCAGTGCTCCTGTGGTTGCTCCAGCTGTTGACAATGGGGGCCCTGAGCCGGGTCTTGAGGGGATAGCCTCTATCACCTGTGGGTGACAAAACAATAGAGACATGAGTGAGTGGGTCTATGATGGTGCAACAGGCTGACAGGCATTGCAGATCTAGTCCCTGATGTTTTCAGGAATACAGAGTCCACGGTTTGAGTGTGGAAACTGTATACTTGCATATAAGCCATCCCCCAGTGATCTTGCTACTGTCAAAGCAATCTTGTATGCCCAATTGCAAAAGAATATAGGTATCATGACAGGAGCCTGGGAAGTGTGCACAGACATTAATTATGATGTGGGAGGCATTGCAGACTACCTGCATGTGCCCTCTTTCCTTGCAGATAGCCAGATAGATATGTGGGTACAACTGATAGAATTTTATGATCCGATATACTTCCGTTCTGTGGTGGAGGCGATCATAATTTCATATACCTGCTGCTTTTGCACAGGGAAGGCAATTTATTGATTGACTCTCCTGAGACAAGTGTTTAGAAACTGGACAATTCAGCATAAAGTGTCTGACTAGATGCTGCCTGCTATGACCTCCAGATGTATCTGGAAGGCTTCAACATGAAGAAAAATGAAATCTGTGGTAATCGTTAGGTGTACTGGCAGATCTTGTTCCCTCAAAGCAGTGGGCTGTAGCTGAACCTCTAGCTGGTTTCAGAGGTGGAGAATTGTCTCTTTTTCAAAGATTAACCTCTGTTTGCAAAAGTCACTAGGCAAATGGTGCCTGTGCTTCCTCCTCTCCTGTTGCATTTCCCTCTTCCAAACCAAAGCATCCACAGGTGTGCACAAACTAACAGTAGATAACTGACACAGCAGCAGACCCAGCACCCAGCAAGAATCACTATTAGACCTACCAACCAAACTAAAACATAGAGTGGCTGACCCACACAGTCACATATACATATAGACAGACAGAGAACCCAAGTAAATTAAAGGAAGGCAGAGAAGTAGGGATTGAGCAATTTCAGGTAGAGAACAGGACGAAGAGGCCAAGGGGAAGAAGAGGGTGTGAGAGAGAAGAAAAGTTGGATATTGTGGTACGGGAGTGATAAGGAGGTTAAAGAGGCCAAGGGAGAGGAAGGCTGTTTGGGAGTTTCTTACAGTAGGTGTAAAAATAGATGTCCACTTTAGATGACATAGACACATTAAAAAATAAATAAGGGCGGTAGCAGCGGTCAGCCTCGTTTGAGCGCATTCTGATGGGTAAAAAGCGAAAAGGGAAATCAGGGCTATTGCCCTCTCAGCCCTCTTGTACCTCTTCGCCGATTTGCTTCGGTGGTGGGTCCTCTTGATCCTTTCTTAATTCGTGCTAACCGAGCTTCGGAGGCAGCGGGTGGAGCAAGCTGGCTAGCAGTTTTGCCGGAGTCGGTGTGCTCAGCGTCTGCGTCGGCGGCATCTTTCTCCCCTGCTTTGAGCCCAGCACCGAAACTCCTCCACAGCCAACCCTTGGTGGAAGGCTTCCTAGAGTTGGCTTCTCCTCCGATTCCAGGCGGAGAGTCTCTCGAGAGGGCCAGGTCAGGCTGAGCGTGTGGAGTCAGAGGGTGCTGACTTTGGGCAGCCCTGTTTGAAAACTACTTTGGTGTCTTTGGGAGAGATGTGTTCTGGAAAAGCTATTCCAGCCACGCATGGAGAGGGGTCGTCGGTGTCTATGGAGCCAGTGTCATCTGCAGCTGAACCAGGAGTGGTTTTTTTCTCTACAGAGAGCTGGGAACTTTACTTTGGAGTCAATATGGAACAATATTGTATCGTTGGGAGAAGCTCTTCTGTCTCAGGTATCTTCTCTGGCTATAAAATTGAACTCTTCCACGATGGCAGTGAGTGCATTAGAAGGAAAAGTTTCTGTTATGCAAATGGAGTATGAAGAAACACGCAATAAGGTTATGAATCTTGAGGAACATTCTGACAGCTATAGAAAGAACTTTCTGTCACTTCAAGTGAAACTGGAACATTTGGATAACTTATCGAGAGCCAATAATTTGAGAATTATCAATTTTCCAAGGTTGTCTTCAGTGTCACCTAGAGACATGTTTAAACAATACTTAGTGGAGACATTGGGAGTATTTCACAAGTGTAGGAGTAACCTAGTGGCTAGAGCAACTGCCTAGTACCGAGAAGATCAAGTGTTCAATTCCCACTGGCACTCCTTGTGACTTTGGGCAAGTCACTTTAACCTCCATTGCCTTGGAAGAAAAGACTGGCAATCTACTTCTAGTGATACATTGCCAAGAAAACCCAGAGGTAGCTGGGTCACTATGAGTCAACACTAACTTGATGGACCAAAAAAAAAAAGTTAAAATTTATTATCTATCTAAAGCAAAGCTTACGCCGATTTTGGGTGAGTTAGGGGGTGAGAATCCCCAGGAGAATACCTAGAATATTACAGATTTGTTAAAAAATTCAGGTTGAGTCTCAGGTTCCCTCTACTCATTAATAACATTTGCTTTGTTATCTGATAAAGAATGGTTGTTAAAATTATTTTTTCAGAAAGGGAAACTTTCATTTCAAGGTCTATCTGTACGTATATATCCTGATTTGGCAAGAGATACCCAGAAGCAACGCAGAGAGTTTCTTCTGCTTCGCCCTGGGGTTATACAACTGGGAGGGCTCTTTTTTCTTAAACATCCATGCAAGTGCTTGGTGAAGTATCAGTCAGTTTCTTATATTTTTATGAGCCCTCCCAGCTGTTAGCCTTCATTAATGCCAGACGACTGGAATCTCCTATTGATCTCCCTTAGACTCTTATGGATATTGCTCCGAATGATGACTGTTTGTTTTGATTTCTTCGCATGTTGTGAATTATTGATTGGAATTGGAGACTCCCCTCCCCCTTTTTGTGGGCTAGGGTGAGCGGCCACTTAGTACTTTCTATTAGGCAATGCTTCAGGAATATTTTGAGTTGTTGTACTCTGGTTTTCTGAGTATTTTTCATTTTGTCTGCTCTATTTCTGCAAGAATGGTTTATGTAAACTTTCTTGTTTTGTTTGTTAAAATTTCATAAATAAAAAGTGAAAATAAAATAAAATACACAGTATGTGCCTTCTATAGTGCTCTGCCCAGTACATGCTCATTTTAATCACATATTTTTCCACAGGATTACCAATAAACCTGCCTGCTACTTCCTTTTATTAACTAGTGCTCTAACCAGTAGTGTAGCTCAGCAGCACATGAACGTTTCAAAGTTCAGGAAAAACGGCCTCCATGACAGGTCATAAAATCACATCCTGAGAACCCGAATTGGTCAGGGGACCATGAAACATGGCTGCTTAAGTAGAAGCAAGAATTCCAAGCAAGTGGAAGGCTGCCTATTATTCTATATAAAACTATCCAAACATCTTGTTCCTGTATCCAAAGACCTTGCATCTTACCTACAGATTTCTCCTATAAGCCAGAACTCCCAGCATTACTTTGAACTCCAATCTATCAAACCATGAGGATCCTGTAAACAGTATATAGTATTCAGAGACCTGGCTTTGGCAGTACTGTGCACATCTTGTAGCACTATACAAATGATTAGTAGTAGGAGTAGTAGGCTCATTCAGAATTCTACCTCAAAAGGTCCAGCTTGGAATTTATAACGGAACCAGGGCTGTCATGTCAATCTAAACACAAAATTACATATCCTAGGCCTAAAACCCAGGAATTTTAATTTGTAAGTAAACGTGGATGTGCCCCCTCTAGCCATAAGAGTGCTGACTGCTTAGCTGCAGCGAGGAGCATGTCAGTCAGTAATTGCTAGAGCACAGGATCTCGCTATGTGCAGGCTGTCATGACTGCTCATAGTGTGGCTGCACTTAATGCCCACTCAAGAGATGGCATTAAGTGCAGGGCCGCTCGTCTTCTTGGCAAGCTAAGCAGCTACCTAAGGTGACTTGCCTGGGAGGGCGGTGGCACAGATTGGTGACGGTGACACACATAAGCGACCGTGCCACACCCCCCTCCCCCAGCTGCTGCCAATTCCACTTGGGGGGGGGAGACGGGCGGCAGCAGCAGCATTTCCAAAAGCAGTGGCAAAAAGCTGCCATTTTTGGAAATACTGACGCTGCCTGCCTCCCCCTCCCGAGACAGAATTAGCAGCAACTGGGGGGGGGGGGTCGCTGCAACTGAGGGGAGTGTCAGCTGTGAGGGGGATGGTGTGTGCTGGGCGTGGCAGCGTCAGTGTTGGGGGGGCAGCAAGGCCAGGGTTTCAGTCTAGGGCGGCAGCAACCCTTGGGCCGGCTCTGATTAAGTGCAGCTGATTAAGTACCAGCCCCCCTTACTAAAACCTCTCCCCAGTTCTGATCCCTCTCTAAAAACAGATTGAGCCCTCCCACCCACATGCAGCTGTTCTCATCATTTCAGCACCACCCCAGAAAGCAACAAATCAGTAACTAGAGATTCCCACACCACATCCACCTTCCTTCAACATCTTATCAACTTATCTTAGGAGCATGTTTCCTAAGGTGCAGTAAGTTGCACATTAACTTTTGCAGTTAAGATGTGGTAAGTGCAAACTCTGACTGCACTTTAGTAAACATGTCCTTTAGATAAGATGTTGAATTCTTGTCCAAATAACAGTTATAGACATGCTTATTATCCCACACTGCACATCAATCTTACATCAGTTAATAAGACCATTGAATGATGAATGCAATTAGCATTCATTTTCTAAATTCTAATGCACCTCAATGTTTTTTTTTCCTTTCAGATATACAATTTTCAAGTGTATTTTCAATATGCTTCTGTTTCGGTGCCTTATTTTCAAGTAGTATGTAGCTGAATTACTTAAAGACATCATCTATAGTTTATATGGAGAACCTCAATCTCTTTTGTTTTAGTCCAAGATTATGATTAATTCATTTGTAAAAAGATAAGTCAATGGAAAGCAGAAAGTATTAGTGTTTGCTACTTGTCAAACAGTTCACTGCTTGATTAAGCTAGAAAATCTATATAAAGAGTCATTTCTTTACCCAAAAATCATAAAATCACACTTCTTACATAATTATCCACTGTCCCAATTTCTTAGCCCAATTTAGAGATATCAAAACCTCCTTTAAGTAAGAGCGATGAAGCCAGGTAGATGGTAGGAGAACATAAATCGATTTTGCAGCACTATAGTAGATACTCCTACTGACAACTTGTAAAGTACAAAACCTCTTCTCTTCCGAAGCCAACTAAAATCCCAGATAAACAGAAAATCATGTATAGGTTTTAATAGGAAAAGGTAGAACTCAATGCCTTTTCAAAGTTTAAAATATACTAAAGAAATTTGTCTACATAAACATATATGCGCACACACACACACATTAACACACGTAACAATTTTTTGTGTTATGTTATTGCCTATCTATTTAGGTCAGAAAAACAGTCTATTCAGTTTTACAGAAAAATCGGTACCTATGAGGATATAAAATATATCGATGAACCACTTTCATCACGTTTCAATTAAAGACAAGTTACAGGATGAGTACATTTTATCATACACCAAACACACAATGTGTATGTTGAAATCAGACCATATTGTTTTTGCATGAACACAAATACAACAAGAAAGATATTTATAAGCTCAAATGCTAATCCTCTGTTGGAATGTATGCATAGCTCTTGACAGCAATATTAAAGCACAGCTGCACGGAAAACGATTCTCCTTCCACACGCTGCCACCACAAATGCTGTTCATTCAAGAATATGAAACCCGAGGTTGCCATTATTTAATGTTACAGCTCTAGAAAACGAAAGTCTGTGTTTTTCAACTATTCGTTCTTTTTGAGACTGATTTGTATTCATTTTACTTTGTCTTACCTACTTGCAGCTTTAAACATCTGTGCATAATCAAATAGGCATTTAGAATTTGCATGTAACAAGAGCAAAATAGTAATCCAGGAGGTTTTCAAAAAGAAAAATAAAGCATATAAATGCCTCTTAAATTGTTAAGCTCATTATATAATCCAGTACATGCATTGGCTATGTATTTTTTTATTTGCTAATTTATTTGCAACTAATATGCATACACTGAATAAAATACAAATTATCTATGTAAACACAGTATAGGCAATGTCTGCACTCACCCCTGTTATTATGCTTAGAATGGAAATTGGAGGTTGCTAAGGTGGATGTCCAGATCTATAAATAGAATGTATATTGCATGTACAATGGGGCACACAGAAGTCAAAAGGTCTTTTCTCTAAATTACATATTCTCATGCAAAATCTGATAGCCTTTATTGATGGACAATGTCATAAAGCCATCACTGTGTTTATAGACATTTAATTGAAGACAGCATAAAACGATAAACTAAGAAACATGCATGGTTGATTCCTCCAATTCAAACCATAAATCATATTGATGTTCAGACAAGTCGCCCAGACACAAATTCTGATGATAGATGAACCATTTAACTTTGATTTTTGAAAGCAATGAACTTGCTAGCAATACCTCACACTGACTAATACCACATATGGTCATACGAGAACTCATCAAAAATCCATTTTTCCCTTATGCGGATGCTAACATTATCTTCTAAATGAGCATTATTAAAAGTATGCTGGGTGTAACATCTCTCTAATGTGCAGAGTTGGATTCAAAGATTGCCTGCCTCAGTAAGCAATGATTTTAAAACAGTTCCTAATCTTGAAAGAACAGTTTTTCTAATTTAAATA